>OZ024933.1:34618694-35818694 GCA_964017235.1 Sabellastarte sp. h YS-2021
TACTTGTACTACCTTTTGCTTCTGTCACCAACATAACTTTCATAAATACAGTTATGGAACACAAATATGAAGTATATTATCAAAACAAATGCCCAAAACTTAAAAAGTCTTGAAATCAAAACAATTCAGAAAAAATTATAGAAATCGTTTGAAAATGTAAAAAAATAGCAATAAAGGACTTGATATTGACTCACTCAGAACAGTTGTGTATGTTTTTATGGAATATGTAACGAAGTGTCATCTGTCTCAGTATATCACCATTTAGTTTAATTTTAGATATGTTCGACTCACATAAATACATTATAGATTACATCTACCAAAGCAGATATACTTGTAAAATATTTTGTACATAATATAGAACATAAAAATTGTACCCACAGTTACTGAAATATTGAAATTATATATATTAATTCATCATCACCATTAATTAAGTTACATTATTTCATTTATTAATTCTTTTATGCAGTTGATGAGAACTCCAACCAAGATACTGATAATGTTTGAACACCTGTTTGTGGGAAATATGATAAGGAACAGTTGTTTGTGTTGTTATGGAATCATTATATGTAACGAAGTGTCATCTGTCACAGTATATCACCATTTAGTTTAATTTTAGATATGTTCGACTCACATAAATACATTATAGATTACATCTACCAAAGCAGATATACTTGTGAAATATTTTGCACATAATATAGAACATAAAAATTGTACCCACATTTACTGAAATATTGAAATTATATATATTAATTCATCATCACCATTAAGTAAGTTACATTATTTCATTTATTAATTATTTTATGCAGTTGATGAGAACTCCAACCAAGATACTGATAACGTTGGAACACCTGTTTGTGGGAAATACGATAAGGAAGTTTTTGCGCAGAGTAAGTCATTTTACCTATATCAAGCTATCAAGATGCACGCATACCTGATTGTTGTTCTTGCTATCATATTGGCTCAATCTTGTGTAAGTAGATTTCTAAAAATTAATAATTCAGCCATTTACAGCTAGTTAGTTAATAAGAAAAAAAAAAGAATTTTCAGTTCGGCTTCAAGGCAGTTATAAACATGCTTATGAATGCAGGAATTAATTCAGAAATGAAAGATTAAGATAGATCTATTTACAATTTATTCACATTCAACCTAAGTATTTTCACAATTTGCTAGTGAAGAATACAGATAGATAAAGGTTAAATAAATTGGGTTTAGGACTCTCTTAACAGCTAAGTATACCTTGTTCATACAGTCCCTTGCTGGCCTTTTGAGCTAAAATTAATTAACCTTTGGGGGCCTATCTGACTGGATACACTCGGATTTCAGTAGTTTGAAGTATTAATAAACGGGATTCATATTTTGTAGGGATACTCTCGCCACAAAACCAGACATTTTCAAGCATGTGAATTTTTTTTAAATGTTTGAAAAACCTGCCACAAACCTGCAGTATCAGAAAAGGCTCTCCTTAAATTTCAACAATTTCTAATATCATTACATAGTAAAGGGCGATATAATGACAAAGTGTATACCAAATGACTTGACAGGAAATCCATTATTTTAATTAAATTTTAGGTGTAAATACCAATTATCCAAACCGGTGGCCGATAAATGACTCTTTATTGCATAGCAAAGTGGTTAAGGCTCCCAGACAAGGTACTTGACAGGATGAAGCAAAACAGTGTATACTAGTTGTTCAAGATTCTGCACTAAAATTAGCAGTTCATGCCAGGCAAGGAATCCATCCCAGGAACTGATAGGTGGTAGTTGAGTGTACTAATCACTACATCACCATGTCCTCTATTCATCACTGAAGTATTAGAAAAAAATTTAGAAAAGTTGATCACAAAACATACTCACATTCTAAGGGAAAAGTTCAAAAGGAAATGCTGCGAAAGCTTCAAAGCATTTGACCTTTTATTTGTGAATCAAAATCAATGTTGTCATATTACCACTACAACAAAGTGAAAAAAAACTTATGTCACTCTAGAAGGAATCTAATATTAAATACGAAAGCATCCCAAATTACATCAAAGAAAAATTGTTGATTTTGCAGTTTGTTCACTTGCAAGATGCAGACCTAGCTGAGGAAATTGTTTTGTTGAGAAAAGAACTGTCTGAACTGAGACAGAAAACGGAAAAACTTGAAGCACATATTGAGACACGTATGTATACTAACGTAACTTTTCACAAACATGTAAGTACCATTTATTTAGGTCACAGTTACACACTCAATTGGAGTTAGACCAGGGGCCAATTTCACTAAAGGACTTAAACTAAGTCCCTTTATTGGCTAAGTCAGGGACTTAAATCTAAGACTTTGGTCTTAGCCAGGTGTGGGGCTTAAAATGGATTTCACAAAGGTGACTTAGCTGAGTCCAAGCTCATCATATAACCACAGTGGTTTTCTGTGTCATGTGACCTTTTATGTCCTTCATTTGATGCATTTTATCTAAGGATAAGTGCTGTTTTGAAATGGAAAACCTTGTTGCCACACACAAACTTCCTAAACACTACTTCAGTAAGGTTTTCTGTGCAATTATACTTTATTTACAGCCCTTTCAAATGTTGAGGTGGATAAAAGTTTATGGCGGCCATATTTAAGTCCTCTTTACAAAATTTAAGCCCACTACCTCCCAGACTTAAATCTAAGTCCACTGACTTAGCAAATCTATGGACTTAGCCCCTTTGTGAAATCCACTAAGTCTAAGCCCGCTGACTTAGCACATTTTTGACAGAATTTAAGACCAAAGTCTTAAACTTAAGCCCCAAACCAGACTTAAGTCCGTTCGTGAAATCGGCCCCAGGACAAGAAAAATAAAAATTGCAAAAATAAGAGTTGATGCGACTACTTATACGAGGGATATAGTCACACAATATATATGGTCACGATAATTACGGTCACACACACACACACAGAGAGAGAGAGAGGGGGGGGGGGTCTATTTATAGTCACAGGGAAGTTTACACAGTGTTTCGCGGGAATTGACGTCACGGCCGTCAATTATTATATAGTCACACAAATATGAGACTTGTATTTTAAGCCATAACTTCCTTATTTGTGGATGGATTTTGATGAAATAAACGCCAAATTAAAGCTTATGTTAAGGCCAACATTATGGGAGTAAGTTTCAGTGTATGTGTAAACTCTAAAGGTCTTAATTTTTGTGTTGTTTTAAATTGAAAACCTGCATCTAGTTTAAAACTTGTTTCCAACTATTGTCACTGGTAAAATAAGACACATTGAAAAGACTAATTACCAGATTATAGTCACATGAATGCTAATTATTTATTCTAGGGATATTATGGTCCCACAAATAAAGTCACACTATTTCAAATCATAGTCACACCAGTAAAATCCTCAGATTATAGTCACACCAATAAATTTGTTATTTTACAATAACCACGTGATAAAAAGAGTGTGCATGATTTGTATAAATTGTGAGTTCAAAATCTCAATCTGCACATACATTCACAAGCTAACAATATGGCTGACAATAAAGTATTCGAAGTATCTTTTGAAAAGAGCAAGTTTAACGACTCTCAGTTTATGAGACTCAAAAAGGGTAAATTATGGATTTGCCTATCGAGTAAAGCACTTGGAGTTCTTGCTGATATTAAGGATGAGTTCAATGAGGCTGTTTTAAGTAAAACACCAGTCCAGTATAAGCTGAGCCAAGACATTTCTTTAACAGTGGATGTGTACAAAAGCCCAGTTGTGATTGCCTTCAATAAGTCAACCATCAGAATGAACATTTCCACAGAAGAATGGACCGAGCTCATGCCTCTGATTCCTGAGAAGCCTACGATTGTGAGGGAGTCTAAGAGACATTGTGGAAATTCTTACTACAAGAATATCTCGATGTATGGCTGCTACCAGAAAAAGGTGGATGACAATGTGAAGTGGTTTTATACTAAAACGGGTGCACAAAAGTATGGTGAACTTCAAGGTTGGGACTACGGTGTCTACACGACATGTACAGCAGCTCCAGAGAGAAATGCTTTGCTGACAGACTTTTTGGCATTTAAAACTATAGAAAAAATCAAAGCCAGTGTATCTGAGAACTGCTATGGATGTCAATTCGATCGCCCTAGTCAAATAGAGCACCAGTGTCTTGAACCATGGGACATTATCGTGGACGAATACTATGAGACGCATGCTGTTAAACTGAACGATGTGACGGATGATCTGAACAGACTAGTGGATCTCTTGGCAGTGTCCTACAGACTACACGATTTCAGCATTGGTGAAGAAGAACTTAAATGCATAGTGAAAAAGAATTGCATTTCTGACAAAATGTTGTATTTGTTCAAAGAAGTGTAGATATGGGACATTAAAATGAGTGTCTTATTTGTACATAGAATTATTATTATACTCTTTGTATTACTTTACCATTGCTGAAGATTAAAATAAACGTATTATTAGAATTATTATTTGCCTATGATTTAGACTTTCCTGGTCCCCAGATTAATCTATTAATCTTATTATCCACTCGCAGGTGGGGGTCTCATGAAGGAAGTCCAACCTTCACTCATTGTCGCCAGGATGATACAATTACTCCATTTTTCAAAACTCTTACATTGATTAGTGTATTTCCAAATTTACTTTGACCAAAAGACAATCCTGCATTAGCACACTCATGAATATTTGAGTAACTACGCTTGCTAGGTAAACATTCAACATACTCAATAACATATGTAAATTTTGGTTCCTTCTCCATCTTTCTGCACACTTTTGAACATATAATCTACTTTTATAGAATTTCTAATTCCAGCAGGGTTGGATTAACAATGTCATTTATCATCTTTTCATTTTTAATCCCAGTAATCACAACCTTGCCCGATTTATACACAATGAAATAAAGACCATTTTTCCTGATACCAAGGGCATGATATATTTCTGGTTCATACACGGCTCCTGGAATTTTTGCCATTTCCAAATAGTTCACAATATTTTTCAGCTGATACACAGCAGACTGCGTGATTAACTTCACTTTGCTTAGACGAATAGCATATCCCAATTTCTGCAGTATCCTGGCATACTGTCTAAGCTGAGACTTACTACCATGACAAATCATTTTACCAGTTCTATACAATAAACAAGTACATCTAATTTTTTTGTGATGCCAAGTCAGGACATCGAAAGGAACTTTTTTATACACAACATCTCTACTACATGAGGCCACTCTCATCAAATCAATGGTGCATCCTAATTCACAGGACATAACTTTATGAGTTATACACGCCATGACGACTACCACTTCAATGACTGATATGGCAAAATGCCACTACATATATACACATATATATTTACAAGATTACATAACTAACATCCACGCAAATTTTCTTCTGCCTCAGTGAAGCGTGCTGTCCGTTTTCTTTTGATGTAACACATATAACCGGAAGCAAGAGAGAGACCAAAAGGTATTAGAATCAGTGCATATAGCATCTGGAAAAGTTCAGAGTGTCCTGAGAAATCTTCATTTCCATCGTTGTAAATGACTGGGCCAACAGAACAATCACTATCTATATAGTCAATACCGACTACGTCTAGAGTGCAAGGTAAATAGGGATTTCCCCGAAGAGTAAGCCACAATAAACTGGGCCAAGTTTCCAGAGAAGGAATTTCTGTGATATTTGTATTGATGATGTCCAAAAATAATATATTCGATTTCACCTCATTAGAGAAGAGTGGTATCTCAGATATATGGCTGCCATAGCAAGATACTATCCCCAAGTCTAATTCACAGTTACACAAGAGTGGAGTACCACAAGGTTCCCCAGAGACCACAGTAGCCCAAAAGATTAAGAACAACATTTTCACTGACAAAGAAAAGTAAAAAATGCTTAGCTTTTATAAGATAAGTCTATATTCCGACTACCATTTATAGTAACTACCTCTGGAAATTTTGAATACAAAACAACGGTGACATTTTCTTTCAGAGGTTCTGAGAACTTAAGTTTCATTCTTAAATTACCACTTTTTTCTGATGAATGTAAACCACCACCAGACTGGCTTTGTAATCTAAGCATAAAAATACAGTATCCCTCTGGATAGTCCTTTCTTTCAACAAGACCTCGATGTTCTTCAGAGTGGTTAAACAAGGTTAAGTAACAGCTGCTGTAGTCATTCTGCTGAAAATTTGGCTTAAAGGGTTCACATGGGGTAGGTATACCATTCACCGTTACTTCGAGATAGTTTAGATTGTAGTGATAAAAGTTGAAAGGGTTTTTTGTATAACTACCACTGTAGGCTTCACTGGAACAGAGAGCTAAAACCATACTATTTGGAATGCATCCACGATACACATCATCCACACCCCATTCATAGTTTCCTTGTTGAATATTGTAGGTTTTTACATCTGACTGCCATATTGGATAAAGTGCTGGTGTTTTGCTCAATATTTCATTCTGAGCAACGAGAACCTGAGGCTTCAGCTTAACTTGACAGATTTTCAAAACAGAATCAACAATCTCAACTTTGTAGGCAGTATCATCACTTCCTGTGAGTCTGAAAGCATTGTCAGTTTGGCTAAACTTAATTTTTAGCTTAACACCATTCACCACTAACCGCTCTTGTTGACAAATATCCATTCTGATTGGACCCTCCAAAACTACTGTATTACTATTCTTTGTGTGGGTCAGCCTTTCATAATGGCCGATATTACTTCCAGCTAATCCAGTTCCATCCATAGCTCCAGCTGAATCTTTGTAAAACAGTTCGCTTTGTAAAATAGACTCAGCTTCATACCTGGTGCTATCCAAAAGTACATCGAAATAAGCCTTGTAGGGATAATTTGACCCAACACTCGTGTTTATTGTACGCTGGTTTAAACTAATATCACACTGTCCAAACAAAGAACTAAGAGCCAGGTTCACAAGAGCAATGTCCTCATCACCAACAAGATTACTTCCATTTGCCTTCACAATCTTCACTTTAACTTGTAATAATGTTTTACTGAGGTCTGTGTAAGTTGTAGCATTACCAGGGATATTGAACTCTAGTGCAGAACCAGTTTTGGGAATAGCAAGTGGTGCAAATTGGATCCACTCAACGCATTCGATAGCAGACTCAACTGGGGGTGGTTCAAAGAGGGCAAGATTTGATGAATGTACCTCCATTATGAAAAGAAATCTGGCTTAACACCTTTCTTTAAAACCAAAGACTTCTTTTTTCTACCACGAGTCGTATTTTTGGGGGTAGCCTTTTTCGCCTTTTTAGATTTGGTTTGCCTCGATTTGCCAACCTTCTGAATTTTTCGACCTCTTCGTTTAGAAGATGTTGCAGTCTTACGAGCTTTTATAACTTTAATCTGGTCTTTGGCCATCTCAACTGCTTGCTGGGTTGGAGCTATCTGTTTCAGTGTATAATATTTTTGCTTCTTTCTGGCCTTACCATCAGCCATATTCATAAAGTGTTGTTTCCAATCTGTCTCAGACATAGGGTACAATAAAAATCCTGCAACTCAACCTCTCGCATAAAACGATCCCTTAATTGAAGTTTAATACTTTGAATTTCTTGTTTATTGACTTTTATAAACTGTGGGAAGCTGAAGCTACCCGATTTGGTATCTAAACGCCTCAAAACTGGTAACAGTGTACCGTGTATGTAATTATCTTCACAAATATCGGTTAGTAAATATATGGGGTTTTTAGTATTACTTTTCAACTTAAAATCTAACACCGCCACTTCCCACTGTCCAGTATTTACTGTGAGGACTGATGGTAAGTCAAATGTAAAATTGTCTGGTCTATTAAGTTTATACACATCAGTTGAATCATACCAATGAATATTTAGAAAAATCATCTTTTATATAGACTCTATATCACTTGCCTTAACCCAGGAATCAAATTTCTTTGGCCAATTCAACCAACGCACAAAATATTCTGTTTCCTTTCCCTTGCGTTTTTTAGTCTTTAATATTTTTTCAATTTTCCACAGTTTGTCTTCACTTATAGATACCTTCTGTAACTCAGATTGGTAAAAACTACCCTTTATGTCCTCTCCCAAGAAATCAATCAACTTATAAATAGGAATACCGTCCCTCCTTGAACGGTGATTTACTTTAAAAATTTCAGAAGACCATTTCTGATGAACCTCCCTAGTAAATGGACCTTTCAAACCACTAATTCTAACTAAATCATCCACTTTAAATTTGAACCTAGTTTTTGAAATGGGTACAGAAGATTGTTTTTTTATTTTCTTTACTTTATTCTGAGGCCAATATATATACCACCACAGACCTCTTTCATTGGACTCATTAACTTCACTGGGGGACATGCAAATACTGCTATGGAAACTATGGTTATAACTATGTATAAAGTCTTGAAGCTTATCGATATAAACTTGTTTCTGGGTGTGACTTATATACCTGTGTATGGAATTCTTTATAGTTTTTATTGCTCTTTCTGCATAATTGGCCTTCCCTTCATTTTGTGTGACAAAATGATGTATCCCTGTTTGTTTAAAATACTTTTCTATCACTGAACCAGTAAATTCTGAACCTTTATCAGAACGGACTAATTTGGGTTTCCTGCCTTCTTTCAATATGTTTTTAAAGGCTTTTACAACTTCAGAAGTAGTCTTAGTCTTTAAAGGTTGAACAAACACAAATCTAGAAAAGATATCTATGGCCAGTAATAGATATTTTACACCATTATTATGCTTGGCTAAGTTACTCATGTCCATCAAATCTACATCCCACTGTTCATCGATACCCGATACAATGACTTTGTTTCTTAGAAACTTTCTTCTTAGAGGTCTGTGAATACTATAAACATCTTGATTTTGAACCCATTGCTTTATTTTCCTTAATCCAACAGAAAATCTCCCATCTTTTTTAAGTTCCTGATACAGTTTGGAAGGTCCTGCAAAGCTGGCAGGATGTTTAGGGTTAAAATAAATAGAGCTGAGATAATCCTCCCAATCAGTCATATTTTTAACCACCCTTTATGCGTTTTTTGAGCCGAGACCTTAATATGGGGTAAAAATGTCTTTTGTTGTTGAATCAAACCCTTTGGAATATTTACCCGTTCTAGTATCGTTTGAAACTCTTGATACCCATTCGGTGGTGATTTTCCATATTCTCTAATGCTATAGCGAATCAAGTCAGCAATATGCGTTCCTGGATAGTTCTGACCTTCAAAACTAACTTCACCCTTATCATTCCAAGTTACTGGACCTTTTATATATTCTAAGATTGTTCTTGCTTTATTTTGAAAGCTCTTGGGTATGGAATGAATAATAATTTCATTGCTTAATCCACTGTTATTAGTGGTATCCTTCGGTTCTTCGTATGGCACAAGAACCATCTTTTTCACAGAAATCATAGCTGGAGAAGCACGGGTTTTGCAATAGATAACAATAAACTAATGGCTTTACTGTATCTGACCAATTTACAACGGGTCACACCTTTGCTGGCTAAAAGCCTATATAATTCTCTAAATCTCTTTAGTTTCACTTTCTGAGTATTATCAACTGGAATGTTTCCTTGTAGCAAGTTAGCTGCAACTTCCCTTAGACCCAGCACTTGACCTTTAGATGACAGTTGAAGGAGAGATTTCACTTGCTTATTATTAGCCTCACTCAAAAACAATAAAAAGAACTTGACCTTTTCAGCCATTTTTTCATGACAGAAAGCAATATATGGTATCTTTTATAAATTTAGAGGTACGTATACCCAAGGATCTTCACCTGGAAATATTTTACTTCTCATTCGGTATGTGTCATCGCCATTAGCGGTTAAGTCAATTATGAGATACCCATACTGTTGTTTTGTGGCATCTTTGTATGCTTCAACCAAAGCCATGCCTTTTCCCGGAAATAATTGTTTACCTAATGAAACAATTTGTTGACCATCGCGCATATTACGAAATAACACCAAGTAGTGTGTGTTTAATGAAATAGTTCTAGAACACTTTCCTTGTTGGAAACAGTTGTGGGTAATAAATAGCACACTTAACCTTAAGTGATGTGCTCCTTGAGTAAATAATTTTTGCATTTCAGTTTCTCTTACTACATCATCCATTAGATCATCTAGAATAACCAGACTGTGGCTACACCCTTCTGCAAAACTGTCTAACTCACTAGGCAGACCTTTATGAAATGATATATTTGTAATGTGTTCAGTCATTTCATCGAATAATGGCTGATACACACCATAACAATACAATACTTTTTCAATGGGTTTACTAAACATGACATCTTTGTTTTTTAATAAACGATATACCCAGCTAGTTTTGCCTGATTTAGTGGCACCTGCAATGCAGAAAGTAGAACAAGATTCAAATGGTAGTGGTATCATTTTTTTCCTAGAGATTGCACTTTTAATGTTTCTTTTATAAAGTAAACAGGCTTCCCAGTCCCCTGGAAATACTATACTTATACACTATTTTTGCAGCAAACACAAAGTTAGACAGATTCATCACCTAAAAAAGTTTCTAAAATATTTTAGAAAAAAAAAGTTTTCATTTTATTTTTTCCTTAGAACAAAAAGTTTCAAAAAAAAAAAGAAATTGCAAATTAAAAAAAAAGTTAAAAGTAAAATTGAAAAAAAAAAAAAAAAAAAAAAAAAAAAAAAAAAAATCGGAAAAAAAAGTTAAAAGTAAAATTGAAAAAAAAAAAAAAAAAAAAAAAAAAAAAAAAATTGAAAAAAAGTTTTTAAAAAAAAAAAGTTAAAAGCAAAGTAAAAAAAAACAGTTAAAAAATTTAAAAAATGTGAAAATCTTTTGATTTAAAAAAAAAAAGAAATAAAAGTAAAATTGAAAAATAGGTGAGAAATGTGAACTGGTTAGACTTATGTTTGCTTTAAAAATAGTGTACAAATATAGTATTACCAAATTATCCGTTCAAAAGACGGGGGTATCATGGAGGAGCCCACCTCCACTCATTGTTGCTGGGATAAGACTAACCAGTTCACATTTCTCACCTATTTTTCACTTTTACTTTTATTTCTTTTTTTTTTTAAATCAAAAGATTTTCACATTTTTTAAATTTTTTAACTGTTTTTTTTTACTTTGCTTTTAACTTTTTTTTTTTGAAAACTTTTTTTCAATTTTTTTTTTTTTTTTTTTTTTTTTTTTTTTTTTTCAATTTTACTTTTAACTTTTTTTTTAATTTGCAATTTCTTTTTTTTTTTGAAACTTTTTGTTCTAAGGAAAAAATAAAATGAAAACTTTTTTTTTCTAAAATATTTTAGAAACTTTTTTAGGTGATGAATCTGTCTAACTTTGTGTTTGCTGCAAAAATAGTGTATAAGTATAGTATTTCCAGGGGACTGGGAAGCCTGTTTACTTTATAAAAGAAACATTAAAAGTGCAATCTCTAGGAAAAAAATGATACCACTACCATTTGAATCTTGTTCTACTTTCTGCATTGCAGGTGCCACTAAATCAGGCAAAACTAGCTGGGTATATCGTTTATTAAAAAACAAAGATGTCATGTTTAGTAAACCCATTGAAAAAGTATTGTATTGTTATGGTGTGTATCAGCCATTATTCGATGAAATGACTGAACACATTACAAATATATCATTTCATAAAGGTCTGCCTAGTGAGTTAGACAGTTTTGCAGAAGGGTGTAGCCACAGTCTGGTTATTCTAGATGATCTAATGGATGATGTAGTAAGAGAAACTGAAATGCAA
The DNA here is from genome assembly GCA_964017235.1 of Sabellastarte sp. h YS-2021. Taxonomy (NCBI): domain Eukaryota; kingdom Metazoa; phylum Annelida; class Polychaeta; order Sabellida; family Sabellidae; genus Sabellastarte; species Sabellastarte sp. h YS-2021. Next base: position 34,630,332 of record OZ024933.1, read on the forward strand.
AAATTATTTACTCAAGGAGCACATCACTTAAGGTTAAGTGTGCTATTTATTACCCACAACTGTTTCCAACAAGGAAAGTGTTCTAGAACTATTTCATTAAACACACACTACTTGGTGTTATTTCGTAATATGCGCGATGGTCAACAAATTGTTTCATTAGGTAAACAATTATTTCCGGGAAAAGGCATGGCTTTGGTTGAAGCATACAAAGATGCCACAAAACAACAGTATGGGTATCTCATAATTGACTTAACCGCTAATGGCGATGACACATACCGAATGAGAAGTAAAATATTTCCAGGTGAAGATCCTTGGGTATACGTACCTCTAAATTTATAAAAGATACCATATATTGCTTTCTGTCATGAAAAAATGGCTGAAAAGGTCAAGTTCTTTTTATTGTTTTTGAGTGAGGCTAATAATAAGCAAGTGAAATCTCTCCTTCAACTGTCATCTAAAGGTCAAGTGCTGGGTCTAAGGGAAGTTGCAGCTAACTTGCTACAAGGAAACATTCCAGTTGATAATACTCAGAAAGTGAAACTAAAGAGATTTAGAGAATTATATAGGCTTTTAGCCAGCAAAGGTGTGACCCGTTGTAAATTGGTCAGATACAGTAAAGCCATTAGTTTATTGTTATCTATTGCAAAACCCGTGCTTCTCCAGCTATGATTTCTGTGAAAAAGATGGTTCTTGTGCCATACGAAGAACCGAAGGATACCACTAATAACAGTGGATTAAGCAATGAAATTATTATTCATTCCATACCCAAGAGCTTTCAAAATAAAGCAAGAACAATCTTAGAATATATAAAAGGTCCAGTAACTTGGAATGATAAGGGTGAAGTTAGTTTTGAAGGTCAGAACTATCCAGGAACGCATATTGCTGACTTGATTCGCTATAGCATTAGAGAATATGGAAAATCACCACCGAATGGGTATCAAGAGTTTCAAACGATACTAGAACGGGTAAATATTCCAAAGGGTTTGATTCAACAACAAAAGACATTTTTACCCCATATTAAGGTCTCGGCTCAAAAAACGCATAAAGGGTGGTTAAAAATATGACTGATTGGGAGGATTATCTCAGCTCTATTTATTTTAACCCTAAACATCCTGCCAGCTTTGCAGGACCTTCCAAACTGTATCAGGAACTTAAAAAAGATGGGAGATTTTCTGTTGGATTAAGGAAAATAAAGCAATGGGTTCAAAATCAAGATGTTTATAGTATTCACAGACCTCTAAGAAGAAAGTTTCTAAGAAACAAAGTCATTGTATCGGGTATCGATGAACAGTGGGATGTAGATTTGATGGACATGAGTAACTTAGCCAAGCATAATAATGGTGTAAAATATCTATTACTGGCCATAGATATCTTTTCTAGATTTGTGTTTGTTCAACCTTTAAAGACCAAGACTACTTCTGAAGTTGTAAAAGCCTTTAAAAACATATTGAAAGAAGGCAGGAAACCCAAATTAGTCCGTTCTGATAAAGGTTCAGAATTTACTGGTTCAGTGATAGAAAAGTATTTTAAACAAACAGGGATACATCATTTTGTCACACAAAATGAAGGGAAGGCCAATTATGCAGAAAGAGCAATAAAAACTATAAAGAATTCCATACACAGGTATATAAGTCACACCCAGAAACAAGTTTATATCGATAAGCTTCAAGACTTTATACATAGTTATAACCATAGTTTCCATAGCAGTATTTGCATGTCCCCCAGTGAAGTTAATGAGTCCAATGAAAGAGGTCTGTGGTGGTATATATATTGGCCTCAGAATAAAGTAAAGAAAATAAAAAAACAATCTTCTGTACCCATTTCAAAAACTAGGTTCAAATTTAAAGTGGATGATTTAGTTAGAATTAGTGGTTTGAAAGGTCCATTTACTAGGGAGGTTCATCAGAAATGGTCTTCTGAAATTTTTAAAGTAAATCACCGTTCAAGGAGGGACGGTATTCCTATTTATAAGTTGATTGATTTCTTGGGAGAGGACATAAAGGGTAGTTTTTACCAATCTGAGTTACAGAAGGTATCTATAAGTGAAGACAAACTGTGGAAAATTGAAAAAATATTAAAGACTAAAAAACGCAAGGGAAAGGAAACAGAATATTTTGTGCGTTGGTTGAATTGGCCAAAGAAATTTGATTCCTGGGTTAAGGCAAGTGATATAGAGTCTATATAAAAGATGATTTTTCTAAATATTCATTGGCATGATTCAACTGATGTGTATAAACTTAATAGACCAGACAATTTTACATTTGACTTACCATCAGTCCTCACAGTAAATACTGGACAGTGGGAAGTGGCGGTGTTAGATTTTAAGTTGAAAAGTAATACTAAAAACCCCATATATTTACTAACCGATATTTGTGAAGATAATTACATACACGGTACACTGTTACCAGTTTTGAGGCGTTTAGATACCAAATCGGGTAGCTTCAGCTTCCCACAGTTTATAAAAGTCAATAAACAAGAAATTCAAAGTATTAAACTTCAATTAAGGGATCGTTTTATGCGAGAGGTTGAGTTGCAGGATTTTTATTGTACCCTATGTCTGAGACAGATTGGAAACAACACTTTATGAATATGGCTGATGGTAAGGCCAGAAAGAAGCAAAAATATTATACACTGAAACAGATAGCTCCAACCCAGCAAGCAGTTGAGATGGCCAAAGACCAGATTAAAGTTATAAAAGCTCGTAAGACTGCAACATCTTCTAAACGAAGAGGTCGAAAAATTCAGAAGGTTGGCAAATCGAGGCAAACCAAATCTAAAAAGGCGAAAAAGGCTACCCCCAAAAATACGACTCGTGGTAGAAAAAAGAAGTCTTTGGTTTTAAAGAAAGGTGTTAAGCCAGATTTCTTTTCATAATGGAGGTACATTCATCAAATCTTGCCCTCTTTGAACCACCCCCAGTTGAGTCTGCTATCGAATGCGTTGAGTGGATCCAATTTGCACCACTTGCTATTCCCAAAACTGGTTCTGCACTAGAGTTCAATATCCCTGGTAATGCTACAACTTACACAGACCTCAGTAAAACATTATTACAAGTTAAAGTGAAGATTGTGAAGGCAAATGGAAGTAATCTTGTTGGTGATGAGGACATTGCTCTTGTGAACCTGGCTCTTAGTTCTTTGTTTGGACAGTGTGATATTAGTTTAAACCAGCGTACAATAAACACGAGTGTTGGGTCAAATTATCCCTACAAGGCTTATTTCGATGTACTTTTGGATAGCACCAGGTATGAAGCTGAGTCTATTTTACAAAGCGAACTGTTTTACAAAGATTCAGCTGGAGCTATGGATGGAACTGGATTAGCTGGAAGTAATATCGGCCATTATGAAAGGCTGACCCACACAAAGAATAGTAATACAGTAGTTTTGGAGGGTCCAATCAGAATGGATATTTGTCAACAAGAGCGGTTAGTGGTGAATGGTGTTAAGCTAAAAATTAAGTTTAGCCAAACTGACAATGCTTTCAGACTCACAGGAAGTGATGATACTGCCTACAAAGTTGAGATTGTTGATTCTGTTTTGAAAATCTGTCAAGTTAAGCTGAAGCCTCAGGTTCTCGTTGCTCAGAATGAAATATTGAGCAAAACACCAGCACTTTATCCAATATGGCAGTCAGATGTAAAAACCTACAATATTCAACAAGGAAACTATGAATGGGGTGTGGATGATGTGTATCGTGGATGCATTCCAAATAGTATGGTTTTAGCTCTCTGTTCCAGTGAAGCCTACAGTGGTAGTTATACAAAAAACCCTTTCAACTTTTATCACTACAATCTAAACTATCTCGAAGTAACGGTGAATGGTATACCTACCCCATGTGAACCCTTTAAGCCAAATTTTCAGCAGAATGACTACAGCAGCTGTTACTTAACCTTGTTTAACCACTCTGAAGAACATCGAGGTCTTGTTGAAAGAAAGGACTATCCAGAGGGATACTGTATTTTTATGCTTAGATTACAAAGCCAGTCTGGTGGTGGTTTACATTCATCAGAAAAAAGTGGTAATTTAAGAATGAAACTTAAGTTCTCAGAACCTCTGAAAGAAAATGTCACCGTTGTTTTGTATTCAAAATTTCCAGAGGTAGTTACTATAAATGGTAGTCGGAATATAGACTTATCTTATAAAAGCTAAGCATTTTTTACTTTTCTTTGTCAGTGAAAATGTTGTTCTTAATCTTTTGGGCTACTGTGGTCTCTGGGGAACCTTGTGGTACTCCACTCTTGTGTAACTGTGAATTAGACTTGGGGATAGTATCTTGCTATGGCAGCCATATATCTGAGATACCACTCTTCTCTAATGAGGTGAAATCGAATATATTATTTTTGGACATCATCAATACAAATATCACAGAAATTCCTTCTCTGGAAACTTGGCCCAGTTTATTGTGGCTTACTCTTCGGGGAAATCCCTATTTACCTTGCACTCTAGACGTAGTCGGTATTGACTATATAGATAGTGATTGTTCTGTTGGCCCAGTCATTTACAACGATGGAAATGAAGATTTCTCAGGACACTCTGAACTTTTCCAGATGCTATATGCACTGATTCTAATACCTTTTGGTCTCTCTCTTGCTTCCGGTTATATGTGTTACATCAAAAGAAAACGGACAGCACGCTTCACTGAGGCAGAAGAAAATTTGCGTGGATGTTAGTTATGTAATCTTGTAAATATATATGTGTATATATGTAGTGGCATTTTGCCATATCAGTCATTGAAGTGGTAGTCGTCATGGCGTGTATAACTCATAAAGTTATGTCCTGTGAATTAGGATGCACCATTGATTTGATGAGAGTGGCCTCATGTAGTAGAGATGTTGTGTATAAAAAAGTTCCTTTCGATGTCCTGACTTGGCATCACAAAAAAATTAGATGTACTTGTTTATTGTATAGAACTGGTAAAATGATTTGTCATGGTAGTAAGTCTCAGCTTAGACAGTATGCCAGGATACTGCAGAAATTGGGATATGCTATTCGTCTAAGCAAAGTGAAGTTAATCACGCAGTCTGCTGTGTATCAGCTGAAAAATATTGTGAACTATTTGGAAATGGCAAAAATTCCAGGAGCCGTGTATGAACCAGAAATATATCATGCCCTTGGTATCAGGAAAAATGGTCTTTATTTCATTGTGTATAAATCGGGCAAGGTTGTGATTACTGGGATTAAAAATGAAAAGATGATAAATGACATTGTTAATCCAACCCTGCTGGAATTAGAAATTCTATAAAAGTAGATTATATGTTCAAAAGTGTGCAGAAAGATGGAGAAGGAACCAAAATTTACATATGTTATTGAGTATGTTGAATGTTTACCTAGCAAGCGTAGTTACTCAAATATTCATGAGTGTGCTAATGCAGGATTGTCTTTTGGTCAAAGTAAATTTGGAAATACACTAATCAATGTAAGAGTTTTGAAAAATGGAGTAATTGTATCATCCTGGCGACAATGAGTGAAGGTTGGACTTCCTTCATGAGACCCCCACCTGCGAGTGGATAATAAGATTAATAGATTAATCTGGGGACCAGGAAAGTCTAAATCATAGGCAAATAATAATTCTAATAATACGTTTATTTTAATCTTCAGCAATGGTAAAGTAATACAAAGAGTATAATAATAATTCTATGTACAAATAAGACACTCATTTTAATGTCCCATATCTACACTTCTTTGAACAAATACAACATTTTGTCAGAAATGCAATTCTTTTTCACTATGCATTTAAGTTCTTCTTCACCAATGCTGAAATCGTGTAGTCTGTAGGACACTGCCAAGAGATCCACTAGTCTGTTCAGATCATCCGTCACATCGTTCAGTTTAACAGCATGCGTCTCATAGTATTCGTCCACGATAATGTCCCATGGTTCAAGACACTGGTGCTCTATTTGACTAGGGCGATCGAATTGACATCCATAGCAGTTCTCAGATACACTGGCTTTGATTTTTTCTATAGTTTTAAATGCCAAAAAGTCTGTCAGCAAAGCATTTCTCTCTGGAGCTGCTGTACATGTCGTGTAGACACCGTAGTCCCAACCTTGAAGTTCACCATACTTTTGTGCACCCGTTTTAGTATAAAACCACTTCACATTGTCATCCACCTTTTTCTGGTAGCAGCCATACATCGAGATATTCTTGTAGTAAGAATTTCCACAATGTCTCTTAGACTCCCTCACAATCGTAGGCTTCTCAGGAATCAGAGGCATGAGCTCGGTCCATTCTTCTGTGGAAATGTTCATTCTGATGGTTGACTTATTGAAGGCAATCACAACTGGGCTTTTGTACACATCCACTGTTAAAGAAATGTCTTGGCTCAGCTTATACTGGACTGGTGTTTTACTTAAAACAGCCTCATTGAACTCATCCTTAATATCAGCAAGAACTCCAAGTGCTTTACTCGATAGGCAAATCCATAATTTACCCTTTTTGAGTCTCATAAACTGAGAGTCGTTAAACTTGCTCTTTTCAAAAGATACTTCGAATACTTTATTGTCAGCCATATTGTTAGCTTGTGAATGTATGTGCAGATTGAGATTTTGAACTCACAATTTATACAAATCATGCACACTCTTTTTATCACGTGGTTATTGTAAAATAACAAATTTATTGGTGTGACTATAATCTGAGGATTTTACTGGTGTGACTATGATTTGAAATAGTGTGACTTTATTTGTGGGACCATAATATCCCTAGAATAAATAATTAGCATTCATGTGACTATAATCTGGTAATTAGTCTTTTCAATGTGTCTTATTTTACCAGTGACAATAGTTGGAAACAAGTTTTAAACTAGATGCAGGTTTTCAATTTAAAACAACACAAAAATTAAGACCTTTAGAGTTTACACATACACTGAAACTTACTCCCATAATGTTGGCCTTAACATAAGCTTTAATTTGGCGTTTATTTCATCAAAATCCATCCACAAATAAGGAAGTTATGGCTTAAAATACAAGTCTCATATTTGTGTGACTATATAATAATTGACGGCCGTGACGTCAATTCCCGCGAAACACTGTGTAAACTTCCCTGTGACTATAAATAGACCCCCCCCCCCTCTCTCTCTCTCTGTGTGTGTGTGTGTGACCGTAATTATCGTGACCATATATATTGTGTGACTATATCCCTCGTATAAGTAGTGATGCGTTAAGATCTAATCACATATTTGTTTCATACTATTTCATCTGTCCAATGATATATTAAACTGATAGAAACAGATAATTTTTTTGGGGGGCGGGGGGGGCGGGGGATTACTAATTTGATTAGACAGTCAGTCATTTAAATACATGTACTTTGAAGCACGATTGGGTTTTTGATGTGATTGTGCCAAAATCTGGTTTAAACCATCATAAACTGGTTTTAGCCAGTGATTGGAGTAAGATTATCCCTGGTTTGAGAAACTACCTCAACAAATGTAAGTTAGCTTACCGATTCACCAATCCAAGAGACTGAGTGTACAAACCAAAATTATGCCTGAGTAATGCTTGTCAGTGAAAAATGATTCCACATAAACATTGGTATAAAAATTTATGTTTAAATTTGTTTTATTTTATGTTTAGTTGTGTTAACATAGCCAGTAAACACAGTTGATTAAAAATATTTTCAAAGGTAGTATATGTCAATGCATGCATGTGGCCCTTTTTATCTCCCTCCCGGCTCGCCGGCGGGAGATTATAATTTACACCATGTGTGTGCACACATGCATCCACGCGTGGGTCATGCAGTTTTCTCTGAAACTACTACAGTTACACATTTTTGGTAAATTACTTGTCCTAATGAATTTTTATGCTCATCAATATTTTGGGGGTTTGGTGAACTTTGGCCTACTTTTGAGTGAGTAATAGCACTTTTACCTAATATATTTATATGACTTATAAGTTATAACTCTGAAATTATTGCATTTATAGAGTATTTTGTTCCAATATGTTGTTCAGCTACATTCTCCACAGCTACAACATGGTCAGTAGTTTCAAAGTGTATCTCCATAGCTAAGTGAGTAATAACTACTTTGTCAATTTTTAATGATAACCATAATGAGTAAATGGCTTATATCTTCAAAAGTATTGCAGCTACACAATTTCTGTCAAATATGTTGTTCATCTACTTTTTTGTGAACTGTAACATCTTTAAGTTTCACAACTGTTGCTCAATGTAAAAGTGAGTAATGGCTACTTTATTGCTACTTTTAGTGAAAATGTGAAAAATCACAAATATCTCGCAAACTGTAAGAGATAGAGCAATTTCGAGCGAATTTTTAACCCACAGGGTAGTACAAGAGTATCCTAGCTAAGAGTAAACATTTAAATTTTTGCCACTTTTGGCAGCCATCTTGGATTTTAGCGGAAAATGAAAAAGTGTGAATATCTCGAAAACTGTAAGAGATAGATATTTTTCTTAAATATCTTGTTCATCTACTTTTATGGGAACTGTAACATATTTAAGTTTCACACCTGTTGCTCAATGTACAAGTGAGTAATGGCTACCTTATTGCTACTTTTAGTGAAAATATGAAAAATCACAAATATTTCAAAAACTGTAAGAGATAGAGCAGTTTCAAGCGAATTTTTGACCCACCACGTAGTACAAGAGTATCCTAAGGGGGAAAATTTCAATTTTTGCCATTTTTTGTGGCCATCTTGGATTTTAGCAGAAAATGAAACATTGAAAATATCTTGGAAACGGTAAGAGATAGAGTGATTTCAAATGAATTTTTGGCCCACAGGGTAGAACAGGGGTATCCTGTGCCTAGGGGAAAATTTTCAATTTTCGCCACTTTTGGTGGCCATCTTGGATTTTTAGCAGGAAATGAAAAATTGTGAATATCTCGGAACAGTATTTCTTCCCTTTTAATACTCAGCAGGAGATATACACCACGGCAGTGGTCTTATATATATATTATATGTATTGAGAAAATTGAGTTAATTTAAGCAATTGATACAAGCCAGTAAGCAGGGTTGTTATATTTCCTGGGAAATACTGTATTTCCCAGGACAGTGGGAAATACCGGGAATTACCGGGAAATAACGGGAAATATGAATTCTGCAGTTTTTATAAATATACTTCCTTTTTAACCCAACAATGGAAGATACTGACTATTTATAAATAAAAAGATTGAGTGACTTAATGAAAATAAATGGCTAGAATATCAAACAATTAAGGTTTTGAAAGTCAGCACCATGGTTGGTGTTAAAAATTTCAAGGAAGAAACAATGTGCAAGTATGTAATAGATTGAGGTGATGATGAGAAATGTTTTAACTATAATTCCCTCTTTTAAATGGGAACACTCTGGAAATCCAATTGAGCTCCTCTGAAAAGTGATGGTCAATTGTTAATCTCTTTCAAGGAGGATGAGGTTTTGATGACAAATGTTTTAACTATAATCCCCTCTTACACTGGAAATGGGTACTATATAGAATGTGTTAATCTAAATAAATAGATGTGTCAGATGTATGTTTTGGTATTTTTCCCATCATTTTATACACATATTGAAGTCCAAAATGAGTATTTCCCAGTATTTCTCGGTATTTCCCACTTGGGGAGTATTGGACAGGGCGATATTTCCCGGTATTTCCCATAACAACCCTGCCAGTAAGCCAATTGATTACATGTACAATCCAGACAACCCTTATCAGCCAGGATTGGTCAGATTGGTATGAGGTCAAAGCTCATTGAGGTCAGAGGGTTAAAGTGAGGATAATCGTGAGGCATTTATTAACGCACGACAATAGGAGAGGGTTATTGTGATCAGTTTGTTTCTGTCTGTCTGTTTTTCTGTCTGTCTGTCTGTGCACCATTTTGCCCTTATAACTCAAAAACTATAGCATCAATCGTGCTCAAATTTGGTGGGCAGATTTTTCATGGGGTACCAATTCAGCCTTCTATATTTGGTGCAATTTGTTTGAAAGTTAAAGCCAGGAAAGATTTTTTCTTATTTTTAATTGGTCATTTACACTGAAATCTGCTTCTCTGCATCACATACATAAAAAATCAATATCATGACAGGATTTCTTCCTCATGAATTTTTGTTCAATCTGAATCCCTTGTGGCTGTGAGTGTAATGTGTAGAACTTATAATATTGTGGTTCAATACCACTCAGGTGTAGAGTTTTTTTTTCTTTTTTAGCAATCTCTTTTAAAGGCTATGTAAAAAAGAAAACGGAAAATTAAAACACATTTTAAATTTTGCTGTCCAAAAAAAACTTTAACCAAGATGAGATGTCCAACTTGACAGATAATAATTTTCAATTGGGCATAATATAGAGAAATGTGATTCTCTTTAATATTTTGCTTTCTGATGATGTCATTACTTAATGATGTCACAATGCAACTGTCATTGTGAGGTCACAAACCTAGCTTGTGATACTTGCTGTCTTTAGGTAAAAATATTTCTTCTCATTAAATTTATGTGTTAAAATTGACATAAACATAATAAAGAGGGAGGTGGTGTATTCATGATTTTTTTGTTTGTTTGTTTCAATTCCTTGACAGTCTATCACAAAAAAATTACCCTGAGTGATTTTCACCAAGAAGTGGCTTTTAACCAATATTTTTACCTCCACCAGCAGTTTATGTTTTTGTGTGCTTGTTTGTCTATTTGTCTGTTTTTTGGTGTTTTTGGTGAACAGATCTTTATAAAAAGTTTTGTGGGTAGGACAGAGGAAGAAGTTGAATTTTGAAGAATTTTCAGAGTTCCCAATTTCTATGTGTTTTAATGACTGGCTTTGATATTTCTTTGATATTTCTTCAAAAGTAATGAACAAATTTTGATATTAATTTTTTAGTAGGAAGGGGCTAGCCATGGGAAGAAGTGATTACATTAGGAAAGATCCAGTTAATATTCTGGATACCAATTAACCTCCAAAATTTTTTGGAAATGCCACCATGGTGGACGTGTGTGCTTCAGTCGTTTCTGGTTCACTTTATGCCCATTTTATCAATTAACATTTATAATAATGTCAGCTAGAGAGTGAGCCACACTATTTTGACCTCACAGAATACCTACAAAATATTTATTCAGTGTCTGGATGCATGTGCTCAGGTAGCCATGTTTTTCTCAGTCAGGAGAAATCCATTGAAAATTGATATACATGTTTAGTTTTATTTTATTGTTTCCCTTACAATACTTTATAACACTTGCAAGACTGATCACATCGAGTCGAGCGTTTTGCTCTCTCTGAGTGCATCTTGTTTACAAGTTAGTACTAATACACACAAGTAGAACTAAAATAAGGTATTTAAAAATTATGAATATAAAGATGAGAAATTTTTAAAACCACCAAACCCAAACTAGAATTAAGTGGGGATCAGGAAAGAAAAAGTAGTAGGGATGATGGAGGCTGCCTGAGAGGCGTTCTGGAGATATGTCCATACAGAGGAGCTGTACCACAAACCATGAGCCATGATATTTTGTAAGGGGATGTTATTGTCAAAAGCAAAGGTAGCACCAGAACGCCTGAAAAAATGGAACCCATGCCCTACAGGCGATATGTTCAAAATGCTGAGAATTGAGTGCATTCAGTGTATCTCTGACATGAGTGTCAATGACCTGCAAGTATGGTTGGTGAAGAGTAGCAAATAAAGGGGCTGTGTGGAGGGAAGAGGTCTGGACCTCAGGAGGGCCTAAAGGACCATAATAGGGCACATGTGGAAGTTGTCAACCTCCGGCAACTGAACTATATGAGAGGAATAGCCATCCTGGATAGTTTTTGTCCATTTGATTGACAAATGTGTCAGAAGGGGGGGGGGGGGGCAAAAATCGGATCCTTCCTCAAAAATGGTTCGACTGTGAGAATTGCCTCACAGAGTATGGGGCTATATTGGAGAGCCTTGGGAAGCCATAGAATGCCACCAGAAAAATAGCTCTGTACAAGATAGGATAATGCAGAGAGTCACAAACTTTCGAGATGTCATACTTGACTCTGATTCCAAAAACGCTCGGGGGGGGGGGGGGGGGGGGGGGGTAGGTCTAAAAGTAGAGTTAATAGACAAACTCCTGAGAAACCTAAGTACAGCAGGATGAGAAAGGTCAGACACATCAAGGTCATAGCATTTTGAGAAAGATGACATGGATGCAAAGTAATTCCTGATTACCCTAGGAGATAAATGATTTTTTTGCTGAAAATTCCAGAAAGATATTTTGAGCTGACAGATCCATGGGAAGTGAGTAAAACAACAACTCTGAAAGGTAAGTAGCAAAATGAGTCCTGTGACCTTGATCAGTTGCAGGTCTGTAAGCTTTATGCACTCTGTCCCATGCGGAGGATCCTGGTGTTAGCCTGAAATCATATAGCAATGTCCAAGTTAAAGAATGCAACTGGAATTCTTTCCCATATATAGTTACTTTCCAGATAATTTAAAGTTTTCATAGGTATTCCTCTTTCTGAGTGAATTCTAGAGAGTGAATCCGCAATAACATTCTTGTGACCTTATATGTGAGTGAGCTGAAGGTCAGTGTCATTAAATGCAGTGATAAAGAAGATGTGCCTGATACATGCATTAAGGAAAGTATCCCTGGTCTTACCACAGTTGACCACCTGGACAACAGGCATCAACATGTAATGTGTTCATTTCTCTAATATCAGACGTAAAATTTTTTTGAAGATCTTTAAAATTTTGGGGGAAACGAGATGAACCAGTCAATGTCCATAAAAAATTATTGTGTAAGCTTGATTTTCTTAGCTGAAGAGCGTTCCCTGAACAAAGATGGAATTCTGTTAACAAAAATCCTAGCCGCTTTAATACATTTGTGTAGGTAAATGAGTTTGCCCAAAAGTGATTGAAACTGACGCCCAGTAAGGGAAGATTTTGATCTGGTCAACAAGCATTCATTGTAGATATTCTCCATCTTACTTGTTTCTATGTAAATTGAGCTCTTGTGGTGATCCCCAGACAAGTCAAGGTTCTTCGGGGGGGGGGGGGGGGGGGGGGGGGGGGGGCAATTTATCCTGATTCATGGGCAACCCTAATTCTGAAAATAGGTCAAATAGTGCCTGTTAATGACACATAGCATCACTTTGTTGAGAAACAATGATAAAATCATCTATGCATGCAAAAATATCATAATTATGATGTCTCATCATGTATAAAATGGCGTCAGACGTCATTTGAAATGACACATTGCCATGGACCCAGCCGAACACCAACACAACATCCTGTTAGTATTTACTTCCCCATTTTATGCCAAATTTGAAGATGTCAACTGGGTCCAGGCGCAGATTACGAAAAACCCAGGCTACACGGCAGTGCCTTGCACTCCTCTGATACTATCCAGAATACTATTTACTGTAGGAAATCTCAATGTGAATGATATCCCATCAAACAAATCTCTGGTAACTGGGTCATTTAGTGACATCCCAGCAGGAAAGGACAAGTTAAGAATGACTCTCCTGTTATTTTCATCTTTCGGTCTTTTAAGGAGAGGTGAACAGTGCAACGTTTCGTAATCTATAGCGTCATATGGACTTAGGATTGCACCTAATCTAATTCCCTTATCTAGATACTGATTAATCGCTGCAGGGAACTGCAAGGCTGAGTGATTGGTGCTTACCTCAGTATTATAACTTAAGTTCAGATCTACAGTGTATAGGGGAAAATCGTAAGTGAGGTACTGGATCAGAAACTCATCATGATAATCCCTAAGGTGATGACGCCATGCAGCAACGTTTAAGTCTGATTGAACAGGGAACCTTGCAAACTTGTAATTGGGGACCCCACTGTCTTGGATGGCCCTTGCCATGTTTATGTAAGTTTGAATATCATTGCATTCATGAATTTGCCTCTCTGGTCCAATAAATGTAAAGTTTGCTATCTCATGATTGAGAAAACCCCTAGTTTTGGTGTGATCATTAAAATCAAGAGTGATAATCACATTATCAACATTGATATGTGGTGGAAGTGGGACAGAGATGGCAACAGTACGACTATGGATGGTAGAAGAAACAGTTTCACTGACAAGGTGCCTCGGCCACCTCCAGGCAATCCTGCTGCAGGATCAATTCATCAATCAGTTGTTCCATGTATGTTGTATATGAATAACCATATGCTTCTGTGTACCATACATCTTTTGTATGGTTTTCATATGTCAATTTATCTTTATTGAGAATTTTGCCAAATAACACGGGGATGACAGAAGTCTGAACAATCTCTAAGTACCCTACCTCAACATCAGTGCATTCCATGATATTACCATCCGACTGCCACTAATTGTATCCCCAAATCCCCCAAATGTACAAACTGAAAAGTCAGAAAATTCAACACAATCAGAATACATGAAATCATACTGAGTATTATGAACATTGTATAACTGTCTTTCATATTCAAAAAGTACTTAACTGTCATTATGCACCCGATACAAACATTTAGCGTCAGTTATATCACAAGTACCCAAAGTTTCCTCATTAGTATTTACTGTCTTACCCCCCTACCCCAGTGTTGGTCCCTCCTGTGACCGTCTCTAAAATGTGCCCTAACTTTGTCTTTGACTCTCAATTTGGTGAAACATTTACTTTCCGGGTGGTTGCCAACCTTCCTTTGCTTCTCACACTACGCACAAACATGCTTGTAGATCCCATGGCTAGCTTCATGGGAGCAGGTGCCTTCACTGAAAAAACTTGGATAACTTCCTGGGCTGTGCTATCTGGGAAGCCTGGGAAGAAGCCATCGAAATCTGGGAAGCGATCAGCCGATTAATTGACCATTGAGTGGCGTCCTGCCATCCTAGGTAACCTTCCTCCAGGTCATGCATGAATGTGGCCCATGCTCCTAAAACAGCTGGCCAAGGTAGTGAAGTGGCATCCTGCATGGCTAATATGACCTGAAGGAGGGCATGTTTTGCTGTATTGGGTCTTTCATATACAAATGTTTGATAACTATCCTACTGCCCACTGAGGTAACGTCAACTCATCATAAGCAACATTCTTCTTACCTACAGTGGCATGGTATCCCTCATTTGGCCACCTATATTCTGGGGTAGTGTACAAAATACCACTCAACAATGTCAGTGGTATTGTACCTGCCAGACTTTCTGGCCTGCCTACCTAGTAGGGAAGCCTGCTCCTGCTCGTGTTAGGACTCAAGTAGCTTGGTGACCAAGTTCGCAATGGATGGTGGTCTTCTGAGAGCCTCCAACGTTGGTATAACTCCATCCGACTGTATATCACTCCTTATTGTCGATTGTAGGGCTGAGTAATCACTTAGGCCAGTAGTGATTTCCTGAGGGTGTGTCTGTGTCTTAGAGAGGGTGGGCAATCTTACTCTTAAACCCCCAGAGGAGCTGGTGCACGAGGACGGATGTCATGAGCCCTGGTGCCTGCCAATATACCATCACGTGCAAGGTCTGCATCCTGCTGGTTTGGAGTAACAGATCTGGACATCTGATTTGTGTGAAATCTCTCATTATCTTGTTTTTCCTGAATAGATTCTGCTCTTGCTAGAAGGGCCTGATTTGATTCTGACAGTTTATTTAGCATTGATATGATCACTGCAGATGAATCTTCAGTTGACGAAGTTGGATCCGGATTAACAGTTTGTGGAACTGTACTCACATTAGTGGGTGTGGAGTGCTTCAGGTATGACTCATTCAGTTGTTTGGTAGACTTCCTGTTAATTTTTCGTGCAGAGATTCTTGCCCTCGCAGATGCAGTAATCTTTTCCCTTTTATTTGAAGGTGTGTCTCCTTTGTTGATGGCCTTGTGAACACACTAATATATTATTAAAAGAAAAATATCACCAAAACTTTAAAACTTCGAATCACTTTACACAACAAGACATGTTCTTCCATGGACTATAAAGAAATAAATATGGCAGGAGGTCAGTTCAATTGTGGTAAGTGGGGTATGAACGTGATTTATGTCAGATCTAGTAAACAAAAGTAACCAAGATGTAAAGCAAAGTAAATAGGAGACTAGGAGACAAGTTCCCCTGATACTTTTTTTCAAAACTGGACAAAAATAAGGAAGGTATTGTCATTTTACTAAATCTCAGTGCTATAAGCTGATAATAATTTTTTTTTTTCAAATTCAAAATTGTTTCTTATATTGAAATTATCCCAACTTCTTCACCGGCTCATATGGTCAAATCATATTTAGTATGTATATGCCTTTAATCCCAATATATTTAAACAATACCCCAAAGTTTGAATATATTCTCATTATGTACTGTTTCTGTTCTATTATTTAAACGTGTCTCAGAAAATGCAATTACATTAAACCAGTCAAACTTACATAGGGTTTATAACTCATCAACTATTCCAGGATTGTTTTATCAAGTCCCTATTCTTCTGTCCAGTAATGAGTCATAAGTGACCTTACATCGGTAAGGTAAAACAAAACTTATTAATTCGTTCCCAAATTTATTTCTCTATTTAGAGAATAATTCTTACAATGTTTGTCTTAATATACAGTGCGCTCATAAAATAATGTTTGTAATTTTGTGGTTTCTATGTCACAAACAAAGTTTGTTTTCACTTCCAAAGGAAATGTAATTTGAGCACAAGCTTTTGACCAGTGATACTTATTAATAATATAATATACAAATCTTATTAATATTATTAATAATATAATATACAAATCTTTGAATCTTTGTGTTTCGTAATTTATAATACGTCTTATCGTAATTACATTCAGAAAGTAAAGATAAAGCTATTTTATTTGTGGCAATTAATTAGGTGAATTTCATATAAAATTGGAAAAAAGTGAAGTTTTTTTTCATATTTTCTTCAGCAGATTCAGTGTTTACTCAATGTAGTTCATGTGGTCAAAGTACATTTGTTTAATAAATAGGTCTATTGGAGGAGCGATTGCCCAAAGCAGGAAGGTCCAAGACAAATGCAGAGGTTTGGTTGTCATTTTGTTCTGTGTGTAGTGTACCTTTGTCACATTTAGGTGAAGCTACATTATTCTATCGTATTTGTTTTTTCATACTCAGTACAGTATCTCCCTTGCTACAGACTGCAGATAGGACCAAATGACTGATAAATGCTGTTTTAATATGTCATCTGTAGCTGAGATTGAACCCGCTCCTTTGTGTTCTCCTTAGAGGAGTGTCTTACCCATGAGGCCGCAGTGTCAGATTTTACATTTAATCATGTGAATTTTTCAGGTACAGATGTCTTTGTAGGAATATAATATAGATATATCTTACACTATTGATATTTTAGGTATATTTCACACTGTGAGTATTTCAGGTGAGGAAGGCTTTGTGGGATTTTCCGTTTTTGCCTCCACTTCAGTATGGTATCCTTTTGGGGCCATAATACAGTACAACACAGAAAATCTGGACCAAGGAAATGGGTTTAACACAGAAAATGGTTTGTGCTTTCAAATAGTTATGTACTTCTTCTTTTCCTTTCTTTTCACATATTTATTTAAATACTTGAAAAGTCGCTAAAAATAAAGAAAAGCACTCGGAGAGTGCAAACACCTCCTCCAAGGTCAAAAACCTTCAATATAGCTTAGGAGTGCAATGATCAAAAAATTGTTTAAAAATTCCTTGATCCGGACGGTGATCTTGATCACCACCAAAATTTAATCATCTGTTTGTTGTGTTATTCTCAACATATCCTGAAAATTTTATCAACAGCCATCCCCAGCTTGTAAACAAACAAACACTATTGATTACACATACCTCCTTGTCAGAGCTTGATAACTAAAAGATAAATGGCAGCCAGCCAGTTGTGGAACTCTGGGTTTCTGTAGTACTAGAATAAAATATGCAAATTTAGATTGCCTGGGTCAGTAAACCTTTCATTTTATTACCTTTCTACTACCTTTCTAATACTGTCTATAAGATACAGAAATCCATATAATAGTTTATGTTTAAGGCTTTCACATCCCATTCAACAGTCACAATCATATTTCAGACTGGTCCTCAGTATTGTCACTTGTGGCAGTCGAACCCACACAGAGGTCTATCACCAGATGCCAAACTTGCTTGTGGGAAAAACAAGCTAAAACCAAATACTCTGTATTGACGTGCTTTTTCCCGGGGTCAGGAGATTATAAAACGCCTTCCGTCTGTGCGTGTGTCCCTCTGTCCATCTGTCTGTCCGTTCATCACGTTTTTGCATAAACCTTAATATCTCATTCATTTATGAAGATATCTTCACCAAATTTGCAGGAATGTTTATGGCTATGAAAACCTGTCTCTGAAAAATTTTAGCCTCATTTTGAAAAACAAAATGGCCGCTATAGCTAATTGTTTGAAAATCGTGAAGGTGCTCTAAATCTTGAAATATTCCAGCTAGCTTCATCAAAGTTGCGCAAAAGCTATATGGCTAGAAAAGCTAGCCTGATAGTAATTTTGACCTAGTTCAAAAAACAAAATGGCCGCCATATCACATGTTAAATGTCAAACAGAGTTATCCTGTTAAAGAGGCCTTATATCTCCCCAAATATTGCTCCTAGAGGTTCGGAATGTGAAAACAACTTGTAGGAAGTCATGGCCTGGGAATCTTTTCCAGGTGTTGAATTTGACCTTTGAACCCTGCTTGAAGGTTAAATGTGGTCATCACACTAAAACATCCTTATTTTTCCCTTATTATTGGTGCTGTGGCTTCAGATTGTAAAGACAGACCATGAAAAGCAAAGGCTGTGGATGAGAGATTGTAAACGCCTACAATATGTGTGTCTGTTTGTACATCTGTCTGTGCATCCGTTTGTCAGGTTTTAATTTAAGCCTTAACATCTCATTCATTGATAAAGATATCTTCATCAAAATTGCATGGGGTGTTTATAGCTACAAAATCCTGTCTCTGGAAAATTTTGGCCTCATTTTGAAAAACGAAATGGCCGCCATAGCCAGTTGTTTAAAAATCAAAAAGTTGTTTTAAATCTCGAAATATTCCAGCTAGCTTCATCAAATTTGCTCAAAAGATATATGGCTAGAAAAGCTAGCCTGATAATAATTTTGACCTAGTTTTAAAAAGAAAATGGCTGCCATATCACCGCCATGTTTAATGTCAAATGAGATTATTCTATTAAAAAGGCCTTCTATCTCCCCTAATATTGCTCTTACAGAATGTGAAAACAACTTGTAGGAAGTCATAGCCTGGGAATCTTTTCCAGATGTTGAATTTGTCCTTTGACCCCTGCTTCAAGGTTAAATGTGGTCATCACACTAAAATCTCCTTATTTCACCCTTATTATTGGTACTATGGCTTCAGAATATAAAGACAGACCATCAAAAGTTCTGGCCTTCAAATGTTTTGCCTGAGAAAAATTTTGGCCTTATTTTGAAAAACAAAATGGCCGCCATAGCCAATCATTTCAAAACCATTAAGATGCTCTAAAACTTGAAATATTGCAGCTAGGTTAATCAAATATGCACAAAATATACATGGCTAGGAAAGTTAGGCTGATAGTAATTTGGCCTAGTAATTCGAAAACAAAATGGCCATCTTATCACATGTTAAATGGGATTATCCTATTAAAAAGGCCTTATATATCCCATATCATTGCTACTAGGGGTTCCAAAAGTGAAAATAACTTAAAGGAAGTAAAGGCCTGAGTCTCTTTTCCAATTGCTGACTTTTACGTTTGACCCCTTCTTCAATGTCAAGTGGGGTTATCTTACTACAAAGGCCTTATATCACCTTTAGTTCTCCATTATTACTGATTCTAAGGCGGGAGATAACCGCTGCGGCAGTGGCCTTGTTTTCAATATCAATAATCACTTTATTGTTGTTATAAACAGATTAAAGTTGCAAATATGAAACACAACAGAAAATACTCGGGTAGGATTATTTCACTATATCAGTAAGAACATTGTTTGGAGAAATAATAATTTTAAGACACTTGTAATTTGATTGAATACCTTGCATTTTGTGCATCTCCTCTCCTTTTGTAGAGGATAGACTTCCAGAAATTGGTGTATGACAAAAAAAATCATCCATTTAAACATTTTTATCTCCAGAGCTAAATGGTTTTAAATTAAAATTTTTATGTACACTTAGATGATATCTACAACTAAAGCTGCCTGCTGAGATACTGCATATCATCTATTCAACATTCTAACATGACGACCTGCGCAGAAACGAGTTTTGAGTTCTACACGCACACAATTATCCTGCAACAATCGCACTGCCCTTCCATCCTGCGTTCATATTTTTTGCAAATTTTATAATGTCAAATTTTATAGTGTGAAGTAGTGTCAGATTTTATTAGATTTTATTTTATAGTGATATTTTATGGTGATTTATATATTTTTGTACATATTTTGTATCAAATTAAAGCTACAATGGATGGAACAGCCGGTTGCTAAGGTCACCACAATGTAAACAAATCTATGTAAAACAATTTATTTCTTGTAAAAATTTTTAAAAAATATTAAAAAGGCTAAAAAATAAGCTAAAATGTCATGTTAGAATAGTTATAATCCACTCGTGCTCATGGTTTTACACGGCATTTAACCATGTCACTTCCGGATAATTTTACGAAGCCGAAGGCTTCGTAAAATTATTACCGGAAGTGCCATGGTTAAATGCCATGTAAAACCATGATCACTCATGGATTATTTCTACAGTAAAATGTTATGTACTATGAGGAATGAGGATTCTGAAGACCCTTTAATCCACCAACATCTGATTAAATAATGCTCTTCATAAATGCCTCTGATTGTAGATGTTATGCTTAATAAGGCACACAAAGAAAAGGCATACTTGAAATCAGCTAGGTTTTTTAATAAGTCGCGGAAAGTGGGTATACATGAAATAGGAAAGTGGGCAAAAGCAGAAAGATGAATATGTACACAAAAATATTAGGTCATGACGTCCAAATGACAAAGGCTGTCAATGTACTTCTGATATGATAGAATGTATGACTGCGAGGCAGGTCAACATTGAACGCTGTGGTAATAACAGATACCTGAAGTGCCAAGAATAGTCTGGAAACATCACCCTCAATCAAATCAGTGAAAATAGCACTATTTAGGATTTGTGCCTATTTAGACCTGAACAACATAACTTTTGCACGATACCGCATAAACTTTAAGATTAAACGTGACATACTGGCAGACTTTAAATATATATCTTTTCAAAAGGTGGCATTTCAAATGATAACACATGTTGGGGCCGGTTTTACAAATCTCAACTATCTACCAAGTGACCTTCATTATACTAGTATTCTGCTTAGCCCCATCTCCCTGTCTCACTGACTTAAACACGGTAGCCCACTAAATATCTGATAAAAAACTTCTAGGTAATATTCTAAATATTTGGTAGCCTTGCAAATATAATAGTTTACTAAATATGCTGTCTCACAGATTTTGTGTCACAATTGTAAATCGTTGGCCCTCCTAACTCGAAGTCCTGCTCTCTTAGAAGTTTAGTAGATATTTAGTATGACCTTATTGCTTTAGTTGAAGATTTTGTTGGCCCTTTATTTAGGGTCTGCCCAGGTGTAGATTGAGTGGCATACAATCTCCTTATGTAGTAAGTATTTCTGAGATCAGCCTCCATCTGTTCACTAGGTATCTTCACCTGTCCAGTCAATGGATTCTACTACTTTTCTGTGACTACCTTCAGTGGGAATGCGAACCACTTTAGTGCTATCTTGGCCCATCAGACCGTAGATGGGACAAGGACAACCTTCCCTGGAGGATTTGCTGATTATAATGTAAGTCAAAGCATTTTTCATTCAGAATAAAGGTATGTATGCACCAAATCAATTCAATCTGGTCTAATACGATGCATTTGTATTTAAATCCTCATCAAGCTTAAGAATACAGTAATTTGTTTCATCAAAATCTGTCCAGAACTAAGTACAAATAAGCTATAATAATTTTATGTGTGGGTGTTTGCTTTGTGTCGATGATGCCTTCATATTCCGATAAAAGCTGAAATATTCTTCAAACCCAAAATCATATTTCTTCAGCTCTTATCCTCTCATATTTGGTGCGAATAGACAAGGTATATGACTTCCAACTGTATAATCCAATCACATTCAGTTGACTTATGTTGTACGACCGTTGGTGTGGGCTAGAATTACAGTCAAAGTGTTGACATCCATCACACAGTACGGCGGGGGGGGGGGGGGGGGGGGGGGGGGGCGTGGTGGCTCAGTGGTGACACATTCGCCTCCCGCCTCTGAGATGAGAGTTTGAATCCTAGCCTAATCTCATGTGGGAAAGGTGGTAGTTGTTTGCCATTGGTTGGTAGTTTACAGTACAGAACCCTGACCAACTGTATGTACTGGTTTCCTCTGCCCTTTACTACTGCCCATAACACTATAAGAGATATTAAGGTACTAGCCGTGATTATCTCTTGTCATAAGAGATATTTGTTTATTTTTTTTATTTTGTTTCTCTTGTTGCTGAAACAATGAATCGGCACATGAATATCCATGTACCATCAAGTTGTGCATACATATCCATGTGCAATTAAATATACGCATGAATATCTGTGTACAGTTAAATATAAATATTTACATAAATATCTGTGTGCAGTTAATAAGTGCATGAATATAGATGTAAAATTAAATATGTACATAAATATTTCCCACAGAAGCCAAACAATTGCCGATGAGCTAACAAATAGTTATAGCTAGAAAGAAAATTAAAATGGCTGGGTCTGCCATTTACCCCCGCCATTTTAAATAACTTGGGGGTCAAAATGACAATGCACAAATACATGAATATCCCTGGATGTTATCAATAAATTTTTCTTTGTGTGTGTTGGATATACATAGACTTCGGTCTGTATATATAAACTACTATTCAATATGTAAAATATTTAACATTCAGTACTGAATGTCATATATATGGGCTATATGATCATATATTATATGATTTGAAACTATATTTTTAAAGATACTTTCACCGCTTACCAGTAAATCTGTATTGGCACTCAGATTATGCCTACTTGTTTTACAAAGACTGATTTAATGTAGAAGGCATTGTTTAAAATACTATATTTTAGCAATTATATTAAAAGTTGTAAGCATAATTTAAATTCAATATTTCCACCATTTAGGTTCAGTCCGAAAATGAAAATAATCTTAATAAACACCAACTGGACGATTTCTTCCTAGAACCTGCAGAAGTTACAGTGTACATGCAAATACAAATATCCTTTGGATATCAGTTTTTCTGTTGGTGAGGGGTTTAGTAAAGTTGACAAAAGGAAAGGTGATAATCTGCCACTCTGGCCTAGTTGGTAACACACTGGCATAGGAACACAGGGGGCATGGGTTCAATCCCAGGTACAGTCAGATACATAGTGCCTCGGGTGACCACTTAAAATGACAGTCCTCTGTCATTGGGTCTTATCCCCAGTGGCAAGTTAAATACGTTGATAAATGGTCATCCTTGAGCCTCTGTCTTTCAGTTAGGGGAATGTCAGTAATTTGAGATTTGGACTGTACTCGTACAGTTGAATGGCTCATATAGAGCTTTGAGTCCTGTAGTACATGGAGATATTGTGGTGAGTATAAATAGCATAAAATTATCACGTAATTTTTGACTGATCAGAGCTTTGAGTTCTGTAGTTTATGAGGATATTGTGCCGAGTACAAATACCATAAAATTATCACGTAATTTTTGACTGATCATATTTAGTGTACTGATCATATTTAGTTCACTTTTAAAGCCAGTATCGCCGGAAGTAGTTATATCTATATGTTGGTGACTTATATCTTTTCAATGTAGAATTTTGTTTCATACAAAAGCCCCTGGAATCGCAGTGAAAAGCCATTGTCTGTCGAAATTAGACAAAAGTTGGGGTTAAGGGAATGGCCAATTGAAGGAACAAAACTTTGCCACAATTTTCATAAACAAGTAAATTGTTTTGTTGAAACTGTGAATTATCAATATAAAGCACAGCATTTTGTGGACTCCACTTTTTATCTGGTACAAACTTTAAACATACCCCTGTGTCTCCTTGGTACATACGTGCCAATTAGTTATTGGACTTACAATGATTCACATTGGCTTTGTTCAGTTGCACCTAAGAGTCTGTCAAGCGGTATAAACATTAGATTAGGCTAAAAATAAGGTGATGTCCATGATCAGAACAATTATTCTCCTGACCTTCACCAGAGACCTAGTCTTTCACCAAGTCCTTTTGTCTTTAAGTGTAATATATGGGTACTGTATGACTTTTGGAGAAAAACTCAGCCCTGACAATAGTGTTTTCAGATACTATCCCCCTTACTCCAGAATGTTCGTGGGGAAAAAACTCCTGTGAGCTTCCAATTTAAATTTAACTGTTGAGGCTACTGATGAATACATTCTTGGAGCAAGTCTACAAGAGACCAGATAATTCATATGACTGCCATGATTTTATTGCTGAGGACTTAATCCAAGCTCTTGGTATGCAATCTGAAAGAAAAAGGGCTGTGAGTTTTCACTTTTATCTAATATTTTGGTTTGTCTATCTCTGTCCGCAGGGAGATGACCAAGGTGCAGTGTCCTATGTGATCAGGTGTCTTCAGGGAGAATTGGTCTTTGTTACTCAAGGAAGCAGCGGTGGTGGTACCCAATCAGGATACCTAGGACATTATGGCGGACCCCTGAATGGATTTTCAGGATTTCTGATATACCAATTCTTCATTTGAATTGGCTGAAGGGGTAAACAGTGTTTTAGTCTACTAGGTATCAGTCTAAGTAGACAATTTGCAAATGTACTTAAAATTAAGACATAATTATTATATCACAGACAAATGAACTTTGGTGCAATGTTTTAAATGGGATTGAGACAAAATTTTATTTTAGGTGATTAAACATAGAAGTATGTTAATTTTTTGTCTTTCAAAAATTCTCGTACTTTTATCAGATCTGTAGGTATCATCAATGTACTACAACATATTGCAAACTTTCGATTAAAATCAGCAGATCACTTCTTTTTATTTTTAATCCGATTTTGAAATTGCTTTCAGCAATTTGTTCAGTTTTAAGTGCTTGGTGCCTGAGCCTATGGGACAATTAAGATCATATATCAGATCAGTTTCATGTGGACCTTTAAAATAGAAAATAATAGTTATCCCTGCTATTGGTGGTCCTGGTTGACAGAGACTACAAATTTATTTGGTTGCTCTTGGTTGCAGTTGGTTGTGCTCAAATTCACAATTTTTTTAATAAGTATAACTGAAGGTAAAATTGGAAATGGATTCTTTGGACTACCCAGCCCTAAGCCACTGGTTGAAACCAGCAGAGGTGTGATTACTTCCTACTCGGGATAATGCATTTGCCCTGACGTCATGGCTCGTGAAGCCTTTCTCCAGGTAAGCCCTCATGAGAAATGAAGGGATTTGTAATTACAGAATAACCAGGGACAGAAGAGCGTTGGACAATAGTTCAGTTTCCTGGGCAATCAATGTAGAGTTTTACTGTCCAAAATACAGCAGCACTCCTGATGTGGTGACAGACATTGCCCTCGCATGTGTGATACTTCATACTTTCCTGGCAATTGACTTGGAACAGCAGAGCCCAATCCTGGTGAAAAATTTGCCAAGCTGGGGCATGGCACTAGCAAAGGAGCAACAAAATCTACTCCTAGACTACTTTGTGAATAAGGGGACAGTGCCATGGCAAGAGGGACCAATATGAGGGGAAATATAGCCTGGACCTGAGCATAGAACCAGCCTGAACACGAGCATGAAGCCAGTCATGAATCTTTTTCACGACTAATGAAAAGTCCTTTACAGGAATCAAAATATTCCAAGAACGTAACATATAGCCGGTGTTCAAACTAGTGATCTAAACAGGTATCCCAATTTCTGAGTACCCGATGGTTGAATATCTACCCGATTCCAAAATAACATACCCAATTGCACCCATCTAAGCATTAGTTCTATCAATTATCGCCCACGTTGGCTGAGGAGTACCGACATATCTCGACATCATAAATTCACCTCAAAATGAAACTATTCAACTGAAATTTACAACTATTTTTCTATTCGATTGAGGCCTCTCGTGTAACTAAAATCATTACACCAAGAGATCTTAAGAGGGAAACTGATAACTTAGATCATGGTTAAAGTGAACAAAGTGATCCCAATCAAATACGCCTTATATTGTTTTTGCACCTTAATACACCTCTTATAGTGTCACATCTGTCTTTTATTCTGGTTGTTTACCTATTGTCGAATGCAGGAACCCTTTGAAAATCGTCAATATATTAAAACAATTATTTAATGCAAACAATATAAAATGCAGTATATTGGCTATAGAGTGACGTATACACCTAAAATAAATAAGATTAAAATGTCTTAACATAGTATATGATAGCTTTTCATTAATAAAATTGACTTACCGACCTGAAAAAAATAGTTGCAATTCTGAAACTACATTTGAGCAATGGTTTACATGCTTGCCTGATAGGTCATGTGACTCCATTTTTATGGACAACAACCGTGTTTTGAATATACAGAAGTCTTATTTTTATTTAACATTTTTCCCGTGCCTTAGTGTTTTGAATGCAAAAAGTAAGGCAAAAACAATATTATCCTAATATACAGGATAACTGCGTCATTTGTCCAATGAAAGGGCTCAGATTAGAAATTAAGCAAATGGTTAGATCCCATGATTTGTGCAAGTTTTAAGTTTGTTAATGTGGAAAATTTTGTAGTATCACCTGTTGTTGTCCATTGGCGCAAGTACCCGGGTAAAATCAATACCCACCCTGTCCAACAAAAATTGGTATATTGAGAACAGTAGTTCAAACCCAGACCCAACACATTACCCATTTCCAGTCAAATGTACCACCACAATCCGTAAAGATATTCAAAGATATATGAAAACTAGCATTTTGAAGCAATATCATCCCTTTGTAAATGGGCCTTGAGCACACATTCCTAACTGTAGTACACCAGTGTTAAATCCCAACACTTTACCGTCTCAAGTCTTGAAAACTGCATTTTTGTCAGTGGGCGATTCAGATTCAAACCACTGAGTAACTACAACAGTGAACAAATATGTGGACAGGGGGGATTCACATTATGACAACCTATTTATATTGGATTATTTTCAAGGGAATTTCTGGCTCAATCTTTAATTGGGCTAGATTTTTTTGGGACACTGTGAGTTAGGAAAAAAATTGGTCTTGTTTGTCTGTGGTGTCATGGGTGCTGGTGTGTCCAGTTGTTGATAACCCATAGTTCCAATATATGATGCAAAATTTCTGAAAAGGTAGTTAATGTGTGTCATATCTGAGTTAAAAAGTGCCAAAACAGAAGCCACTGATTGTTGATTGGAGACTGTCTTTGTTGGTAACACTACGAGTCTCACATGTTGGCTTTATTTGAAACTTTGCCCGGTACTAAGTAGGTCTGCTGCTGCAGAGGTGGCTTTAGTTGAAGTGTCTGCTGGCTGGCTGAACAAAAAACTTTGACATTGAAGGCTGCATCTGCCGCTGTTATTTGTCAGGAATATATATTGGTCAAGCTATGGTTGAAGTATCTGTTGGATGGCTGTACAAAACAACTTTGACATTGAAGGCTGCATCTGCCGCTGTTGTTGGTCAAGAACACAGTCTATGAAGAGACATATGGCCAATTAGATTGTGATCTTGGCTGCTTTGAAACACTGGAAAATGCACTCTGGGTAGTCTATGCATGATGTCGATAATGATTTTGGAATCTTGTGAGCACAGCATATATCTCTGTTTTTGAACCCATGAACCCTGCATCAAGTTTATGGAAATTAAAGAAGGTGTGAGTCTAGTGTCTGTATTTTAGTCCAATAAAATGTTCATCAGTTATGTATTTGGCTTAGTTGCTGCACAAGTTCATCATTAAGGTCTGGTTTTGGTGTAGCTGCAGCCTGTGAAGCCTGCCATTGACTTCTCAGGCTGATTTCCGTGCTTTCAAAAGTGGTACAAAATCTTGAAATATCTTGTGGATTTCTGAAGAGACAGATGATGGAATCTTGGTCAGAAATCTGCATGCTCCCTGGGCTAAAGTCACACCATTGAATGCTGAGCTCTTGACTCGTATAACACAACATGAAACTTTATAAAAGAGAATACATCCAACCAGGACTCGTCCTGTATTGTCAAGTGCTGATCAAGACTTTGACTTCTTACCTTCTAGATTTCTATGAGGAGTGCAATTATGGTTGATCCATGTTCCGACATCAGCCATTTTCAGGTTTACACAAAATACTCCCTGAACAGGACCTTTCCCACTTAAGACCGATGCTTAATTTGAAAATAAAATCTCAGAGGTAAGAGGTGACTGAAATTAAAATGACGGAAAATGTAAAAATAACACTCAGAGAGTGCATACCTCTGCCAAAGTATATAATAACAAGTATATCTGAAAACCCAGATTATTTTTTTCTATCCAGACAGTGATCCAGATCAGCTTCAAAGTTTAAGGGTGTCTGCGTTGGACCACAATACTCCTTCTGATATTTTTCGTGCAGTTACAACCAGTAGTATTTGAGTGATCCTACTAACAAATAGATGAGGGAGCATTTTGCAAGATACCTGTATTTTGTATAACAGGTATCGAATATTTTATTTAAAAAAATCCAATGCAATAATTCATTTTTCATTTACCACCATCATATTGGTTATACCTAAAGTTATGGAATACAGAAAACATGAATGAAGAGATGCTATTATAATCCGATTTATTGTCAGTAATTATATATAATTTCACATTAAATTACACTGCAATGATCCAGGGAACAGAGTCAACTATAAGTTGATTAACATCACTTCACTGTCCTTGTCTACAAACTTTCCACAAATTTTGTTCACATCTAAAAGAAACATACAAAAGTGAAATGTAAATATTTATGAACGGATTGAACCAGTAAACGTCAGTAGGATTGCAATTAACTTATATTTGCTAGATATAAAACGTCACTGGATGTACCTAGAGAAGACAACAAAGTCTACTGACTTTTCCTGAATTTTGTTCATACATTGTTTAAATATTTTTTACAAAGAGTGCATGATCAACTCACTTTCACCTTCGGTCTCGTAAGCAAGTTCTTTTCATTTTTGTGATGTTTATAGACTACAAGTT
Source organism: Sabellastarte sp. h YS-2021 (assembly GCA_964017235.1). Classification (NCBI taxonomy): domain Eukaryota; kingdom Metazoa; phylum Annelida; class Polychaeta; order Sabellida; family Sabellidae; genus Sabellastarte; species Sabellastarte sp. h YS-2021. The sequence goes on from OZ024933.1 coordinate 34,659,305, forward strand.
AATTCAATACTTGAACTATGTAGTTTGGATATTTTTATATAATAAATTGTTAGCATTCTCCCATGTTAGAACGACAATACTTAGCAGCAAAAATATTTCCATTTATATTTTCATCCCAGATATTGATTTTTGGCAGATTTTTGCATCAGACCTCATCTACCCTATTAAACCGTGTGGGAATTTCACCAAACATGTTATACCAAAGTAGCATGGACTTTGTAAATTTTACTTATGCTAATGCTTTACATTAGTTTGATTGTAATATAGGGCTGTTCCATCTGGGAAATCCAATTGTAAATCTACGTCCCAATCGAAAAAAACATTCACAATTCAAGAGTATATTTTAGAGTATGTTTTCAATATTTTCTCACAGTTTTCTCACTAACATTGTGTTTGGTTCAAGAAGTTTTCCTGTGGGCTCCAAAAATGTTTATAATATTTTCCAATCCAACTGAATGGTTTTTATACCGTAAGGATACACTTAAAATGAAAAACTTGCTTTTTGAATATTAAGACAGGTGTAAGATCGCTGAAAGATCAACAAGATTTCTTCAGAAATTTTTAATTTTTTTAAATGGCTTTGTGGTGGTTTCCCGGATGTAAGATCTGATAAAAATTGGGAACAGTATATGATAATATTAAACCAAATATTCTGATTGTTTCTCCTTTCAAAACTCCCAGTCACGAGACAGTGCAAAACGCTTCACAAATGTTCCAATTGGGATTATGAACATTCTGATTGCCTCACAAACAGAATTTTTTAGGATCATAAACCAGTCAGGGAGGTCGATCGCCATAGTGGAACAGGTCTTTTAGTTTTCAAGACATTGTATGAAACTTATCACAATGGGTAGTTGATTGAATAGAAGAAAAAATTGCATCTTAGTTTGTCAAGATTCTACACTAAACAGAATCAATCTCCAACAAGCAGATGCCAACTTCTGACATCAGGTTGGGAGTCGAACCTAGGCCCAGAGAGGTGGGAGGTCTGACTGATACCTAGGTCTAAACAAGGCTAAAAGAGGTTTCAGTCTACTAGCCAAAGCTGCAAAGCCATCAGAGACACAAGTAGTGCACTGAAGCGGTCAGCCATACATGTACTAACATAACCCATTGCCACTTAATTTCTGTAAAGAGACAGGCACTCATCACACGATGCCACAATTCATGAAAGTCCGGAGACAAAAAAAAAAGACAAAGAAAAAAAGCGATCCCTAGAAATGCGAGCCTTTCCAGAGCTCGTGCTGAAAAAGAAGACGAAGAGAATATTTAACTGAAACTTACGTCATTTGGATAAAAGGTTTCATGTAGTCTGCACAGCATTTGGTTTGGTCACAATAGGTAAACGCAGAGCTTTTACATGAAAAGCAAGGGGAGCAATGAATGAGGTCATTCATGCCGACATCATCATACAGGTCCACCAAAGATGCTGACTGGACGTGGACAGAAAGCTGCAAGCCAATCAGCAATAAGACACACCACCCCATGGTCATGGTAACTTTGTCACGTGGTATTGACATGGTAATATTTTTATGTAATTTGTTTAATGGATCTCTCTTGTGAGTTGATGAAATCTGGAAAAAAAGAGAAATGCAGTTTGAAATTTTTAACAAAAAACATAATTACGTAACTATGAGAAATCAGGTTGACATTTGAAATGAATAGATGTAATATCAATGAAATCACTACAAAAGAAAACTTACCCAAGTGCCGCATCTATATAAATTTGATAAGGAGATTGTTGTTTTAATTGTGCACTTAGGTTTGGTTTCACCTTTATTACATAAGATATTAAAATGGTACCAATAAATTTTTCTTGAACAATTAATGAAAATAAAGTGCAGGATGAAGTGGAAGAATGCATAAATTTTAGGAAAAATCTGAACCATATTCTGCATACCCGGCTGCCTTGGCAGAAGTATTGTGCTCTAGGATAGGAGTGCTTGCTACTTTAATCAAGTTTTACTTTTTCTTTTCATACTCCATTCAGTGTCTGCCAAGAGGGATTTTCAGTGCCAATTCCAAGTAGTTGATTTTTATTATATTTTACAGAAGAGAGAGGTGTTGTAACATTTTATAGTGGGGTTATTACTCTGTATAAACGTTAAACAGGTGAATTATTTACCATAATATGTTGAGAAGTTGCAGTTAAAGTACGAAAATGTTGAAGTTTAACCATCTCTGTAAGACATTATAAACTATGAATGTATTAAAAGAAACATCTAAATTTCAAACTGTTGCCTCATAAATATACGAACTCTGAAGGTCAGCATGGCAGTATTATGCCAAAATAAGTGATCACTGAACTGATAGATTGACAAACAACTGCAGAAATAAACTTGGTATAAGCTAGTAATACCAGGTCATGATCTTTGAAAGTCAGTCTACTGTAGACCTGGGTACAGTGGTGCTATATCAGCTCGGTTAAAGCTAGTGAAGGTGTTTCATATGATTATATTATTTCTCATACAACTACATAACATTATAGTTATAACAAGTTGATGCTGACCGAATGTTAGAAAATGTACATCAGCTGTATATTTGTTTAGAGTTACTTTGATCCTCTATATTTAACTTTATCTCACACATTGTGTTAAATATATATAATTATTTAACTTATACAAGTCCAATAACAGTAATAAGCATAGAAAATAAAAATAAAAATATGGCAACATAAGACCCCATACATGAAGAGGTCTTTAGGGGCCTGGTGGGCTATCAGGTCTGGCATCTAGTCACTGGCTGTCACCGCTGTGTGGGCTTGTTTCCCACAATTGAGCATTTGCCCCAATATGACTCTGGCTGTTGAACTGGATGTAAAAACCAGAACTTTGAATTTTATTAGTATGCATGAATCTGTATATATTTATTTAATCATGCACTGCACAGCACCTTATCACCTTCAACTAAAAACACGTAGAAACTCTGCTCTGCAGTTGATTTGGGCAAAATAGTCTCAAAATTTGATACCTGGCCAGAGATAATAGCTTCCTATATGTTAGACTCCCAATTTGGAAGTATTCCTACATATTCATTCACTGTCAGCCATTTTTCATAGTAGACCCATAAACTGATCACAGGGTTTTCAGCAATTACAGTCAGAAAAAGTAATATTTTTCTTTTTTGTAAAAAGACTCGGGGAATAAAATCTGGCGAAATAATTGTGTGGATGGCACACCTATTATTGGATTTATTAAGATAAAAATATATAAAATGCTCAACATGTTACTTGAGGTTCAATATAAAACAAAATCACCAAAATTAGACCCTTAAACTGATCAACTCGTCTATATCAATCATTCGTCCTTCACATGTATTTAGTCATTACTCAAAATGACTGTAAACTTTAGTCATTGCACATAATGATGGGTTCAATTGAGTCACTGAGCAAACTCACTTAACAGTTTAGTCATTTCAACCGATTACAGGTTTCACATATTGACAGCAACACAGATACACATAATATATGTGTGGATGTTGGAGCCCAACTTAGGAGTCAGCCCATCTTAAGATGGGCTATAGCCCAACTTAGGATCCTAAGTTGGGTAGCCTATCTTAAGATGGGCTTAGCCCATCTTAAGATGGGCTATAACATATTAGCCCAACTTAGGATAATAAAATACAAGAAGGTTTTTAAATCTAAAATTTAATATTATCCTTTTAGATAGAATGTCCATAGCTTATTTTAAGATGAATTGACAGATATATATAGTCTGAATTCATTTGTCATTCCAAGGCAGTTAATATGTTAGCTGACAAGATGTCTATTGTTCAATCACTCCTTTGAGCTTAATTGTTTTACTTCTGGGGAGTGATTAGGGAGTGATTTATCTATTGTTTCAAGATTCTTTTTATGTTGATTTGTTTGACTATGTGTGTGAACTGTTAACTGGATTAGTGTTAAGATTTACCTTTTGTCCCAGCATTACTTTTGAACTTGACTTGTTTCACTTGTGCTTGAGTGACTAGCTGACAGGATTAAATAGGTATTGTTCGAAGATTCTTTAAGGTATTTTTACATGTTTCACCCATAAAATCACATATGGGTTGTCCCCCATAAAGGTTTGATAGGATTAAGCCTCTTTGTGTTTTGATATTACTTTTATGATGATTTGTTTCACTTTATGATTGAGGTTTTCCTATTGTGCACTTTACCCACCCCAAGTGAAACAAATCAACATCAATAGAATGTTGAAACAATAGCCACAAATCCAATAAAGAAATCATCCCAATATAGACAAACAAATCAACGTCAAAGGAATATTGTAATGCTTCTCAGGGCTCAGGAAACACAATTCATTTTAGTTTCTGTAATTAAAGACTGTTGAGCTTTGATAAAATTTAACATATTTTTTTCAAAATAAAAAAAGAATGTATAGGCAAAAGTCCTGTTCAAGGAACATTCAAGGAGACCAATGATAATGTCATCTTTGTCATAATAATGTTTTATAATTTCCTTTCATTTGCACATGCAAAAAACATTTCTTAGTATAGCAAGAGTAAAAATTGTTTCTGGAATTTTATTATCTTAAGTTGGCTGATATGTTCTAGCCCATCTTAAGATGGGCTAGCCCATCTTAAGATAGGCTACCCAACTTAGGATCCTAAGTTGGGCTATAGCCCATCTTAAGATGGGCTGACTCCTAAGTTGGGCTCCAACATGGATACCTTAGGTAATAAGATATACTAATAAGAACATCTCGAGATTGTCCTTGCACAAACTCAAGATCTTGAGTTGAGGCAAACATCTCGAGATGGGAGTCCCATCTCGAGATTGGGCTGCACAAACTCAAGATATTGATCTGGGACTGTGATTTGCTAAGCACTTGTGCTCAACTATTAGCTGATTGGCTGATTTTAATGACTGAGCTATATGGTGTCACACTATTACAACTGAGTATGTGATAGAATAGTCCAAACACAATCCTACTTAAGTGCTGGCTGACAGATATTTGGTTTTCTGTTCACTTCCTTTTCTATACATTATCCAATTTAATAATTTTAGACCAAAATGAAGTAATAATATCATGCTCTTCACTGGTAAAAATTTAGAATAAGAGCCATTAAACTCACCTTTCAGTAAGAACTCTTAGGCCTCCGGCTCCCAAAGTGTCCACTGCTAGTCAATGGGCCCGTTTTATAGTATAGATAGTTCTCAATAGTAGCTCATAAAGAATGTGACCATTAAGGAGATATGGCAATGTCATCTCTCATTAAGTTTATTAGCAAAAACAAAGGGACTGACCCAGTTAGATAATGGTCTTAAGATTAATTACTTACGTGTTTGTAGCACGTCATAAAATGCAACGTGCAAAACAGTCCATCCCACTCTTACAGTCCTGGGCCTGTATTTACGAAAGGTCTTAGACTTAGCCAGGTTTTAGGCTAAAATCCAATTTTAAAGTTAAGACGTTTGTCTCAGCTAAGTTTTGTCTTAAAACTGTATTCACAAAGGGTGACTTAGCTAAGTCCAAGATTATCAAATAACTGCAGTGGTTTTCTGTGTCATGTGACCTTTCTTTTCTATTCAAACTATACTATTGGTGACACATATCCTTCATTTAATGCATTTTATCCGAGGAGAAGTGCTGTTTTGAAATGGAAAACCTTGTTACCACATATAAACTTCCCAAAGACTGCTTTAGTGAGGTGTTCTGTATAATTATACTTTATTTACAGCCATTTCAAATTTTGAAGTGGAGAAAAGTTTATGACGGCCATATTTAAGTCCTCTTTACAGAAGTTAAGCCCACTACCAACCAGTCTTAAAGTTGAGCCCTTGGCTAAGCCTAAGACCAGTCTTAAATTCTTTATGAATACCACTAAGCCTAAGACAAAAGTCTCAAGTCTCAAAAGTTTTTGGGCAGAAACTTGAGACAATAGTCTCAACTTTAAGCCTAAGCCCTGGCTAAGACCTTTCATGAATACAGGCTCTGTACTCTGTCATCTGTTTAAAATGCAGCAAAGGTAATGTCATCATTCAAACCTATATAGCTGGTGATGGCCAATGTGGCACGATATTGAGACACTCATCTCCCTCTTCGGGGAACAGAGTTCAAATCCTAGCCTACAACTACAAGTAGGCAAGTTGGTAGTAGCTTGCTGTTGGTCAGTGATTTACGGAATAGAACCCAGACAAATGGTATGTAATGAATTTGTCTGGTTTGCTAACTACTCGTCCCAATTCAATAAATACAAAGGCACTAGGTACTGATGTAAAACACAGATGAAATTGGCTGGTGCTTATTGTCAGTTTTTGTGACATGAAGTGTTCATATTCCTGTTTTGGTGTTTTATTTTATTCCTTTACGGTAATTATATTAGGACCATCACTTTTTGTCCACATTTCCTCTTACCAGAATGCCAGTCATGCTCAGGTTTTCCTCATCTCCTAATACTTTGGTATCCACTTACTATGCTGGGTAAAGAGCTAGACATGTGTTTGTACTTTGTGCAGGAGTGCAATCTTCATGACACAGTTTGTCTTCCAGACCTTCAGCTCTGAAACCCAACACCTACCTGTGATGATATGACCTATACAGTGTTCAAAGGGACATTAAATCCCAAATAAACACATCATAATACAGTGTGTGTTATTTTCCTGCAAAATCTGTGTTTTGAATTTGGACATCCTTCGGGTCATCATTTTGAATATTTGGAAATATCCGTGGAAATGTTACATGCCATTTTGACCCCATCCGCCATTTTAAATGGCAGGCTGTCATTTTAAATGGCAGGCCGCCGTTTTAAACGGCAGGCTGCCGTTTTAAACGGCTCAGCCAACTAGATGATAGAAACAAAGTCATCATAAGACATTAGTTTATTATGTTTTATGTTTCACGTTTAGTACAGATATGAAATATTATTTTCAGAATACATATATTTTTGTTAGCAACCAAAATCATTGACGTTAGTTTAGTCTTAAAATTACAAGGGTGTTTGAAGTAAAACATGACAAGTTTGACAGATTTGATTTTTAAGTAAAAATTGAGGTAATTGGTGAACTGTTATGGTATTTACCAAAACTAATAAGAAAACACCTTTTTCCCATATTATATCACTTATATATCCACACTTCTTTGTTTGATTTTATTTTATTTATTTTATTTTATTTGGGGTTTTACATCGCTTTCAAAACTGTACAGGTCATATCACGACGGGTAGTTGGAATGGCAAAGGAAACCAGTACATAGAGTTCGTTAGGGTTCTGTACTGTAAACTGCCGACCAACGGCAAGCAACTACCAGCTTTCCCACTTGAGGCCGTGACGGGGATCGAACTCCGGCCTCAGAGGTGGGAGGTGAGAGTATCACTGTTGGGCGCGAACTACCAATCCGCGCGATCTCGAGATGGTACTTGCGCGATCTCGGCGTCAAAAGATCGCGCGCCCATCTCGAGATTGCTCAAGCAATCTCGAGATGGAGCTGCTCCAACTCAAAATGATTTTTATCACACAATCTTGAGATATGATTGACTGTATTCATTTTTGGGGTGGTCAATGATTGGCTGATTTTCACAACATCAGGACATTTGAGTTAGTATAAAACAGGTTTGTACATACATACATATTGAAACATTAAAACAGTAAACATATTACATACTAAAAACATATTTTAACATACATCAGATCCATACAACAAGTACATCATTGTTGAATATTGTCCAGTCCTTTTAGTATTACTTGTCACTTAAAATGATTACAGCATTGGCAGGCACAGTTTCTAGGAATCCTCCCAACAGGAATCCTAACAACAGGTAAATCCTTTATTATTCCTCTACAAAAACACCCAAGACCCCCAGTTGTAATGTAATGGTGTAATGTAAGGTAAAATCTTAAGATTTGCTTGCTCAAACTTAGGATCCTAACTTAAGGGAACCCAAACTTAAGATGTTGCCTTGGACTGTGATTGGCATCTTATTGGTGGTCTATTGTTGGCTGATTGCATGATTGATCAATGGTTGTGTCAAGAGGGCCTATGGTTCTTATTATTGTAACCAGATAATTAGATTACATTTGGCTTCAGTATTTGCTTCACTTAAATACCCATGAAAGCCACCCCAAATTGTTATAACCTAATTGAATTGCATGTAGCTTCACCCTATTTCCTCTTATAACATATAACCCCTTCATTGTAACAATATAATTGGATTAGATGTGGCCTCCTGTTTTCCAATTAAAAACAATTTTAATTCTAATTCTTTAATTCAGATATTAACATGTACATAGGTATTTTGATTTATTAAAACACAAGTTGTTGCATGAAGGTCTCAGTGAAGTGTGTGCGAGTCTTTTCATATTTTAATCTGTCAGGTATATTATAACAACATACAGGATATCTGGTCGCTGACACTTTAAGATAATTTGCTATACCAAATGAAAGACCTTTTCAAAATCAATTAAAAAATCATTGTGAGTTGGAGCAGCTCCATCTCGAGATTGCTTGAGCAATCTCGAGATGGGCGCGCGATCTTTTGATGCCGAGATCGCGCAAGTACCATCTCGAGATTGCGCAGATCGGTACTTCGCGCCCAACATTACCGCTCTGCCACCGTGGCCCCTACTTCTTTGTTTGAAATATATGGGATATTTAGTTGATATGTCATCAAACCCAATGAAAATGTATTTGATGTGTATGTGTGTCACAATATCTGTATGCAAAGTGGCTATTACCACCACATGGAATGAAAATACAAAAAAATATTTAAAAGTTAAGTATTCACTTCTTAAAATATAAAATACCACATTAAACAGCAATAGAAAATATATCACAACACTAGTCTCATACAGAATACATAATATGGAGAGAAAGAAATGCAAAAGTAAGAGAAAAATACAGAAGCCCTTTGTGAACAAATGTTTTTAACCAATCAGATGACTGAATGCACTCATTTTTAACAAAAGATTCTTTATTTAAGATCTCCTTTGGTAAGGAAACCATAAAGGAGGTTTAGTGAATAGCATTTTAAAGGTCGCCTTATCAAAGGAGAAGTTTCACTTTCCTTTAAGAAAGGGACCTTAAAAATAAAGGAGGTTTAGTGAATATAGCCCCAGTTTATTTATTTTTCAACTAACTGTTACTCTTGCAGTGTTCGAAGGGTTGGACTGGGGAGGGGGGGTGTCTCCATACTAACCAAATTGACGTCATATGATGGATGGGTGTAAAATGTTTTTACCTCATCTGTGACTTGTTAATATTGGCAACACATGCAGTTTTAGAAAGGAAAATTAATATTGTAGGGGTAATTACATTAACATAGTTGGTAGTTATGAAATTGTTGGAAAAAGAGTAACAGGTGCAGTTCATTTAAATTGAAATGGGAGAGACTGGGTCAAGATTAATAAGTGAACATTAACAGGTGACTAAACTGTGACTTAGATCCCCTAAATGACCCAAAATAAAATGCTCTGAGATCCAAACATAACCACTGATACCAAATATGCCAATTTGCGTTGTTCCAAACACTTAACAGACTTTTAATAATGTATCATGGTCAATTTCTCACAAAGAAGTTAATATATGATTCAGATTTTGAATTTTAATAAGAATAATGTTCATAATCCAAGGTTATTATGGCTAACTCTCAGTTTTGCCTCGGAATAGCTATGAGATATGCAATAATATGCTGTCTGCCACATCATGTTTTGTAAAATACATTAACATTTGCAAAGTAAATATAAACTTGCTTTGTAGTATTATTACAAGAGGGCATTATAATTCTATTTTATACTGAACAAGTAGTATTTTCAGTTAAATGGAAATTTTACGAATTCCTCATTTCTTAAAGAAGTTTACCAGGATCAAGTTTTAATAATGGCTAGCTTCTGTCAAAAGATATTAATACAGATTTTAAATTTCTCTGGGTAGCGATTTTCACTATCCAAACTCATTAGGTAAAATAATAATTCATATTAATGCTTAAACCTTCAACTAAAACAGTAATTCACGCATGCATAGATGACTAACATGGTATAAAAATGGAAAAGGTCCCACATTACACATACGAAAACAAGAACATTCAGAGAGTTCATACCTCCGTTAAGGCCCAAACACATCAAATATTGCTTATGAATGCAATGATACAAAAATTATTTAAAGAATCCACCACAATCTAAGCCTCTAATCTGTTCTTTGTGTCATTGTAAAAAGGGCTGTTCCATAATTGTGATTCACTTATAAACCTACTTTCCCAGTGGAAAAAAAATGAAAACGTTCATGATCCATGGTTGTAGTTTAAGATAGGTTAAGATATTTAATATTGTGATTACTTCAAGAAGTCTTCCGATAGGTTACGGAAAGGTTGTGCTGGGTGGCATTTGGGTGCCACCGGTGTAGCGCCAGATAATGTATCCCCCACAAAGTGTGTGGGGATACAAAATATGGCAAGGGGGGCTGTTTTAAAAAAGTGTGAAATTTACTGTTATTGTTAATTACAAACAGGACATTAAAATAAACCACATTGATTTCTATTCTATTTACCCCTTGTCTTTTAATCAACAACATTGAAATGTGCATTAAGAGATTGATTGATGTCTTTTAGGATGATTTTTTTCACTATCTTTTTATGTAACCTTTACTGGTAGTAGCAAATCAACATGAAAAGAATGGATTCCTATTACTATGACCTGTGATTGCTTGGTTAGTGATTCCTATAAACATGGCCTGCTATGATTAGTTAGTGATGAGTCAATTGGATTTACTCAGGACTAATGTTGCTTGGGCCCTCTAGTCTCTATAGGAATCCATGTCTTTAATGTTGATTTGTTCACTGTCTTTACATGTAAGCTTTACTAGTAGTAGCAATCAACATGAAAAGAATGGCTTCCTATAAACATGGCCTGATATGATTAGTTAGTGATATAAGTCAATTGGATTTACTCAGGTCTAATGTTGCTTGGGCCCTCTAGTCTCTATAGGAATCATTTATGTTGATTCCTTTAACTGTCTTTATATTTAAGGTTTATTGGCCTCAGGTCAGCATATGGCAGAACAGGGGGTAAATGTGATCAAGTAATGAAGGGAGGCAGTAGTCATATTAAATCATAACCTGCTATTATGCATTTACTTAGTTTGATATTATTCTTGTACACAGGAATAGCTTTTGAAATAATATTCCTAAAATAACATACACAGGTTTCATATAACTAATGCATTTTATAAAATTTGCAAAAGTAATGAGAGGGCAATATATTTAAAATACATTCTGTGTTAAGTGTCTAATCTAATTCCACACATATCCTGCTCTGTATATCCCTCTATATGGCAACTTAATCCTCTCCAGCTGTGTTTGGTATTTACAACCCCCCCCCATCTATTACACCTCCTACTGAGGGGATACAGAATATGATGGGGATACAAAATGCCGCTGCCATATTTTGTGTCCCCTTAATCCCCTATTGTTGGGATACAAAATATGGCAACCACATTCTGTATCCCCTAAAAGATCAAAGGGGGGATACAGAATATGGCAGGCATACAGAATATGGCGTTACACCGGTGTAACGCGAGATAATGACTCCCCTCTATTTCTGACTCCTCTCCTTTGATCTTTTGGGGGAGTCATTATCTTGCTAACAACATTTGTCCCCCAAACAATAGGATTTAGGGGGGTTAGAATATTGCTTGCAAGATACTCACCCCCCATTCAGAAACTGACTCCCCTCTATTGTTTCTGCACCTATTCAATTGGGGGCAAGTGGGGAGGGGGTGGTGTTATTGTCTCTCAACTTGTATAGGCTCAAGTACACCTTGAGTTAATCAGTGGGATATCTTCATTTCTCCAGCTCATTTACTTAATGAGAGCAAGTGGGGGAGGGGGGGGGGGTGAGCATTCATAAATCCTTGCTGGTAGTTTGTATCTAGCTCCATAATTATCCTCTCAATATCAAAATACATTATAATTCAAGGGTACCTTATGTGCAGTATATATACACAATTTGGGTAGCACAGAACAAAGAGATTCAATAGGATTAATATCAAAGGAACTGGAAATCACATGTTTATTGATAAATTTCTACAACCACCTATTAAAAAGATTAGCTAATTCATTCTATTGAGAATTAAAAACAACTAGCCAAAGGTAATTCAAAGCTCATTCTATACTATTTTACATTTTAGCTAACATAACAGTTTTCTTTTTTAAAATATTAAAACAACCACATGTATAACTATATCTTCATATTAAAAGTGACTTATAAGCCCATATGGGCTGAGCATTGTTGGTGCATGTCACTATAATAAATGAATAAATAATATTAATAACTTATTGCTCAAAACACACATGAGTACACAACCCAATCAATATGTGCTTTAATGACACTCAATTAAGTGGGAAGTGGGGGGGTAAAGGGGGAGTCATAATCTTGCAGGGGGGTCAGAATATTTCAACCCCCCTTGCAAGACACTGACCCCCCAGTCAGTAATCTAGGGGAGTCATTATCTCGCGCTACACCGGGCTCATTCCTTTGGGTGCTACCTTAAAGAATCTATTTAATGTACTATTTTTGGTCATGTTGTTAACTACTATTTCATTGGTCAAAATTTTTTTTAAATGCTTATTTGACCAGTATTCGGTCACTTTACTGGTAAGGTTGGGGAGACAACATTGAAAACTTCATGACTACTCAAGCTGTCTGGAGGAGTGGAACCACGTGGTTTAGGATTGTATCCTCATCTTTACTTTTATATTTTATAGATCATATTTTAGTATTTTAGTGTAACTTGTTTAGAATTGTATTTTATGTAGTTTTAATGTCACTTGATAAATGGAGAATAGACAAGACAAACACTACAATTTGCTCTCTATTTATTTATTTATTTGGGGTTTTACATCGCTTTCAACACAGTACAGGTCATATCACGATGGGTAGTTGGAAGGGCAGAAGAAACCAGTCAGTTGGTCAAAATTCTGTACTGTAAATTACCGACCAACGGCAAGCAACTACCAGCTTTCCCACTTGAGGCCGTGCTGGTGTAATGCCATATTCTGTATGCCTGCCATATTCTGTATCCCCCCTTTGATCTTTTAGGGGATACAGAATGTGGCTGCCATATTTTGTATCCCAACAATATGGGATTAAAGGGATACAAAATATGGCAGCCACATTCTGTATCCCCATCATATTCTGTATCCCCACAATTAGGAGATGTAATGGGGTGGGGGGGGGGGGGGGGAGTGGTGGTAAGTATAATAGCAAACACAGCTGGAGAGAATTAAATTGCCATTGTTTGCCATTGTTTGGAATGATTGGTCTCAGTCAAACAAGTCAGTTGTCTCTGACCAACTCAAGAGTGATTAGGGTTGGAAGTATGTACAGTAGAACTAAGTCAATAAGTTTAGTACTGGAGTTGTCAGGGAAACCACAGCTAAACAGTCCCTTTAATCTCCTGTTCATTTGGAAGTTGTTTATTTGAAGTTATAACCAATGGTAGATCCTCAATAAATATTAAATTTATTCAATGATATTCAATAAAATTTTATTGCACACTGGTAAAAATACTGAGGACAGAATAGGAATCAGAATAGATTACTGTGAAATGTGAATTGTAAGTAAAAGGTCACAAAGAGTCATATTGAGAAGGTTTTTTCTGTGTGTTACATATTATATGTACAATGTTTGTCTTGACCAAGTCTTTTGTTTATAGTCCTGCTCTGAAAACGGTAAAAAATGAAAAAAAAAGATTCATACTGAAAATCATTTTAAATTAAAAGTACAATATATCCCAATTTATTCAGTCATCACAACATGTAAAATGAGTGTTAATTCTGAAGTCAGACACCCAATTAACCCCTCAATGCACAGGCCAATATTGTTGAACAATGCACAGGGCTAATCAGCAACACAGTACTTAATTTGTTTGTCTTTATGTCAACTGGATTAATTATCACCAAACATGAAGAGTTATAGTTAGGCAGTTCATGACAAATATTTCAAAAGTTTAACCTTCAACACATATTATATAAATTGTATCTCACAGACAGGGACTCATGTGGGTTTTGTACCATTAACTACACTTCAACTGTATATAGGTCGAGATAAATATTATGACAAAATCTCTGACATCATTACAACTCAAAAAATGGTGAAACAGAGTGGTAAACCCAACTATATGGGATGTCATATACCTATTGAAGATCAACTTAATTTAAATAGATGGAAATTTCATCTAAAAACTACTGCGACCAACAGCTATCAGACCTTATTACTTTTGGCTTCCCTTTAGATTTTGATAGACAATTTTAATTACAATCTGTTAAACAAAATCACAAGTCAGCTTTAGATTTTCCTCTGAAAATTCAGATATTTACAGGAGGAAATAAAACATGGAGCGTTACTTGGTCCATTCCAAAGTTATCCTTTTGATACACATGCATCCCCACTTATGACAAGGTCTAAGCAAAATTCTAATAAGAAAAGAACTATTATGGACTTAAGTTGGCCAAAAGATTACTCTGTTAATGATGGAGTCAGGAAAATATTTATCTGAATAGTTTTTTCAGTTGCAATACCCTTCTATAGACAATATCACAAATGCCCTTAATTTTTTGGGTAATGTTCTACAAAATTGATATCAGTAGGGCATTCAGACACATAAGGGTTGACCCTGGAGATATTGACTTGTTGGACTTATCACATGATGGTTTGTACACCGATTTGTCGCTGTCATTCGGCTTCAGACATGGGTCAATTTTCTTCCAGAGATGTAGCAACGCTATACATCATATTATGCATTAAAAGGGCTTGCCTGGTCTCTGGAATTACATAGACAACCTTATTTATACTGGTCTTCCATCAAAAATTTATCAATGTTATCAGTTTCTGTTAGAGCTATTATAAGACCTAGGTTTGGCCATAAATCAAGAGAAATTAATAGCCCCCACAACCTGCTATCTGTCTTGGCATATGAGTGGATACTAAAACAAGAACCATTTCCATTCCCACAGAAAAGTTGATAGAAATTAAAAATAAATGCAAAAATTGGGTCCATAAAAATGCTCAACCAAAAAACCAATTTAAATCACTTTTGAGATCTCTCTTATGCATCGCAAAATGTATAAAACATTTTCCTCAATGGAATGTTGGCTTTCTTAAGACAAATTTACCAGAATGAAAAGATTATGCTCTCTCATGAATTCTTTAAAGACCTAAATTGGTTCAATGTCTTTCTGGAAACCTATAATGGGGTCACAACCATGTCATAGATGAATCCATATATTTGGATGTTTGTCCCATAGGTCTTGGTGGAGTCTTTCAGAATATTGTGTATACCTTGCCAATCCCCCCAAAATTACCAGAATTGTCATATTAACCAACTTGAAATGATCAATGTTATGACGGCCTTAAAAATTTGCAGCCATTTATGGGCAAATAAAAAATTAAAATTAATTGTGACAATCTAGCAGTTATGGACGTTCGCACTACAGGTCGAGCAAGAGATGAATTGTTGGCCATCTCTACCACGAATGTATGGCTTTTAACTGCCATACACAACATACATATTACTGTTTCTCATATTGCAGGTTCCAAGAACATAGTGGCAGATTTCCTATCCAGATGGACAGATACAACACAAAATTATAATAAATTACAAGTATGATCACCTGACCATGTCTGGATATATCCACACATTGATTTATTGTTATTTAATAATAATATATAATTTCAGATTCCCCTTCTTCCACGGTCCAGTTGGCCACCAGAGCTTGGGAGAGACTCAAAACTTCATACAGACCTGCTACGCAAAGAAATTATACTCGCATGTTTAAGGAAGTTGTTGCTTTCTTGGTGGCAGCTGGACTGTCGCTTTCAGAGGTAAATACAACAGTCATACTTGCTTTTCTAGATAATTTGTTAGAAAACCAGTTAAATCCAGACAATATTGAAAGTTAATTGCCATGAGAGCCATTTTCATTACATAATCCATTGCATACATACTCCTTGCAAGATAGACGAGAGGTTCGAACCATTGCAATTTCAGATCTAGGTGATTCCCCTTTATGCCCATGTGCCCTCATGAAACAGATGCTAGCTCTTACTCCTGGTACTGTAAATGAACCTTTGTTTTCTATCATCAACCAAGGAAAGCTGGGTCCCCTGACCGATTCTATGGCCAGAAAGCACCTTAAACTTATAGCAACACACCTTCATATTTCCAACCTCACTTTTCAAATGCTTCGGAAAGGTGGCACCACATGGGCCTTCCAACATGGGGTGGATTTACAAGCTATCGTGGCACATGGTATTCCCAAGCTATCTGGAGATACATAAAAACAATCCCCCCAGCTACTTCCCCCATTGCTACTTCCTTTCATTCACTACTACATTCCTAGTTTGGCTGCTTGGTGCCTTTCTAGGTTTCTCTTTCAGTTAAATTTAAAATAAACTCCCAAATTTAAATTATCTGTTGCTTCCCATATATTCATGTCACCTTTTGACCTTGGGGCTTGATCACTCACAAAATTTCCAAATTCTTTAATCCTGTACCTTATCAGATTTGCTGGTGTTTGGTTGTTCTCAAGGGGATTTTTCAAAACTTATTTTGGGTTTGGGTTCGAACCAAATTGTTTACTTTTACTTGGGTTTAGGTTACTACCTCCAAACATCTTACATCACTTTACTTATAGTTACACCCCCAGGTGCGGTTGTTGCATGAAAAATTCACCTCTGTCATCTGTTTAAAAATGATTCTTCTTATCATATAGTCCTAATATATGTTTCAAGTACAAGCCAGTTAGTTGTTCATAGTATTAATCATTTAATATTTTAAAATAAATAAATAAATATATATATATCCTATATATTTCCCATGTATATTTAATATTTTAAAATAAATATATATATATCCCATATATATCCCATTTCTTGTCCTCTTGCACCAGGAGAATGCAATAGTTTGCTGATCAATCTGATTGCTTGACAAACGTGAAAAATCAAGTTAAGACAAAAAAAAATAAGATCACGGAAGGATAACTTTTTAAATGATTCTTCTTATCATATAGTCCTAATATATGTTTCAAGTACAAACAAGTTAGTTGTTCATAGTATTTATAATTTATTATTTTAAAATAAATCTATATAAGTAAATCGTTTGTAACTTAAAAACTATTGCATTAACAGTATTCTGTTGAAATATGTTATTTACCTACTTTTAGATCAGCTATAACATAGTAAAATTCCACACCTGTAGCTCATTCCATAACTGAGCAATAGCTACTTTGATTTTGCCAAATTTGGACCCACTGCAAAAGATGTGTTTGCAATCTTGTTTGTTTGTATGTAAGTAAGTATGTATGTTTGTTAGCACGTTCTAGGTCACAATTTAGGAGCTAGGATTCTCAGTTTTTCCTATAACATTGTCATTGGTCAAAAGAGAGAAGGCATTTTAACATCGCTATGATCATTTTAGCTACTTTGAGTAAATGACTTATAACTCTGAAACTGTGGCATTTAGAGTATTTATTTTTTTACTATAATATTGACATGGATCAGAATACAGTATGACCGAATTTTGACAAAATCAGTAGCATTTTCATATAGCTACGACCATTTTAGCTACTCTGAGTAAATGATTTATAACTTGCTACCCTGACCATTTTAGCTACTCTGAGTAAATGACGTATAACTCAGAAACTATGCATTTAGAGTATTTCTGTTAAATATGTTGTTCAGGTACTTTAACTTTACCTGTAAGATGGTATATAGTTTGGAGCTCTGTTGCAGTAGGTAAGCAGGTAATAGCTATTCTGATTTGCAGCAAAATTTTAAAATGAGAACATGTCACATTTCTTCGAAAGTATTACACATAGTGACTTTGTTTGAATATGTGATATGTTATTCACCTACTTTTGGATCAGCTATAACATAATAAAATTGCAGACCTGTAGCTCACTTCGCTGAGCAATAGCTACTTTGAGGTTCTAACTGCTGAGTATACCACTTGTAACATAAAAAATATTGCATTTAGTGTATTTTGTTGAAATAAGTTATTCACATTCGTAAAATTATGGACCTGTAGATCCTTGCATAGCTGAGAATAGAGAAAGACCAAAGTTCAGCAAAATCGGTAGCATTTTCAGATATCTATGGCCATTTAGCTAATCTGAGTAAATGACTTATGACTCTGAAACTATATTATTTAAAGTATTCATTTTTTACTGTAACATTGTCATGGGTCAGAATACAGCAAAGTCGATAGTATTTTCAGATAGCTATGGAAGTTTTAGCTACTCTGAGTAACTCTTAAAGTTATTTCTGTTATGTTGTTCAGGTACTTTAACTGTAGCTATATAAAATGGTTATAGTATGGAGCTCTATTGCATTAGATAAGCAAGTAATAGCTATTTTCGGATTTGTAGCAAAATTAAATATTGAGAACATGTTAAATTCTTCAAAAGTGTTGCACATAGTGACTTTCCTTGAATACATTATTTACCTATGTTAGGGTAAGTTATGACATAATGAAGTTGCAGACCCGTAGCTCATTCCATAGCCGAGCAATAGTTACTTTGATGTTCTCACAGTTGAGTATATTGCTTGTAACTTTAAAACTATAGCATTTAGAGTATTTTATTGAGAGATGTTATCCCCTACTTTTAGATCAGGTGTAACATAATAAATTGCAGACCTGTAGCTCATTCCATAGTGGAGCAATAGCTACTTTGAGGTTCTCACGATGAGTAAATCGCTTGTAACTTTAAAACTATTGCATTTATGGTATTTTGTTAAAACATGTTATTGATCACCTTTTACGTCAGCTGTAAAGTCAGTGAAATTGCAGACATGTAGCTCCTAGCATAGCTGAGCAATAACCTGGCTATTTTGAGTTGAAAAATTTGGACCCAATGCAAAAGAGGTGTAGTTGGAATCTTGTAATGCAGAGGATCAGTAGATTGGGCAAGATTTTGAAGTTACAACCAGCCACGGCATGTTTGTTTGCAAGTTCTAGGTCACAATTTTTGACCTAGAATTTTCATTCTTTTCCAATACCATTGTTATTGGTCAGAACAGAGAAGGACCGCACTTCGATAAATTGGTAGCATTTTCACACAACTTTGACCATTTTATCTACTTTGAGTAAATGACTTATAACTCTGAAACTATTGCATGTCATGTAGAGTATTTCTGTTAAAAATAGGTTCAGCTACTTTATCTTTAGCTGTAAGATGGTACATATTTTGGAGCTATGTTGCATTAGATAAGCGAGTAGTAGCTACTTTTTGGATTTGTAGCACAATTTAGCAACAGATTTCAAAGTTACTGCTCAGCCGCGGCTTAGTGCTCGTTTTAAATATTGAGTAATTTATTCATAACTATCTTTGACTCAAGACTCTGCAAAGGGGTCATATTTTCCTGTGAAACAAGTAAAACCCCATACACTTATAACAACTCTAATTATAAACTCAATCTAAAGCCACCTTAAACTCAAATATAAATCGTATTTATGTTTGCTGGCATTGACATGCCAGTTGGCTCATTTCCCAGCCGTGATCTGATAAAATTCGATATAATTATTCCACACTTTTATACTGGGTATAAAATGTCAAAACAAATTTCATTGATTCTTTGGTCAACCGTACTGGGAATGAATTGGGGTCTTCTATTTCAACTTCATATACATGAGGGTCAACATCTAAAAATTTGCCTACTGTTGATTGATTTCTGAGTGTAACCACATGATGGATGTGCATATTTTACCATCGTTTTAGTGTTTTTTTGAAATTACATTACATCATGTAAAGTCTTTTTATTGCACCACAGGGTTAGCTATGGAAAGAAATGGGCAGTACAACTTGCGTTCAGCCAAACAGGAAAGTATTCGAATTCCCGTTGAAATTCAACTGTGTATTTTCTGTTTTCAGAGTCCTTGCTGACCCACGTTATACTACCACAAATCAAGATTCTGATCAGATTGCTGGTACTTTCTGAGTGATTTAGATTGTTTGTCATAATTGATTATGTCTGATGAGTGGGAAATCAATGACAAAAAATCGGATCCGGAACCTTGTGGTAAATATAAAGCCGACAGTCAGCAAGCCACTTTGTCAGACAGTGGTGACTTTAGTTCTCAAGTACTTATCAATCAAGAAATTGTGAGTCACTAGCATCAGATAAGTAAATGATTAGATCGATTGGAAGATGATTCATAATGTAAAAAGACTTCAGATCCGACCAAGGTTAAGAACAAAGGTTACAAAAGGCAGACACCAGTTGTCCTAAAATCCAAAATATTCGTCTGAAAATGACTACCATTAAGCTACTTCAATTCCATACTTGGTTGAACTCAGTAAAAATGCACACGAAGAAACTCAGGTTCAGCAAAGATTAAAAGAACCTGAGCAGATTTCAAACGCAGGTACTGAAACTAAATCAAATCCCAAACGGGAGGGGTGGATGTATTTGCCAAATATCAGGTCCCATGCCAGTTCCGTCAAAGAAAGAGTAACCTATGACCAGTTGGATGACTGGCAATTGTTGCACCATTAGGGAAGAAAATGATGAGAAAAGGAGACAACACATATTAGATTATATGATTGTATTAATGGATGATATCAATGATTTTTCTCCGGGTGTGGCAAAAGCCAGTTTTACTCTGCAGAATCGACCAAGGGAGATAATAGACTACAGTCAGACTGAAAAAAATTGATAGGGTCAGAGGCATTTGTCAGACAGTTCCGGTAAGAATTACGGATATGACAAAAAAGTTGATCAGGAAAATAAAAATCTATGGTATGTACATATTTCAATAAAAATTTGTGCAACTCAGAAGACGATGAGACAAAAGGTGTCGTATACGGACACATTGTTCCCCATGTTTCAGTGTTGGCAAAAATTCCCCTACTCAAATATTGATTGTAGGCAAAAACAGAAAGGGTACAAAAACCAATCATGATTGCTGTGGCAGGCACTAGGCGCCACATCCACAGTTCGAGGGTTCACTATACTAAAAATTCAGAGCTGTATAATGATATAAGGCTTTCCCTGATACCTAGGGCTTTGGAGGTTTTCTGGTAAAGCTTTTGCAAATACCTGTGACGGTAGAACTTTTGCAAAGGTAGTCTGTCAAATAAAAAAATTTGAACAGTGTATGCAACTCAAACCTTTGAATAACTTCACCTTCAAAAGTATTAACAGAAATTCTCAGACATAAAACCCTAGTCAAAATGTCAAACCTAGCATACCTAGGGACGGATGAAACAGTCATCTCAGGGTCAAACCAATATCACATTTTCCAATCACTATCAGTTACAGATATTTCCCAATGTAGAACTTATGTCACACTGACACTGTGGAGAAACAGTATATCACTCAGTTGGAATGTGAATCAATCAGTACAAATCAAGGTCAAGTATGTTCTTCCAAAGCAAAACATCACCAGACTCCTGCAGGTGTTAACCAAAGTCTTGACAAACAAGTCTCACCTATTATATCAGGTGTTTATACACCTCAAACAGTTATGTGACAACAGCTTGCGTGTGCTACTATACTTAAACAGGTGATATATTTCAAGCTCATAAAATGATTAAAGATAGTAGTCACCCTAAAATTTTGTCCTGTAGAATACCTGTTCAAGACACTATCTTCAAAATTATTGGGATAAGCAATTACCAGATTTAATTACCTGTGGCTTTCCCCTCAGCTTTGATAGAAATATTAAAGTATGTGTTGTTACAGAGAATCATAAATTTTCCATAGAATTTCCTAATATATGGACTCAGAAATGAAACACGGTGCTTTACTGAGGCTTTTTGATCACATGCCGATAGATGCACATATATCCCCTCTGATGAAACAAAATTCAGACAAGCGTCAGATTCTCATTCACTTAGGCTGGCCAATAGGACAGCAATTTAATGCTGGGATTTGTAAGAATGTATATCTGAATACATATTTAAAACTACAACACCCTTTTATAGATAACATTGCAGGAGCTATGTTAAACAAAATTGACATTAATAGTGCAAATGGACACATAAGGAATGACCCATACAGACAGATTTATTGGGTATTGCTCATGATAACCTGTATCTGAATCTCGGACTTCTGTTCCAATTTCATCAAGGATCTGTTTTCTTTCAGTTGTAGTGTAGTGATGTTATACATCATATTTGCATCAACATAGTTTCACAGGCTTATGAAACTATATAGATGACCTCTTATATACACGCTTACGCTCCCAAATTCGTCATTCTTATCAGTTCTTGCTCTCATTCCTCATGGAGAAATAAAATGCAGAATTGGCGTTAAAATATTTAAATTTATTTTTATTTTAAACATTTAGACATTTAAAGCAGCACATTTAATATAGCACAAATAGTCTTGGTCTCTTTCAAACTTTATAAATATGTACAGGGAACTGAGAATTACCAATAACCTTGATGAAGGTTATTTACATGTCAAGGTTAAAAGGGGTAAACAAGGTCATGAAAATGACCTTGAAACCAGTGAAATGTCAAAAAGACTGCGTTGAAATATGTGAATACAAAAGATCCCAAAGGTTTTAGACATATAAGCTCCAATGGGCCACCAGCCAAAGGTCAAAGGTAGCAAAATGTTTATTTTACTTCGTAAAGGAGTGGTATGAAGTATAAAAAAACAGAAATATATGAGGTTATGAAGCAAAAGGGGGTTTAAAAGAAAAATTGTAGCATACAAGAACCCAAATTAAAGGAAAATATGTTGCCTAAAAGTAGAGGAAACAAGAGAGGAGACAATACATCCAAACAGCCCAAAGTATTGCCAGTTCTCCTGAACGAGTGAAAAGTAAGGTGAGGGTAGAGGTGCAACATTTGAGAAATCTGTTTAAGGTGCTTTCTGGACATAGAATCTGTGAGTACTAAAAGGCGCTGTTTGCTGTAAATCATGAAGAGGGGTCATTAACAGATACAGGATAGGTGTGCAGAAGTTCATGAAGAGCAGCAATGGGACAGAGTGGAGATCTTTCTAGCGCAGAAATGGCAAAGGTTTGTGTATCTGTTCTGTTTTGAATGGTCTTAGACCATTTAATAATTACTGTTGCCCACTTTTTTCGAGAATAGGGAGATTTGCCTAGTATGGTCATAATTTTCACCAGAGTGGGGCAATTAAAGGCCATAGTAGGCAGGCCACGAATGATGTGCAAGGCTGCAAAGCAGCAATAATGTTGCTGATGTTAGATTCAGACAATTGACATGTTGCCAAAAATTCATCTGCCGCCAGGAAGGCCACAAAATATTACCATATTCTTGTGTACAGCCTAAGTGTGGCTGGTTAGAAGCCAGTTCTTAACCTGGCAGATGCAGAGGTGGCCAGCTAGGCTGCTCCAGGGAGAATGTCTAAAATATAAGAATAGAAAACATACAGTATACAAGAGCCTATATGATACTAAAACTAGGCTATATGTGTGTGTTTAATAATGTTAGATCCGAAGGTGTAGGAATCCAAGAGGCTTGAGGGCATAGGGTGTGCATTTTGCATAGTCATATGGTTGACCTGACCATCTGGACAATACGTCATCCAGGGAATTCTTGTTCTCGGCTATGTGTGTTACTTTAAGGTATATATTATATATGGCACTAATCAACCAAATATTCCCAGCACACATGGCTAAAACACTATCTTTGGCCTTGCCAGTATTAAGCACTTTGACTACTGCCATATTATCATATATTATATTATATGTGGATTTGCTTATTTTCCCTGGCTTTAGCCCAAACTTTACATGCAAGCACTATGTTGAGGGCTTCCAAATGTACTATAGAGTAATGTCTGTAGTCTTTTGGAATGTCAAGTGAGTAAACCATTGAGTTAATAGTACCTCCAAGTCCTATAATGGAGGCATCTAAGTGGACTTTCTCTCCATTTTTTGGTATTATCATAATATGTTACACCATTGTTTTGGTTCAAAAAGGTATTGACGTAGGAGGAAGTAGATGGAGTAGATGTAGACTGAAGTAGATGGAGGGACCAGTTTATTATTTAAACCCAGGTCCTTCAATAATTCTTGTAAAAATGTAAAGGAATAGTGTATTTTATGTGGTAATCCTATATATATTTGATGGTCTATATAACTGTAGCAAATGTTTGTAACCTTTAGAGTTCATCATATAATAGATAACGTTAGAACAACACTGAAACAAAATGGACCTGTGTTTGAATCCAAATGGGAGCAACCCATCAATAAATTAGTTCTGATGTTTTAGACCCAATAAATCAATGTCTCCAGAGTCACTGGTCAAACGCCTAAAGGCCCTGCTTATATCAATCTTGTATAAGAGGGCCTGGGGACCAAGATTGTTTAGAGCATCTGTGATATGATTTAAAGAGGGATAATGTAAAGTGAAATAAAAAACCAAGTATTGGTCTCTTTCAACACCATCATTGACAGAAAATCCCTTGGGCCAACTAAGGTCCATAATTTATCAGAATTTTGTTTGCTTCTTGTCATTAAAGGAGACATGTGCATATCAATTGGGAGTCCAGTAAAGGACCATACATAGCATTGAATGCACATCCTTCCTCAACAAAGTTTTCATTATGGTTTTGTAAACCTGAAGTATGATTATTTTCCGTTGACTATAATATACAAGTCCTGTCAAAATCTAGGGTAAGCCATGTTGTATTAAGTCTACAATTTGTTTATCAAAAAAATCTTTAAGGTGGAAGCGCCACCTATGAGGTCTAAGTTGTGTAGGGACTGGTATGCGAGCACCTAAATAGGTTGGTAAGCCACTGTGCCTGATAAGTCTATGCATTTCTATGATATCTGGTATTCTTTCCCATTAAGTGGGGTCACCTATATAAATTGTCAGGGGACTCTGGTATGAAACCAAAAAATCTGTCATTTTAACGAATGCATGCCTGAAAATCTGCACACCCAAACCTGTTGACCAAAAATATGATATGGTATAGTCTTTGTCTGGTCAAATGAACTATGAAGGTTGTTATTTTCTAACTGGTAGTCAAATTGGTTGCTTTTGTTATCAGTGGATGCCTGCAGCTGTTGCATCCAGTTTGTTGAGTCATAGAAAAATGGTAACGCAAGACTATGTTGAGATCCCGATCAAAAATCCAGTTTTGTTTTTATTCCCCTTCAAATGAAATTTTCTTATATCATCATCATTATGTGCTTTTGTCTAGCTTGTGAAACAAGGCTGACACTCAGGTGATTGTACACAAGTTTCAGTCTGACGGATAGTCTTAGATGCCCCTTTGGACTCCTTATTATTGCTGATAGTAGTTCTAATAACTATATCAGTGCTGCATTGTGAAATACCTGAGTAGGACAACGAATAATCTAAGGAGGATGTAGAATTATCCTCCTGAGAAAACTCCATAAGTGGTTGAAACCTATTGGAGGTGGAAATGCTTTGATCTGTTTCAGTATTCGTTCTGACTGTACCACCAGCCACACTGCCACATTTGGTCACTGAACCCTTGCCAGAGGAGAACTGATCATTACGCCTATGTGAAGGTACACTCAGAACATTGTTTGCTTTTGGAACAGAAGCTGTAGCAGCCACACTAAATCTCTTAAGAGGTTCTCTAGAGACTGGATTCGAACCCTTTTTAAGAGCCTGAGCATAAAAAAGTGCATGAACAATGTGTTGAAAAGCTTTGTTTTTACAGAACCATGAGATTGCTGTCCTTTTAGTTGCATTCTCTTCCAATAGTCTCTGTTTTCGATCAACATTTTTACTGTGAAAACTCTAGAAAAGACGTAATTGGAGTTAACACTTTGGGCATGTGTGGTAGCACACATGGCCAAACCTAGTCATTTTTTGTACTTTTTCGAAGTTTGTTTCTACACTGAATTTCCGAATGTGGGTAAGTCTTTCCATTGGAAGCAAACAAGCTGCAAAAATATGCTTGTATAAAATACCATTGGTGTCATGTGACTTTTGATGGACAGAAGATTCTTGGTTAAAGTACTGACAAGGCATTGATTTGGTAGATTTGTTAGCTCTTTTTCTAATATTATTCAAGGTCTAATTACTGTACTGACATTGTGCGGTATGCCTCTAGGCATTGGTCCTCCTAACATGTTATATTTTATCAATTTTGTGATCACTACCAACTTCCCCTTCCCTATTCTACATAGAAGCACAGCATGGCTGACTTTTGTCGCATCCCAGAAAAAATCATTTACATCATCCAAAAGTGAGATCAAGTACTCAAGCATAGATTTTCGATTTTGTAAATTTTGTTCCTCCCTCATTATGTGGCAAAAGCCAGCCATTCATTGGGTGACCGACAACTGATCATATGAGATCCTTTCTTTTTGAGAGCCAGACAAACCATACTCATATGGCCACGTAACTCTGCAGGGCAACCTCTAAATGAATTTTGCTTGCAATTACCTGTTTCGACAGACTCTGCTTATTCTTTTAATGGTTTTTCTTCTTGGTTTTGAATGAAAACATCTTGTCTGAGGCCATTTAAATGTGGAATGGTAGTGTTCTGCACAACTGGGTCTTGAGAAGCTGTTGATTGAACATTTGTTTGATTTGAACCCGAGACCTGTGCCTTTGGTATTAACAATGCTGGTTTCACCATCTGACTGAACAAGATCACTACAGTTTAAATCAGATGCTGATGAATTAGAAACTGATACTTGCACTGAATTTTCCTGTTGATTCAATAGCTGTAAGATGAACTGTGAGTCATCTGAAATCATCCGAAAACTAGAGCTGGACACGTATGTGAACCGAATCCGTCTTTGATGAACGTGGTGTTGTACTGAGAAACTTCCACCATCCCCAGTCATCAGAGAAACTACCAGTACAGCAAAGTGCAACAATGTACAGTGTGCAAACACTAGTTAAACCAAAACTAAAACCCTAACACTAAAAAATAAAAAAAGAGTTAAACCTTTTTTCAATGTGACCCCATATGCTGCCAAAGTCGAAGTGACTGAGGTTTCAGCATGTAAATGCAAAGAGGCCACCTGTGACCAATTAGAAGACAGCATGACTAGCACTCAGAAAATTACTAATTTTTTGTTAAGTTAGCACTCCATGAAGACTGACCTCACCCACACCCAAATGCGGGTCCGAACACTTTTGCATAAACTTGGTTTAGACATTAGTGAAGAGAAATTAACTGCTCCCAGTCCTCTTATCATTCTGAAAATCAGAGAAATTATGAGAGGATGTTCCTTGACTTCCCGGCTTTCCCGGCTGGGATGGCCTTATTGCAGGTAAATGCATGACAATTATTTGCTTTCGTGTAATGCTTACAACAAAATCAGCAAGGCCAAACTCATTTCTACTGACATGTTTAGGGATGAAAGAATCCAGTTATACAAAAAATCTTTGACAATCAACCCCTCTGTCATTACAGATGATATATTTAGCGGAGATAGTAGCAGTTTCACAACAGTTAAACATGCACCTATTTTTGTCTCCCTTTACACCTTCACCTTTTTCTCATTCCTGGGAATATCCAATATACTTCCACATTCATCAGGGTCTTTTAATGTTACCAGGCACCTTTGCAGAGCAGACATTTTCTTTTAGATACAAGTGCCACAGTTGTAATTAGGTGGTCTAAAATAATGTAAAATAGGAAAGAAACAAGAAATATTGTGTTTCCAGCATTGGGTAATTCATCCATCTATCCAGTGATGGCCCTGAAAACCATGTTTTATGACCTACCAGCAACCTCTAATGATCATTTATTCCTGATTAAAGAAGCTGGTCGGACTACAGCATTAACTGATTCAATAGCTCGAAAGCAGCTCAAGTCAGTAGCAAATAAGTTACAGGATTCCCCACACCTTACTTGCCACATGTTTGGAAAAGGACAGGGGGGGGGGGGCTACTTGGGCTTCCAACATGGGGTCCTTTGCAAAGTCAAAGTTGGGGTTTTACGTCCCGTTCAACAGCCAGGGTCATATTGGGACAGGTCCTCAGAATTGCCACTTGTGGGACTCGAACCCACAGAGGTGACAGCCTATGATTAGATGCCAAACTTGCTAACCACTAGGCCACTGAGGACCTAGGGTCCTTTGCAAGACATAATGATGCATGGTACAAGGTCCTCCTTTCTTACATTCCTAGCTTGGTTCTTTGGTGTTTTACTTTTACCATAAATCATCTAAAACAGAAATTAAAAAATTATGATCTGTATTTTACACCTGTTAAGCTGCTTCTTTCTCATCCCAAACTTTTTCTTTGTGGCTCAAGTGGGGTTGTTGATGTACAGTCACAAGTGGGGTTCTTCATGTACAGTCACCTTTGACCTTCATTACCTGGAAGAGTCAATGTCCAACATCTAGTCATGAGTTGGCTCGGACCCACACCCAAACAGCTGATAGTCAAGTGATTAAGTAACAGATCTCTTTTTCTATCAATGCATTAAGAAAGTAACAACTGTTGCAGATAAAAAATCGTCTACAATGTAAAAAAGTCACATTCCAATATTACAGACGGTTGTTAAATTTCAAATGTTCAGTTTTAACTTTCTGCCTCTGCAGAAACCTTTCAGACATTTAAAAATGATTTAAGTTAATCAAGAGTGAATTTCTTTAAAAGGAAACCAATTTAAATATAAAGCCGAGCTCTACTCACACCACTCGTTGTTAACTTAATATATTTAAAGGTATAACAAAACAGCAAGTGTATTTGAATGAATGACTTTGACATATTGCAAGAAAAAGTACATGAGAAATGACTTTATGACGTTTTTTCTCCCAGTCAAAAATCCCATTTGTTCCAAACCTCATCAAACACAAAATACTGTGTCCGTTTCACCTGGTTGTAATTTCAGAGTGGGATGCTATCTTTGTTTATGTGCTGCAAATTGCTATCAGTCTATTTATCATCGTGTCTATTAATGGCTGTGAATGGGATTGCAGGAGTTGCCCCTTGATTTAATAATTTTTCTTAGATTTATTTACCCCCTTTGGACATCAGCGCCTTTTAAGAGGATATTGAAATTGTTAAAGCCTCTCTAAAGCCTTTCTCACATCCCATTGTACGTGCACATACACTGAAGTGTGCTGTAAATATTGTTGAAAAATATAAACATGGCCTGGTAGTGGGGTAGCAGAGATATGCACGTACAAATAAGGTGAAGTAATTCTGCCAGCAACAGTGTCACAACTTGAAGATCAAAGAATAAGCCACAGGTCGAACAGTGGGTTTATATACATGCAACGTACATGTGAGTGTATTATGCGGTATGTGCAAACCCTGCAAGTGAATGGGGAGATCTTGCAGCACTTGCAAGTGAAATACAATTGCGCAAGTCTCTCGTAAGTTACCCTTGAGACATGGATGCGTTTATGGCCATACAGCGTGCATGCAGAAAAAATATGCATGTCAATTTTCATTGCAACGCCTGTGCGACCTTTAAATTCTGTTATAAAATCGCAAATGTATCTTAAGTGTGCCTTGCAATTCAACCGATTTTCTCTGTAACCAGGATGTACGTGCACGTACGACGGGATGTAAGAGAGGCTTATAGCTACATGTACGATTTTATAATAGAATGTTGAGGTTGCAGAGACCCCAAATTGTAAATTGGCTTCCACATTATTCTATGAGTGCTCGCAGCATGGTTACAAATGTATCCATATCTCAAGGGGAATTTGCGAGAGACTTGGACATGTGCGTTTTCCTTGCCAATATTGATTATCCTCATCCCTTACTGAAAGGGATGTAAGATACGCTGTAAGATACACTGACGTGTACCTTGCCTGTATATAAACCCACTCTACGGCATGTATCTAGTCGCAGGCTGTTCTTTGATATTTGAGTAGTGACACTCTTGTTGGGAGAATACACCTTGTTTGCACATGCAAATCTCTACTACACTCCTACCAGGCTACGCTAATAATTTTCAACAATACTTGTAGCACACTTATGTGTGTATACATGTACAATGGGATTAAGAGAAGCTCTACGTGCTCTCCAGGTTTTAGCATTGATTCGATTCGACATACTGTACAGTGTGCTAGTTTTTTCAAAACTTTTTTCTCAGGTTGCATTTCTTATATGTCATTCTGACTCCACCTGCCATTTTAACAATAAATGTAGGTATAAGATTGTGGCATTAGCTCTATTTTTGTTACGTGCTTAGCATGGCACAGTCATTTCCCTGACATGTTTACATTCGGGAAAAATATGAAAAAAATATGCAACAAATTTCCAACATTCAACAGCTTTATAACCAAACTACAAAGTAACACCCATTGAAATCCCAGTAAATATTTTAGAATTATGCAAATGTTTGAAAGGAAACGTTTGGCGAAGGTTAAAACATAATGGGTATTAAACCCACTCATAATAGAAGGTTTTCTAAACATTTTGTGTGTGCCATTTATGAAACATTTAATGACATATGTTAGAGCAGTTCCTCAAGTTCCAGTCAGTTCAGATCCAAAGACCTTTGCAAGCCACATGGTGAAAGTTCAACTCATGAAACCTATGTGACCTTGAGGGGATACGACAAAGGTCAAAACAGCATTGCGGTTAATACAATTTATTATAACACTAATAGTACATTTCTACACTAGCTGTATTTTTCCAACCCAGTAAACTTTATCAAATGAAATAGGTCACGTTGCCCGAGGCACAGTTTTCGATTACCTTACCCAAAGGATGAGGAGGGTAGTTAAGGTTAAATAAAGCAATAGCAGTGATAATTTGGAAGAGAAATAAGATAGTGCCTTATGGAAAGGTGACCCTAAATTAGTGATGAATTAAAGTGTACTCAAACCCTACATGAGGGCATACTACCTCAAAAATTATGCAAGAGTACATTTTCACCCAATGTTGCAAATGAACATAATGATGTCTCAGAAATAATACTTTGGCACTGATTAGCAATATTAACCTTAAATGGGGTCAGAGGCCAAATTCAATATGTTTTTAGGTTCCATACCAATGAAAATATCATTTTTATGTCTAAAATTTCTAAGATTTCAAAGTGACTTGAAAATTGTGCCCCCATTCAGTTCTTACTTTTACGCATTGCATGTGGGGATATATTTGACAGATCCCTAAAAATCCCCTATTGTTGCTCACCGCCATCAAATGTTTGAAGGTAAACATTGAATAAGCATCCGGAAATAAGAGTACAAAAAATGTTTGCGATAAAATGTTTTAAAAACATTTGATAGAAAACATTTCAGAAACGTTTTAATATGATGGGTATGAAAGCTAGTTGCTGTTGAACATTTGTAAAACATGTCCAAACCAAACATTTACAAAACATTGTTAACAAATGTTGTTTAAATGTCTTATGTATACTGTTTTTTAAACATTTCATGATGACTGTTTGAAAATAATTTCCAGCATAACCTTCATTTCTTTAGCTATTTTGTAAATGTTCAAAAACGTTTCCAGTCAATCCTAGTTTCTTGAGTTATTTTACAATCCTTCAATAATTGTTTTAGCAAAAACGTTTGTATAAAGAAAAATTATAGTTTTTTTTTTAAATATTGCAATGTGAAAGTTTACTTGGAAACGTTTAGTTACCCAAAAGAGAGGGTTTCAACGGGGTTTAAAACATTTTAAAACGTTTTTAATGTTTACTGGGACATGTGTAGAACTGTATATAAAATCTACATAAGTCATTTAATAATAATCATTTTAGATTCTGTAACCCATGATTAAACATCTTGAGGCTGGGGCTAAGGTTCAAATCTACAATCTCAAGTAGACTAGCAGGTGTGTTACCAACTATACCACAAACCCTCTCCATCCTTGACAGGGGAAGAGTGACAGCAGTGCTGTGCTAGATCATCAAGGTTATTTATTGTAAACCTGACTTGTGTGTACTTAGACCTTCTGTAATGTCATTTATTCTATTTTATCTATTATTACATTTGATTTAGACTTTATTATAATAACTGAAATGCTTTAACAATAACAAAAAAAACTTATATTGAATGAACAGAACCACAGGTAGACCACATCTGGTGTGAGGGTGATAAGTGTTAGTTCACATTGCCCCAAAGGGATGCATTAAGAGATTTAGGTTAAACAGTTTGAAATTCATAATATACGCATAGAATGTAACCCAGAACACCTTATGAGGGAAATATTTCAATATAGTGAGTAGAAAAGTAATCATTTGCTGTGCCACTTATTGGGGTGAGACATAATGATGTAGCTTGGGTGAGTGGCAAATAAAGGATCTACATCAGAAATACATTTATTTATTTGGGTTTTGACGTCGCTTTCAACACTGTACAGGTCATATCAGGATGGGTAGTTTTATGGGCAGAGGAAACCAGTACATACTGTTAGTCAAGCTTCTATACTGTGAACTCCCGACCATCGGTAAGAAACTATCAAGTTTCCCACATATGGTCCGGGGTTTTAACCACCGACCTCAGAGGTTGGAGGCAAGTGTTACCACTGCGCCACCATGGCCCCTGCATCAGAAATGTAGTAACAGTATCTTCATGTTACTATCCTGGATATTTGGCATCATACTAATATAATTTGGTTAGGAGATGGAAAAATAGAACCTTTTCCAAATCAGCCCTACTAAAAACTTGACGCTCTGCAAAATCAGCCCCGATCAAATGCAAGGAATAAACAGAATGACATTTATTTACATCCCTTACAAATTATGGAATCACAAATATATAAACCGGAGGTGACAAAACTACATGAAAGTGTAGGTTCATCTGATTTTAGTAAGTTTGAATTATAATATTATAAGAACTAAATTCATTAGATGAAGCATAACCTCTAAAAGTAGGATATAAAATGATCAAGTTTTCATTGCATTACTGAGTTGACAGGATATCCTCACAGGGACCCCCTATTACATATATATTGTTCAAACAAAAGAAGACATGCCACAATGATTCTTTTCATTTCGTTCAAAATCTACCATGGTTGTTGCTTTGGACTACAGATTGTTGGCTTACTTTTTGCAGGAGATTAAGCTTGGTGGATGATGTTTAAAATGCAATTATAATGCGATGCAATGAAGAAGTCAAGACTCCTCCAACCAAATGTGTTAAAAAACAGTCATAGACAATGCAATATGTAGGGTATTGTAATATTTATTTTCCTTTCAGAATATATGAGCAACATTCACAGTGTTGTAATCAATGCCAAGGTTATACCATCAGCATTTTTCGTTGTAGGGTACCAGTTTACTTGGGTCCTTCTGAGCCCACTTCTTAGTGCATATCCTGTAAGTAGTAATATTCTACATTAGTACAAAATCTGTGAATTTGACTGGGTGAAATCAGACCCATGACTTCTTATAACTGCAGTTAGTACACCCCAGTGTTAATTTGGTTCGCCGACAACTTCCACATGACTTTTTATAAATACAGGCATAGCAGGGTCACAGCACACTTAAACCGTTGTATATCAGTAAAACGTTTTAAATATTTCATAAGGTACACAACTGAGGTATCCTTTTTAGTGAGCTTTATGAATAGACAGTCTAAATCAAGCATTTATGTCCACATTAAAACCGTCAGGGTCGCATTGGGATTCTTCTGTCCGGCAAATCCGGACCTTTCCTTTGGAAGTGAAAACAAACTTTGTGACATAGAAACCACAAAGTTACAAAAACTAATTTATGTACGTATTGTATATTAAGACATACATATTGTAAGAATTATTTCTGTAAATAGAGAAATAGATTTGGGAGCAAATTTCTTAGTTTTGTTTTACCTTACCAATGTAAGTAGATCACTTAAGACGCGTTACCGGACTGATGAATTGGCCATGAGCAATGCCACTTGTGGGTCTCAATCCCAAACAGAGGTGACAGCCTGTGATTATATGCCAAACTTTCTAACCACCAGGCAAAAAAAGTAACTCCTTTATTAACTGAATCTTAATCAGCAACAGTGCCTATTTTATTTTTAAATCACACACATTGTTTAAAACACAGTAGTATATTTTAATCGCCACACAGTAACTGGGATTTAATAAAATGTTATTTCATATATTCAAAGCAATTATTCAGTAAATGCTTGTCAAACTGAGAAACTTTTGGCACAATAAAAATAACATAAGATGTGTGATTGCCACTAATTTAAGACCCACAAATACAACCCAAAATAAATTCTAGGCAACGACCTTGAAACTATGTACAAATTTGACCTAGAAATGTAAATCCTGATGGACATCTTGTACTGTGTTTGCTATATTGAAACATCCAAACATCCAAGTTTAAAAATATATTTTTGAATATTTTTTTAGGTATTATAATTATGTTCTTTGTGGGAAATAAATAAAGGTTTGAGAAAAATTTGACCAGCACTACTGTACTCACGCTTGGTAGACGTTTTTAGTGGTCATGTTACAACAATGGGCTGGGCATTTGCGGGTATAACAATCAAAACATGACACGCATGAAGCATCAAACTCAATAACGAAACCCAGTTTAAGGTTTTGAATGCCCAGCAGTTCGACTCCTGTGACGTCATTCAGCCTGATCAATGCCAAAATGTAGGCAATCCAAGGCATGTACTTCATCTTCATATTTAGAGGCTTAAAATATAACATAAGAGAATTTACAACTTTGCCAAGACATGAAATAGGCTTCAGTAGCATACAATTGACAAGGAATGACTCTTCTTCACTACCATACCATTGACAAGAAGTGATTATACTCCAGCAATATACTATTTGAAAGAAGTAACTAAGCTTCAGTACCATACCATTGGCAAGGGATTACTATAGTTCAGGATCATTTCAATGATACGGAACAGTTATGCTTCAGTACAATCCAGTTGCAAGGAGTCGCTGTGCCTCAGTTTAATATGATTAACAAGGAATGAATCTGCTTCAGTACTATACTATTCACATGGGATGACTATGGTTAAGCACCACCCAGTGACAATGAGTGACTGTACTTTATTACAATCCAATGGCAAGGAGTAACTATGCTTCAGTACCCTATGATTATCAAGGAATAACTATGCTTCGGTACCATACCATTTACAAGTAGTAACTATGATTCAGTACCATCTAGTGACAATGAATAACTACCATATCATTGACAAGAGTGACTTTGCTCAAGAACCATACCATTGACAGGGAGTGATCTTGCTCAAGAACCAAACCATTGGCAAGGAGTGACTTTACTTAGAACCATACTATTGACAAGAAGTAACTAAGATTCAGTACCGTATCATTGACAAGGAGTGACTTTCCATCAATACCATATTATTGACAATGAGTGGCTATGGTTTTGTACCATATAATTGAAAAGGAATGAACATGCATGACCACCACACATTTGGAGTCACTGGGGATATGTCCACGTAGGGTACATGGCCTTCAGTTCTGGTACCAGGCTAGAATGCTGCATTGTGGGTAGGTTTTGCTTCAATGATTTTTACTATAAAACCCTTGTTACATTTGAAATTGGTGCCACACTCTTTTGGATTTCAACAGTATACATCCAAAATTTAAACTGACTTTATTTTGTCTTTGTTTATATTTTACATTTTATATTTACTCGATTTTATTCATTTTAGTGTTTTATTACTCAGTTCAGTATGCCAAAAGCGTATTTCTGTTCAAAATGTGCTTTACAGCATCCACATCTGGTGGGAAAAATGTCAGCTTGAAGGTGAGTCTCTGGCTGGTGATGTGGAGGTCCCTGCACCCCCCTCGCCTTCCTCTGTCGGTATTGCTACGGTTTCAGATCAGATCTTCTTACAGCTCCAGGAACTAGGAGATAAGATGGATTCTATGGACAGGAGGAGCTGAGCTTGAACGACTTAATGAAACTGCCACCAAAGGTAGAAATAAGTCCCAATGTGGGAGTCCTGGAGAGGTCTCTGTGAAAAGGACGATTGATTGGCCTCAAAACTTTATTTTGAATGGAAGTCGTGAGGCCTACCTACGATGATGTGAAACTTACTCAGTGGGTCGCTGGTTTTGTTAGATGTATTCAGAAGGAGAAGTCAGAGGAAGCCAGTACTTGTATGCCTGACTATTTGGGTAACCTTATGGATAATGCCTCTGACTTCTCCTGGGAATCAGCAAAAACCTCACATGCTATTGTTTTGACAACATGGAGGCTGACCAGTTGCAGTGGACGAATACTGAGAAACTAGATCTAATCCGGAGGGCTCATGCCCAGAGACATGTAAGTGCAGGTCAGAACACTAGTGCTCGGGCTTCTTTGGCTAAAAAATTGAAAAATGGGACTCCTAAAAATGGACTGATTTGTAAATTTTTTCAGGAAGGAGCATGCAAGTTTGCATCTCACCATAGGTCGGCTGAACAGTATTACAGACATGTCTGTGAACAGTGTGAGGGTCTTCATGTAACTCGTTTGTGTACTCAGAAACTGGGGTAAAAACTTACCAGAGATGCAGTGGCCGTAGGTTTGAATTCGGCTGACTGAATGTACAGTGATAGATACTTCTATAATAATAGTTTTGTAAATACAGAAGTGTTGCAAACTCATTATGTTAGAAGTATGTTGTCTTTGTGTAAGTATGTTGGACCCAATATGTCTTTTGCTGGTGTTCTTAAACATGACAAATGTGCTGCCACTGGCTGGATGGAGCCTCAGTGCCTGGATAACCGAGTCAGGAAGGTAAAAAATAATGAAAGCAAGAATTGTGTTAAGAATGGTAAAGTGTCAGTCAATACTTTTTTTCACCAAAAATAATGATAATGACTTTGTGGCGAACCAAGATCGTTGCACAACAAACTCAGGGCTGATGATCGACATAACTATGCTGGTTTACAGATACCAGTAAATTCAAAACTACATTATGCTAAGTGGCCTCATTATCTAGTAGATTACTGGGACTGTCAGTTGCCTTTGCTCATAAAGTTTGGTTTCCCACTCGATTTTGATAGGAATTGTGTTATCACCAGTCAAAATATGAATCATAAAAGTGCTCTGGATTATCTGGATCATGTTAACACTTATCTACAAGAAGAAATGGAGCACAAGGTGATCTTGGATCCTTACAAAGATAGTCCCATTGCAAATGGACACTAGTCCATTCATGACATGAGATAAACAAAATTCAGTTAATCGAAGGGTGATTATTGACTTAAGCTGGCCCCCAAATTTTTAAAGATGACATCAGTAGGGCATTTTGCCATGTCCCTATGGACCCTGGGGATCTGGATCTCCTGGGCCTTCACTGGGGGTGTACTTCATTGATTTTTCGGTCACCTTTGGGTTTAAATATGGCTCGTCCATCTTTCAGAGAATGTCAGACGTGGTTCACTTCATTATGAAGCAGGAGGGCCATGGTATCTGGAATTATATAGATGATTTTTTGTGTGTTTCCCTACTGTGCCAGATTGAAAATATGTATATTAGATTACAGCAACTACTCACAGAACTAGGTCTGACAATTAGTGACAAAAAATTGGTACCTCTCAGTACACAAGTAACATGCTTGGGTATTCTGGTGGATACTGTGGACCTCTCTGTCTCAATTCCTGTAGAGAAATTGCAATTATTGAAAGATACATGTAAAAAATGGCCAATTAGCACTCATGCACCAAAAGAGAATTACAGTCCCTATTAGGTTCACTGTTGTACGTAGCCAAATGCATTAAATATGCCAGATTTTTTCTATAGAATGCTCAACTTGTTAAGAGACAATGTCCAAAAGAAACATATCATGATTTCAGATGACTTTAAACATGATTTGAAATGGTTTAATCCATTTATTCCAGTGTATAATGGTGTGTCTTTCAATTATGCACCTAGTAGATTAGCCTGTCCCTCAGGGTTGGGGGCCATCTTTGATAGTCAGGTATATGTCCTTGCGTTGCTACAATGTTGGTGGGGCCAAAATATTGCATACACTGAGTTTACAAATGTGTTGGTGGCATTGAAAGTTTGGCACATTCAAATTGAATGATTCAATGGGCAGGACTGTGAGTCCTGATAAGGTGTGATAACCAGTCTGTGGTCTCAGTGCTGAACACTGCTAAGACGCGAGATGGGGTCATGGCTAAGTATGCCAGGAATATCTTCTTGTGGCTCAGTGCTTTCAATATTGACACAAAGGTAGTCCATGTACCTGTGAAGTTGAATCTTGTGGCTGACCTCCTCTCTAGATGGTACTTAACTCATAATATTGTTCAGAAATTAAAAAAAGAAGTAACATAAAGCCTCTGATGAGACTAATTCCTAGATAGGAAGTCGAAATATATGCCAATCACCTAGGGCAATATATCAGGCACACATTCACCTACAACTAGCACACAACACTTTTTTTCTTATTACCATGGCCACACCCTTGTTGACAAGTGCTAGTCAGGAAACACTTGTGACTGCCTTTGGCACTATAGGTGTAAAACCTGCCACCAACATTATATCTGGTAGGGACAATAAAAGGCGGAGACTTGAACCTAATCAAACACTCATATCAACATATGAGATTCAGTGTAATTGAGTGGTAGGGAAACCACACAGGATCAGATTACATGAGGAGACAAGAACTCAAGTATATCTGGGATGTCCCAACCATCTCACCAATTGGCATCAATCAATATGTATGATTAATTACCTCTCAATGGTATATAGTGGCCATATACCCCCCTTTTTCTTTCTATTGTTCAGAAATTGCATGATTTAGTATATCCTGTTACTTGGGTTAATGTCACTCAGGATTTATTGAATATAGATGAATCTATATAATTATGTTACAGGAGGCCAACCATTGGAGTGGCGACTGGCTCAGTTGGCAACATCCAGACTGTCACATGATTTTGC
This sequence comes from Sabellastarte sp. h YS-2021, assembly GCA_964017235.1. NCBI lineage: Eukaryota > Metazoa > Annelida > Polychaeta > Sabellida > Sabellidae > Sabellastarte > Sabellastarte sp. h YS-2021. Next base: position 34,697,973 of record OZ024933.1, read on the forward strand.
AGAGTCCTTCAAGAGGGCCTATGCTTCTATGTTCAGGGTTTTCTGTCATTTGTCATCTTCATGCCCTCGGACATTCATCAGGTGACAGTACTCCAGTTACTTTGTTTTCTCGAATATTTACAATACAAAAGAAATAAGGCCCCTCAAATGGTGAATTATCTCTCTGCAGTTAAAACAAAGTTCATAATATTAGGATTGGATATTGCTTGCTTTGCAGACACTCGTTTTAAAATACTATCAAAGAGCAGTGCAATTGCATTCACCATTGCAAGTAAAGTTAAAGAAAGTCATTGATGTACCTATACTGAAGCAAATTGTTCAGCAGTGTAATTATACTTATATGGGGCACGTGTTCAAAGCCCTATATTTGGTTAGCTTTTACTCCTTTTTGAGGCTTTCCAACCTAGTCCCCCACTCTGTGCATCAGTTTTCTACACCTAAGCATTTAACAATATGGTAATTTTCCTCTTTGTTCTTCATGCTAAGCTTGCCTTACATTGTGCCCTACTTAAGGTGACCCTATGTTCATATGGTCTGGACTTAAGCTCATGATTTGTAAATAATATGTAGCCTAAGGAGTGGTTAAATGTAAAATAAAATTTATGTACCGCACTGCAGCTTCTATTCTTCATATAATTTTATTATTATCTTGACTTACTGGCCTGAAATGTACAGTGGGAGACATTGTACCAAATTAAATTTGCTAATACATTTTGTGATAATTTGGTGTGAGTTATTATCAAAAGGATTGAAAAATGATTATTTTTCTATGAAAATTATATGCCAAAATTGTGTTTATTTTAATGAAATTATCGCTACATTTCATAAAACATGCAAACATTAAACAACTAAATATTGTCTTCAAGTTGCAAGTTGTTTATGATTAACGTCTCTCATTATTACAAGTGTAATAAGGTATACATAGTTGTAATATATAACAAATATGTGTAAGGAGGTTAGATTGGTTTTGTGCATATAGAAAGCTGGGTGAATCTGAAAATAAATTTTTCAAATCCCGGAGGAATGTCTCAAGTGATACATCTCTAATTTTATATATATATATATATATATATATATATATATTTATTTATTTTTGAGAACATACATGTCAAATTCCTTAATTTATATTTTAATTTCTTTTTCAGTATATACATCTCTAAGTTTTCATATTGATTTATTTCTTATTGGGTGCATACATCTCTATTTTTTATTTTATATTTTCTTTTCTTTTTGAGTATATACATCACTAAAAATTAAGTTGAAAAGGCTTTTGTATTGAAATTATGCTTAAAGGTTGTACTTGTAACGACTCATATTTTGATCCAAAACATCAACATTAAATTTCACAAAACAAGCACAACTAAGTAATTTTGTTCAAGTTATGTTGCATTACCAAGTGAAAATAAGTATAGAAATTGTAGTTACCTTTTCAAAGATATTTCCTTGTTAAGTGTCTACCATCCAAAAAGAAAGTCTTAACTGAATGTAGTGTTTGAATCTGATACTTTGTTCCACCAAAACGAGCTACAGGGAACCAGGGAAAAACAATTAGTTGGGCTGAAAGTGTTTTTATATGCAGGATTTATGAACACTTAAATTCCCATTTTTCATCTTGGTTAACAAGCAAATACAGTAGCTGTACAAACAAAAGATGTAAACATTCACCCGACATAAGTCATGTTTATATCAACCAAGGAAATATATTAATTTTTTTATGTTTGTAACTCTTGATGTTGAAATCTGCCCAAAGCCCTCGCCATACTTTTCTTATAAGCCCTCCCCTCCCTATGGCTGAAGACATAAAAAGGCCTGTTCAAATCAAGGCCATACAATACAAGACAGTATGATCTGATTCTATGGTACAGTTAAAACTGGTATTATATACCTTTTATATTCCAACATACAATGTATTTGACCTTAATACCAGAGCAGAGACACCGGAATATACATATTTTTTTGTATTCCCAGTGTCCCTTACCACGGGTAATCAATGTTATCGATGTGTAAGCAACTGCCATTTTTTCACAAATATTTTATAAAGTATGTAAGCAAAAAATGTTTTATGCACATTATTAGAAAGGTACTTCTGAGAGCTACTGCTATATTTTACTGCATTAACATCTATCCGGAAATGGTGAAGTAATTTAAAGCTTAACTGAAGTTTTTATAATTACTGGTACCAGTAATTCTAGATACATTTCACAGCCAATTTTATGGTAACTCTCATCCCCCGGATGTCACAAGTGTAATGTGAAAAAGAATGAATTCATGCAGTTAGTTATGAAAAAAAATCTTATGTTACATATGGACTTATTTTACTTATTATTGAAGCAAAGATAATAAAGATATAATAAAGATAAAAACATCCTTCATGGTACATAAATCATAATTTTATCCTTTAAGGAGACAGAACACACAGTCCTTAGGCTGTGACTGTGTAACAATCAACCGACAATCATCTAAGAGACTGAAAACTGCTTGAAGGCAAAAAACTAGTTTACAATTAGTTTATTTAACAAAAGTCCTACCATAAAGTCATACAAATACACACAAGTTAATTTTACAAGTTAAAATAGCCAATGTCTGGGGAAGATAACTGAACTTTTATTCCCTCATCCGGCAATATAAAATCTATATATATGGGTACATAATTATAACAGAATTGAAGAAAAACTGACACTATACATGCAAGGGTACATAATAAGAGATAAGAAATGTCTCAATGTCAGATTTTATGTACACACCCAATCCTCTGAACATGGAATCCTAGTTAATTGTATTTTATCTACAACTTGGTTCATCTGAAGTTTTGCTTTCTTTGATCTTGAGTTTGAATCTTTCTCTGTACATTTCCTCTTCTTTGGTAGGCCTATAACTCTGTTAACTGCACCTTTTGATCTTCCTCTTTCTCTAGTTTGGGTGAGAGTATAACATTGGCAAAATCGTCATCTTCATCAGTGATTTGTGCTTTCATGAATTCTTCTGTGGGCTGGACATCAGGGATGTATGGGTTCCTCATATATAGGCTGGATAACAGGGATATGTGCTTCTATGGGTTCCTCATCTATATGCTGGACAACGGTGATATGTGTTTCTACGGGTTCCTTTGTGGGTTGAATCTCAAATTCTGGGAAGGGCTGAACAGCTTCTACTGTCTTCACCAGTTTAACTATTTTTTGGTTCTCAAAAAAAGTATATCAGTCGATCAATGATGTCCATTTTTTCATTGACCTCAGACATGCTTACTTCTGCCACAAAACCAGCCAATTTCCGAAGTTTTGATGACACTCTTTTAAATTCCTGATTGGCAGAAAGTACTGACCGTTTTTTCCTGAGAATAGCTGGGGAAGTGATCACAGATGGCTCATACTCTGTAATGTTTATGTGACAGTTGTACTATAGAGTCCATCTTTCTGCTACAAGGTCAGGGACATACAGAGCCTCATCCTGGACTCTCAGTAGCCTGAAAATATGTTTACATGGTAACTTCGTGTATCTAAAAAATCTGCGCTGACAGTTGTCACTTGTTGTCTGATAGTTGTTGGACTCTTCTTTAGTTGTTCAAGTACAACAGCAAAGGCATATGGGGTCAGGAGCTTGCTGTATCTGTCTTTGTGCCATCTAACTGGGTACTCACTTTCACCCGGTTCAAGAATATTACTTGGGGATACATCCTCTCAGAATGCATGGAATCAGGCCAGAAAGTGTTTCCTTAAGGCTAGAACATGGGGAAAAGTATGTCTTCAACTTGGAGAAGAAAGATTCAACCCAATTTGTTGTATCATTACTGAGATGTACAGATTTCAGGCCCCTTACCCATTCAGATTTGATCCTGTGCTAGTTATTTTGGAAGTACTTCTTGGCCCTCGACAGCACAACTCTGCTAAATTCTGCACACTTGGCATTGTAGTCTTCATCATCATTTGATTATCTTAGCTTCTCAAATAGTTCCAGGGACTGCTTCCTTTCTGTTGACTTGATTTGGAGTTGTTTACTTGGAGTGTTACTTCCTGACTTAAGGTATGCAGGCTGTGGTACAAGCAAATTTGAAGCTGTACCTGAGCGAAAGCTTGTTTGAACACAAGTCTCTCAGTCATATCTTTGTCAGTGATACCTTTGTTTATATCAGTTCAATTGGGGTTTCTGTCCTTGAATCTTTGAAGTTATATCTGCTTATGTATTTTTGTCCTCATTCACAACAAAAACACATATTAGGTGGCTCTCCCCATGCCCATCAACTGATGATGTGTGGCATACGGTGTCATGTTCAGATTTTTTGTCTTATATGTAGAGTCTGCAAAAACTACTTCTGGAAATCTACTTTCAGTCGATTTTATCTCACTGTCTTGGATGTACAGCCCACAGAGCATGTTCTTTGTATCCACTATGAAATCACTATCAATGGCAGGATACTCCTCCTTCAACCAATCTGCTATGTTCTGTACCTCTGATCTTGTACCACCACTGCTGGAACTCTGTATCTTGGCTCTTGTAGCTATGTTGTGAAGATCTCTCATCAGGATGCTTTCCCTATCTTCTGCTTGTATGTCTGTTGTACTAACTTCCTAGTGGCACTAAGTTGAAGGGGAGACACGATTTCTTTTTCCAAGGTTTTATCCAATGTCCTCACTTCCATTTCAGTCACCTCATGATTATGTTGGTTGGCAACTGCATAATGTCAAGTGCCTGGCCATATTTGGTTGCCTTGAGTCTTAGTACAAATCTGCAGCCTATTTTTCCTGTTGTCTGATTGAGTCTATCACCTCTGGACCTTGACTTGTCGGCCTTTCCCCCATGGCAGCAGGAGAGCTTCAATTGGCTGTAGACTACCCCTTCATTGAAAGTCTTGTCAGGAAAATTGGCAGCAGAGGCTGAAATCTTTCTGCAATCAGACTTTGAGAGCTTTACAAAGTTGCTGGTCTCAAAGTGTTTCACTTCCTTCTCTAAAGTAAAATAATCAATAAAGAGTTGACCAACAGAAAAAACTTGTAGCCATTCAAAATGTGCTGTTGAGTATTTGTCTGCAGTATGTAACTGAGAGAAATAGAATGAGTTCTATTGCATTTGGAGGGATATTTATACACATCCTGAATTCAGGTGCCATAAACAAGTTAGCAATAATTGAAGTTAAAACACTCAAGTTGAACACAGTTGGCAAGTATGGCTTGGTATGAATTGCATTTTGTGAATGACAACCCTAATCCCAATCTTTAACAAAGGTACTAATCAATAGCATATATTGAAAAGCCGATTGTTCTTGAAAAGATAAAAAAAGTTATGATCCAATCTGCAGAGGCTATGCGTTTAGTATAATTGCACTTTTAATAATTCTTACATAAAGAAGTAGGTATTGGATATAGGTTAAAAGGTATTGATTACAGCATCCAATTATCTTTGATGTGTGTTAATCACACCCAGCCAAACTTCTCACCAGTATACAGAATTATACAGAATTACCCCCCCATCCCCTTAGTCAACATTAACATGTACCATATTTTAATTCAGCACCATTTTAATTCAGCACCATTTCAATTTCTGTTGAAAAAGACACGTTATTTTTCTGTTTTAATAATCCTGAAGCAATATCTTTATTAATCCAGACGAATGCTTTCTGGAGGTCTAAAAATAAGTTCTAATTACAAAAGTTTTTAACTGGGGGCCGAATTGTCCAGGGCCAAATTTTTAGGGGGACAATTTGGCAAAGGTCCGATTTGTTCAGCTCCCTTCCCCCGTATATATCCCATCCTGCATTTATATTTTAAGACCATGCTCGGCTTTTCAAACATTTCCTTAATGGTAACATTACAAACTGCACAACATGGTAGATTTTATCCCCTTCTAACAGCCTTTACCAAGCAGTACCTTTGGGAGCAGACATTGGTGAAAAATCATGGTAGATTTTATCCCCTCACCAACCTTTAACAAGCAGTACCTGTGGGAGCTGACATTGGTGAAAAATCATGGTAGATTTTATCCCCTTACCAACCGTTAACAAGCAGTACCTGTGGTAGCTGACATTGGTGAAAAGTCCTAACAAATTGATGACTATACTGTACTCCCAGTACAGATGTAGCTCATCAAATATTAAAAAATCCACAACATTTTGTCATCTTGGTCCTTATCCGGATCAACTTCAAAGATGATCAACAAGCAAGGAGACCTTGCCTTGTGAGAAAATATGACTCCAATCTGATGCAGGTGGAAAAAACATACAGTTAGAATAATCCTTTGGGTGTGAGGGTTATTAATAAGTTTTGTCTATTCATACCATATACCAGTATGTATGTACCCAGGATGGATGCAACTCATCAAATGGACTGGTATATACACTCATACAAAAATTGCAATACAAAACAAACTGCCAAACAAAATACTTAGTTGATACTAAATTCACAGGAAACAATGGCGAATTTAATAGGAACAATTTCTAATGTTTCAAAAAAAAATATATATCTATCTATTCTGCTGCTCTGTCATAATACTGTATCATTTAACTTTTGTAAGAAATAATAATTAATTACTTTGTGTTACCTAAGGAATAACATTTCTTTTATAATTCATCTCTTGCTACTCACTCTATTCATTTTTTTTCCAGTAGTTGATAAATGTTTCTATCAACTCCTCCAGCTTCTGCTCTGACAATGCACTTGTAAATATCTATTTTTCCCCCAAAATGCTTACAAATGTTCAATTCTTTGCTGTGTGTTCTGCAGTGGTTTATGTACCATTTTGTTATTGTTATAATCATATTTTTAGTTTATTCACTGATTGTGTTTCGTTTTAGGTTTAGTTCCAAAAAGGACTTCACATATAGTAAAGTTTGGATTACTGTGAAGATCCTGAGAATTTTGCATCCATGTTTCCAGTTTTTCCTAACTTGCTTACTATAACCACACAGATATAAATTATGTTCAATTGTATCAACATGATTTCAATAAATACAAAAGGGAGTATTAATAATTTTCGTTTGTATAGGTTATAATGTGTGTTAAGTATTCTATGCACTGTCTTATTTTGAAAGGTTTAAAAGTACTTTTCCAAACATGTATAGTGAGTTGCCGTAAAATTTTATCCCAGGACACCATTTCAAGAAATGAAAATATAATCACGCAGATATTTTTAAGTTCACCTTCGTCCAAAATAGTTTCGACCGTCTATGCATTTCCCCTTCTGATATTTACCTGTTAAACCACTTAATTTTAGTGAAAGCATGTGCAGTGAAAATATCATTCGTAAGCCTCAAAAGTTAAAATCTGCAATAGCTGTTTCTCGTTTGATTTTTGATGGTTTTTTACCCCATAATAAACTAAACAGTACCTTATTTATTTTTTCATGCATCATTCGTGGACAATAAATGGCTAATTTGATGATATCAAAAGTTTTATTACTGTCACCTCAGCTTTTTTATCAAAAGTGTCTTGCTGTCCAAGTATTTGGTAGATTTTCCATGTTTTTCATTATGAGTAAACCAAATACCTAAGGTTTTTAATGCAGCTTTTAAAAATCACAATTTGGTTACAGTGTTTTGTTGTAAGATGACTTTCTTTTCTCTTTCTGTACCTATAGGGACTAACATAGCTTTTTTAGCGTATTTATTTTTAGGCCTGAACATTAAAAAACCAGCAACAATTCTAATTGCTGACATTATTGAAGGAGTGTGCTTTTTAAAATAAAGTAGCATCATCCGCTAATTGACACAAAATGGAAAGATCAAACATTTCTCTATGCATTGAACTTAAAATAATCTTACTTTAAAGGTTAATATATAAAAAATAATATGTTTTACCACTCTCCTCCTCAAATAAAATACCGTTTTCTGTCTTGTACATTTCAGATTAAACACAATTGCAACTAAATATGTGAAATGGTTCTGTACAGCCTACTTTCTCCAGTGCATGCTTAGGAATTTCTTGTAACTTGTTACACTATATGTTATTTGTTAAATGATAGAAAATAAACACACAGAAGGAAGCTTTGCAGCTGAGGAAAGTGTTTATTAATAAGCAATATAACATGATAGTTTCAGAGAGGTTATTTCTTCTTCACAGAATATAATCTTCGAGATCCTGGACCATCACTGAATATTCTTACACTTGCTCACATAATTGTCTCTGTCACAAATGCTGCAGGAAGTAAAAATAGAAACACTGGATTATTATTATTATGTATTTATACTCAGCGCAATATCTCCATATACTACAGGACTCAAAGCGCTATTTAACCAATCCGACTGTACAGGTACAGTCCCAACTCACAAGTACCTGACATTCCCCTAACTTGAAGATAGAGGCTCAAGGATGACCATTTATCAACGTCCTTGAGGTTCTTTACCCTGCCACTGGAAATAGGACCCAATGACAGAGGGCCACCATTTTAAGTGGTCATCTGAGAAACTATGTATCTGCCTGTACCTGGGATTGAACCCACGTCCTCTGAGTTACTAGACAAGTGGCAGATAGTTGATTACACAGTGGATTACACAGTGGATTACCAGAAGCAGTGTGAAACCCCATTGCATACAACTGGAAATAAATAAATTTGTTAAGATATGGCTAGAATATAGATAAAATAAACATCTATCATATCTGTAGTTATATATGTATTTAAATATATTTATCATAAAGAATTTAAAGAAGAATTTGCCTTGTGACCACCAAGACACTGTAGTTCCGAATGTGATCTTATTAGTTGTACAACATATTATGTCAGATTTAAAGGTCAGAAGGGAAAGCACAGCGAATGCGGACACTCTTGAGAAATATTAAAAGTGTTTGAAAATAGCTATGAATAATAATTTTGCTCCACCACTAATCACAAACAATCTAAGGCTAATCATGTGACTTGTCAGTTTTGTCACCCATTTTAATAGTAACTATCATAGCAGAATTGCATGTTTAATACTGGCTAGGTCTTAAAACTGGTAGTAACAAATAAGAGTCGGTAGTACTCAGCAAATCGCAACATGTTAGAACCTTGTACTTGAGTCAATAACTAAAAACCCTCTGACACTCAGTAAGGATGCGCAAACTTACAAAGGAGGAAGAGATGTCACAAAGATCGTTACTGGCTTACAGAATGAAAGGTAAAATGATCAGGCAAGGAGGATAGTTGGCAGAGGCCATTCATGTGGAAAGTCCCAAAGCAGCTGATATGCAATCACAAAGGGGTGATTGCACCCATAGTCTCCTTTGTGGATGCATGAGAATACAGACAAGATTTTAACTGGTAAATGTTAAATCATGCAGTAAGGAGATCATGATCAACTCACTTCCAACCTGCACCTTCCTTAAATCTTGTTTAGTTAATACTAGGGCTTGTGGTAATTCCATCCATAGGATATCATTGTAAATGCCACTTCCAATTTTAATCTCGTGAGATTTTACCTTGACCCGTTATTAATTTGTCTGTATTCTCATGCGTGCAAAATAGCAACTGTTACAGTTTTTAGAGAGATTCTTGAAATACTATTTGAATTTAGTACTTACTCTAGCATAAAAGCCTTTGCGATTGTGTCTTTGCAGCATTCAAAAGGACAGTCATTCCTAGAGCAGTCAAAACAGATGGCACAGGAGAGGGGCATCTCTCTGAACAAGAGCATGTTGTTTTGGTCAGTTGGCATAAGCTGGTACATGCTCACTGTGGATAACAGCAGCAGAGGGAGGAAAATAGATGTTGCACCCGCCTTCATGGTTCTAGCAAGACACAAAGTGATGATTGTACGTTATTATGCTGTAGTGCTCAATCTGTGAGTTTGATTTCCTGAAGTCTGATCACATGACATAAAGTACTATTTTGATTGGCTGAAGTCTGATCACATGACATAAAGTACTATTTTGATTGGCTGAAGGCTGATCACATGATTCATTGTAAACGCATTGACAGTGAAGCAAACAGGATGTCCCTGGTAGTCTAGTGATTACCAACATTGGCATCGTTCGTTGTTGAACAAGAGAAAAACCCCACTTTGAAGCAGCACAAGCTCAAGCTACAGCTGCATGCATAGCAGAGATGATTATATCTTATTACACTTCAGTGTTAAATCTTTGAGTTGGGATTGGCTAAAATATGATGATATGGTATATGGTCTGATGGTGGTGGTACTATACATGCTGGAAATTGGCAGTTAATGAGGCAAATATTGTGATATTCAACGGATCCACATATTGAATTCTACATGAAACATCAGTGACACCAGGTGATTAAACACCATAAACGTTAAATTCGAATTAAAGACAAGGTGAAAGTTGGAATTTTTACGTTCCGTCCAACAGCCAGGGTCATATTGGAACAGGCCCTCTGCATTGCCAAGTGTGGGAGTCGAACGCATACAGAGTTGACAGCCTGTGATTAGATGGCTAAACTTGCTTACCACTAGGCCACCCATGACCTCTAGAATTAGACACATTCACTCACTTTCAGGTGTAAGTGATTATCATGGCGCTACTTGCAAGTAGAGCCATGGCACAATTCCACTTAGAAATTTGTTTTAAATATTAACATTTCTGATAACTTTCAACAATTGGCTGAATTATGTTTAAAGTAATTACATATTAATTGAACTACATAATATTTATGCAAAATATCTAGTACTTACATAACACATGTTGGTAAAATATCATCGTATTTTGTTCTCTTTTGGAGAATTTATGTGTTTTTACATATTGTAGGAAATCTTTTGATTCCTGTAGTTTTGCATAATCTGGCTAACCTACTCACCTCTAACCACAGTTTAGCTATAGAAGAGAATCAGAATTGGGAAGAAGGAAGGACAAAGGCCACTGTTTGGCACAGTTAAATATACAGAAAATATATTGTAATGATACTGTAAATATACAGTAAAATGTTACAGTAGATTTGGAGGAAAGGCAGCAGCAAAACTATAGAATTTATAAGACTGCAGAATCTGACTGCTTTTAACCAATGTAAGTATATTAAACCAATCTATAATTTAAAAGATGTAGAACTGCTGTCTCAATGTATCTGGGGTAATGAATATTTTAAAAATAAAGGGAAGACTCTTTACTTCAAGCACTGAATTAGAAGTGGCATAGTATCTATGAAAGACCTACTAGATATTAATGGAAATCTTTTACAAAAACATATTTTAAGGAACTTGGAATCAAAATCCGACTGGATATCTGAATACATGACAATTAAAATTGTGTTTGGAAAATTACTGAAAAAACTACTACGTCTATGAGTCATTTCATTCAAAGAAATCTTCGGGAAATATTATCGCCAATAGCAAAGTCAAAAACTTATTCATTACAAGAAGGTATTTGTAACTCAAAGCTATTTTATAAAACATTTGTTGAAAAGAAATATGAAAAACCTTTGTCAGAAAGAAAATGTGAAAATTACTTACGTATATTATTAAGGAATTTAGATTGGCAAAGTCAAAGTTGGGGTTTTACGTCCCGTTCAACAGCCAGGGTCATATTGGGACAGGTCCTCAGAATTGCCACTTGTGGGACTCGAACCCACAGAGGTGACAGCCTATGATTAGATGCCAAACTTGAATTTAGATTGGCAGAACATTTATGTAATTAGTTTAAAGTCTTTGGGATATAAAAAATATTGTGAATTTAAATTTAAAATATTGCATAATATACTTCCCTATGGAAAACTTGTATCAAAATGGAATCCCGCTCAGCCATACTACTGTCAATTCTGCTTAGAACCAGAAACTATAGTTCACATGCTTTATACATGTAGTAGAGTGAAAACATTTAATTAAAAGTAGGTGAAATACTCAAATTAGAAATCCAATGTAAACTGTTATTATAGGCCTATATAGTAGAAATACTACAAATAATGTAAGAAACATTTTCATTGTTACCATTATGTATTCTATATATTGTGCATGGATAAGATGTAATGTAGAGCTACACTCCTTTAAGATTTTGATCTCAAATCTTTTATAAAGCAGCATGTAATTTTTTACACTAATGTGTTTAGTTATGTATTTAAAGACAATCACAGAAGCAAAATATTGCAAAAATATAAAGAAAGTATTTGTAAATTAAAGAGTGCTCTTATGCATATGTATATATGTTTTTCATGGTTGTCTGTTTAGGATGTTCTTGTACCTTTGAGGTTCCTGTTTATGATTATCTTTATTATGAAGATTAGTTGGCTTTGTTACCACAAAATGTCATGTATAGTCCACCTGTATTCGACGAAATTAATAGACCCTTATATAGAATGTAGCAGAATGTTAGTAGCTTCGACCTTCCTACACCAGAGGTTCCCCCCTGCTGGTGGGTTAACCTACCTTCTATGTTACAAACTTAATTGAATACTGTAAGATAGAATGAATATGTTTTTAAACATTCATACTATGTATGAATAGCACTGTATATATCCCTGATGGGGGTTGTCTACCCTCGCCTCTCCAGGGAATCTGCACTTTGTTCAAAAAGGTGCTAAATGGTGTAAAAACACATAATATACCATATACAGATGACATAATGTTCACCTACCTCAATCTGGATTTCAGTTGAAATTGAGTGCCAGCTCTTTGTATGTCGCAAATATTTAGTTGGTTGAACATTGATAAAAGAGGTGTATATATAGTATTTACAAAATTTCTGGCACTGCAGTTGATGCACCATTCATCATACTTATTACCTGTTATGGACACTTTTTGTTGATAAATTAGTCCTGATAACGTGTAATAAGACTAAGAGGTCAAAACATTATAGAAAGACTTTGGTTATTTAATGTAGCTTCATTTGATAAATAGTTAAGGCAAAACGTAACTGCAGAAGTTCCACAAATGCTAACAACTCAATTATATTTATGTTTTATCAAACCAGTTTCAAAACAAAAAAACTCAAAGAAGTTTATTCAATAAAAATGTAACTATTTCACATCAAATTTACAAACATTTTGGGTCAGAAGCAACTGATTTCAATCAAATCCGTTGAGACATTTAGAGTGTTGTATTTAAACAAAAGAGCTTTCTTTTTTTATTTCATGGGGAGGTGTTATGAGTGCATTTATTCATTCATTATGTTTTATAATTAAACACAATGACATTTAAAAGTACATAAAGGTTAAGACATCAGCCTGCAAATAATGATATATAGTCCCTTAACTCTAAGTGGATATTTCCATGAAGCCTAATACTGATTTTATCATTTATTTTAGTGTTGGCCTATTCCAGACAATGACTGTCATAATTAAATGGATGTTTCATCATTGCCATTGTTTCAATCAAACATGGATGGCAACTGCTGCCGATTCTATCTAGTCTTTACTTGATATTCAGGTGTTTCCATATCCCAGGCAATGGCGACCATAGCAAATTGGTTGTTTCTATGGAACAAAATGTCGACTTTCGGTGGATGAACCCAACAGTTATTCTCTAATTTCTTTACTTTAAATAAATGCGACTGTTTTCGAGGTAATTACAGCTTTAAAAAACTGGATGTTTTTCACAAAGCCATTGGTTGACTGTCGATGGCTAATTCTAGGAACTCAACGGTTGACTTCTGGTTGATGAATCCAACAGTAATTCTAATACAAATATTGCCAATTTTCAATGTGGACTGGAGCAAATCGAGTGTTTCCATAAAGTCAATTATCAACTGCTGGTGGATGCATTCGATTGAAAATCGATCATTTCTTTAGTTTACATTCAGGGTCTGCGTATCTCAGGGACGGATAAAAATAACACTTCAGTCGACCTGTGAGGGCCATCACCAGATAAAAATTATCTCACTTGCAATTAAATATTCAGGGTTGATGGAATGTTGTATCGCCTGTGACCCAGCTTCAAATCTAGCAACAGTTTTGCGATAGAAGAGAACTGGAGTCCATGGGAGCAATGCACTGGACGAGACAACTTTGGTACAGAAGGTATGCAGAAACAAAAAAAACAACAAGATGTTTGGCCGCATCAATAGGTTTTTCTAGTACAGTTGAAAATATTTGTAACAGATACTGTTCAGTATCTGTGTATTACTGACATCTCATACTATCTTTAGTAGGCTTGGTAATATTTTGTGCAATTCTTTTGTTTTTGTCCATTATTCTAACTTGTTTATTTCTGTAGACCTACAAGTGCAATTACCTAAAACCCGGACCGGATTCGGATGACATTTTAATATTAAAATTAAATCGTAGTTCAAATTAAAAAAATAATTTAAGGCATAATTTTTATGCGCTATCGCGAGATTAATCCATGATTCACTAGTCTAAATATTTTATTTTGTGAATTATTGTTTAAAACAGGTGGAAGAGAGTAATCTTTGAGTACTTTTGTCAGTGTGTCAGTGTATTGTCAACCAAATACTGCGAAGAAACTTTTGTGCAGACATCGATGAACTAAATTCCAGGAACACAGATTTCCTGGACTTTCTTGTCAGGTAAACACTTGGAATTTGTTAAATAATTCAAAAAATATTATATTTTAAAGATAAACGTGGGACAGTTGTGAACCACAAATTTATTTTGGACTAAAATAAATTATACTTATTACATAGTCTACAATATCTGGTTCTCTGGTAAACTGATTGATTGGGGTTTGTCATAACTTTCCACACAATGTATGCGTCACACCATGAGGGGTAAGTAAAGGGATGCAGGAAATCAGTGCCTACTAGCTGGTTGACATTCTGCAAGTAAAAACCATCAGGCACTGAGAATCAGGGTATAGAACCCAGGTCCTATCAGGTAGGGTGTGAATGTGCTGCCCACTAGGCCAGTATGTATCATTTTTATGGCGACCTAGGTTCAATCCTAGTTACAAGCAGATACTCAGATGGCCACTTCAAATGGTGAGCCTAAGTCACTGGAAGTCCCTAGCGGCAGGCTAAATAACCTCAGAGATGTTGACAAATCCCCATGTTAAGCCTCTGGGTTTCAGTTAGGGGAATATCAATCACCAGAGCTTGAGGTAGGACTGTCCTTTTACAACCAAGAAGGTTTAGAGGTTTATGTCTTGTAGTACAGGAGATATTAAACTGAGTATAACTGTATACCAATACCAACTTTCCAAACTACAATTAAGCTGAATCTGTATGTTACTACACCACCACCCAAAACTTAATCTTTTTATTTTCTTTTAAAAGCCTCTCTTACATCCCATTGTACGTGCACATACATCCTGGTTACAGAGAAAAAGTCGCGAATTTGCAAGGGACCCTTAAGGTACACTTGCGATTTTATAACAGAATTTTAAGGTTGCAGAGCCCCCACAATGAAAATTGGCATGCACATTATTCTCTGCGTGCATGCAGTATGCCTACAAACGCATCCTTGCCTCAAGGGTAACTTACGGGACACTAAGGCACGTGCATTCTCCTTGCAATTGTTGTAGGTTCTCCAAAGTTACTTGCATTGATTGCACGTGCCGTAAGATACACTCACATGTACCTTGCCTGTATATAAACCCGCTTGTAACCTGTAGTTCGTCGCAGAATGTTCTTTGATCTTTAAGTTGTGACACTCTTGTTGGTACAATATACCTTGTTTCCACGTGCAAATCTCTACTACCCCACTACCAGGCGACGTTCATATTTTTCAACACTATTTGCAGCACCCTTATGTGTCTATACACGTACGACGGGATGTAAGAGAAGCTTAACTCAACTATTCTATTGGTCGATTGACAAATAACTTGAGATTTCAGTGCCTGCACAGATATGGTTTCACATCCAATCTTTGTAATGTTTAGTCACCCATACATTATCAATCAATAAATGGAACTTCCAATTGATGATACAATGTCTTTATACTATTAATACTTTATTAATCATGTTATATGTGTAACATTATGCATTTTGTAGGTATCTGCCAAATGAAGTAGGTTTCAGTTGCGTTGGTGATGTTTTTCTCATTGGCGCCAGTTGCAAACTCGATTAACAATATCACGTCCACACATCCTGTTTTGAATAAAAACATAAGTGACAATAAATTGAAATATAGTAACACACATCATCAGTAAAACGACCCATGTATGTGTTGAGCATTATAATGATAGATAAAAGTTTTAACACACTTCTTCAATGAAACAATCTGTATACAGTGAACAATGTAAAAAGGGACTTGAAATAGTACTGTTCACTACCGTTTTGACCCCAAACTGTTTAAAATGGCGGGGTCCACCATTTAAAATTTCAGACCCTGCTATTTATATTCACTGTGTTTAAATAAGGGTTCTAAATGGCTGAGCCATTTAAAATGGCGGACTTCAGCACATAGACATTTTAATTTTTTTCTAGCTATAACTGTTTGTTAGCTATTGCATTATAGTTTGTCTTCTGTGGGATATATGTTTAATGTTTTATGAAACTTATGTAATATCCTTCCATTATTTGTCATTCATGCTTATAAATTAAAAAAAAAAGAAATATTAAATAGCAGTGTAATTATATCAATATATAGTTATTATGAATTTTCAACAAGTATTCAAATAGCTTTAACACTATCCAGTCAATTGTTTCAGTCAACGCTAATTTTGTGATACCCAACAATAGGGACAAATCCAATTAAGTGATTACTTAAATAATGGTTAACAAATCAACAGACTAGGGATGACTTCCACACTGTTATGAAAAGACTGGTCACAGGAAAGCTATTCTTTTCATGTAGGATTATTTTCTGATGTATTGTCTATTTAGAATAGAGGTGTGTAGAGGAGACCTGCTTTTTAAAAACACTGGGATTTTTTGGAAAAAATATAAGGACTTTGGATTTCCTCAGCAGTCAAAAATATATCACCGGAAAGATAATTTATTCAAGATTGTGATGATATATTATTTAGACTGAAAGAATTTCAATTTTTGAGCATAAACTATGGATATATTTATGTGCAAAATGTAAATATTTCAAATTTAGTGACACATGACATTTCACTTGATTATTTAGTGACATGCATTGAACTATTGTGCTACTGTTTAAACAAGGAAACCTTAATTGGTGTTATGTTCATAGGGTGTTTATGTTTCCAGCATGCCAGTTTGTTGTGGTTTACCAGATTCACCCTGCCCCTTAAATATAAAGGGAAAGATTGTTAAATTCAAATATGCAGAATTGGACTTGTGCCCCTATTGTGAAAAGGCAAGGAGAGAAATAAATGGTGCCCATATTAGTGATGACTTATGTAAAGAGGTCAAGGCCTTACAGAAGAAGTTTGATGATGACACTGTACCAAAGAGTGCCCTATTGACTGATTCTCAGAAGGGAACAAAGTCTAGTGATCACAATGAGGAGTCTATTATTGGGATAGATACTGGTTTACTTGACAGGAGTAAGGTCATATTGGACCCAGTCATTGGATATATTGTCTTTTCACTGCAAAGTGGGAGCATAGAAAATGTGAAGAATGCAGTCCAAGGTCACTTTACTGAAGAGCAGATATCCTTGGCTAAAGATATTCTGTGGAGTCACTGTGATTCAAAGATTATTGGTTTGAGACCAAAAAGAAAAGACTCACCCTCAAGATCTGTCAGGGAAGCTGATGTTATGGATATTTTGCAAGCATGGGCTAAACTTGAGACCAGTGATAATCTACCAATGGTTGCTATAAGTGCTTTCAGTTTGGGAGTTACCAAATGAAATAAGCTATGTTGCAATATCAAATGTTAAATGTGGTGAGAGTGTATGTTGGAACAAAGCAAGATATGAACATATTGAAAATTATAAAGTAACACTTGATCAAAGGCTAGATGAAATAGATATTCCCTGGGATGCTCTACGTTGTAAAGATGTATTTTGTACTGCCCATGTTAGGGAGTTAAATGATTTCTATAATAAGATTATTAATGGATATATTATTGCAGGAAAAGAGTGTATTCCATCTACAAGTCATGTAAAAAAACAAGCATCTGTTCCTGGTTGGTCAATGTTTGTTGAGGATAGACGTAAATCGTGTATACTGTGGCATAAAATCTGGAAGGAGAATGGTTCTGCCACTTCGGGTGTACTGTATGATTTGAGAAGACATACTCGTTCTCAATACCACTATGCTATTAGGCATGTTCAAAAGAACAAGAATTCTATAATGGCTAAGAAGTTGGGTGACTCAATGGCTAATGGTTGTAATAGTAATTTCTGGAATACTGTGAAAAAAATGAATGGTAAAACAATAAAGTTAGCCAATACAGTTGACAGCACTGTTGGTGAGAATGGTGTATGCAAAGTATTTTCAAACAAATATAAATCACTCTACAATAGTGTCTCTTACAATACAAGGGAAATGGATGTTCTAAAGTTAAAGATTAAAAACTTAATAATAACAACTTGTGATTGCGGGATTGTTATTCCACCCATTCTGCCTCTGTGACCGATGTTGAAGAAGCAATTAAACATTTAAAAAGTTCAAAAAGTGATGGTAGTATTCCTGGTATGTCGGATTATGTCATAAATGGTACAAAAAAGGCTGCTGTCTTTTTAACACTAGTATTCAACGGTTGCTTACTTCATGGTTTTGTTCCTGAAGAAATGTTGCTTGGTACCTTAATACCCATACCAAAAAATAAGCGCAAATCAGTAAATGAATCAAGTAACTACAGAGGTATTACTCTTAGTAGCATCATAGGTAAATTGTATGACTTTATACTATTAAAATGAACAACATGATGCTCAGGTCATCAAATCTTCAATTTGGTTTCAAGGAAAACCATTCAACAAGCATGTGTACATTTGTGTTTAAGGAAGTAAGCCAGTATTATATAAATAAAGGTAGCTATGTACATTGTATGATGATAGATGCCTCTCAGGCTTTTGATAGAGTGGAATATGTTAAACTATTTACTCTTCTGTTAATGAGAGGTCTTTGTCCAATTGTAGCCAGTTTCTTAGTTTCCTGTTATACTCAACAAAAGCTCAGAATAAAATGGGGTAATAGTATGTCAAATGCTTTCTCAGTAAAAATGGTGTCAAGCAAGGGGGAGTGTTATCCCCCTTTCTATTTGCTGTATACATGGATGCTTTGTTGCAAAAGCTTGAAAAGTTAGGTTTTGGATGTTATGTAGGAAATAAATTCATGGGTGCAATTGCTTATGCAGATGATGTTGCTATACTTGCACCTTCTGTGACATCACTTAAACTCATGTTAAAGGCTGTTGCTGAATTTGGATGTAATTTTGCTGTTAAATTTAACCCTAGTAAAAGCATATATGTCATCCTAGGCAAGAAGTTACACAAGCCACATGTTATATATTTTAATGGTGTAGCTATTACTTCTACTAATGCAGCAGACCACCTTGGACATTCTATTGGCTGCAAATCTCAGGAGAATCATATATTAAAAACGAATAATGACTTTGTCAAAAGATTTAACTTAGTGATGAGTGTGTTCAGGCATTGCCCAGTAAGTGTGAAGTACAGACTATTTAAAACTTACTGCTTGTCTTTATATGGGTGTGTTCTTTGGGAATTCTCATGTGATGTGATAAACAAATTTTATGTGTGCTGGAGAAAATGTATGAGACAATTAATTGGATTAAGTCAAAGAGCACATGGTGGTTACTTACACAAGGTTGTGGATGATATTTCTATCGAAAACCAGCTGATAAAAAGATTTGTTAAATTTTACAATAAGGTAATTTGTAGTGAAAACCCTGTTGTGCAATTATGTTGTTCATTGGTAAACCAAGGCAGTAACTCAACAGTTTGTAGAAGTTTAAGCTATGTGAGAAATAAATTTAGTATTACAACTGACAAAAAATTAGAGATACCACATGATAAAATAGTAAATTTAATGAAAGAGAATGATTGCACCAATGACGATGATGTATTTAATATATGTTGTATTAAAGATGTTATAAACTTAAGAGAAAATAATAATGTCTTCAGTAAGGCTGAAATAAATACTATGTTAGACTACTTCTCTATTAAATAATTTCAATGTGATCATGTAAATAGAATGTAACTATGTTTATAATTTTTGATGTGTGTTTCTTTTCTGTTCTGTTATTTTTTATTTAAAACTTGTAAAGTTCTATGTACTCTGTGTACGAATCTTGAAATAAAATAAAAAAATAAAAATATGTAGGCTGGACTTAACATTATGCACTGAACATGGGGAAGCCATGCCTTTTTCTAGTGATTAGTTCAAAGGAAAGAAGAGCAGTTTATACCCCCATAGATGTACAAATCCCAGGTCAATTCACAAAAAGATGAATTTCAAACAGCAGCATAAGTGTACCTTAAACACCTGAGCAGGGAGTTTTTTCCCAAGGACAATCTTAATCAAATGCAAATGTTTATAAAAAATAATGTACAAAGGAGGGCTATAAATGATAATTATATCAATCAGTAGAATGCTTGTTGTCTTGAAATAGGACTGTTTGGCACACTTAAGTCAGTAGGTAGATATGTCATTAGTGTATACTATCATATGAAGCATGTGTTCCCGTTATCTAGTTGGCTGAGCCATTTTAAACAATGGACTGCCATTTAAAACTGCTGATGGGTTCAAAATGACATGTAACAGTACCATAAAGTTGTCAAAGAGGTGATCCATATGTAATTGTACTGTAATAAGGGTTTGTAAAAGTAAGATAAATTAACAATGAAACAATATATGAGGTAATTACAGTAGAAATGGTAACATAAGTTATTAACGAAACAATCCATATATAACGAATATTGTAATCCAGGGCTAAAATGGTAAATAAATTCTCACTGAAACAATCTACATGCAATGACTATGATAACTTAGGGTTGAAATGATAAACCAAGTTTTAACTAAAACAACCCATGAACAATAAATATAGTAATCAAGGACTGATATATTAAAATAAGTTCTCCCTGAAACATTTTACGTGTGACGAATGTAGATGAAATAATAATATAAGTTTTCAATGAACAATCTGCATGTGATAAATACAGTAACCAATGACTGAAACAGTAACTTAAGTTTCAATCTATGTGTACTGAATATAGTAGCAAGAGAGTGAACTGGTAATATAAGTGGCAAACAAACAACTTATATTCGATAAATATAGTAACCAGAGATTGTTACAATCTAAATGTGTTCAACGGGCAAGCATGCATTGCTGATGTAGGTATACTAATTCTGGGTTTGTTGAAACTTGAGCAAGTTTAATTTGAAACTGGAAAACTGAAATACATAATATTATCAAAAGCAAAGGCGTTACAAACTAAATACAAAAACATCCTAATTTCATGAATTCAAAAGCTCTACAATATTATCCCTGGTAAAATGTGTGGTTTCTTTTTTTTTCTGAGCGCAGTTTCTTACACACTAAAATGTCCTGTACTTTATTGTTTAGGTTGATGTTTTCACATTTTAAACAATGAACTAAAATATTATTTTCGTTAAGGGTCTACTTTGGGAAATTAACAATTATTTATTTTTCACTAGATACCTAGTTTCATTATGTAAAGTATATTTACTAAAACGGCTGAAATTAAGCGCCTGGTGACAAGTTTTTCCTCTACAGTATTTTCTTCATTACATTGTCTGTAATTTGAAAGAACTTTGTTGAGTCAAATTTCTGGCACCTAAGCAATAAAAAAGTTAATAAGTCAAAGGGTTAAAAGTAATTACCAAGTTGCAAGATACAATGGGTATTAATGCTGGCCCCAAGTTTATGTCTCCTTCAAGTTTTTATGACTGGAGATAACTATATTAATAATAATATTCTCATCTAATCTACTACTGCTTTCCAGGCACAATATCGTACCCAGAAAGGACTGATGTTTTAAGGTTGAGAAGGGGTAGAATTCTAGTAGACTTTATGACTTGTGATACATTGTCTGAAAGAGTAAATTTAGAATCAAACACCACTCTGAGGTTCTTGACACTTTGTGCTGGTGATGCCTGATTATCGACTGGGACGTGTGGAAGAAGTTGTTTACAGTTGTTTTTGGAGCCTATCAAGATAAATTCAATTTTATCAGGGTTTAGTTTTAATTTATTTGTGAACATGAAATTTTCAATTTCATTTAGGCAGTTCTTTAATGTTTGTACAGAATGGTTGAAATTTGCTTGTGAGAGTGTTGTGTATAACTGTATGAGTGAATGATTGAGCTGTTTGGGTTTGTGTAGAGAGAGTAAAGAATTCGACCAAGAACAGAACCCCTGGGAACACCAAAATAGAGGTCAGAAGGCTGTGAGAGAGTGCTACCCACCTTGACTAAATGTGTCCTATCAACAGTTATAATTTGAACCAGCCAAGTGCCAGTTCACTGATTCCATAATATGTGTTAAGACTGTCAAGGAGAATGGTGTGGTCTATGCTGTCAAACATGGAGGAGAGATCCAGGAGGGTGAGGGCTGTGACAGACCCTTTAGCCATATTAAGGAGAAGATCGTTTTGAATATTAAGGAGGGCACTTTCAAATGAATGATGTATCCTGTAAGCTAATTGAAACCCAGTCATAAGGACAGCTTTGTCAAGGTGGGTTTAAAACAGGACAGCTAACACCTTTTCAAGAATCTTGGAAGTAAAATTGAGATTTGAAACAGGCCTGCAATTTTGTGAACACTTCTTTGTTTAAAGATGATTTTTTGAGGATTGGAGTAACATGGGCCTGCTTCAAAAACTTATGACACTTACCTTGTTAAAGTGAGACATTGATTATTGAAGTGATGGGGTGATTAGGATGTCCAGTTAATCAAGGACAAGAAATGTGGGACAAGGGTCAAGAGAACATGATTCACTTGGAGAGTTTATAATGATTTTGGCAACTTGATCCTCCATAACAGTGGAGAAACATGGAAAAGGTGGGAGAGGAGTGGCAGGAAAGATGTGTTACAAAGTGAAGGAAGCAGAGAAAGTTGAGCAGATTTTCTCATTTTTTTCTATAAAAACCTTGACAAATCTATCAGCAAGAAGCTGAGGATGATTTACAAATGGAAGCAGCTTGGCTGGTAGTCTATGCAACACATCACCTAGGACTCGCCATAATTTTTGTGATGATTTTCTTGAATTATTGTTCTTAGGAATTGAGATTTGGCTTGCATGCAGATTCTATTGTACTGATGAACTTTCTGTATATATTGTGATCTATAAAGGTTGATATTTTTCTGTGCTAGATACGTTCAAACAAATGCTTGGTCTCTTTTGCTGCTATTACGCTTTGTCAATGTTATGGTATTTGTGGAAAGTGACAGTAGCATCAGTTTGGGATCTAGTAGTTAAGAGATTTAAGGTGAAACTAATAGAAATGATCAGAAAAGGCATCAGCTGTGTGAACATAAGATATATTGTCATTTTCAGATTTGGTAAGAACCAGGTCAAGAGTATGTCCATTTATATGAGTGGGAAAGTTAACTTTTTGGATGAGGTCAAATGACTGAATGAGGGGGTGAAACCTTTTTGAATTTGAGCATGTTTTTTCAAGGTGAATACTGAAGTCACCAATGATCACCAGGTTATCAGTTGTGAGATGAATATTTTCCAGAAGTGACTGAAACTGTTCAAAAAAGCTTGCAGTACTGGCGGATGGTGGTCTGTATACATTTAAAAAGTGAAAAGAATCCTTGTCTAGGGATATTGTAATGAGAAAATTTGGTGCAGGTCTTTGTGGGAAATCCGCTTTTGACGAAAAACCCCAGGCCTCCCCCACAATGTGGCTGTTGGAGCACTTTGTAACTTGGTGGGGTGATCGCACACACACTATGACTCATTGTGTCAAGTCTGATTAAAGTCTCAGACATAATGAATAGATCAATGTCATTGTCAGAGATAAATTTTGAAATGGTAGGGTAGTTGTTCGGGGTCCTGGGTTTGGGTTGATATCACCAGCAAGGAGGAGTAAGATAAAGAGGCTAAAATGTGTTAAAGAGGGTGGAATTGATGTTGAGGATTTGAGTATAAAATGTAGGCAAAAAGTTGTGGAAAGGGGTTTGAAAGGATAAAAAATGACAACATACCGACAGTAAATGCTCGAGTTGATGTGGTGTTGATAAGCAGAAATAACTAGTTGGATTGCCAGTAGGATATGGTGAAAAATCATTGTGTGAGCACTTTTGAAATGTTAAACTGAACTGAAAATTGAGGAATTGTGTCCCTAGTAGCTCTGTGTTGTTAATGCGATGGTCCCCGATAACAGGGAATGTGAGCGATAATTGGGGGTCAAACGAAACAGTGGGCTGTTTTAATGTGTGGTTATCAGGTAATTTGTATGAAAAGGGTATGATAAAAATAAAAATAATAATTTATATGTAAATATTTGCTTCGAAAACAATGCTCATTATAAATAATTATTTAAATACTTGTAACTTCTACAGTGCTTAATATCTGTATCGATAGTATTGGGTGAATAAGATGAGTCAGAAACTAATATTGCAGCACTGAGGAATATGTCTTCCTGATATTCCTTGTTTTGCTTAATCAATTTGCACTTATGTTTTCCTTAGTGGATCAAAAGTTCTTGTTAGAATTTTTGTTACACAACAAACAATGATGCTAAATTGTAGGGTTAACTCTGTTTTACATGTTAACATCCATCACTGTCTCTAAGCAGCTCACTTTAAGTCTTAAATACAGCTGAGGTTGAGTTTACACTTTTTTCACAAGCTTTAATAGTGACTGATAGCTATCAATATGTATAAATAATGACATAGTAGTATTTTTGGTCAGTGGGTGTGGTTACCTTAACTAGACAAGTAGACTGATATGGGGTTACTAGGAATGGTCCATTAATGTACCTTTGCTTAAATTTATTTCTGAAATACCTTGTGACAAGTTTGAAGTGACTAGAGCTGTTTAGAGACAGTGATAGATGTTAACATGTTAATGTAGAACTAACCCTATAACACAACATTGGTGTTAATGTTGTGTACCTGTGTTGAAATGTGACAAGAATGTTTAATAAATTTCCAAATGCTGTTAAAACATTGTTCTCACTTCTATTGTACTTCCTCCCTTTGGACTGACATAGAAATACACCTGTATATATGGAAGGCGTCTGTACTGGTGTCACTAGACATTTGGCAAGTTTGTCAAATGATACATTGGCTCCAACCTATCTCCTATACTTACAATATCATGATGGCACTCGTTCCTATGAGATAACAGCAATATGGCTCTGACCAGTCTCCTATACTTACGAAATCATGATGGTACTCTTTCCCATGAGATAACAACAATATGGCTCCAACCTATCTCCTATACTTACGATATCATGATGGCACTCGTTCCTGTGAGGTAACAACAATATGGCGGACACATTGAAAAATCGATGCAATCCGGATTGAAGCATCCTCCACAACGAGATGGAATTGACATGAACAAAATCATCTCTTCTTGGCATTCCTGAGCAGAGATAGTGCAGCTGATAAGTATCATAACAACAAATTCACCCAATCCTTGCACGAAAAATCCACCTCGTTTGTACCTCCAAAATATATTCATCCTGTGAAAAAGCTGATGTCTAAATTTCCACTGAAATTTTGGCAGCCAATACTAATGTGTATGGCAAGCTGCCCGAATAGAAAAGTATCAATTAAGATAGTCTATATGAAGTGTATTTGTGTCCATTACATTAATAAGATGCGAAGACATCTAAAAAAACACTTGTTTTTGTTCAGAATCAGCTAATTGATCTCTAATATTGTTCACAATGTCTTCCAAATGGGAAGGCTTGAGAAGAATGAGACAACAGCCAAGGACACACAATAAAACCCTCGTTAAGGCTGCAAATAAAATAAGGTGTTTTCTGTTGACCCATGCTTTGATATTTTAATAAGTGTGCTTTATTAAATCTGTAGAGAAAAAATATCACACTAAATCTGCTTTGATCATTTGTTATTGAAATTAAAATAAGCAATGCTATGCACAATACTTACCAAATATCTAAATGTTTAGTTCAAAGTAACATCTATATTTCCATATGTAATCTGGCCTATGCATACACTTGTCTATTGACAGTATCGTCAGATGCAATGATAAATATAATATTCTTTTAATCCGAGTTTTTTTCAACAGATCCAAGAGGCTAAGAGAGCATGTTCTTTCAAACAGAATTATTGAAATATGTTATGCCAATTCTGAATTATTTAGATATTTTAACTTTATCTCTACATTCTGATAAATGAGGAAGCCTACAATATTCATATAATCAACAGATGATAGAATAAGTGTTTATTCTCTGGGTATTTCTGCATATTATGTCTCTGTTGGATATGTTTTCCCAATTATGAGCTATAAGTATTCTGTATTTGGAGACACTGACAAATATAAGAATGTAAGTTTTGTTCCTGATTAGAATTACCTATCAGAAAATTGATCATGTAAAGCAAGTTTTGTGATACTAATGTCCCATTTTGGAACTAGGATCATATTGGGACAGATGTACTATTAGAATTATTCAGACATGTTATCATAAAAGTCAAATGCTCCTTTGCCATTTTCTGTTGTGCTACCCATGTAAATTGGTTATGTTATTGGTTTTTGTGTTTCTTCAATCTTTATTTACCATTTTTCTCACAATGTGCAGAAGTCTGGGAGGGCGAAGGCTGGAACCCTACATGAGACTTTTTACAAGTGCTGATATACGTATGCATTATACAAAGTATCCAATATGAGAAATATTTTCTTGATTAATACTAAGACCTAGTTATTGAATTCAGAATTACTTTTATTCAGTTTTTGTTCAGTTTTCTTTCCTTTACAAAATTTATTTTACTTTATCCAGTGAAAATCGGCACCCATCTATTTCATATTTTATTAAAAGCTAATTCTGTGCCATTCATGCAGTTTAACATTTGCTGTTCAATAAAAACTTCTCGCAAGTTAGATAGTACCATTTCTATGTTGAGATTTCTTTCTTTTATAGCAGCATCAAATATGCATTTTTTGGTTACTAGTAACATTGTATTAATAGGGATTTGATTATGATTAGTTAAAGTATGACCAAATATAATATTGAATACAGAGAAAAATAAAAACAATTGATCCTATTCTATTCTTTATACATTTTTCAATGGTAACCCATAGTTCCTTGACCATAGGACATGTGATAAACATATGAAGTATTGTTTCAGTTTCACTTTTGCATCTTGTGCAAGTTGCATGTTCAATTTTGTGTATCTTAGCCAGGAATGACAGTGTCCCTAATATTCTGTATATTATTTGCATTTGGAACCATATGTACTCATTGTTCTCTAAGGATTTATGGCACACCGGAAATATTTGTTTCCACATTTCATTGTTAATTGTTATGATGAGGTTTTTTCCCATTTAGCTTTTGCTGAATGATGATTTTGCTGTATATTAAGTGATACATTGTAAAAGCCTCTAGGACCTTTAAACTTTGGTAGCCAAAGACTATTGGGCATAAAAGGTCCAAATATTTTTTCATAAGTACCAATTTTATACATTTTATAAACCCTTTCACTGCCCTGCTTAGCCTTAAATAATCCAGAAAATTAACTGAATCCAATTTGTAATGATCTTTTAGTTCATTTCTTTCTAGGATATTTTCCTCTGTGTCTAGTACATCAGATATCATTACTACTCCCTTTTTATACCATGTGGGAATGTAAAGATATTTGTCAGCAAGTTTTTTATTGTACCAGATTGGACTAGAAGAAATTTGGACATTTGATGAGACTGCTATTTTGTTATTTAATGTTTCCCACAAACTACAGGTGTCTAACTAAAATGCGTTGCATCTTTTTCTCTTTAGTACACTACCATATTCTGGTCCAAAATTTGTTGTTCGTTGAAGGTCTCCCAGTACTGTATGTCCAAAGAGTTCTATCCAAGGAATACTTTTATGAAATAGTTTCTTTATCCAAGATATTTTTGATGACATTACTGCATATTCGAGTTTTATCATCTTAAGCCCACCTTTATGATAATCCAATAATGCAACATCTCTTTTTATTTTATCAGGTTTGTTGGACCATATAAACTTGAAGAATATGTACTTTTAATGTTTCTAGATATGAAGAATCTGGATTAGGTAGACTTCAAAACAGATGGTTTAGTTTTGAAAGGAAGATATTTTTAATCACCATTATTTTTCCAAGTTGTGTTGAATAACTTTTATTTCAGTGGGATCTCTGGTAGATTGAACTTTGCAATATTCCGATCAAAATTTCTAGGAATAAGCTTATCTGATGAAAACTTTTTTCCCTATCCAGATAACTTTTGTCTGTATTAATTTTTAATCCTGATAATGTGCCAAAATGTTCAAGAGTGTTTAAGGCAGCTGAAAAAGATTCTTGTTTACCATTTAAAATTAGAGTAGTATATGTGTCTTTAACTTGTATTCCTTTTATTTTAGGGTTATTTAAAATGAGAGAATTAAGTATTTGAGCAGCCAAAATACATAAGTAGGGAGAAATAGGATCCCCTTGTCGACACCCTCAGTTAATTGTAAACAACTCTGAGGTAAAGCTGTTTTGTATAACAGTTGCTTTGATATTGTTGTTAAAATTTTTTATCCATTTTATAAAACCTTCAGTGAAACCCATTAAAGATAGTATCTTATATATAAAGCGCCAAGATATAGAATCAAATGTTTTGCGGAAGTCTATTATCATTAGCAGTCCTGATATTTGCATTTTCTAGGTGTACTGCATTAAGTCATAAATGAGTCATGTTGATTCACCTATGAATCTACCACGTATGAAACCAGTTTGTTCATTACTTATTAATTGGTTTAAATGGGGCTTTATTCTATTGCCTATAGCAGTTTCCTTGAGTGTTCAGATCTGACCTCAGGGTCAAGTTAAGGTCAAGTTGACGACCTCATACGTGGATACAGTGTTATGGGTAAGATGTGCAAAGTAAGTAAAGATGTTTGAGGACATTTTATTTACAGGTTAGTTAAAATATATGGTATGCAGTCCCAAAAGGGGAAGTTTTAAAATATGACTTGGCAGATTTTAAACCACCAAGCCCATCAGAAAGAGGAGGAAATAACAGAGGAAAAAGTGGAGGGAATGAGAGAAGAGGCCTGAGTGGAGTTTTGCAAGTAGGTCCAAACGGCTGGACTTCGCCAGAGGCCATGTGCCATGATATTTTGCAAGGGGACACTGTGGTCAAAGGCCAGGGTTGCCCCGGATCTCCTAAAAGAATGAAACCCATGACCTATGTGTGAAATTTTTAAGTTTGTGAGGATGGTTTTGAGAGCATCTCTGATATGTTTATTTTGTTTATTTGGGGTTTTTTGACGTCGCTTTCAACACTGTACAGGTCATATCACGACGGGTAGTTGGAAGGGCAGAGGAAACCAGTACATATAGTTCGCTAGGGTTCTGTACTGTAAACTGTACGACCAACGGCAAGCAACTACCAGCTTTCCCACTTACGGCCATGACGGGGATCGAACCCCAGCCGCAGAGGTGGGAGGCGAGAGTGTTACCACTCTGCCACCGTGGCCCCCCATCTCTGATATGTGTGTCAGTGACTTGTGAATGTGGATAAAAGGCATTAGCAAACAGAGGGGAAGTAGAAGTGAGATTCCTAGAGACTAGGAGGGTTTTGAGTGCCCTAACTGGGCATAACCATATGTTGGCAATTTCTGGAATTTGGACAATGTGAGTGGATTTAGCATCTTGCATTGTTTTGCACCATTTTAGAATGATATGGGCACCTGGGGGTGCAAAGATGACATCTTGCCTTAGCAGGTGCCTTTTGGGATTGAATTGCTTACTGCTGTGAGATGCTATGTTGGACATTCTGAGGAAAGCATAAAAGCTTGTAAGAAAAATGGCTGTGAGCAAGATGGGGTCTGATAGTGTCTCACATTGTTTTGAAATAGCATACAGGGTTGGGATGTCAAAAATGCCCCGAGGAGTGGGACGGAAAGGGAAGGTAAGGGAAAGGCCTCTGATGTATCTCAGAACTGCTGGGTGATGAGTTGCTGTGTAATCTATGCTATAAGCTTTAGACATGGTAGCTATGGAAGACAAGTAATTTTTTATGACCTTGGGAGAGAGGGAGTTCTGGTGAAGATATTCCAAAAATACTAACATATTGTGTAAGGTAACTGACATTGGTAGGTCCATGAAATATATGAATGAAATGAAAGTTCTGAAGTGGGTCCTATGAGCAGAAGAGGTAGAAGGTCTATAAGCTTGATCCATCTTCTGCCAGGCTGAATTCAACAGCTGAAGTGACGAGGGATTGGAACCTGAAATTAAATATGTAAATTCAGGCTGAAGTGAGATATTGGGACTTTGTGCCATGTGTAGTTAGCCTGAAGATCTGCATACAGTGAATTATTGACAAATTTTTGTGAATACAATCTAGATAAAAGGTCAGCTATATGATTGGCAGCCCCTCTGATATGGCTAACCTCGAGATTTATGTCCAAGGTTGCAGTGATGAGCCAAATATTCCTAATACATGCTGCTAAGAAGGGATCCTTAGTCTTGCTGGTCTCAACCACCTGGACTACTGCCAAATTGTCACAAAATAATGAGACTGTGCAATGTTGCCAGAAGTCCCCCCAAGTTCTCAAAGCCAATAGGATGTTAAACATTTCAAGATGTACAATCTTAAGTTTGAAATCTGAAATGGGGTAAATTGGAGTGGAGTAAACTCTGTGACCCCATACGCCCCCTAGACCTGTCAAAGATGCATCAATGTGTAGGGTATTATTATCCCTGATGGGTTCTTTTTTAAGTATTGTGATACCATTAAAATGTGGCAGAAAAGTTGTGAACCATTTGATGTCCTGCCTGAAATCCTCAGAAATGAGGATTCTTGATTTATCATGATGTTTTCTAAAGACAGTCAAGATTCTATTGACAAAAGTGCGGGTGGGTTTGACACATTTGTGTAGATATAGAAGCTTTCCTAATAGGGACTGGAGGGCCCTTTTGGATATAAACTTCTTGTCAAATGCTTTAATACAGTCCATATAAATGCCTTCAAGCTTGAGTGGGTCAATACTGAGAGTATTTTCGTGCAAATCAATGGTAATGCCCAAGCATGTAAATTTATGTGTTGGTGGCGTTCGTTTGTCCTCATTCATAGGTAAACCTAATTCTTCAAAGAGGTTGAAAAGGGTATGAAAGGCTTGGTTAGCTGCGTTCTTTTCAGTAACCAGAATGAAATCGTCGATATAGGCAAATGTTTTAAAGCCATGACGTACCATGATGTACGTAATTGCGTCGGCGGCGAGCTGAAACGAAGACGACCCGTGGACCCAACCGAACGCGGCCGTGACGTCGAAAAAGAATGCATCTTTCCATTTAATGCCAAACTTGATCCGGTCGGCAGGGTCCACTCTGAGATTGCGAAAAGCTCTAGATATATCTATCTTGGAAATCAGTACTTCTGTAGAGTATTTGGAGACCTCATGAACAATATCATCAATAGATGGGAATTTCAGTACGAATTTTTTACCATCAAAATGAAGTTTGTCGACATTGTCATTCAATGAACACCCATGAGGGTATGATAAATTTAGTATAACTCTGCGTTTGTCAGTATCTTTGGGCCTAGTAAGCAATGGTGAGCAGTGAAAACCTGGATAATTGACCCTACTTACTGGGCCTAACATGGCTCCAAGAGATTTTTCTTTGTCAAGATAATCAGCAGTGGGATATTGGAGAGCTGAGAAATGATTCTTAATTTCAGTGTTATGCAACACGTCAGGATTAGTGGGAGATAAAGGGAAACCAAATTTCAAATATTGGAAAAGTCTCTGATCTGGATAATCTTTGAGATAATGATCAGGGCCAATAAACTGAAAGTTGGTGGCTTCTAAGTTTAGGAAGCCCCTAGTTTTGTTCTTCATGTTTACATCAGTGACATTTTTGTCAAGTTTGTAGCCTGTTTGGGCCTCAAAGTAATGAGGAATCGACAAATCTTCCTGAACAATGTTGTTAGTGTTGTTAGTAACATTACTACATGTATTAGCAACTGTGAGTTCCAGATTTCCGTACTCACATTTTTTATCATTGGATATTTTGTCTTGCCTTTCAATTAGGCTTAAGATCACTCTGTCCATGTACTGTTCATATGACATATGGTAATTTTTAAAAGCATACTGATCTTGGAAAAAATTCATCGCAACTATTTTTGCGTTGCTTTTCTCTTGCTCTGATAGTAACTGAATTTTGGTATCTAAGAATTTTATAAACATGTCCTGGGAGTGAATGATCACAAGTGGACCATCAGGAATGGCATCGCAGGCATAGATGTGCACCTCTTGAGATAGATTATCTTGAACAAGCCAAAAGAAGCTATTCTCATATAAAACTGCTGAATATGAACAATATAAGCGTTATAATTATCTGATATCTGATACCAGTTTGTAAACTGCACCCTGTAACTGTGCAAATGATCATGGTTTTTGTAATTAAGAGTGTTATCACTGACAGCGATGCCACTACTGGTACATGGACACTCCGTTTTTGTCATGGAAGCAAAGTTACCCACAACACATCTCTCACGATGTATACCACCACCATTGTTAGACCAGCCGCCATCTTGGGCAGATTTTGAATTGCTCTGTAATGCACAGACGTGACGACCAGTGAGGTTACAGACATTCTGGCTAACATTATGAGAAGGGACCTCATGCTTTACAGCATCCTGAGGTAAATTGTTTTGATAATACACGCACATAAGAAATTCATTGTCAATATCTTTGGCTACAAATTTTTTAACATGAGTTACTTCTGCATTTGCTATATGAGATTGTAAATTACCTACTAACTCTTGTTCATAGTTTAACATGTTAAAAACGTTGTTTTTGTCATTACAATGTCTAGGATGTTCTGAATTGTGGCCATTAGCAATTGTGGTCCAACTGGTTGAGTACACCACTAACTACTGGGAATGTTGGTTCTGTCTTGCTTTTTGTTCTTAAAGTTGCATTTACTTTCAGGGTGATTACTTGTTATTCCTTGTTTGCTACAGAAACTGCAGTTGTGCTTGTATAACCCATGATGACCATCATGCGAACAGGATCCTTTGTTATAATAACGACACAGCCTCTTTTGTGACACTGATTGGGAATTTACTAACGACACTTGTGACGCACTGAGCCTATTGATTGCCCATTGGGTTGAATCTGCCCATGACAAGTTGTCCTCTTTGAAGTCATGCCCATGCATTCTTAACCGCTGTGAAGGGTAGTGATGCTGCATCTTTCATGGCACATATTACCTGCATAAGGGCTTGTTTGGAAGTCAGAGGATCTTGGATGTGTAGGATGTTCGTCAACTGGCCTGCCACCCATTGTGGCATGGACAGGTCGTCATATAATAAACGCTTCTTACCGTTCGAACCATGGTATCCCTCGTTGGGCCATCTTCTCTCTGGAGGATTGGATACTGTATCAAAATTGTTATATCTCCCAGATCTACGAGAGTTCTTACCTTGTAGTGACTCATGCTTGGCTTGCTGTTCGTATGACGCCAGGATACTTGAAACCGCCTCAGATACATTGGGCAGCTTTCTTAGTGAGTCCACACCAGGTACGATGGCGACATGAGGCAGATTTGCAATGTTTGACCTCAAGTTCGAGTCCTGTTGTTGTCCCCTACCTGGAGGTGTAATGTTCTGATGTATAGAACTCTGCTGGGTGAGCCGCGTGGTTGCCTGATGTTGTGAGATGAGGTGGTCACTATTGCTGTTTGACGATGCAGTTCCCTGTGGTAAGAGCGGGTGGTGCCACGAACTTGTGGGAGCTGAAGCGAATGTGTCTGGTTGCCGCCTTTCCAGTTTCTCCAATCTGTCAGCCAACTGTTGGTTTGACGCCTGGATTTGGCTCAGAATCGAGAGTACCGATTCACTCTCGTGGATTGGCACCCGGGGTTGCAAGTCAGTGGGTGAAGAAGTTGTAACAGTACTTACTGGGTGCATTTGTTGGATGAATAACCCATCGTGTATCAGGTCGACTTTCCGAACTTTCTTTGTAGAGACCTTGGCACGAGCTGACACAGTCACTCTCTTCCTGCTTGTGGCTGTGGTTTTCTTAGGTTTGGTAGACATTTTGAAGGACTAAAATGTTAAAATTCTAGTGGATTGAAGATAAGTAAACATTCGTTTGTTCATCCACAGCAGATAAAATGTCGTAAACAGAAGCTTGTAAAATATGTAGAGTTGCAAGTCACAATTTTAAATGTTAGAAACAGTTTGTAAATATGCACGGCACTTGTAAATACCTGACATAACATTGTAAATATGTCCAATAATCAGGTTTCCACCTTGTAAATATGCACATAAACACGTGAATAATAGTCCTTGCCACTAAACCATTATGTAACTCCAATTTCCTTGTGATTCACTTTGTAAATATGCACGTGAAGCTTGTAAATAGCCAAATATCATGTTAGCACATTATATATTTCATTTCTTTGACTTGTATATGTATATAAAACTTGTAAATATTCATAAAATAACGTTGGTATATGTATAATCTTCAAACTTCAAGTGTAGCCTTTGACTGCTACTTGTAATATGAAAAATCAACCCCAAGCTTAGATTCAATCATGCAGAACTCAGTATTCTATTGGTGTTGTCAATAATGCTACCTATTTACCCTAGCTACGATGCACAGCATACCCATAGCAAATTAAGGTGGAAGTAAACTGCCACGGCAGGCCCCTTAACAGGCCATGCCATTCAATGTTGACGCCAATTTATATATTACACTCAGCATTGATAGAGGTCGCCAATTACTCAATAGCTCTCTTGGTTTTTCTGGTTTGGGGAGACATGTTGTAATACATTGTCTTAAAGTTAAATTCCATTTTTAAAACTTAAGTTTAAAGCCCTCAGAATCCAAAATTTTAATTTGTTCCAAAAATCTTTAAAAAATCAGCCGGTAGACAATCTATTCCAGGGCTTTTCCCATTTTTCATATTTTTAAGGCAATATTTAGTTCCTCTATTTTTAAATCCCCTTCCAATGTTTTTGCTTGAGCATCTGATAATTTATTAACAGGTATTGAGCCAATTAAATTTTCCAACTTTATATGTTCTGTTTGATTTTCATTTGATTCAAATAGTTTTTGATAAAAAAGTTTAAATCATTCAAGATCACCTTTTGCTTAGTTAACAGTGTACCATCTGGTTTTTAAAATTTTTTCAATGTCTTGTTAATACAATTTTGTTTTTCAAGTGAGCAGAAATATTTGCTAGGTTTTCCCCTAGTTGTAACCATTGAACTCTCGATCTGATGTAATGACCCTTTCTTTTAGTTTCCCTAATATTGATCAATTCCTGCTGCTTTATTCTAATTGTGTTTTGGTTTTCCTCAGTATCTTCTGTCTTTTCCAATTTTTGTATTTCTGTTAACAATATCTTTTCTTGCTTATCTTTAGTCTTCTTTGCTTACTTTAGTACTTTTTTACTGTTTCTCCTCTAATTATAAGTAAGATCTTTTCAAGGAATAAGTCATCAGTAATAGTAAGGTTAATGTCAGACACTGAAGTTTCATTTAATATTTGGCTATTGGTGAGTGGGACAGTGTATTTCTTTACTTCTTTGTCAATACTTTGATTAATCAATTATAGGTATTCTTGATTGAGTAATAAGGTGGTATTAAATTTCCATATCCCTTTTACTCTAATAAAGTTACTCATCACAATACTTATCTCTAACATTGAGTGGTCTGTTCTATACCCTGGATTGATGTGAATACTGTGTATTAAGTCAATTAGACCTTCTGAGGATATGAAATAGTCTAAACGAGCTTGCTTCAGCAGCTTATATCTGCGCCATGTATAGCATCTTGCTTCTCGATAAAAATACCTGTAAAGATCAGTAAATTAATTCAAACATTATATCTATAACACACGAGGGGGAATTTAGATTATTAATGTTAACATAATTGTGACTATCTAAGGCAGGGTTGAGACACATATTAAAATCACCACACCATAATATATAGGCTTCTTCATTATTAATAATCTCTTGTTTACATTGTTATAGAAAGTGATATCATCGGTATTGGATCCATATACATTTAGTAACCTAAGGCTAATATCTTGAATTTGAAGGTCTGAAATTATAGTATTTCCTTGACTATCTTTTTCAATACTTTTTATTTGATATTCAAAAGTGGTATTGATCAAAATTGCCATCCCTCTTGCATTTGTTCTTTGCCCATGTAAAATAATTTCCCCATCCCACAGGTTTCTACAGTCATTACAATCCGACTCAGTGAGATGTGTGTCTTGGAGACAAATAATTTTAGCCTTCAGGTTTTTTAAATAGTTCATTACATCATAGCGCTTTGTCTTTTATGCAGTCCTCTACAGTTCAGGCTGAATATTTTTAAGGTGCCATAAGAGGAAGTCAAACATAAGAACTACATTCAAAACCTGTTTCCATTTTTAATATTGCTGATATGGGCCAGAGGAGACTGATTGTTTTCATATTTTCAATGACCAATAGATTTTTTATAATAAGGATGCAGATCGAGCCAACTTTCTGTGGACTTTTTTCAATTTGGTTTTCATAATCACATACATTCATTAACAGATCAAATAAGTCATACTTTAAAAAGAAAAAAGAAAAAGGGAACATAATAAAATAACAAAAAGTATATACATATATACAAAAGTATAATTTAAAGCTGCATGAAATAGGAAGCATTATTTCAGATGCAGAGTATGTGTGACATCAGGATTTGGGAATAATACTTAACAATATGTATAGTTCACATTAGTTTATATAAAAACAAAAAAGTTTCACTTGACCAAGGAATTATTCTTTGGTAATACCGTCATTCAATAAATTTTCTCTATTTAGTGATATCATTCAGATATGAACTATTATACTTAAAAAGATTCATACTATCAAAATGATATGACGAGATACACTGTATCAAGTATCAGAAATTGAAAACTAAAGGATCATTTTATGAAGCAGAAAAAAAAAATCATACTATGTTATATGTCAAACTTAATAAACTAAAATTTTAGAACTGATATACTTATGGGAAGGCTTTGCAGACTTGCCTAAATTGAAAAATAACTGAATGAAAATAGTTTCTGGAAAGTTATTACCAAAAACGTTTAAAAAATGACACAATGTAAATTCAATTTTATTTTATACGTTATTTCTAAAAATAACTACCTTATTTTAAATATGCATCATAATATCTGTAGCTTTATTGTACTAGTTCTTAATAAGAGACATAATCACAATCAGTCAACATAGTCATGTACTAAATATACTGTATAGCTACTCTTTTTATGATTTTACAATTTTTATCTTTAACATTATTATGATTTTTACATTTTTTATCTTTAACATTATAATACCAACAACACAATTAGTCCTTTATAACTATTACTGTTATCATATTCTGACATTATTTTGCTTAGTAATCATAAATGAGTACTAAATATAATATATTGTTGCTCTAATTTGACTATACATGTTTTCTTAAAATGTTACATAACAATATCCAGCTGGATACACAAACATTAAATTTACTGGATATTTACTCTGTTTAACTTGTATTTTATTGATTTTTTTTATTCTGACATTACATCTAATGTTTACAGTCAGGCAAAGTTACCCTCTGCCAATAATTTCCCGTTCAAGTCCTTTTTATTATTATTAAATTTCTGGCATTGTGACAACCAGTAATTATAGTAAAGATATTAACTTTACTGGATATGTACTGTAGTTTCACCATTTAAATTTCTTTATTACCAAAATAATTCATCTGTCAAGTTGTTCAATTATATTCATATTATACACATACTATATGGATACTTTAATTTTAATTTTCACGTTTTTAATTTTTGAAATTATTTTTAACAATTACGATGTTACATCTGTCATTTTGCTCAATTGTAGTCACATACTACACGCACTCTATGGAAACTTTAATATTATTTTTCTTGTTTTTAATTTCTGACATTATTATTAACCATTACTATACATGGTTACTGAAATTTTACTGTTTATTGTTTTTGTTAAATATAGTAAAGTTTTAATTCTACAGTGTTGTGTCTTTAATTTTAATGTTCACCTTCTATGAGAGGGTCTGTGTAACTCTCATCAACATTTTTCCTGTCCGGTTCCTTCTTCTCCAGTTGTTGGGATTGAACACTGAATCCCAACACCCCATATTGTGTCTGTTGGGCTAGCTTCCACCAGATTCACTTTTGTTGTTTTCCTCAGAAATTGTCAGAGCTCTTCATCTTGTGCAAATTTTTCATACATTGCATTATACATGACGTCACTGGTTACTTTTTTTCCAAACATCAGCATTAAATCCTTTCACTCTTTTTCTAGGTTGCTCTGGGCATTTTGTTTCTAAGATTTTATCGGGAGTTTCCTGATCTTTGAACTGTAAGGCCTTTTGATACATGAAACACCGCTCTACACTGTAGAAACACATGCCTTCTTGATTAAACTTGCATGGGTAATGGTTGCTTAGAAGCGAATATTTGCCAAAATAGACCGTCATATTCGCATTTGTGCGAGTGAAGAAATTCCTTGGCTGATACACTCACGTGTACCTTGCATGGATATAAGCTCACTGTGGGGCCTGTAGCTAGTCGCAGACTGTTAATGGATATTCAAGTAGTGACACTCCTACTGGGAGAATAAACCTTGTTTGCACATACAAATCTCTACTACCCCACCACCAGGCTACCTCATATTTTCAACAATATTCAAAGCACACTTATGTGTATATAGGCTTAAATTTAACACCCAGGAAATGGGACAGTGAAAGCAGAGTGAAGTGATATTCCTATAAATAAAAGATCTATATCTCATTAGTAAACAGAGATTCTCAAAATATACAGTATGTCAAAATTGAACTAAATAGGAAAAAAATTAATTTAGGGGATTGTGAAGGATAAAAAACAACAAAGGTTGTAGAACTTAAATGGTAAACCTTCAGTATCATTCAACATACACAACCATGATTTTCTTGTTGTTTGTTTCATAATGACTTCAAGTAAGATATATGTGGTTGATAAGATAAGAGACCTGTGGTAATATTCATATTTTACCAAATTTTGTTTCAGTATGCACCTTCACTTTTGTGGGTACATTCACAATAAATATACTTGTGCAGTATATTTGTGGTTGCTTTCACCATTGACCACATTGTGTTTCTGTATGCAACTTAACTTTTCAGTTACATTCATAATAGACCAGGGTTTGAACCCCACAAAAGACAATGCTGTGGACCTGTCCCTTTTAGATCGTGGCTGTTGAACAGGGTGCAGAACTTCAACTTTGACTCATAATAGACCAAGGTTTGTTTTGTGTCCAACCTCAACATTCTTGGTTACATTTACAATAGACAAAGTTTTTGGGATTTCTTCTCTAATGTAAATTATATTTTAAGGAATATACCATGAATAGATTTTTAATGTTACTTATTAATACTGCAAGATGTACATATAAATTGATTGGTGAAAATTGTTGTGGCTCTTAAAAGGTGGCCAATTATGTATAATCATTTTAAGACCAGTTGCAATATTTGTATCATCAATAATCATCAGCATGACTCAAACAGCATCATATTCGTATATTTATTAAATGTATTCATACTATCAACTACATTGCATAAAACATTAATTCTCACAATGTACAAATAAAACAAAATAAATAAAATATTAATGTTTCCTCAATCCATGAAACTCAATGAACTTTATTAAAAATATTTAGATATACATTAATAGCACTCCTGAAAAAACAAACTCCACATCACTATTAAGCAGATACTTGAGCACAATTGATCAAGTCTGTCTGACTGTGGGAACTACAGTGGGTATGTATAGAGCTGCGTGAACTCAGTTCACCCTGGTAACCATGACCAACTGTTGCATTGACACTCAATGTGCTGTTATTAATATCATTTTTGTCATTAATCAGCAGTGTTGGCACCTGTCGAGTTTTCCCTCTGCGGAGATGTTTTGAGGGTGAGTCAATTTCAATGCTTGACCGTGGTCTCTCTCTATTTGGAGTGCTTGGTGTTAGCATATTGCGCAATTCAGAGTCTAT
Organism: Sabellastarte sp. h YS-2021; assembly: GCA_964017235.1. Taxonomy (NCBI): domain Eukaryota; kingdom Metazoa; phylum Annelida; class Polychaeta; order Sabellida; family Sabellidae; genus Sabellastarte; species Sabellastarte sp. h YS-2021. The sequence continues at coordinate 34,737,856 of OZ024933.1, forward strand.
ATGAAGCTGGACTAAGTTTGAGGCTGAGAGGCTTATCCCATTCCTTCTACCAGTGTCTCTGGCATATATTTTCTGTGTTCGTTGGTCAAGGCTTATCCACTGAGTCGACGGCTGTTTTCTAGAGGACAGCTTTGCAGCGAATCTGGCACTGGCATAGTATCGGTTAAAGTTACTGGCTATGATAGGTATGGGCAGGCCAGTAATCAGTGTTCCAGAGACTGCACACAATCCACCTACCATAAATCCCCACAGTGATACAGGAGCAAAGTCTCCATACCCCACGGTTGTCATGGTAATGATGCTCCACCAAAACCCTATCGGAATATTAGTGAACTGGCCATCTGTCTGGAACTCAGCAAAGTAAATTAATGATGAAAATATCAGCATACCCATAAAAATCAACAAGAACAAAAGTAGCAGTTCCCTGACACTGGATTTCACTGCAAGGACCAGGAGGCGAAAGCTTCTGTAATGTCGGGCTAGCTTAAAGAGACGGAACACTCGCAAAACACAGGTTAAACCCAGATAGCCCAAGACCACTGCAAACTGTTTATGTAGCCAGAAGGTGCTGTCTATGAGACCAATAATGAATGTGATGAGAAAGGGTACAACACAAAATATATCGATGATGTTATAGAATGATTTCATAAATTTGATCTTTGAAGGACAAGCAATGATTCGCAGTCCTAGTTCAACACTGAATATGATGACACAAATGCCATCGACCATAAGCAAGGATGAATGTGGTTCTGTTTCATAGTACATCATCAGTTTTTCAGAGGTGCCATTATTTAAGTGTGCAGTAATTTCACTTGAATTCTCCCTCTGTTCACGAAAAATTGGATGAGTTTCCATGGCAACTTCAGCTATAGATATCAAGATCAGCAGAAACATCACTATGGCCCAAACCTGAAATTAAATGTTATAGAATTGACTAAAATATTCAACATACTAATAAAGGTCAAGTATTTTACGATGAAATTGCTGTACCTTGAAATTCTTATAAAATTATTAAATAACACTTGGTTATGACAAAGAATAACAACATGTCATTTCAATTAAATTAAAATGAATGCAAGTTAACAAAATAAACAACTTGCTAATTAATTAAATTATTTATCCATGTAATTATCTAGACTTTGAAATTGATATTAAATATTTAACGCTGTGTTATAACAATATATAACACTTAGTTGTTTTAAGGAAAGACTAAATACAGAAAAAATTGTTGTTAAAATCTTGTAACTTGTTCTTCACCATTTATTAACATTTTCACTGGATATAAATTATAAACAGATATACTGAGAGGCTCATAGTTTTAAAATGTGACATTGATCAAGTACCAGCTATTGACCAAACTGTGACCAGGATATTGAACCCACATTTTCTGCAAGTAAGGTATTGATAGTTTGATCGTTAGACTTATCAGTCAAATGTTTTGATTCACCTAGAATTTGAATGGGTTACCTGACAAGATGCACAATGCATTATTTATTGGCTTATTTACCTTAGCCACCCTGCCTTCCCATGTAAACTCGGGTATGACCTGGTTACTTTAATGGCCCAATGATTGAGAGTAAGTGCTATAAAAGTCCTTATTAGATTAGATTATCAAAAAACCCTATGCCTATCTACCATTGTAAAGAATAGTATACCTCAATATATGTTAATTTAAGATACTGATGTACTACTAGTATTTATTACTTGAAGACAGCCTTCATCTAGTATCTACTTCACTTTGCTAAGAATAAACTTACACTCATTTTGACTCAATCTTCCAGGTTTTCCCCATATTACCCACAATTGGACAATGCTCCACTAACTCGCAGTAAAACATAGTCAAATCTGAGGTTCTCCATCCTGTTCAATAGCCAGGGTCTTATTGGGAGAGGTCCTAAGCATTGCTATCTGTGGGAGTCAAACCAACACAGAACTGACAGCCTGTGATTAGATGCAAAACCTGCTAACCCACTTAGCTACTGAGGATCTCCCTAGTAAAACAAAGGGAACTGGTCAAAATTGAATGAATTCTTTTGAAGTACCTAATGAACTACTTCTTCTGCACACCTTCTCTAGAAACACGAGTTGCTCATATTGTAAGATCATTTGAGTACCCTCAAAGAAAATGTATTTTCCAATTTCCATTGAGCAAATCAGCAGAGATGAAATGCAAATAGATATACAACAGAAGTCCATGATAATACAGATGGATGAAGATGAAGTTATTTGATATGATCCTTGATCTGTGTGCAGTCTCATACCGCACAAACATTTTAATACGAACCTGCGCACCTTTAGAGGAATGAGGCTTATCTAAGAACTGCCACAGTTTGTGTCGGAAGGTTTGGAACCATGTGTATTTCTCTGGTTCCAATACTTTTGTTCCAACTGACTTCACTTTGTGAGCATGATCCAGGTTGGTGTTCACTTTGAACTGAAATGACAGAATGGTTGAATTAAAAATTTTAGATATCCACTTTTATGTAGTTTTCTCAACTGTTTGTATTTCATACCAAAATAACAAAATTACCAAAAGTAAATTTAATGTTTTGTACTATTTTAAAGGTGTATATTCAGATCTTTTTGCCAAATGTCAAAGTTTACTCAGAAAGATAGTACAATGCATAAGCAACATATTCACAATATTTTACTTACCAAAATCTTGGCAAAATGTTAAATGAAAGACTTTCCACTAAATAACAACACACATATATAGGGTATTTGTGACATGACATTTGTGACCTCCATTTTTCACATAATACATAAAAAATCCACCATTAAAGGTGGTCATATATAGAGCTTGCCAATGAACTAAATCTGTCAGTCAAAATGAATATAATTACTTATTATGTGTTGTTTTGACAAAAAAAAGACAACACCACAGATGCCATCTACATTTTCCGGCCATATATTTTTATGTTTTAAAGACTGTTTTTTTCCAAATTATTTATTTATATGGGAATAAAAAACAGTTGTCAATCCTGGGAAAGTAATATTAGAACAGTTTTCAAATATGAATGTACACTTTTAATATCTTGTTTAGAATCAGAAAGTTTGGAATTCTAATTGATCATTGTTTTGTGTCTGTTCTATCTTAGTTTTTCAATAATGTTCAACTAAATGGTTATATTTTATACTTGAGCACTTTTTCCAATGTTATTTTCATTATACACTACTCTCCTCAGCAAAGTTATTGGAAATCATCCTGGCTTAATATTGCACTTTTATGTTGATGATATGCAGTTATAGGTTCATTTTACGCACAATAATGTGGCTCAGGCTTTGAAAATTTGCTTATATGACGTTAAAAGGGTGGTTATCGGCAAAGAAGCTAAAATGAAATCCTGATGAAACCTAATTTATTAGTTTGGGTTCAAAGATGCAAAGGTGAAAAACTCAACAAATTTTTCCCAGTCAAAATCTTTGGTAATCTTCTCTCTCAAGCTGAGGCAGTCAGAAACCTTGGTGTGTGGTTTGACTCAGATTTGTCTTTCTTGAGGCATATTCAGGACAGCTGTAAGTCTTGTTTTGCTCAAATCAGGGATCTCAAGCATCTCGGATGGAATGAGTCTATGGCCTTAAATTTGCACACGATGCTCCAAAGATTTGGAATGATTTGCCTGATGATGTATGTTCACTCTTCTCAATTAAAAAGATGGAAATAAAAACCTGTCCCTTCACGAAAGCAAAGAGTGCCACAGTTTGGCTTAACCAAATCCCGAAGTCTTTCAATTATGTTACAAATGCATCATTTTGCTTCTTTAAGGAATCTGCAATTTGCTCGCCCATACATATGGAAATCAAAACATTACAAATGTGTAATGTCAAAGCAATATTGAAAAAGGGGTCTGCTTATTCTAAGATAGAGTGTTCAGTAGGTAAGCTTTGTATCTAATTACTTGACTCTCACAATAGCTGTTATGGGTTTGATCCCAACTGCGTGGTTGATAGATTGAGTGCCTGTACAATATGACTTTAACTATTAAGGGGTGTAAAACCCAGAGAAGGACTAGACCTCCCACCTGTAAGCTATTGTCGAGCTCAGAAAAAGTCTGCTTTTCATCCTCAAACCCAGTGTAAGCTTTCCAGCAGCATGGTGAGATACAGTTTTCATCAAGGCCCCAGTACTCCAGCTCTACCTTCACCGCGGGACCACATAAACAATGTGAGAAGTGCATCGTGCCTGTCCTGTAGAAGTCCAGGATGTAACTGAAGTACTGTGGACTGCGGTCAAAGTAGTATTCTCCTGTAGGACACAGACAAATGGCTAGATGAGTAAATAGATGAATAGACAAAACAAAGGGATAACTTATTTGGTTGTTTCTAAAACGATTGGATTGTTTTCTTTTTCCGGAGGTGATAACTGTGATTATATGCCAAACTTGATACCTACTGGGCCACTGATGACCTCTGGTTTTGTATACAGAGATCTAATTGAGCTCCATTAGATTAAGACTCAATCAATAATTTTGATTCATATCTTTACTGCTTCACACACTAATGTTTTGCACTCAAGTGTAATTAAGTAATAAATTTAAACTCTATTTAATCAGAATCAGTGATACAAAAATAGGGCATTGCAGGTTATGCTTGTGTGACAATTTAGGGCGCCAAATTTATTTTTAACAATTTCTTTATTGCACAGTGCCCCTTGATAAACTCTGCAAAAAGGTTATTCTAAGTCTTTTTTATGTAAATGTGTTTTTAGGTTGTGCTAAAACATTGCGTTTAATGCTACAAAAATCCAAATGAAGCTTTGGTTTTTAAGTAATGTGATATTACTATGTCAAATACTAAATGTGTAAAAATGAAAGGGTTTATAAATACATATTTATCTCTGTACCTAATGAAGCATCATAGGAAGGATCTGTTTCGTCCAGCTGTGAGAGGCGAGTATTGGGCACATTTTTGAGAGTGGATTTCAGTGTCACAAAGTGTTGTCCTCCAACGTTTAGTACTATCCTTTCCTCCATGGCTAGGTTGACACTACTCACACGCGCATGCGCTGCCCTTGCTGACATAGTGATGATAAATAAGATCACAAGTGCTCAGTACCAATCAGTTGGCTCTTTAAAGTGGTGATAAGCTGTAAGAAGATGAAAAAAATATGCCATGACTTAAGTATATATTTATTGATGTTACAATAAATATGTTCTTTTGGAATTCAAAGAGGTCTCAGTAATGTACTGGCTAACACATTCCCTTCTTACCTCTCAGGTGGGTGGTTCGAACCCTAGTCCCAACCCCATGTTGGAAAGTTGGTAGTTGCTTACCGATGCCTAGAAGTTTCTAGTGCAGAATCTTGACCAACTAGTATATACTGGTTTCTCTGGCTTTAAAGTTATTTTTTATGATATTACCTATACAATGTGTTGAAACCGAACTAAAAAAAAAAAAATTTCGCTAGTTGAACAATAAAATGAGTACTGTTACATAATACATTAAATACATAATTCAGATCTCAACCAAAACCAAGACAAAGTAAGTTAAATACCAGTTTGAGGATTTTGTTTGCATGTTAATATGCAATATGCATTGTTGACACACAGCAAAACCAGTTTTAGAGCTATCCTATTAAGATTCACCTATTTGAATTCATAGATTCAGCAATGAGGTAATAATCTTTGGAATGGCACAGAATTCGGTATTCCTTGTTTCACCTACCTCGTGAATACCAATAAACAAAGATTTCCAATCCTCACTTTTTCTGATTTTATCAGACTTATGGGCTACTTAATATCTGCTTAAAAGATGCAAGTGTCCAAGAATCCTAGTGGATATTAAGATGGCAATGATCACTAAGCTTTCACATCTCTTGTCACAGGTCATGACAACAGTTGGTGAATACTGATGATCTGTACCAATATGACCCTAGCTAAAATGGACACAAACACACAAAATTATTGTGGGATTACAAATAAACCCACTCATTATAACATGATATAACTTTTTATCTTACCTTATCACATGTCTTACATGTTTGGGTTTTTCCTAAAAAGAAATTGATTGAACCATCCAAGAACGTCTCTGTAAATATTGTCCACACACCTTTGATAAATATGTATAATATTTATAAAATCTTACTGCAAAAAGTCACGATACCACTGTATATCAGAAACACAAATGTTAAGATGTTTATAAAAATCTAAATTATTTATACATAACCGTATGTGTTTTATGTTACTTTATTAAGACTAGTATACATTAATTTAAACAGTCAACACATTTTGGACGTTGATGTTAGATATCCAGCAAAACGTGTTTGTCATACAGATACATAATTTAACACAAAAATTTGGTTGCATAAACTTTTCTGTGAAACATACACCTACTCATGTACCATAGCCAATGGTATAAAAGGCCTAATCCAGCAAACACTTGATCTAATATGTGTTTTGATAAATCCCCCTTTTGTTTCATGGGCTAGAAGTTATTTTCTCATTATTTTGTTGGTGATAGAACTTGTCAGTTACAAAACACTTGGTTAGAATGAAGTGGCTCTACGGTAATTATGAAGAATGGGTGGATTCCTTTATGGTGAATACATGACTCAGTAGGTTACATACAGTATATAATAAAACATATAAAATAAAAAGGGGTTTTAGCATTAGTCGAAGCTTATAGCTTATGGAATTAATATGGTTTTAATCATGTACCTTCAAGCGGCTGTCAAACTGTTCCATATTGACATACCAATAGCTCCCCTATTGACAGAGGTCACATGACAGTGCGACATGGCCCTCCTGTCAAATATTTATATAGTGAGTGCAAGTAAGGTGACCTTATATTTAGATTTTTGCGTCTCAGAACAAGGATTAAAGGTCATTCTAACCCATAACCTCTCACTCTGAATGACCACACTCAAGTAGAAAGTTATATAACTAAATCCCTAGTGGCAAAACCAGTAGTGGTGATTTTATCACTTCTTTGATTCACATATGAAACCTGTAGCTGGGTTCCTGCTTGTTCACAATGATTAACAATCATTGCTTAATCCAACCTTACTAGCCCATCATTTAATGGCTGCCAAAAGTCACAAGAACAGGTTTATATGGGACTCCGACCGACAACATCTCAATGTAGAGGCACAGACTCTCTACCATGCGAGCTATAAGGGAAATTTCTACAAGCAAGTTATTGTTGGACCACGTCTTGGTTTCTGATAATTGGTTTATATCATTAAAATGATGTGAGGGATTTAAATAAGACATAGTACTTTATAGTCAGTACATTGTTTTAAACATTCATAAGCAAAAGAATGCAAGAACTATTTCTGAGAATATTTCTTAAGAAGGCCTGTTTAAAAACAAGAAAGCCCCATTAACAGTTAAATGAACAATACTTGAACACAATTCCCAGAAAGGGTCGTCACTGAAATGATTATTTCAAAAAAGTATCTTGTAACTGTCTTTTTATTATATCATTCTTACACCAACTTTGGAAAATAGCCTGTTCATTATGACATCATATACAAATACTATAAACCGTGTTGTTTCCTCTGTATGGTGTAGAGTGGCTATTGAAGTTATGGAGGCCAGAGTTTCTTAAAACTAATGCTAGATATCGGTCAAAATTTTGGTATACATGTATATTTTATGTAAAGTTCAATTAAGATATAGATAACGTGTTATTACTCTATGTCAGATTACAACACCGTTGGATGGTATGTGTGAAAGTATTATCTCACTTGGGTCACTGCACACGATCCCAATCAAAACTATTCTTATTTAATGAGATTATCGGTTTATTGTCTATGTGACAAGTATCATCTCACTTTTAGCTAAAGCTCACAGAATCTATTCAACAGACGTTGTGTAGGCCTATTCACATAGTTCATTTCGGTTGTAAAAACTCATATTCGAATTTTGGCCCACACCCTCTCCTTACTGTCCTGTAAATGGACCCGTCACCCCTGTTTCTCCTTGGTATGACCTGACTATATCCTTCGATTAACGTTAACTACCTTGCTTTATGTTCAGATGCCCCGTAGAGTCCACCAGCGGTGAAGATTAAGCATTATAAAAGTCCACATTAGATTAGATTGTATGATGGCAGTGCAACTTTAAAAGTAAACCAACCTGATACCGTTCTTTCCCGTTTTGACCCTTCCAGGATGTACGTTCCAGTCTTAGCATGTGAAAGCCCATTGTAGGTTTATCAAACAATTCATTTCAATCTGCCACATGCTGGAATCGTGGTCCGTCTTGTGGGCATCACATCTAAATACAATTCCTGACTTATGTACACTTATAAAACGAAAACAGATTCTACCAAAACATACATTAATCCAAAAACAAGGCATGATGAGTTATATAGTATAGAACTGTATGAACTACGTATAAGACAACGTAAAGGCTTCAACTTGGGGAATTTCAGTAGTAAATGAGTGAAAAAGGTAACTTGTGTAACTTGGGAGACTTTCCTCAATTGCCTTTATCTTAGGTATTATAGGATTACTGAATGACTTTGTTTTCAAGAATTTGTTGCTGACAAAAGCATTGTAGGGGGGCCATGGTGGCAGAGTGGTAACACTCTCGCCTCCCACCTCTGAGGCTGGGGTTCGGTTCCCGGCACGGCTTCAAGTGGGAAAGCTGGCAGTTGCTTGCCGTTGGTCGGTAGTTTACAGTACAGAACCCTGACGAACTGTATGTACTGGTTTCCTCTGCCCTCCCAACTACCCATCATGATATGACCTGTACAGTGTTGAAAGCGACGTAAAACCCCAAATAAATAAATAAAAAGACAAAAGCATTGTGTTTCAGACAAGTCTTTGTATTGCAGTTATTCATAATGATTCCATGTATGTCAGATTTGGTGGAATAAGAAATACAAAGACTTGGAGCAAGTAACTTTGTGATGATGTATTTTCACATTTCTAAATCCACCCAGTATGATAGAGTGCTGATGTCTATCACTGAGTTGTGAATATATTGCACCATTCCTATCTCTATACCAGACATGATATATATATATATTTTTTTTTTTTACAAAAAATAGTAATGCTATGCTAAGAATGTGTTTATGAAGAGCAGTAATTCTAAAGGAGAGAAGATTCTAAGTTGTAGAGAACTAATGTGTGCAACAGATTACCTCTGTTCACCACAAGGTTGTTTTAAACAGTTTTGAACATTTACGTAAATTCCTCATACAGTGAACAGGGTTTGTCAACAGCTGGAAACTTCAGAAAAGTTTATGTATTTAACATGTATTAATTGTACCAGATCCACTGAATGTGAAATTAGTTTTTAAGCTATCTATGCACTGCATTATTTTTTTCCTGTAGTATTCTAAAGTTTGATGTTTTTCTTTATTTTTATTTTTTGTTAAATGAATATTTTAAAAATATACTTCTTTACCTATACCTTATGTACGACTTTAGTGAATCGATAAATAAATAAACTTAAGTCTGATTACCATTAGCCCAGCATTCAGAAAAATTGCTAATTTCAGTATGACATCATACAGAGCTGGAAGCATCCTACATGGGGACATTAGGCAAACTATTTTCCTTTTTTTTCATCGGTAACTTATTTATTTATTTATTTGGGGTTTAACGTCGCTTTCAACAATGTATAGGTGATATCATGATGGGTAGTTGGAAGGGCAGAGGAAAACAGTACATACAGTTGGTCAAGGTTCTGTACTGTAAACTGCCAACCAACAGCAAGCAACTACCAGCCTTCCCACTTGAGGCCTTGCTGAACCCTGGCCTCAGAGGTGGGAGGCAAGAGTGTTACCACTCTGCCACTGTGGCCCCTTCCATCGGTAACTTAAACGTCACAAGATTAGGAAACCTAAGCAGTGAGCATAATCTAAAAAAAAATCAATTTGACTTAACTTAGTTTGACTTATGTTATCTGCAATAACTTTATCATGTTTTCTGCAAGAAATTTATTAACGCCATTCATACAAACATATTTTATAACCTACTCATACTGTGTGGTTCACAAATGACCCCATGTATATTTTTGAGGATTTGCCAATAAAAGTTAAATTTTTCAGTAATACGTTTATTTTGTTATCCTGAGCCATATTAACCATATTAAAGTTAGTCAATATAAAAAAAGGACTTTTTACATGTATAAATCTGGTATTAATAATCAATTATCAGAACAATGATCTGGAATAATCTAATAATATCTGGATCTTTGTTTTTCTTTTCTTGGGAGGAGGGGTCGTTTTCAAATTATCCTTTTCTGTTTGGGGGTGTTATTCTAAGGGGACGTTTTGTTTAAAGTTTTTTTTTTGTGTTTTGTGGTACAAGTCGAACAAATTTGAAAACAAATTTGTACAAGGTGACAGTCCCAGTTTTTTTAGTCACTCTGTCAGTCTGTCAGTCAGCCAATTATCATATCTTTCAATTTTTTGTTATGTTGCACCATCTGTTTGTGTGTAGGTCCCGCCACACATTCCAAGCAATCTACTTGTCTGGATGTTGGGTTTCATTTCAATTATTGCTGTTTGTTGGAGGGACGTGAACTGGTGTCTGGATCTTTGTTATATTTTCCTTTTCTTGGGGGGGGGGGGGGGGGTTTGGGAGTGTTATTCTTAGGGGACATTTTGTTTAAAGTTTTTTTTTGTTTTGTGGTGGAACTTTATTAATATTAGTTCAACATTTACTGATTCATTCACACAATTTTTATTCTTGTATTTGGGGGAAGTGTAAGTGTTGGTATGTGTGCTTTTTTTGTTTTGGGGCAACAACAGCTGAATAGTTGTTTTTGAAAGATTTGGGTGGCCCTTAGAAGGGCCGGTTGGTGTGACTTGGTGCAAGCTAATCTGCTCATTTGGGCTGGACTGGCTGGGAGAGCTTGACTGTTCTTGATGAGTGGAAGATGGCACTGGTGACGGCGCTGGATGAGGTTGAGAGGGTGAAAATAGTTGTTGTGTGTTCATCTGCTGATACTGCAGTACACTTGGAATCTGGATAATCCAGAAGTGTTGTGTTGACTTTCCTCCTGTTGTTAAGCTGCAACTGAAGGTGGGTTGACTGTCTTTGTAGGACTCAAAGTGAACATCAGCTGTCTGGAAGTCCCAGGCTGTTGGTCATCCACAACTAAATAAGATGTTGGCTGTGGTGATTCTAATGCAGGCCCCTGCAGTTGCTATACTTTGGCAATCACTCTAGCAAGCTGTGTTGTGGCTATCTGTGTAGGTTGCACAACTGGTAGGGAGACTGGTTGAGTATCCGGTATGGTGAGTATGTATTCACATCCTGCTGTGGCCTGTGTTGCTTCTGGAAGTTGAAATGTGGTGACCTGTTGATTTGTTGTGACCTGTCTCTTGCATTCTTCAGCCTTGTACCATATTTCACTGAGAAGTTTCACTATCTCATTCCTGAAGGTCAAAAAGTCTCGCTCCTCCAGGTGCTTGATCTCAGAGTGGAGACAATTGCAGAACGACTGTCTTGGACTTAGAGTGGAATCCTGACATGCGCCCAGAAATGAGGAAATCATCGACCTCATCTGCTGGAACTGATCTAAAACTGGATCCTCAACAGTGGTGGTGGTGACTGCAGGTTGTCGTCATTTAGGAATGGTGCTCGTAGGCTGATGAGTATCATCTGATGTCATGCTGATTTTCATCTCAGATTCAGTCTCTTGTGATGTATCCCGAACTGAAGCTGTTGCTGTGGATGCAGAAGGTCTCAGTGGTGACTTGAACGAAGAAGACTTAGAAACTCCCTTCCTTCTGATGTGACCTTGTAGAAAGCTGAGACTGTTCTATGGCCATTGATTCTGTCATTCTGTGCTCTTCTCAGCTGCTTGTCCTAACTTCGTCTGAGTGAGCTTGCCATATCGAGTCTCAAACCACTTCTTGACAGTGTTGACAGATAAGTTCCTGGAAGCTGCTAGTCTCTCCCAAAGTCCTTCCCTCCTCTGCTTGTCTTTGAACTTGGTCTTGTCATAAAGTTCCTTGTGCTGTTTAACAAACTCCACGATGGCTTTTTCATCTGAATCACTCAGGAAAATGGACTTCATTTGCCCCTTCTTCTGTCTGGATTGAGTGGATTCTACATCAGTATCCGTGTCTGCTCGTGGTCTCTTTTCTGTCTTTTCCTGGCTGTCTCTCTCCTCTCCCTCTCATTCCTCTCCTTTCTCCTCCTTCTTCGTCTGTCTATATCCTCAGCAGAATCTCCTAACTCACACTGTGGTTGAGTATCTCTGGTTACTTCAATCTTTCTCCTTCTGCCCCTTGGTATGCTGATCAATTACATGTGCAGTTTGTTGTAAAAAACCAAACTTTAAATTAAAAGTAAAACCTCATAGAACAGATTTCACTCTCAGGCAATCCAGCCTAGCTCAAACTTAAGCTAATTCACAAAACAATGAAAAACTTAAAATCAAAGCTGCACACCAGTTGTCTCTTGACAAGTCAAAGCCCAAATATATGCAGATTGTCTGCCGACTGACCTTTTGATAGCTGCAGATTTGGAAACCGATCGGCCGTAAAAACCAAATATATTTCCGGCCCGTCGGCTACAGTTTCTGACTTGTCTATTAGTGTTACAGGCCTGTTGGTTACAGTTCCCGGCTTGTCTGTTTACTGCCTCTCAGTTATCAAAAACTCCTGACCCTGGGACCTGGTCGCGAAAAGTTACTGACTGCCCTGGAAAATTTACAGGCCTGTCGGCAACACTTACAGACAGGCTGGCTAAAGTTATCGACTGTACTGTAACATTTCCCACACAGTTGGTTTGTCATCACGTACAGTCTGAAATACCATATTTGGGACAAGCCAGACACGTGGTACAGACAGGCCTGTTTGATTAACCGACAAGTCAGGAAATGTTGCTAGGTGGATGATATGTTGCTAGGTGGATGAAATAGGGTCTGTTACAAGGGTTTGCAATGGTCGTAGAAATATCAAACATGTTTGATATTTCACCCACTCTTGTAAACATTGGTCCCGACTCTCAAAAAAGACATTGTTACCACATCGACTCCAGTGGAATACCTCTATAAATAACACACCCCTATAGGTACAATTACTGCTTGGCACCGTAACATAACACACTTTGGCCTTAAACTTTCACTAGAATACTGATGGGCTACTGGCGTTCATTAGCAACCGTTGTGCATTTCTGAGAATTAACTTTGCCATATAAGTTGGGGAGATGTTGAAGGCAGCAGAAGTAATGACAAACATAAATTCTGTAATCGAATTTTTATGTGAAGATTCTGGGTTTGTATCAATTTAGGCTTCTGATCTCCATTAGAAATTGCATATTTTAAACCAATATAAATTCACTTAATTATACATAGACACACACAAACAAGGAAGCACTCCTAGCGTAGAAACCTCCACCAAGACAGCCGAGTATCACATACTACTTTATCATTAAATTAAGAGTAATTTAAACCATAAACTCAGCCCCCGGGAATGCAAACACACAGATAAAACGTTTCTATTAATTTACCTTATTTCTTTCAATGTACATGATACATTATTTAATATATGTTTTATTCGTTATATAGATCAAGTTATTTTAAATCTGACCATGACTGAATTCATAAGCTGGGACCCCCTCACAGAAAATAGCGAAATGAAAAATTTAGGTCAAAGTAAGTTGAAGCCAGAGGTTACACAATTCACAATGACCTTTGAGACAAAGAAGGTCAAAGTGAGTGAGGAGGGCAAGTCCTGAACCATGGACATATAAAGCCAGGTTAAAGTGAGGTGGTGCACGCCCCAAATTTCTTAATGTAAATATTGACTTCAAAAATTAGGTGGAGGAAAGGTAAGATGTTTTTATGTCAACCATTAACTTGAATGGGATTATTGAAACCTTATAAAGTGGTAATGAAACAAGGTTATTGATTTTGGAAGATTCTAGAAGAGGTCCTAGCTAAAATTCGATTTTTTTCGGATCCAGAGTATGATCCGGATCTCTCCCAAGATTACCTACTTCATAATTTGGTGAGATCTTCCACACATAAAAAATCAGAAGAATGTGTTCATTAGTTGTGAAGAAATCTTCATCACAGATAAAAAAACCCCAAAAAAACCCGAAAATGCCCAACAAATATAATATTCTTGTTGGATGTTATGAGAAATTTGTCTTTAAGTGACACAGAGTAATAAAAATTTTCACTGTGACATCACCGGACAAAATATCAACAAAATACCATTTTTCCCACTATCCCAAACATCTCTTATTTATGCCTGACTGTATTCTGTAAGGTCCACTAGCCTTAGAGTGCAATAATTCTCTCTTGTGAGTTTGTTTTACTGATGCCCCAGTTTACACTCCATTAGGCTCTGTTTACGAGGTCAGGTCTCAGGTCTTCCATATCAGTTATTGGATGAAGCTCTCAGAAAAAGAAATGTCTGAGGTTGCTTATATGTATTCAGGAGTCAATTATGGTTTAGGTATGCACCTAATAGACTGTGGAGAAGCAACCTATTAACAGGGGCAGTGAAAGCTGTGGAATTCTGTGCTCATATGCTACGTATCCATGTGGGCGATTTGCGATGGAAAACCTGTGATTGGTCAACATACTTTCCAGCAATGTACCCTTGCAGATGAAATTCTTGGAAAGTTGTTTGTGATTTGAACCACCATAAATCCCCAACCAGAGTTTGAGAGAATATTCAACAAATATTTCTAAAGGTAAACCAAAAAAAAACCAAGGCTTAATGTAATGCTGGACAATATATCACATCAGGATAAAATAAAAATATTTACTCATTTAGCTTTTAACTGAGAGAATCTCTATGCAAGAGCATTTGTGGTTATATCTTGAACTGTTTCAAAGGAGAGGGGAAGGGGACAGTAAAACTTAAAAGCAACTATGATTAGTCTACGAGATTATATTGCTTTTAGCTATCAAGTATTTGTGCTAGACATATAATGCAGAGTAATGGTAAGGCAAATATAACATTACATTATGACTGTTTATCTTTGGATATGGAAGGTGAAATAGTTGTAAAACATCCATCTCAGGTTTTAAGTGTGTGGCATGATCATGGAAAATACACATTTTTTGGTCAAATTGTACGGTGAACACTTTGCATTTATTTATTTGGGTTTTAACATTGCTTTCAACTCTACATAGGTCATATCACAACAGGTAGATTTATGGGCAGAGGAAACCAGTACATACAGCTGGTCAAGGTTCTGTACTGTAAACTGCTGATCATTGGTAAGCAACTACCAATTTTCCCAAATAGGGTCCAGGGTTTGAACCACTGACCTCAGAGGTGGACGGCGAGTGTGTTACCACTGTACCAACATGGCCCCTCACTGCACACTTTGATATTATGCTTTCCCTTTTTACTGTATAATGTTATTGCATAATAATTTTAATAACCTTTGTTATAAATAAAAAAGGTCGCATCATTGAAAAAAATGCGGTAAATCTCTTATTGCTTGAAAATTTATTTTTGCTTTTAAATAAATGGTAAAACCAAATAAAATATTCTTGTACTTAATTAGCAATATTTTATTTTATAAAACTTAATTTTATAAAAATAATTTGCATAGACACACAAAATGTATGTAAATTATTTTAAAATAATCGCGAAGTTACCCAAATCATGATAGTCATTCGGATTAGCTGACCAGTAAAAAGGTAATATGACAGGTGGACTAGGTGGAGGTCACTGTAGACGCTGCCAGTCTTTTATATTTTGATAAATTGGACTGGTACCCTGTCTAGCCACGAATATGCAAATCAATAACTAAATCAGCAAAAGGAATGGCAAATATGATAGATTTGAATCTGTTTGGGAGACCAAGGGGGTCGCTTCAAAATAAATGGAGGTGAACTTAGATTCAGCCACAGAAGTGTTTTGTCACATTTTATTGTGGTGATTTAATGCAAAAACCTATAATGTACGCAGATTTGGGACTTGAACTGAAGGATTAGACCAGAAAGGGAAATCATATATATAAGGCCTGCATGAATTTTGTGATATATCCCAATTATAACACGACAAAAAAATGTAATTAATAAAATAATCTTCATGTAAGAAAATAGTCGTGTTTTAGTGGTTGTTTGATGAAAAAAATTGCTGTTCCATCAATTAAACCACGGGGTTGTCAACAGTCAAAGTGTCTGAAAATTTAGACCATAGTTTACAATCAGATTCATGGACACTACTGTTCATCTTAGAATGTCCATTTGCTTTACATCATTGCTACATTCTACGCTCCTATAGACACACCACACTAACAGATTTTGTTGTGTCAAACATATTAAAAATAAACAGATATTTTATTATCATATCAACTCATGAAAAACACTATGAAAGCCTCTCAAGGATAAGTGCGCGGCCATTAACGCCATTCTAAATCTGATAATTCCCTGCTCTAAGGCACCATGGAGTGTTATTATGAGGTTACAATTTTATGACGGATGCCATTTTTCCTAATTAATCAGCTTTAAAAATGAACATATAAAAATAGTTTTCTGCAGTAAGTCTTCCAAATTTAGTACAAATCATACAGTCCATATGTATTCTAATACATTACTTGGCCCGTATAGAATAGAAAATGTGCGTTTCAAAATTTGTTACTTAGAAAATATTACTTGGGCCTTTACAACTGTGATCTCAGATTCAAGTCCAGTTCATTACAACATGTGGAAAATAATGATAGCCTGTTCCAATATAACTCCAGCAGCAAAAGGGATGCACAGAGAAACTTATTGCTCACATCCCTTGTTTATAGTCTTGCAACTCTGTTTTGACATTTAATGATATTTTGCTGCTACTGGTGAGGCCCCTCCAGAAGGAATTAAATTAAAATAGGATCATGTCTTGCAATACGTCTGATGCAACATTTTTTAAAATCTTGAATGACCAATGATTGGTAGATTTACAGTAAAAAAATAAACAGCTATACCTGACTAAAAGGCTAAAATATAGCATAAAATCACTCTGTATTTGACAGTAACAAATTTATGTTTAAATAGTTACAAGTACTGAACAATAATAACATCATTAACTCAACATTTATAACATATTATAACAAATTAACTCAACATTTATAACATATTATAACAAATTTTACAAATCAACATCTTTTATGTATTAGACTATAACAAGATATGATAATTCTGAAATCCTGTATTATGATGTCAGCTGTGACGTCATACTTTCAGACACCTTGACCTCATTCAGTTTCCTGCGTATCCTTGCGTATGTATAGTACAAGTGAAAACTATTGGCAATGACAGGAATAGGCATAGCAGTGGCCAACATGCCAGCTACTGCACACAGACTTCCCACAAGATAACCCATGGCTGATTTAGGGAATGTATCCCCGTAACCCACAGTTGTCATGGTTACAATGGACCACCAGAACCCCATAGGTATGCTGTGAAATGTGTCTTCTTCATTAAACTCTGCAAAAAAGATCATTGTGGAAAATATCAGTGTACCAATCATCATCAATAGTAAAAGTAATGATATCTCTCGAGCACTAGACCGAACTGCCAAGTAGATGATCTGAAGTCCTCTGTTATGCTTCACCAGCTTCAAGATCCTGATGGCCCTGAATACACTGGCTAGGCTAATCACACTGTAGGCAACAATGAAGTCCCTTTCTACCCAAAAGGATGGATTATGCAACTCGAGGGAAACATTGACCGCCATTGGTAAGACCGAAAGGAGGTCGATGATATTGAAGAAGGAGGTAAAGAAGGATTTCTTCTTTGGCCATACAATGAACTTGATGAGGAGTTCCAAGGTGAAAATGAAGGCACAAATGTATTCCACTCCACAGAGGGCAGGGTGGGGGCGTGTGGTGATAAACAACAAGAGTTTAGCATTAGTGGTGTTGTGCATCTGGCTTAGCTTCACAGAATCAGATGGCACTCGAAATGTTGGTAGTGTCTCGGCGCAGACTACAGCTATGGACAGTACGAGTAAGAATATGAAGAAATATGTCCAGATCTGAAAACAGATACAGTAAAAAAGTTTTAATGATAGAATGAAAAACTTTTGAGATGGTGGTATCAGGAAATAAACCCTCAGGCTATTTTAAGGCAAATTGGCTAAAATACATGCATAGATCTTGTCATACTCTTGATACAAAAGGCATAGGTTCAAGTTAACCGCAAATAAATAGTAATACAACCCTCTTAAACATTATACATCAAATTTGAAAATTAAAAAAAGTATTTTGCTGTGCATTTGCCTTGTATATTTAAATAAAAACCAGTAGCTACAGGTGAAAATTGAAAGAGTTTCTACAAACAATATCAAATTGCAAAGTGTCTTAACATGGTTCTTAATGTAGCTAGTTGTGTGTTGCTAGTACGCCTCTTTTGTTAAATGTAAAAGTCGTAACATACTAATAAAATATTATTTATCAATCATACCAAATACAAATGCATTGATTTAATTGTGATAATAGACCTGTGTCAAGGTTAACAAACAGAATCCATTAAGTCCATCAATTAAATTAGTAGAGCAGTGTTTTTCAGTCATTAATTTTCCAATTGTTTTCGATCTGCATAGATTTATTATAAGAAGTAGTTACGCAAAAGTGATCAGGTGTATATGTGGTGATCATAATTAAGGCTGAACCACTAAAATATTTAAGATCACCACCAGGCAATCTTAGAGTTATAATTAAATGCAAAAATAAAGGACTAAAATATGAAATAGTACTAAAAACTATGAATACTGTTAAATCTATGATTAATACCATGACTGTTTTTTGTCCAAAGTTATGACAAACGTGTAGGAGTGAGGTGGAGACTAACATAAGGATTTTAGTGGAACATATCCTTGTGACCTATGGCATTAGACATCATCCAGAACTGCCCTTGTAAGTGATGAATTATGAGAAATCCAGCAAGAATTTAGTTGGGAAGGCAATTTCCCGTACCATACAATGTGATTACCATATCAAATGTATAAAAAGATACCAGAGCTTGAAACCACCCTTTCAGCTAGATTATCTTTTTTAATTTAGAAAAAACCATCTACCCCGGTATCTACAAAATCCACTTCATGAAAAAAGAGATGGCTAATGTTCATAACCAAGTAATATGAAAACCCAGTAATGTCACAAAAGTATCACATTTCATTTTGCCATGCAATATGTGAATTACAATATACCTTGGTAGGTTGTGATGAGAAATAATTTTTTCTACCGGTGAGCATATGTGTGCGATTTTGGAAGTAAGGACAGCATACAATTATATACTTGCGTAAAACTGAAAATGATTATAATTATATTGTTTCTACAAATAAAATTCAAAGATGATGGGGAAATTTAATTCACAATGGGTGTCATTGCTACATAATTTTGTCTTTGAAGATATTATGTTATGGACATAAACTATTATCCTTGTCAAACTTTTCTATTGAAAAAGGTAAAGCTTGCACACTGAGACAGTATTTGGTAAATTTTGTGATTTCTCTGGTAATCGGGACTGTTACAACTAAATATATGTTATTCCTATTGTTAGAAGGGAATGATATTTTATTTTAATTTGGAACTTCGTTGAACTATGTTAAATGTGACAACAAAAATAAGTTACCTTGTATGATACGTGAAAATTCACTGATAGTTTTAGTGAGTAATAGAATAGAAACATTTATATAGCGCAAAATTGATGTAACATCCTTTAATGCGCTTGAGACAAGAAAAGGGAAAGTCGAGGGAGATGCAGGGTCAAAATCCAAATTTAGCACCCATAAGGGGAGATAAAATATGGTGGAGGGTATGCAAGTCTAAATAAGTAGGTTTTTAACTGCCTTTGAAACCCTATTATTATGTTCTTTGATTGGGCCGATTGTGGGAGTCTCTTCCATTCAGTGGGAGGAGTGATTGTAAACCCTAGTTATATAAACAAAGGTCCAACCAATGGCCTTCTTGGGACGAACTGAAGAAAAAGAAAACTGATTTCCACAAGTAAGGCTACTGGTTTTGATTAAGGGTGATTTGTTTGTGGGTTGAGAGAATTTGATAGCCTTGAATGTAATAAGATTATATTTGAACAGGATATGGTATGAAATGGATAGCCAATGTAGTTTTTTGCAGATAGGAGGTAACATGGCTTGTTTTATCAAGTCTAAAAACAATTCTACAAGGGCATTTTGAATCTTTTGGGGTTTAGCTGCGTTATATTTATTCATTCCATAGAGTGGGGAATTGCAGTAGTCAATTCGACTACTGATCATTGAGTTGGCCAGCAGGGCCAGCAGGCTTCAGTCTCCACACTGAGGAATTTACAAATACGTCTGAAATCTTTGACGGCATGACAAACCTTGGTTATATGACTGGCAAAAGTCTTTCCAGAATTAAAAGTAACACCTAAATTCTTAACTTCTTTGGTGCGGGAGATAGAATTTCCAAGCAACTGGGTCTTCTGTGGTTATGTTATGTCTTCCTTCATTAAAGGGACAATATTATTCTATTCAACCCTGAGTGCACATCTACATTATATTAGTGACCTAAAACAACTACTACATAAACAGCATATTAGTAGAGTGCAATGAAAATGAGTTCTAAAACAAGAAATGTATCTTAAACGTATAACATTGTTGGTTGTTTCTTATACATACAGTATCACAATGTGACAAATACTTGGTGGAAATCATAACATTTGAACGTGTGAGATTGTCCATTTACATTAAAGGTTTTTCTGCACATAGGAAACATTAAAAAATTATATGATGTAATCGCTTTTGAAATTGTAAAGTGACGTTAAATAGTTATCAATGACCCAGTGCTTGATTATAAACAAAAATCAAACTTTGAAACGATGAAGCCATTTAAAGCTTTAAATAATGACTAATAGTGATTCAGTCAAAGCAGACAAAATCTAACTAATAATGTTTTCACGATGATTTCCATAAATACATGTCATTATTGGACCAAAAGACCACATATGTCAGAAATATACTGTAAAATAGACATCAAAACACTTTTAACCCTATCTGCTCTCTTCAACAGTCAAGATTTTAAAGCATATTTGTTGGAACATCAATGGGTGACTCCACTTATGGGTTATTGGTCCATTGATGGTTTGTAATTTTGTTTGCCTTTTTATGGTCCATTCACACTGTTCCGTGTTGTCATAAGAGCTTGTATTTGAATTTTATTTCTTGATTTTGTCCTTGTTTTGCCGTAAATGCAAATAATGTGTGGGTAAAGTACATTTAATAATGAGCAGCCTGTAAAGTGATCCGGCACCCCTCATCACTTCTCTTGCCTTTATATTTTGATACAGCTCAGGATGAGACGTAACAACTATTTCAACATTTCATAAATCTGCCAAAATGCTGGAAATGCTGTCCTTATTTTGTCAAGTATATCCTACCTAAATGCAAATCCTAACTTGCTGCACTGAAATGGATACTATCAAAATCTGAAATGCATTGGGCACAAACAAGCCTGGACGAATACAAGGCGAAGCACCCCCAAACTCAAGTTTCTTCACATCCCCACTTTGACCGTAAGGTTCATAAATCAATCAAACATTTTAAAATTCTTTTAGTCACTATGCCCCAGTTCTTTGGAACTCTTTCCCCTTCCAAATGAGAAATAGCCCCTCTGTCGCATCTTTCAGGAAACACCTCAAAAGCCACCTCTTTAATTCCAGTTTCCCAATTTAGTTTCCTTCCCTCTTGGTCACACCCATAACTCCGGATTACTGACCTTGAACGCCCCTCGACTCTCCTTATGATAATGATTTTGTTAAGATAGCGCACTGAGTTCCCATTTATGGGGAAGATATTGCACCTGCAAAGCAGTAGATTAGATTAGAATACTTTTGGCTTGTATGTAGTTCGTGAGACCAACATAGAACTATTATATTTACATATTAGTGAAGCATGCGGTGATATCGGCGAAATCGGCAATATTACGTTTTCACCATTTCGTTATGAAACAGTTTGAAATTGATGTATTATGATTGTAACTTGTATTTATTTACCTTTTTGGTGTCATATACTGTTATCCTTGTTGTATATGATTGCTGTAAGTGGTTTGTATTGTATCCTCATGTCAATGTGCAGAGAGGATGTTGTCACTTCAAAGTTTGGGAGAATACTAAATTTTAGACCAATAGGATTCCTTGTTTCAATTTTACAGGTGCAGACTTTGAGTTATTCTCCCATGTCTGGGATTTCTCTATAAAAGCAGGGTGAATTGTGTCATTCTTTGCTGAATTGGTATAGGTAGCAGGAGACAGACATGTCAGGGTAAAACCTGGTATTTTCTTCTGTTGTTAGATTTTAGAAATGTCAGGGTAAAACCTGCATGGTATTATTTTCATAGGTTGCAGGGAAAGTTGCAAGATGACATTTTAAAGCAGGCAGGGAAAGGAGAATGTTCTGTACATAATTTCTGTTTGATTTCAGGGTAAAACCTGTTTGGGAATTGACTTTAAAGTATCATGATATTTTAACTGTTTATTTCAGGGGAAGTTGGGTTTTCATTTAATACTTTGCTGCTTGTTGTATTTAACTATGTTTGAATGAATTAATGATGAAGTAGTTTGTATTTATTTCTAGTGGCAGGGTAAAACCTGACAAGAATTGAATGGACTGAGATGTTATAGATGCATGTGGTTGATTGTGCATGATGTGTTGATTTCAGTCATATGATTATAGTTTCAGGCTGAATGCCGGTGATTTGATTAATGTTTCATGGGGTAAAACCCATGACTAATTGAATTCATTTCAATTCATTTCATTAGGTACTGAATCTACTATGGTACTTGATAAAGGATGGAACCAGTGTTTTGACATAGAGTATGATCCAAGGTCTAAGTGTTAGTAGACAGTAGGTTTCCAGTGTCATGACTTGTTTTCAATTCTTTTAGTTGATTCTGGGGAATTATTTGAATGTATATAATATAAATGTGATTTCTGATTATTTTTAATACTTTTGTGACGTTAGTGCTTGTACCAATTCAGCCCCAGCAATTGCTGGTAAAATACTTGTTATATTTTGTAAATAAATGTTCTCTTATGTGACATAAGGCTTTCTCTTGACATCAGTTCAACTCCAGACCCTTTGCACGTTACATTAGTACTTCAAGGATACACCACTCCTCTGTTAAAAACATTTTAAAATTTGTAATTGCAGAGACTTTTTATTGGAAAATTGCACAACAAACTGACATGATACTATCAATGCTATAAGCTGAGATAAATTCTTCAAAATAGAAATTCTTTAGTATCAGCACCTGTTGTCATTGCTACAAACATTATTACCTTAGTGTAAAGTGTCAATGTGAGTGTGAACTGGCCTTTAAAGTCTATTGTCACTTTTGGTTTGTCCAGTTCAAAATGTATGTGTTTGAATGACAATGATTGGCTTCACCTTTACATGTTTATATAAATTATTATCAGTCTGAAAATTGAATTTAATGTTAGGAAATTTACACACGAGTGTCACTACTGCAATCTACCGCAATTACCAACTAATAATGATTTGCCCTTGAAGATACTACATTTTGGACATTGACTATATTGCAGCTTCAAAACACTGTCAATAACCTTGATGACCCTGGAAAAATGTTAAGTACCCACAGATGACTCTAACCACATTTTTTCCCTCATTAGCTACCCCATGGAAGGACAGAGTAATCAAGTAGGCTTCAGATAAAATACCACAAAATACATTTTTGCATCAGGGATTGGTTTACTAAACTTCTGAAGCAATATGCCCTTGTAGTTTGGAACTAGAATTCTAGTTTGTAAAGCCTCATTTCAATTGAATGCTTTTCTCTATTGTTATTAAATTAATAGTTTGACTGAAGACTATAAATTATTCTAAAATTAAGGTGCAGCATATCAATCCATTCCTCTGTATTTCTTCACACAATATCATGCATTTAGTTTGTAAGTAGTCTTTTCCAGAAATGAATTGGCTGTTCAATCCCTGTGTAAGGGGACATTGGAACAACTCTTAAAGTTAAATTAATTCAGTTTAACTTCATTTACATCAATGCTTCTGCTAAAGAGTTTGATACAAAATTATAAGTAACTTCTACAATGCAAGCCTATATACTGAAATAAAAGTTACAGGCGATGATTTGTGAAAATTATATTGCAGTTTTACTTAATGATTAATTTCATTTTGCAAAACGGTATTCCAACGGAAAGCATATTTATTTCCCTTTACAAACATAAAAAGGCAAATCCTTTGCAATATTGTTATCGTATTTATGTAAATGATATATTTTTATTCTCAAGGCTGTCTGGGCGATCTGCAGTTTCTTTACTACACCACAAATTGGCTCAAAGAAAGGCTTAATTTTCTTTCCCGAAATGCAAGCAATTAATCAATTTCTTTTGGAATCTCTTTATGTGATGGCATACATGTAATTTGCAAATATCCTTGGCAAATTGACTTCTGAGTAAACAAAGTAGCTGGTCAAAGATTTACACACTTGTTGAGATTGCGTTGCTTTAATGCTACAATATTTCACTTGGTTAAATATTGTCTAGAATTTGTTTATCCATTCCTAATACATTTATCTGTCCCCAATAGCCCTGTAACTAATAGTATAAACTCAATTCCTGATATCCCCATTAATCCCCAATTCCCTAATATCCAATTTCTGATAACCTTACCCACCCCAATACCCCAATATCTTACACCCAATCCCTGTGTGATTTACATACTTTCAGATCCGCATCCAAAGTGAGTCCAGATATTTTCAAACAGTTCAAATCCAAATGAAGCAACAGCTTTAAAGATTGGTGATTACTGGTTTTGGTCCAGATAGAGTCAAGTTTCTTGATTTTTTGTGGTACTTTAGGATGTGTTAGAGATTTTAGTTCCACATTTGACTAATGTTATTGATATATTGCACCAGAAGGCGTGATATAATTGTTCATTTAGTTGCTTAAAATGACACTTTCTCTAGTATAGTGGATGATCGTAAAGTCGATCACTTAAGGGAGACTTTTTAGGAGCGATTGTTCTCACTTAATAAAATTCAAATCAACCTCAAAATATTAAGGCACATTGAAAAATACGACTTCAAAATAAACTAACAAACTACTGCAAGACTTCTAGGATTTTTTTTCAACAGAAACTTCAAACTTGGGTTTGAAAATGCAGAAAAAAACTGTTATTTGTAAGATTGATCATTAAGTCGATCACCTAGTACCACCACTTTCATTGGGATCAACAAGATGAAAGGTTTGTTACAAGATGATCAGTAATATCTATCAAGCAAAAATTTGTACACAGATTTTATATTAGTTGTATTATGATAAACTGGATGGTTTATTTCTGTATTGAGGTAATATTTTAGTGTTTATTTCAGAAAATATAAAAATATATCTACTTGGGACATATTGCAGGACTATTTTCGTGGAATATATTCAAGCAAAGGGTGCATGCTTGTTTATTTGCAAATTCAAATGAAGTTTGCTATGTGCGGTAAACCTGTTAATGTGGACCGATCGACTCAATGAGCATATCGACATAATGATCATCTACTATACATCCTCATAAATCTTTATTTCCAACATGTAAATATTTTTCTATCATTTTCTGTACAAATATTGCATCCGCTACATTTGACATATATTCTCCCATTAAAACAAATATCTATCATCCCTCTTGTAAAATAGAAAGATTAGAATCCAGAACAAAGCCATCCTAACTGATAAATCTTCCATACGGGGAGCTAAGTGGCTTGATGATTAGCAACTGGGCAAAATAATTTGACATCTCACACCTCTTTGGACAGCTTAGGACTGTGTGTGGGAAATACTAATTCCATATCCAGATAGGATCAAAGCCATTAAAAGGTACATGAAAATATGTACCATACTTTATGGCACCATATTCTTTATGACACATAAAGTCATAGTCGTTGCAAACTGTTATTTTAATGCCACATCTTGTCTTCTGGACATCCTGATTATACGGATGCAAGAGATTTACCGAGTAATAACCAAGAACACAGATGTGGCTCTTTGTGCATTGTCAGATATATTTTGGCAGGCAAAGGGCCACAATTGATTCAAATTTTGGCTGTGACAGTAACAAGATTAATAGGAAATTCCCCTAAAATAGATAAATGTTGACTAAATAAGGATAAAAATTCTAAAAATTACATGTTTGCATATGATTTTTTTCATGGGTAACTGATTGTAGATCACAATTACATACAGATGAACAAAGAGAGAAAATATTCTCATGGCTAGTGTTGCACATGGAAATATATGTTCAACAAGAGTGCTCATAGAGGACATCTTCCGTAAAGTACCAACACCTCAAATATTCCTTATTAGTACAGTTAGCAAAAATAAATAAATAAAAGTAAAACAAAATTACTGGAGCCAGTAGCAGTGAATCGTAGTGTACTGTTGTGTTAACAGTGACATTTGCAAACAGACAGACGCACATTGGCAAAAATATACCATCCTCCAAGGAAGTAATAAAACCTGTTTGTTAAAAGACGAAAAAACCCTCATGAGTCTTGTGGCTAATTTTTAGTTATTTTCTGCTATCCAACATCATTGGCTAAGACAGATTGCATTCATACTTATTTAAAAGTATTATTAAAATACCTTTGCGTAACAAGAAGATGAAGGATCTTCCAGAAACATCCATATATCCTTGCGCCATTTTTTCCATCCATGCCTGACTACATGGTCCGTATCCTTACACCTGAATAAATCCGAAGTTTGCCATCCAAAGGTTCTCTCAAGTATGGACAATGTCTTATCTTCTTCTTCATATTCTTTATAACTCTTCCAGCAACACGGTGATATCCGACTCTCAGGAATATTCCAGAAGTCAATTTCCCTTTTAATCACTGACCCACAGAATGAATGTGGAAAGTGCAAATCTCCTGATTGATAACAGTCCAAGATGTATGGAAACAACTCTGGATTCCTGTCAAAGAAATACTCCCCATTATGAATATCATAGGCAGGATCTGCTGGGGATATATTGGACAATTTAGTGTTGGCTATCTTATCCAGGGTGGATGAGAAAGTGACAAACTTCCTCCCTGCAATGTTTATTGTCACTGTATTCCTCATTATCGCCCAGTCGTTTTTTCTGTTGGCTGTATCAGCTCCATGGAGTTTTAGCTTGTTAGAGTTACTGCTGATAATTTCCTGTTCTACAGAGCCAGCAGCTTGCAGTGACTCAGTATTATTGTCATCTGAATGTTCCATAGCTCTAGCCTCTGCAACAAAAACTGGTGTTAATGTGTGTGTACATTGCAGTCACCTCTTTCAACTGACAGGCAAATGTTCCATCTTTTATAGAAGTAATTCAAGTGGTTGTTTTGTAATGCAGTACAACTTCAAGACAGATTGTTTCTTTGTGCTTGTGTGCAATTTTATAAGGGTTTTGTTTGATTAAAAACAATGTTATTCCACAAGAGTAAATTTTGTGCATAACTTGTAATGCAGAAAACGTTTTAGCTTAACCTTTAGATATGTTTTTTTAATATAATATTTAATTGAGTGATTAAATGGACGGCGTAAAATGGTGCAAACTGATCAATATACAGCCCATGAAAGCGGATTTCTTCTATTAGGAATTGTAATAAGTGGTATTTAATGTCTGATTTAACTGTTTATTTAATATTTGTGCTGATTTAAAGTGTTTGATGAATTACAGTACTTAGGAAGCACAAAACACAAACCTGACTTTTTTTCAAAAGCCTCTATCTGATGCTGTTGTTGCTTAACACCTATATAACTATAGTGAAAGATGAATAAAGATGTCCATAACTTTAGGCTGAATTATCAAAACAGTTTCATGCAAAATTGAGTTTCAGAAGAAAAAACAGTATTAACAATGAACTGAAGATGTCCCATTGTTCAGTTTTCCATTTGTTTTAACGCTTGTCTTAAATTAGTACAAACAGCAAGTAATGGAAATATAAAACTTTAACCAATCAGATTGAGATAGTATAAAACCAGTTATAAGATACTCATTTAATTGTGAAATAATGTTTCACATAAATCACATTAGTTTACACAGGAATTAATATTTACTTGTATTTGTGCCAATGAATTTGCTATGCAAAATACACTTGTGCAATGTCAGACAATAGCATCTTAAATAAAGATGCTGTGTAAAAGTTTTGCTAAATTACCACGACATCCTGATTTTTAATTATAGTACTTCAGGGTTAATGTCACTTAAAGCTTCCAGAGCTCTGATAGCATTGCAAAAATCTCTGTTCACACTTTGCTGGGAAGTATGACAACATTATCTTCTCCAAAGAGGGGACACAATTGCACATCTTTCGATAGAACAGGTCTACTACACTGTTCAAAACTACCCAGAGCAGATGCCAAAGAGGGTCCTGTGATGGTCATATTTCCGCATTTTTCTTGCACCTGATGGATCCATTATCACTATGGTGTTAATATTTGGTTAATGTTAGTGAGATATATTTCACCAAATTAAAGTTTATCACCATTCACCATTAAAGATAGATCTGTTAGTGAATTAAAAATCCATGAACAGGATATAACAGAAAACCTGCTTGTTTTTGTTTGCTGTGGCCAATACTCTCAGCTAACATAGAATCGCTCCATCTTTTATAGAAGTAACCCTAGACACAAAGAACCTACTGCCTTTTCTTAAGTCTTCTATGATTGCACTTGTCACAAAAGATCTACAGAATTGGTGCTAGAGTAGAGAGAACAGGCTTTTAATTTGGGTCGTGTTGTCAAACCATTTCTTGTGCAAATTGTAACATTATTAATGCAGAAAACACATTACTTTTATAATATACAGAAATAGACAAATTTAAATTATAATTTAACTCTATTTTGTTCCGATATTATTAGCTTCTGTGAAACACATGAAAATAAAACTTAAGGTTAGTTTTATATTTCTGATACAAAAAAGCCGTCTTTTGGTCCACATTGATTGTTTAACACCCTCAAGAAATTACTTTTCACAGTCAACCAGCCAAGCAAGTTTTATAATTGATTGGACTCACTCTCAGAATAACAACTGGGGCTTCCAACTGCTGTGGGGAATAAAATCACACACATGTAACTCCAATGTGGAGGCTCACTTAAATACAAGTAAATTGTATAAGAATAAAGCACAGAATGTGATTGGAGTTAATTGTTATATTTATTAAGCTTGATACATAATTTTCTAACATATAAATAATATCCACATACTTTATATATGACTTTAATAGGGGTTATATTGAACTGTTATTGTATTATATAATTTATATTACACATATATTACCATATTTTTAACTTATAAGTTTTACTCTTGTTTTAATGAGTTATATCTCATGATATTTTTCGTGATTTTTATCACATTTAGCAAATACTAAAGCTTTGTCACAGAAACACCAATACAGCTAATGTAGCCTTACATTAAGGCTTGAATTTACTTGTATTACTTTTGTAGGATACATGGAGACAAGAAGTAACCACACTGTTCCTTACACTAGACTTGCATGCCATTAGACAATGTTTTCCATTAACCCTTCCTCAAAAGAGCAATTCAGAATTGTCCCAGTACTCACTCAGCATTTATTCAGTCATAAAACTCAAGACATTGAGCAAATATGAAGGAACTTTTTCGGAGATTTTATTTTTCTGTGCTATTTGGGTATTCGGCATTAAACAGGGGGTATAATTATGTACTCTTTTTTATCTTTTACCCTAGCCCCTAGAAGGGGAAGGATATTGTACTCAACCCTGTTGTCTGTTTGTTAACACACGCCTTAATGGTGATATGGACTCAGATCATTGATTCTGATACGGAACTTGACAGAAAATCACGATTTTTTTTCGGGATTACCTAAGGGCAAGTGTTTTTGTATTCTTGGGCACTACATATTGCTTGTATATTCCTTTTTACCCCCAAAGGCTAAAGAGTGCAACTCGATAGAGAAAGGGGTATACAGCTATCATAAAAACAGCTAATAAGAAAAGTGGATTGGTTCATTGGACCTACAGTTTGACCAGTACCCGAAGCAGTCTATATGCCAGGTCATATGACCCGCAAGGCCAAATTCAGCCTGAAGGTCAGATTGAGTGCTGTGATATGACCCCAAAGGTCAAATTCGCAGTGGGTTATTTCTGATGCTATGATTGAAGTCCAAGGTAGTAAGTGCACAAGCGGTTTGAGGAAATTTTATTTACATGTTAAGACAGTAAAATAGCCTCCAAAGAGGAACTTTTTTAAAAGTTTGGCACAAAATTTTAAAAAGCACCAACACATATACCCAACATATGGGTCGTAACAGTAGAACTACCATAATGGTTATAGTCAATATATACATATACCACAGTGGTTATAAACACATAATTAAAGTATTAAGACAATTATCAGACCAGGTGTCAGGTAAAGCCCAGTCGCTATTTCCATGTAGGTTGTATATGCAGCAGCTTATAGTCGTAATTAGTAGGGGGGGGGGGGCAGAGTCAGTCTGGTCCTGCCTAATCCTAAGAGATCTTTGCATACCCAGATGGATCAGTTCTAGGTGTGATCTGAAAGCAATCCTGTTCCTAAGGAGCTATGTCAATCCTGCTGGAGACCTCCCTTGGGTGGATTAGTCCCAAGGGGTCCAGCTCCAAAGTTGAAATGTAACCCGTGTGCACCCTTAGAGGGGGTCAGTTTCCAAGGGGGTAAAAGCTTTGACAAATCCGGTAGGGGGGAGCCAGAGTCCGTCTGGACCACCTAATCCATAAGATCCTGCAAACCACATCAATCCTAGGAGACCTCCCAGAGTTGGATCAAGGCTCTGGGGTCCAGTTTGCAGTGCGAAAGTGATCAGTATTGCCATGAGCCAAGAATCCCCAACATGGGGCACTCAGGAGTAGATCAAGCTCAAGAGGTACAGCTCATGGGTCGAAAGTCGAACCAATACACTCTTAGAGGTGGTTAGACTCCAAGAGGGAAGTTGCTTAGTCAAATCAGTAGTTACAAATCTGTGTCAGTGGAGGGTAGGAGGATTCAATTCTATAATACGTGTGTGTCCTTTAACTGACACTTTGAAAATGTAGTAAGAAACCCCAACACATGGGGCAAATGAACTGGAACGACATTGACTGGTGAAACTAATTAATGCATAATATTTTCCCTAGAAACCATGCACAGTGAACCTACGAATTAAGGTAGTGGTCAAACTGCCCCAGCAGGCTCCTACATAGCCATGCTTTACACAGTTTGACCAGTACCCGAAGCAGTCTATATGCCAGGTCATATGACCCGCAAGGCCAAATTCAGCCTGAAGGTCAGATTGAGTGCTGTGATATGACCCCAAAGGTCAAATTCGCAGTGGGTTATTTCTGATGCTATGATTGAAGTCCAAGGTAGTAAGTGCACAAGCGGTTTGAGGAAATTTTATTTACATGTTAAGACAGTAAAATAGCCTCCAAAGAGGAACTTTTTTAAAAGTTTGGCACAAAATTTTAAAAAGCACCAAACCCAATCAAAAAGAGCTCGAAATGATGGAAGCAAAGGTGCAGGGGATTGAAGAAGAAGCTTGGGTAGCATTTTGTAAATATGTCCACACTGCGGGGCTACGCCATAGGCCATGTGCCATGATGTTCTGCAGGGGAATATTGTTGTCAAATGCAAGTGTAGCTCCAGATCTACGGAAGGTGTGAAAGCCATGGCCAATGGGAGATATTTTCAAGTTTGCTAGTACTTGCTTCAAAGCATCTCTGATTACAGTGTCAATTACCTGGTTGAAAGGTGGGTCTTTATTTGCGAATAAAGGATCTGTATCATGGAGTGGTCTGGATATCAACAGTGTCCTGAGGGCTCTAACTGGACACAGCCAGTAATTGTTGATTTGAGGGATTTGGACAACATGGTGTGATTTGTTATCTTGCATGGTTTACACCATTTTAGTATTAGATTAGCTCCTGGGGGTGCAAATATGACATCCTGCCTAAGGAAATGTTTGTTAGGGTCGAATAGTTTAAGGCTATGGGGAGCCATGTTGGACATCCTCAGAAAAGCGTAAAAGGCAGTTAAGAATATTGCCCTGAATAGGATGGGGTCTGGTAGGGTATCACATTGCTGTGAAATCAGATATAAAATGGGTATATCAAAAATGCCCCTGGGTGTGGGACGAAACGGTGAGTGTAGAGATAACCCTCTGAGGTATCTGTTGACCAGGGGATGAGTTACCGCTGCACCGCTGAGTTACCGACCTTAACTGAGAGGGCACTCTTGTGGAGATATTCTAGAAATGTGAGAATATTATGTAATGTAATTTCTTTGGGTAGGTCCATGAACATAATGAAGGCCAGGTAGGTCCTAAAGTGTGTCCTGTGGGCAGACAGTGTTGATGGTCTGTAGGCTCTATGGATGACTTGCCAAGCTGAATCCAGGAGTGTGCTTGAGGCAGGAGTAGCTCCTGAAATTAGATAGACATGTCAAGGTGAAAAAACGATAGTGGAATGTCGAACCATTGATAGCTTTCTTTAAGGTTGTGGAGAAGGTGTGAATTTACATTTTTTTCTGAATATAATCTAGAAAGAAGGTCAGCAATGGTATTATTAATACCCTTAACATGATCCATTTGTATGTCAATATCAAGAGTAGCAGTAATCATCCAGATGTTACGGATGCAGGCCACTAGAAAAGGGTCTTTGGTCTTGCTGGTCTGTACCACCTGGACCACAGCCAGATTATCACAATAAAATCGTACTAGTGAATGCTTCCAATGATCACCCCACACTCTTAGAGCTAGCAATACATTGAACATTTCCCAGTGTACTATTCCCGTTTCAAAAGTTGGGAAAGGGTAAATGGGAGTACTGTAAACTCTATTTCCCCAGACCCCCCCTAACCCTGTTAGTGATGCATCAATATGAAGGGTATGGGGTTGTTGAATGGGGTTTTTAACCAGGATAGCCTTGCCATTGAACTGGTGTAGAAATCTAATGAACCAGTTAAGATCTTGCCTCATTTCTGTGGAGATTCGAAATTTATTTTTGCAGCAGTCCTGTCGAAAAGTAGCTAGAATACGGTTAACAAAAATACGAGCCGGTTTCACGCATTTATGCAAATACAGTAACTTCCCTAAAAGGGACTGTAAATGTTTTTTGGAAATAGTGGTTTTGGTCAAAGTATTGACGCAGTGGTCATATATGGCACCTATTTTCTCTGCATCAATGTTCAAGGTATTAGTGTCAAGGTTTATGCAAATACCCAGACATGTAAGAGTACGAGTTGGTGGAGTTCTTTTGTCATCGTTCATAGGAAGGCCTAGTTCCTGCAAAAGGTCAGTAAGGGTGTCAAACGCTTGTTTTGCCTTAGATTTATGGTTGATAAGAATAAAATCATCAATGTAGGTGAAAGTTTTAAAACCTTTACGCTTCATAATGTGCGTAATTACGTCGGCTACTAATTGAAAAGATGCGGATCCATGGATCCAGCCGAAAGCTACCGACAGATCCTGATAATATTGGCCATTCCATGACAATCCAAACTTAATTGCATCCCCAGGATCGACCCTAAGGTTTCTAAAGGCCCTAGAGATGTCTATTTTCGACATAAGTATTTCATTGGGATTATTGCAAATTTCATTACAAATGTCATCGATGGTGGGGAACTTTAAAGTGAATTATCAACGTTATCATTGAGTGAATGACCCTTTGGATATGACAAGTTTAAAATGACTCTCCTTTTATCTATGTCTTTGGGTCGAGTTAACATGGGAGAGCAATGGAATTTATCAGAAGGAATGTCAGAGAAAGGACCTATGATTGCTCCAAATGCCTTCTCTTTATCAAGGTACTGTTGGATAGCTTCAGGATATTGAAGAGACGAAAAATGGTTGGATATGCTGGTGTTGTGTATAGCATCAGGATCAGTGAGGGACAATGGAAAACCAAACTTAAGATACTGGTAGATTCTTTGGTCTGGGTAATCTGCAAGATACCTCTCCCAAGCAGGTAGGTTCAAATTGCTTTTGATGGGGAATCTAGCTTGCTTGTAATTTGGAAGTCCGGTTGCTCTGATCATGTTGCCTATTTTTGTGACTTGTTTAATGTTATCGTAGTTACAAAAATCCCTGTCTGGGCCAATGAACTTGAATTCAGTTTCTTGTAAAGAAATAAAACCCCTATCTTTGTCTGGGTCATTGTAGTCTTGGGACTCCCAAGATTATTAAGGTCACCAAAATTTTTGAAAAATTGGGGAGGGGGGTCGGTGTAATGAGTCGGCTCTGTGTCGACACCGTCGACAATTTCAAAACAACACTGTTGTCTCTAGGCCTGACTTTGCTTGACATGTTATGGGTAGACTTGTCCTAATTTTCTATCAGGTTCATTATAATTCTATCCATATATTTCTCATAGGACATGTTTAAGCTGTTAAACGTCCTGCAATCTTGTTTAAAATTATCAGTAGTAATAGCAGCATTTACTTTTTCCAACTCAGTAACTTCCTGTACCTTTAATGGACAGTGAATCAACATGTTTTGAGTATGTATAATTTCCAGATGTTCCACAGGAAAAGTGTCACAGTGGTAGAGCCGACCAGAACCAAAAATTTCATCACTTACTATGTAAAAGAAACCCCTTTGCAATTGGCCATTTCCATCCGAATATACAATGTGCACATGATTAGCAGTACCCGAAGAAATTTGACACCAGTTAGTGTATTGTAGGGTGGCCATGTTGGATTTGCAAAAATAGCTATTATGGTGATCAGCTGTAGTCACTGTGGCACGTTTACTGTTACCCTTTTGGTTAAATATGGTCCCCCCCCCACCCCTGTTATGCTGAGTCGTAACCTGGGGATAAGATAATTGGCCCCTAATATTGGTAAACTCATCAGCCATTTTACTGGACATGTTACATAATAACTGGGAATCCCCAGTACTACCAGTCTGGTTATGAACATTATATGACAAATAATGCTGGTTACTTTGCACGTTCATATCAGAGTTATCAACTAATTTGACATTATATGAACAATCATTTACACTTTCATTATCATTGACATTGGTTAAGCAACTTACAAAATTATCACATGTATTGGATAAGTTACCATTACGTTCATTCTCATATTTAAATTTAATTAGTTTATTGTTCTTGTCCCGACCCCTGTGTCCAGGTGGTTGACCTAAAACCTAGCTGGAAGTGGATACCTTTTCTTGCTTTTTACTCCTAAAGTTACATTTGTTTTCAGGATGGTTTGCTGTAGGACCTTGCTTGCCACAGAAGCTGCAGTTGTGTTTATACAACCCGTGGTGAACATCATGTGTACACGACTCCTCGTTGAAGTATTTGCAGAACTTCTTCAGGGGTGATGGAGCAGAGTGTGAATTAATCAACGAGACTTGCGAGGCGCTTAATCTGTTCAAAGCCCACTGTGTTGAGTCATTCCAGGTCAGGTTACCCTCTTCCAACTCATGCATTGAACATGCCCAGGCATTTTTCACTGCAGTGAAAGGGATTGATACTGCGTCCTTCATGGCAGCAATCACTTGGATTAGGGCTTGTCTGGAAGTGGCTTGGTCCTGCATGTGAAGGATATTGGTTAACTGGCCCGCCACCCATTGTGGCATGGACAAATCATCATACAGTAAACGTTTTTTACCATTTGACCCATGGAAGCCCTTGTTGGGCCATCTGACTTCAGGTGCAACAGATACAGTATCATGAGTATTGTAACGTCCGGATCTGCGGTGTGGCTTACCTTGAGAGGATTCCAATCTGTTATGGCTGTCATAGGAAGCCAGGATACTAGATACAGCCTCTGACACATTTGGAAGTCGCCTGATGGTTTCTAAACTGGGCAGTACGGCATCGCTAGGAAGGTTGGACGAGAATCTCCCCCCTGTGGTCTGTGGATGATGGTTTGAACCCGTCTGCTCCTCACTGGAAAGAGAGGTAGTGCTACCAGTCGCGGGGCGTGGGGTTTGCGCTCCTCTGACCTCTCCTGAATAATGAACATGTGGTATTGTTGCAGTGCCCTGGTGTCGGGATAGGCCTGGAGCTTGTCCCTGCAAGTGTGGCCAGTGGCTAGTGGGGTAGGAAGGTTCTGACGACTGCCGTTCTAGTTTCGTCATTCTGTCAGAAAGAGACTGGTTGGAAGCTTTAATGTCTGATAACATGGCAAGAACCATATCATGATTAGTCTGTACAGGTGGAGGAGGTTGAGGCGATGAAACAGAGGACGAGGCCAACATACCATCTTGTAAGAAGGATTCCTCATGAATCTGATTCTTCCGACGAATCTTCTTGGTTGAAATCCTGGCACGAGCAGAAGCTGTCACCCTTTTCCTCTGGCCAGACGGAGTTTTCTTGGGATTTGATGGCATTTTGTATATATTGAACTATCACTTCATAACAGTAAAACACTTTGTAAATATGTATAACTAAGACTTGTAAAACACTTGTAGATAAATGTATAAAAGTAATAAAATCCCGTTAGGTTTCTTCAAATATTTACATTCAATTCTATAATACGTGTGTGTCCTTTAACTGACACTTTGAAAATGTAGTAAGAAACCCCAACACATGGGGCAAATGAACTGGAACAACATTGATTGGTGAAACTAATTAATGCATAATATTTTCCCTAGAAACCATGCACAGTGAACCTACGAATTAAGGTAGTGGTCAAACTGCCCCAGCAGGCTCCTACATAGCCATGCTTTACACAGCATCAGAGACAATTGCAAACCTGAAAGGATAACCTGTTTCAACATTTGCAAGAGAGAAAGTTTGAAGATATGCCTCTTGATATTGTTAAAGTTGTTCCATTGTCTTTAACTGGTCATCGAAAACTAGGCTTTTGGAATCAATATGTACCTAATTAATGTGCCCCTATGGGGTTTTACTGGCAAAATGGTTAAAAATATTCTCATCCGAGTTGATCATAGTCTGAAAAAGGACCATGGGACAATGGCAGATTTTTTTGATGAAATGCATCTTGTACATAAAATACAACTTCACGAACAATACAGCTTAATATTAAATTACATTCACAGTGCGACACAAGCAATGATACTAAACAGTGAAATAGAATTAAGTGAATAAAGAATAGATGTTTCTTATTTAATCAGTAAAAACAATTGTTCAAAGATAATTCGATTAATATTTTCCATAAAGACTTCTAGGGTTTGGTACTTGTCAGGATTCCCATCACACCCATTTAGCATAGATCAGGGCTGAAAACAAGGAGATCCCACATCATCTTACTTTTTTCCGCTTTGTACCCAAGTTATGTTTTTTATGATAGAAAATCAATTATGTATTTAAGGTATTTATCTTAAAAAGATATATTGCAAAATGACACAGTTTGTCGATGATATTACAATGTTTTTTGAGAGAAGCAAGGATTTTCCATTTGCACCATTAAATGCATTAGATATATTTGGGACATTATTCGGGCTAAAGTTAATGGGCATGTTCCACTCGAACTGACCCAGTAAGCGACTATAACACTCTAGGGTTAGTTGTAAAGTCATGGAATTGGGGATGAATCCACAAAAAAGCATGCAAAAATGATAGGTCGGTCAAATCTTTCTGACAGGACATAGCACATACCGGCTTGACTGGATCAAGATCGCGACCTGACTAGGAGCCAGGATCAGTTTCTTCACTACAAGACGGGAAACTACAAGGACAAGCCATAAACCCCTAAAAGACAAGCTGTTGCAACCCCAGACAAGCTGTACTGACAGACAGGACTGGAGCATTTTCCCAGCTCACTCGGACTGGATTGATTAAATCCTGGACTCGGGATCCAGAATCAGGATCAAACAAAAAACTATATAAACCCCCTGTGGCTTGCAAACAACATCATTTGTCACTGCAAATATGCCAGCTACACATTAGAGAGACCTACATCAGCTTTGGGTACTTTTGGCTTTTATTTAGTTTAATTTTTTGATTTGCATCTTGATGGGAAGACAGAGGACACATTTGAACCCAGCACCATCACCTGCCATACAGCCACCAGCACAGCCTTAGCCCCCGCCAGGCCCCAAGAGATTTCTGTGGATAGACTTTGGGTCCAGTGGTTCCTGCTCAGATCTACAGATTTTCAAAAGAAGTATTTTGAGGGAGAAGATCGAGAACGTCAGCTTGGGGCTTCCAGAACCTGAACTGCTGGTGGAGGGAGGGCCAGACTACTTCTTGTTGGGTGACAACACCTTGCCTTGATGCCCCGGATGGTCAAATCCTACAGCCAAAGACAACTGACCAGGGAAGAAAGAATAGCCAAAAATACAGTATCTCCTGGGGCAGGAGGGTGTAGAAAACGACTTTTGAATCTTAGTAAGCCACTTCAAGGTACTACTGGGCACCATGCAGCAAAGGCCATGGGTTATCAGAGACATTGTGTTTACATTGTGGTGTTGCATAACATGATGAGGACACATCAGACAGGGCAACAACCCCAGGAAATGAGGACACATCAGACAGGGCAACAACCCCAGGAAATGAGGACACATCAGACAGGGCACCAACCCCAGGAAATGATGTAGTGGCCCAACACAATGAACAGGCTGTGTATGTGCCAAATGAGAACTACAGGAATCCTTTGCAGGGTTGGCCAGTCGATTGAAGGGGTGGTTTTAACCAGTTAAAAAACCGCCCTGGTCAATACTTTAAAAGTGGTCAAAACTGGTCCATACTGGTCAATTGACCAAATGTTTTTAATTTTTGCTTAAAACAAACAAACCTTTTAACCTATGATGATCATACAAAACTAAGCCATCAACAGGACCTTAAAAAACCCATGTTATTAATTCCTTACAAAAAGTCACTAGACTTGTTCCTCACACCTTTCCTAAAGCCATTTAATCTGGGCAAGAGTATTTTGACAGCTCTGTCATGTTTTCCACAGTACAGAGTATAATCTTTTATTTATGATTTATAGCTGTATTTCAATGAAATGTACAGGGCCCAATTTCACTAAAGGACTTAAACTAAGTCTTTTTATTGGCTAAGTCAGGGACTTAAATCTAAGACTTTGGTCTTAGCTAGGTCTGGGACTTAAATGGATTTCACAAAAGGGTGACTTAGCTATGTCCAAGCTTATCAAATAATCACAGTGGTTTTCTGTGTCATGTGACCTTTTATATCCTTCATTTGATGCATTTTATCTAAGGATAAGTGCTGTTTTGAAATAGAAAACCTTGTTATATCATATAAACTTCTGAAAGACTACTTCAGTAAGGTGTTCTGCATAATTGTACTTTATTTACAGCCATTTCAAATTTTGAAGTGGAGATCAAAAATGGCGGCCATATTTAAGTCCTCTTTACAAAATTTAAGCCCACTACCTCCCAGACTTAAAGTTAAGTTCACTGACCTTGATTTGCATCTTTATGGGAAGTCAGAGGACACATTTGAACCCAGCACCATCACCTGCCATACTGCCACCAGCACAGCCTCAGCCCCTGCCAGGCCCCAAGAGATTTCTGTGGATAGACTTTGGGTCCAGTGGTTCCTGCTCTCAGATGCACAGATTTTCAACAGAAGTATTTTGAGGGAGAAGATCGAGAACGTCAGCTTGGGGCTTCCAGAACCTGAACTGCTGGGGGAGTCCACTGACTTAGCAATTTCATGGACTTAGCTGCTTTGTGAAATCTGCTAAGCCTAACACCACAGACTTAACACTCTTTTGACAAAATTTAAGACCAAAGTCTTAAATTTAAGTCTAAATCTGGACTTAAGTCCCTTTGTGAAATCGGCCCGTGGTATATATCAATGTGATTTTATTCCTTGGTTTTTTTGTATTTATTCTTTTTTTTTTTTTTTTTTTTTTTTTAATTATTCTCCTCTCAATTTTACATACATTTGTATTGTACAGAAGTGAGTACAGGATATACATACACATCTATGCAAGAAAGATAAGTAAAACAGATTAACAGATCACAATAAGTTCATATCAATAGAAAAAAGGCATATTAGTAACTGTTAGTAAACATCGACTGAACAAAATATTTAGGCTGAATTCTAGACTGTTAAAACAAAACAACAGGTCTTTTTACATTGGCTCTGTACTTGGAATACTAATTCCACCATAACTGTCATAATTGATTTTTTTTAAGTTCCTGAAAACAGACCTTTCCAAAGTGACCATTTTTTCTTGAATTCACTTTTATTATTTATTTTTGATAATAATTCTTGCTCTATGAATTTTTCCTTAGTAATTTCCTGGACTTGGTACACATTTAAATCACTACCTTTCATGGCACATTTAAAAATATAGTATCTATCAATCATCAGAATAAAGTTTAATGGGCAAGAGTTTGCATCAGCTTCAGTGTATCCTAAAACCAATATTTTTTTTGTCAAAATTACATTTATTTTTATTTTGGATCTTATCCACGCTTTGACATTGTACCATACGTCGCATACTTTTTCACATTCTGAAAATAAATGAACTAAAGTTTCAGCCTGTTCACCACATATTCGGCATAGGTCATTATTTGTAATTTTAATTTTTTTCAAAAAGTGATTGGTACCTAGTATTCTCTGAATAATTCTATATTGAAACCATATGTAAGTGTTGTCTTTTATGGTATTAAAGCATATATTGTACACATGTTGCCAATTTTTGCTATCTTGTTCTGTTCCAAATTCAGAATTCCATTTGATTTCATTGCCAGGTTGATCTGCTTCAAAATCAGACATTGCTTCATATATTTCCCTTTTATTTTTCATGGAGTTCATAATTATTTTCAAATGGAAAGGTAAATATGGTTTCGTACAAACAAAGTTATTTCCCTTTTTGTGTTTTTCAATGAAGGCTTTTACCAACCTTTCTATACTGTAATAATGCAAAAAATTTATATTTATCTTATACCTCTCTGTTAAAGTGTCTTGAGATAGTACATTACCTCGATTATCTATAATATCATTTATAATATTAATACCTTTTCTTGACCAGTTTAAGTAGAAAGTGTATCTGGCACTTAACTGTTTGTTAAACCAGACACTACTGTTACAAATATCTTCATTTGATTTGATTTTTTGTTTTGCACATAGCTCTGACCAATATTTAAATACCGCATTCCAAAATGGGTTTAGAACTTGTTGAAAATTTAACAACCATTGTCCACCATAGATATTTATGTTATCTAGTTTCTGTATTTCACTCTTCAGCAG
Source organism: Sabellastarte sp. h YS-2021 (assembly GCA_964017235.1). NCBI lineage: Eukaryota > Metazoa > Annelida > Polychaeta > Sabellida > Sabellidae > Sabellastarte > Sabellastarte sp. h YS-2021. The sequence goes on from OZ024933.1 coordinate 34,778,887, forward strand.
ATCACTCCAAGTGTGTTCCGTTTGGAAGACAATATATTTAAGCCACTTAAGTTTCATAGACTTTTCAAAGTTAAATATATTTATCATTTTTAGACCACCTTTGTTATAGTTCATGGATACTGTTTTCCTACTCACTTTATCAGGTTTCCCGTTCCAAAGATAATTGTAAAACAATTTGTTAATTTCATTTAGAATGGAATTTGGTGTGGGTATTGATGAAAATAGATGGATAAATTTTGGCAAAATTAATGTTTTTAAAACAGTTATTTTACCAATGGGTGTTAGTATTCTGTATTTCCAAGAGTTTAATTCAGCTTTTGCTTTAAGTAAAACTTTTTCAAAATTCATTTTCAAAATATTATTTAGGTCTGTCGAGAAAGTAATCCCTAAAAGTGTGAATTCGTCTTCTCCCCAAAACATTTCAGGGTTAGTATTTATTCTTGATTTAGAGTTTATTTTACTTCCAATCCAGATGAGTTTTGTTTTATCTTTATTCACTTCAAGACCTGATATACTACCGAATATCTCTAAAGTATTTAAAGTGGCCTGCAAGGACTTTTGACTTCCATCAAGGATAACAGTGATGTCATCTGCAAATTGTGTTAGTTTAATTTGTTTTTTACCGACTGTAATTCCTTTGATATCTGTATTTAGATCTATCATTAGAGTAAGTATTTCTGCAACTAAGATAAATAGATATGGCGAAATCGGATCTCCTTGTCTGCATCCTCTTTCTATCTTAATCGGTTTCGACAAAAAACCACATTGAATAACATATGCACTAATGTCACTATTAAAAAGTTTAATCCAATTTATAAAATTTTTGTCAAATCCGAAGGTTTTTAGAACTTCACAGAGAAAATTCCAGGACACAGAGTCAAAAGCTTTCTTGAAGTCAATCAGCATTAATAGCCCAGGTATTTTTCCCTTTTCTGCATAGCTCATAATATCATATACTAATCTTGTGCCTTCTTCAATGCGCCGCCCCTTTATAAATCCTGATTGACTTTTTGAGATAATGTATTCAAGGTGTGGTTTCAGTCTGTTTACTATTACAGCGGAAGCCAGTTTATATATTGAGCATAGCAGAGATATTGGCCGCCAGTTTTCAATAAGATTTCTATCTTTACCTCCCTTAGGTAAACATGTTATCACTGACTGTCTTAATGAAACGGTAAGTTTTCCTTTTCTGTAACAGGTATTTAATGCATTCAGTACATGGATTTTGAGTTTACCCCAAAACACTTTTAAAAAATCAGCAGGAATACCATCAATTCCTGGTGTTTTGTTGTTTTTAGTATTTTTAAGGGTAGTGCTTAACTCACTAATATTAATTTCCCCACTAATATCTGTACAGCAGATTTTCGTAACTTGTGCGGCTATTTGTGGTGGTATAAGCCCTTGCTTATTTTTGTCTTTTTTCCCAAACAGATCACTGTAGAATCTGTTTTTGTATTGTATTTATTCTTGTCCCTGCTAATATTGAGTAAATATTACTATCTTGCCAATCATTCCTTAAACTTTAAACACAAACAAATCTTGTGAGTGTAATTTTTGTCGTCACTAATAAAACACTGATGATTTAAACAGTTACAGGTATATTCAACAACAACATTCCATTTAAAATAAGCAAAAATATATTGCATATGGTATAACTTTATTTTCCAGTTGACCTGTATTGACCACGTGAAATTTAAATACAACAAAATCTATAAATCCAGTCCCTGTAAGCAATTTTGAAACTTGAAACATGTACTGATATACCAACAATCATTCATTTAAAATAGGCAAACTATAGCTACTCAACAGTATGCTATGTTCTTATTCCATTTTTATTTCAACTGACAATTACTGACCAGATGAGGTTCAAACATGACCGATTCCTATAAATTCAATCTCTGTAACCAATAGAATTGTGTAAATTGAAACATGTATTGGTATATCTTAACCACAATCATTCAATTTTAAAAGGGAATAAATACTTATAAGTATATTATATTCTTATTTGAATTTACGTCATTATTTTTCAATCGACCAGTATTGACCACTATTGACAAACCTCAAACCTCAAATGAATAAATAAATAAAATCAACCATTCAGTATAAACTACCAATATATTAATATTCACATTTTATAACTCATCACTACTGCAAATACACCAGATGTGTCTTAATTATCACTACTGCAAATACACCAGATGTGTCTTAATTATATCCAAGGTTAACAAGATAAATTGTGAGACCTCCCTAAGTTATATCCCAGAGGTCATTTTACTATTTCTGTCAAAAATGGGCAGGAAAATTAACAAACCTGTTATTTGAAATACGTGAAAAGATAATTAGCATGACCAAAAATATTGACATTTTGACCTTTCCCGACTGTTGCACCTCATAAAGAGAACTCGGAACAATAACTGCTCCACCACACATGTGCAATTCATGGGAGGACAATTAATTTACAGAAGAGTGCAGGACATGGTCACTTGCTGAGGATGTTAAATGTGTTTTAAAATTGGGAATAGTGTCCTTCAACCCAGTGATTGTGCTCCTGACCTAAACAACTGAAAAGATAATTTGTACATCCAATGTGATTAAACTCAGGACTACCAGGTCGGGAGGCTAATCATTGACATTAAAAGGCTGGGACATTAAAAAGCTGGGTTAAACCTTATGTTTGAGTTTAAACTAAAATTCAAACTAGAAAAAGGTTGTTGCTAACAAAAATGAAGCGGCCCGGGTGAGATGTGGATATTAAAGCTGTAGTAGTTGCGGTATGAGACTCTAAGCAGAAGGGAACCTTTACTGTGTTTTGTATCTGATGGAAAAGTAGATTATTTAAAAGTTGTAGCAGTTGCAGTATAAGACTGTAAGCAGAATGTGAGCTTTATTGTGTTTCGTAAAGTAGTATATTTTACAAAAATAGTATATCATTTTTGCTATAGAAGGGCTGAAGAGAAATTGTAGCTCTAAATTTACCTGCTAGAAAAACATGCTTTTGCAGAAATCCCACCTAGAAAGTATGTATTTTGCAAATTTGTATTCTGTTGATTCCTAAATATATGCCGTTTGATAAATAACAAATAAGTTTGCTATAGAAGGGGGCTACAAAATGTTCTAGTATTAGTGGAAAAAAGAAATTATGATTTTTCCTGTTTAATTAGTTTTATAAATTGCAGAATATTCATGAGGGTTTGTTTGGTGAAGCCTTTTTTCTCCTGGTAGAAAATTTTTCAGGAGGAATTTTTTACAGGAGAAATTTAATCATAGTTTTATAATGATAAAGTTATACTGTAGAAAAGTATAATTGACTAGAGATAGGGACATTCATATGTTGTATATCTCTGAGGCATTTTATGCCTGTGAAAATTCATTGCTATTTTATATTTTTATAAGATAAATATGCTTAAGATAATCCTCCTTTTGAAATCCTTTATTGCTCCATTGTAAAAAGAATATACAAAGTCATGTTGTCAGACATTACTATTAACATTTTTCATTCACACATGAATCAGAATAATTTATGAATATCATGAAACATCGAGGTTTTTACATAAGGCTTTTTCCATTCTCTCAAACCAGACAAGGCATTTTTTCCACAAGACATTACTTCCACAAGGCTCTACTTCCACGAACCTAAAGATTAATGTCCTTGTTTGAACTGTTTACACCCCCCCCCCCAAAAAGATTTACTGTAAGCAAAATGAAATGAAAAATGAAAAGAAATGAATTCATCCAGATATCCCTTGTCAATCTTTTTACTCAATGTGCAGACACATTATGTAATGCCAAAATTAACATACAAAAGCATAGCAGGGCATAAGTGTGTGGGACTTTCCATGAATCTGCCTCAAGATTGATATCACACAAAAACAAATACAGAGTTGGAGGAGAAACAAAAAAGAGAGGACTTATTCATTTTCAATTAGCTGGAGATTTGCAAATTTAATAAGTAAATTAAATTTTTATAAGTTAATACCCTATCCAATGGACAATTGCTTATATATACACTATGTACATATTTACATATAAATACAACATCTCCTCACCTCTGGGCCTGGTGGTGCACCTGTTGGGCAGCCACTACAGGTCCCAGGTGGAAAAGCTTTGAGTCAGCCCAGGCAACATCCTTCAAATAAAACTGAGTGAAGGTGTTGTGAGATTTCCAGTGGCAGGCTGACAATATCTGCTCTAAGGAGATCCCTGATTGGAAGGCCTTAGAGGCAGCAAAGGCCCTAACATCATGGGCTTTAACCTGGTCAGAGAGCTCATAGCACAGAATCACAGTCTGTTTGATCCATGAGGAGATGGTGGCAGGGGAGATGTCTTTGTCAAAACCTTTCTTGAAGGAGACAAAGACCACCGCCTTATTCTGCCTAAGATCTTAAGTCCTGTCCAAGTAGTAGCGCAGGACCTATCACACAGGGACCAAGTTCCCCTTGCAGTATGTTCGTCTAAGTGAGCGCCCCACCCTTCCTTTGATGCGTCTGTAAATATTTGCAGAGCATGTTTTAAAGGGTGTAATGGTTGACCTAGTAGCACATTGGTTTCCTCCAGCCACCACCTTAGATGTGGGTGGAGGGAGTTGGGGACTGGGATCACCTTTTCCAGTGACTCTGGTACCCTCCAGTTGTTTTTCAAGTGCCACTGTATGGGTCTCATGTGAAGTCGCCCTAGGTGGACTTGTTTTTCTGTTGCTGTGAGTAGACCTATGAGGGACATGAACTGTCGGATCCGGTATGCCCAGATTTGATCTGATCTTGTTTGTCAAGGTCTGCCATCGTTCAGGTGTCAGTCTGACCTTGGCCTCTTTCAGGTCGAACTGGTAACCTACGAAGTTGAAGACCTGTTTGGGAGCCAGTTCTGACTTTTCCTTGTTCACCAGCCAACCTAGTTCCTGACAAAGGGTCACTAAGATTTGTGTATGCTGGAGACAAGTGTCATGGGTAGAGGCTCTCACCAGCCAGTCGTCTAGGTACTGGTGGATCCTTATACCCTTCTGAAGTGCCATGAGTTTGACCTCTTTGGCCACCACTGTGAACTCCATATGAGCTGTGGATAGACCAAAGGGTAGGGCCTTGAACTGGTAGGACCGACCCTGGAGATGAAAACGCATGTACTTCCTGGACTGATTGTGAATTGGTATGTGGAAGTATGCGTCTTTGAAGTCTATGGATGTGACCCACTCCCCTGCCTGTAGGGAGGTTCTTATTGTCTCTGGGGTCTCCATCTTGAATGACTCTGTGTTCAAAAAGGTGTTCAAGGTGCTCAGGTCCAGGACCGGTCTCCACCGGTTGTTGGGTTTGGGTACCAAAAATAGCCGGTTGTAAAAACCCAGTGAGTTTTGATTTTGTACCGGTTCTACTGCATTCTTGTTTATCAGCTAATACAGTGCCTCTACCAGGAAGGACTGCTTGGCTGAGTTGCGGTAGTTGCTTATTACAGTAGGTGACCTTGTTAAGTGGGGTCTGAACCGGAAGGGGAGGGTGTAGCCCTCCCTCAGTGTGGTGACTACTTTTGGACTCGAACCCAGAGCTTCCCATTTCTCCCAACACTGGTGTAACCTTGCCCCTACAGGAGGATCTATAACAGCATGTGGGGCATTGTTGACAAGATTTACAGAACTCAAGTGACCTACACAAGAAACATTTTTCACATATTTTATTTCTGTGTACATTTGACAAAAGGTGGGATTTACGCCTTTCCTTTGTGGCAACCCGGTGACAATATGAGCATTTGCAACATGAGAGTCTACATTCAAATTTAAAGTCACTTTGCTGCTCTCGGCTACCACTGGTGCTGGGTTCAAGTCTCCCTGACCAGTAACATGTACAGAGTTCTTCTGACCAGTCACAGAAATTACACAGTGATTGTCATTTATGAAACTTGAACCCCTTGGCCGGCTTCTGGGAGAATGTTGAGGCTTTGCCACGACCCTTCCTGGCTTGTTGCTTGTCTTTAATCTGCTTCCAAGCCGGGGGGGGGGGTAGATTTCCTGTCGTGGTGACCAGTAGACTTGTCACTTGCAGGGTAAGGGTGGAAGCGATTCTGCTGCCGGTGTGATGTACCAGACGAACGCCTCTCTTCATTCTTACTGATTTCCTCTTCAGCCTTGGCAATAAGCTGATCCGGAAACAGTGCGTTGAGATGTACTGGAGACGTTCTTAAGGCGTTTACAGTATCTTGCTTCACTCCAGAGTGTAGGTAGTCCAAATAGCTATCTCTGCGAGCCAGAGTGAAGTTGGCCATGTTGATAAAAACGCCCTCGGATAAATCCTGCATGGTTCTGGCCATGGCCTGTGAGATTGACCGGTTGAAAGTGGTCAGATACTCCAGTTCATTAACAGCTTGCTTCATCTTCTCTGATGACTTGCCCTTACTGTCCAGACGTAGGGTTTTGAGCTGAGTGGCCATAGAGTCTTGAACCCTAGTCAAACACCTTGATAACCCAGCAGCCTGGTTGCACATTATTGTCTGTTCCCTTGCTGCTCTCTCCCACCGCCTGAGTAAATCTTGACTGAAGGCCCGGGAGGGTGGGGCAGTAGGTAAGTTTCTTCGAGCTACCCTGCTGAAGGAATGGTTGAGTTTGGCAGGGTCCGGTGACCAGGTGCGTACTGTTGTACTCTCACTGTCCTTCTCAGCATGCATCCCGTACCATCTGGAAGATCTGGGAGTTTTAATGAACTGATCTCTGAGGAGGCCCGTATTGTCTGTATTTCTAGTTTGGTAGCCCTCTGTGAGTGTAAGGTTAAGACTGGACATCTTCCGACACAACCAGTCGTCCACAGGAGTTTCACAGAGACTTTACCGGTTGGTCTGACACGTGCACCGGCAAAGGGGTTGTCATCTGCAGTAGAGGACACAGTTTCAAACTCGGGAACCTTGTGCCAGTTCATGAAACTTCTCACACCCCTCATAGTCTCCCTGTAGTTGGCCTCCTCAGTAGGTTCACTGTCAGGGTCATCTCTGGAGACATCTCTGTCTGCTGACCGGTCCCGGTGGATCTCATCATCCAGGGAACCGGTAAGAATTTCTTCTTATTGGCAGAAGGCTTGGGAGATTCACTACACGTCGTCTTCTTAGCAGTAGTAGGGGTAGATTGTACAGCCTTGACCTTCTCCACTTTACCCAGCACACGAATGTGTGCAGGGTCCACGAGAGTGGGGGTGGAGGAGGACGTAGTCACCTTCTTATCTTTTCTGTCTCTATAAGTAGGGGTAGACAATTGAAGGGTCTGTTCAGGGGTAAACCCTCTACAGATATTACATTCTTTCTTCTGGACGCAGGGGTCATCGCCTAGCCCTTTGTCCCTACAACGTGCACACTTGGAGTGGGAGTCGGACCCAGCCATAGCGTGTCCGCAGGAACCCCTTCTTTGTCCTGGAGATGACATAGTTGTAGATAATACTTCTAAACTACTTTAAAGATGAAATAAAACAGTTGCGTTCGGTGTAGAACAAAAGTTCCGCTTGTCCAGAAAACACGTCTTCACTCTCCACGCGCCAAACAAAAAAGATGCCATGACGTCACGATGTCTAGACAGGAAGAGGAAGTACGATGCGCCACCTGGCAAATGCACTCTCCTGGCCGGTCCTGCCGGTATTATATACAGGACGTCTTTTTCTGATGTTTGGCGGGACTGGTCGCGCCGACCGGTAAAGCAATTGTCCATTGGATAGGATGTATTAACGCAATAAAAATATAAAATACTGTACAAGGAAACTGTTCACCAGAAAGAGTTTTTCCAGTCATCTTATCTTATGAAAGAAGTGAAGTCTATACATTTGTCCAATTTACAACTATGTGAATAAGTAGCCAGATCAACAACTCCTTTTGCAAAACAAAAGCTGAATTAATTAAAGCTTTTTTTTCCAAGATGGGAAAGTTATATCCCAACAATGTGCTTAAAATGGGAATTTATATTATATGAACACTGATCAGCTGAAATATGTTAATAACCACATCAGTGCATGCTATATACCTCATTTTCTTTCTTTGAAGATACCATAACTTCATAAATACCAGGTTTCCTTGGCCAGAATACACAAATTTGTTTTAAGTATATATGTGACAGCTGTGGTTTAAAAAAGTCTGAAACTAAATGAGGTGGGTGCAAAAAATATACATTTATTATAATAAGATGGCAAAAGTCTCTTAAACACAGGGACTTTAAATAAAAAGGTCATAAAAGTCTTCCTTTGGGTCAGCTTAATCAACGTGGCAAGTTAACCTGATGAAAATCCTCATTTTTACTTCAAGATGGCTGTGACTGCACTGGTATTGGAACTCCAAGGCAGAAAGAAAATAAAAATGTCCCTATTGTCTTAAGTAAGTGTGCAAAATTTAACTGAGGTCAGCTGAACAATACGATAGCTGGAGGTCAAAAACCCCATAATTTGGAAGGAAGAGAATGTATTATTAGAGAACAATTATTTATTTTTATTTTGGGGTTAAATAGGACCACAGACAAATGGCCAAACCAGGAAGTAAAAAGTGGTAAAAAATAGAAACATCAATTTGTGGTCATATATGTTGCATCAACCTGTATTTCAGTAAAAAGTATATGAAAAAATATGTATGTTACAAGCCCGCAAGTTATTTTCTAATAATGCAACATAAAATAATTAACTATTTTTGGAGGTTATCACTATGTCAACATGCATTTCCAGGTAACAAAATCGCTGTTTGTTTATTGAGCCTCATTCTTGTCGGATTTCCTGTAAGATTTCATTGGCCAGTGAGCTGTCAATCAAATCTGTCACTGGATGCCAAGGAAAGGTCCATAAGACAGCTGGAGGCTGAAAACTTCCTTCTTTCACTGTAAGGTGGCCATAACTTAAGTCATATCTGGACTTTAAGGTGACCATAAAATCGGAATGTCCTTTCTGCCAACCTTTATAAATGTGCCAAGTTTTATTTTAAAAATTTAGACATTAACTGAGCTTAGGGCTGAAAACCCTACATTTAAAGTTTAAGATCACCATAACATTATTAATATTTAAATCATAAGGTAGTAAGAGTAACTTTTGATTTACTTCAATATCAATATAAGTTACAATTTAAAAAATTGAAAAGTAAAGGGGCAAGACGGTTTTATTCCAATTTTAGGACTTTAGGGCATAGCTCCATTAATATTTACAGTTAAAGGTCACCATAAAATCAGGATATTTCTTTGGTAAATCTTAATATATATGCCAAGTTTGGTTGAAAAAAGTGAAAACCTAAATGAACTGGAAGGTTAAAACCCCCTTTTTTACATTAAGGTGACCTTAATATTGCAGATACAGAGCTGAAACTTTGGCATGTGAAAGATTTTCAGAACGTAGCTGAATAAGTTATCTAACAAAACATTGAAGTCCTGACCGTTTTTGAGATACAAACAAAGTACCCATTTTTTAAAAAAAAATTGACGAAAATCAAATGCCTCTCATTCAGGTGTTTATGGTCTGATTGATCAGAACATCCTTTTCAACATGCGAATTTAGTTGTAGAATGTACCTGAAGGAAAAAAATTTGAAAGCCCACGAAGTTATGCAAGGGAGACTATAATCCGGTGGTGGTGATCAGTCGAAAACAAATAAGTGCCACTGAAGGCTTGTATCTCTTAAAGCCTTTGGTTTACAGTAGAGTATTGAGCTACTCAAGTATGCACTGATGTTCCCCATCTCTACAATTATCCATCATGATGTGAAACACAGAATGCGAGTGATATGGAACCCATATAAATAGTTATATATTGTGTGTCTTGGAATTGTACTTCTGACATCACTAGGTCCATTGAATACTGTGATAATTTCAACAAGTAAGCATTCTCAAAAACAAGCTCCATATTTTGGCACGTGCTTCAACTTGGCACAAAATAGAACACAGAATACTGAGGCATGATGGGTTGTCATCAGCAACACTCGTGCATTTTCTAGTGTAGAACTCCAAATAAAGTGGAACCATGGTAGCCCACGTAATGATGTACATTATTTGTTTTGGGGAATTTCCGTTTGCAGATTCCTGTTTTTGTGCCACACTGGGGTACGATTTTAAGCAGAAACTAGACCCACGCATTGGAGCAGCGATGCAAATTTGTATCAACTGGAAAGACAACTCACCAAAGTCAGTGAACCATCGTTTGACCTTGCGTGGGTCTAGTTTCTGCTAATAAGTGTGCAAAATTTAACTGAGGTCAGCTGAACAATACGATAGCTGGAGGTTAAAAACCCCATAATTTGGAAGGAAGAGAATGTATTATTAGAGAACAATTATTTATTTTTATTTTGGGGTTAAATAGGACCACAGACAAATGGCCAAACCAGGAAGTAAAAAGTAAAGTGGTAAAAAATAGAAACATTAATTTGTGGTCATATATGTTGCATCACCCTGTATTTCAGTAAAAAGTATATGAAAAATTTGCAAATTTAATAAGTAAATTAAATTTTTATAAGTTAATACCCTATCCAATGGACAATTGCTAATCCGGTCGGCGCAGACCGGCCCGCCAAATGCCAGAAAAAGACGTCCTGTGTTTCCACCGGCTGGTCGGTCCGTAGTACTGTGCACTCCCCAGATGGCGCCTCGTACTTCCTTCCTGTCTAGACAACCTGACGTCATAGCATCTTTTTCGTTGTCTAAACCTATTAGACCCCTAGTAAGCTGATAGCGGGGTCGGTGGGAGGGTCTTGTGTGTCCATTGGATAGGGTATTAACTTATAAAAATTTAATTTACTTATTAAATTTGCAATTTTATTGCGTTAATACTTCCTATCCAATGGACAATTGCTGAATAACTACCGCTTGGCCAGCGGGTAAGTTACTAGGGACTTATGTGAACTCATAAGTAATAGCAAATTTTAACCTACGGTCTAGGCTGACTTCGTCAGGAGACCTATAGGCCCAGGCCTGGGTTGACCTTAAGGTCAGGAAACCCTGTAAGGCCATGGTCGGTTGCCAGCAGCCGGTTACCCGGGGCTATACCGCCGTTGCCCCCCCCCCTTTTTGCAGACCTGCTCTGAGGTAGGGGAAGAGAGGGATGAGTTCAGTCCCAGAATGCAAATAAACCTCCCAAAGGAAGCACGCCACACTTAATTCTTATGTACATGAAGAAACTGTTTATACATATATATAAATCTCCTCAATCTAAGGGCCACTAGTGGATCTGCTGAGCAGCCACTACCGAGCCCAATTGGTAAAGCTCTGAATCAGCCCAAGCCCCGCCTTTCAGATAGAACTATGTGAAGGTATTATGTGACTTCAGTGACAGGCTGACAAGACTGTAACCAAGGAAAAACTCCCGACTGGAAGACCTTAGAAGCATCAAGGGCTTTAACCTGATGTAAAGTGTGGGCCTCCTGGTCAGAGAGCTCATAACATAGGATCACAGTCTGCTTGATCCAAGAGGAGATAGTGGCAGGTGAGATGTCTTTGTCAAAACCTTTCTTAAAGGAGACAAAAACCACCTTATTCTGCCCGAGGTACTGTCCAAATAGTAGCGCAATGCTCTGACTGGACAGAGGGACCTGTCAGACTTGAGGGATCTATCCAGAGTTGGGGCCAGGGCTGTTATATCCCTGGGGCCACACTGTCTGGACCCTCTTTGGCCAGCTGATTCTTGGGGAGAAAGCTGGGTGACGGGTACAGGGACACCTTGACCAGTCGGACTGGTGTCTAATATTTCTGTTTTGCCAAGCATGTATCTCACTTCTACTCTTGCCTGACCCCAGGGCCAAGAGGAAAACTGTCTTGAAGGTCAAATGCTTCAAGGAGGCCTCTTTAATTGGTTCAAAATGACCCTTGTCAGCTGGTGCAAAAACCAGGGAGAGGTTCCAGGAGGGGATTCCCTTCCGGCCTTTGGGTCTGTCTCAGTGGAAACTATCCAGGAGACGAGTGAGATTTTCATTCTTACTGATATTGATGGGCGAATTTCCCAGTCTATCAGCAATGTCTGACCTGTAACCATCAATGGTGCTGGGCTGCAACTTCCTGTCCTGAAATAGGTACATAAGGAAGTCAGCAACTAACTTTACAGGGGGTGCCCCGAAGTCCACCTGATGAATGATACACCACTTGTAAAAATGGCCCACTTGCCTCATAGACTGATCAGATTGATCCCCTTTGAGGAGCCTCAACTCTTGCTGCCACTGCCTCAGACAAGCCCTGCTCCTCGATTGCTGAGGCTCTAGGAGCCCTGCATGGATATTAAGGTTTGTCAGATTTCTGTGAGGGATCTGACTGAATGGCTGTCTACAGGTTGGGCATATTGGGCAGGCTCAGTGGGATTTGGCTGGACGTAGCCACTAGATCCCAAAACCAAGGCATGTTGGGCCACCCCGGAGCAATGAGAATGATTCTCTTGCATGGGGAGTCTTGCAACTTCTCCACCACTTTGCCCAATATGGCTGATGGTGGGAAGGTGTATGCTTTCAGATCCTACCACGGCCGACTGAGAGCACCCACTGCTGTGGCCAGGGGATCCGGTACCGGTGACACAAACACAGGCAACCTGTTGTTGAACCTCGTGGCAAATAAGTCTATTTGGGCCGGCGCCACCTGCTGCATAGAGTGGAAAACCTCTGGAAGGAGAAACCACTGTTTGGATGGTCTGGCCTAGCCTGGATAGCTTGTCTGCTACCACATTCGGCCGGCCTGGAATGTGTCGTGCTTTAGAGTCACTTGTTTCCTGGTACACCAGGTCAAGATTCTCCATAGTAGGGCACAAAGTGGGCACGACCTCATGCCTCCTTGTTTATGTATGACACTACTGTGGTGTTGTCAGTTGCTACAGGTACTATCTTGTTGAGCAAAGGTCTTGGAACTCTGTTAAGGCCAGAAAGAACTGCTTTAAGTTCTAGATAGTTTATATGCAGCTTGCTTCCCGGAGGAGACCAGGTTGCTCTTGCAAGTGCTCGTCTAAGCGAGCGCCCCACCCTTCTATTGATGCGTCTGTAATTATTTGCAGAGCATGTTTTATTGGGTGTAATGGTTGGACTGTAAGTACATTGTCTTCCTTCAGCCATCATAGTAAAGGGGGTGCAAGGACCTGGGGGTTGGGATCACCTTTTCCAGTGATTCTGGGACCCTCCAGTTGTGCTTGTGATGCCACTGAATGAGACTCATATGAAGTTGGCCTACATGAACTTGCTTTTCTATAGCTGTTAGTAAGCCTATCACGGACCTGAATTCCCGGACCGGGCAAGCCGGTAGGGATAGCAATTTCAGCATTTTCTCTCGAAGGTTCTGCTACCGGTCTGGAGTCAGTCGGACCGGATCAGACCTGAGGTCGAACTGGTAGCCTACAAAATTGAAGTCTTGTTTGGGCTCCAGCTCTGATTTCTCTAAGTTCACCAGCCAACCTAGTTGCTGACACATTATTTACTAGCTCCTGTGTATGTTGGAGACAAGCCTGGTGGGATCTGGCTCTCACCAACCAGTCGTCTAGGTACTGGTGGTTTCTTAAATCCTTGTGTATGGCCATCAATTCACCTCCTTTGGTATCACGATGAACTCCAAAGGTGCTGTGGACAAACCGAAAGGCAGGGCCTTGAACTGGTATGCCCGACCTTGGATGTGAAATCTCAGGCATTTCCTGGATTGTTCTTGTATAGGTATATGGACATAGGTATCCCTCCTTCCACAATTATACTACCTAGGGTCCAGCCCCCAAGGCTTTCTAAGTTCCCAAACAGGGCTTAGTCTGGACCCTACAGGAAGATTGTGTCACATTTGGGACATTTGGTATCCTGACAATATTTCCTGTCCCTCCGGACACTGGTCCGGTCTGGTGACAATGATCCAAGTTAACAGTCTCTCTGTTCTTATTGTGGTCCGGTGGGGCTGACACAACTTTTCACATCAATAGACTCTCTGCCCCGGGCCAGCAGCCTGCAAGGTGCAGCATTTACCAGAGCAATTGTCACTTGTGAGATGTCTGACCCCTGGCTGGACATGATGACAAACATTATTATCTCTCCAGTCAAGTCCAGCACCGATAACAGGTTGTTGAGAGGTGTGATAAGGGAAGGTTGCCTGGCAGTAGCTTGGGACACTGTCATATCACTGTCACATCCCCAAGACCACTGACTGGTCTAAGAATTCTCTGTAACCAAATTTACTTTAGGCAACTCTGTCCAGTACCAGGACTCCATACCCGGTACTTTACTGTAACCAGTAATTTTCTGTAACCGGCAATTAAAAACTGGGAGGCTGGGGTCACCAATGAATTTAGACAGCTACTGGTCTATTTAGCCAGCTTTTTTTTTTTTTTTTTTTTTTTATGTAACCAGTTGGTGTGAAGTCCTGTACAGTAAGGACTGTGTAGCCAGCACCCTGTTAGTAGACTTTGTAACCGGTAGGTTGAAGCAAGTGTACAAGACTGTGTAGCCAGTACCAGTCAGTACACTCTGTAACCAGTTGTTGAAGTAAGTGTACAAGGCTGTGTACCCAGTACCAGCCGGACACTCTGTAACCCGTTGTTGAAGCAAGTGTACAAGGCTGTGTAGCCAGAACCAGCTGGTACACTCTGTACCCAGCTGTTGAAGCAAGTGTACAAGGCTGTGTAACCAGTACCAGCCAGTACACTCTGTAACCAGTTGTTGAAGCAAGTGTACAAGGCTGTGTAGCCCAGTAACAGTTGGTACACTCTGTAAACAGTTGTTGAAGCAAGTGTACAAGGCTGTGTAGCTAGTACCAGCCGGTACACTCTGTAACCAGTTGTTGAAGCAAGTGTACAAGGCTGTGTAGCCGGTATACTGGTGGGTACACTCTGTAACCAATTGCTAAAGCAATTTTACAACTATCTTTTGTGTTGAAATCAGCTTGCTGTAGGTTTCCTCCATTAATTAAAGTATTTCTTTAATCGCACGTCTTATTTGTAGATTTGACAGTTGCTGGGAAAGCCCTTGTGAGCTATATTTAGAAACACTTGGTGTTCGGTGTGTCACGTGACCAGCTTGCTGGTCGGAAAGACACGTGATTGGCTGATTGGAGCTCGTCAGTTGTGGCGTTCTTTTGTGATACTTAAACATGCAAATGCGCAGTAACCTACTCATCCACAAACCCCACTACCGACAACGAAGCCGGGTCTGCAAGGCAGGGACTGGAATCACAGAAGACATGAGTTTTGAAGAACGCACTTCCGACCTTCCTGGTCGGTGAAAACACGTGACCTGCTTCGTGATTGGTCGGAAAGACACGCGATTGGCTGACTGGAGATGACGTCAGTATTCGCGTTCTTTGTGTGATACTTTACCAGCAACTTTACAGTCCACAAAACCCCACTACCGACAACCAGGCCGGGTCTGCAAAGCAGGGACTGTAGTCACAGTAGATGTGAGTTCTGAAGAACGCACTTCCGACCTTCCTGGTCGTTGAAAACACAGACCTGCTTCGTGATTGGTCGGAAGGACACGCGATTGGCTGACTGGAAATGACGTCAGAGGTCGCGTTCTTTGAACTGGCCGGTCGGCTAATGCTATAAAAGCAGAGAAGCCTGGACCAGTGCGCTCTGTAGATGTGTAGATGAAATTCATTCTTTCTTTCATGATAAAACCAGCGAACTGGCTATCCACAACCCCCACTACCGACAACAAAGCCGGGTCTGCAAGGGAGGGACTGATATCACCTTCTATTGTGAAGTCTGTTGAACTGGAGCTTGCCGGTCGACTAATGTCAGTTCTTCTCAGCCGGCTGTGCACTCAAACCAGTGTCCTGGCCATCCACTGCCCTTACTACCGACACACGTGCCGGGTCCACAAGGGTGGGACTGAGAGTGAATTTCTTCTATGTCGTAGATATGAAGTTCTGATGAAAACACTAAATACTCGAGCTAGGCTGGTGTGACTGATGCTATACAGCAGAGAAGTCGGTACCAGTGCGCTCTGAAGATGAAGAATGCATCTTGCTTGGGGAATTCCTTCTTAACAGTATTCAAAACTACATAGACTGAAGTTTCCCATGATTTCTATTGTAGTGTACTAGAAAGACGTTTCTATGGTGATTGTCGCTGGAAGGTTAAAGCAGGTACATTCAAACAAAAAACACGGATAGAAATACCTTGTAAGTAGTATATTCCATTATATTTCTAAATATTGTCGATCTGCCCCTAACAACACAATTGTTGAATGGGAGGAAACTAGAAAAATGGCTGCCTTCATATTTCTCGTAGATTACTGCCCTATCATCAACACTAAATTGAGTCAACTAGGGAGCGTTTCCAGCAGATTTCTTGATGTATATCCGTGCTTGATATGTAGGTAACACTTTTACAATAAATAATTTGCAATTAAGGTGTAAAATCCGTCATAATGCACACTTTTCCTTAAAAAATCTGGAGATTGTTGAAAACACGTTCGCACAGTACACGCGCCAAACGAAAAAGATGCTATGACGTCAGGTTGTCTAGAAAGGAAGGAAGTACGAGGCGCCATCTGGGGAGTGCACAGTACTACGGACCGACCAGCCGGTGGAAACACAGGACGTCTTTTTCTGGCGTTTGGCGGGCCGGTCTGCGCCGACCGGATTAGCAATTGTCCATTGGATAGGAAGTATTAACGCAATAAAAATGTATGTTACAAGCCCGCAAGTTATTTTCTAATAATGCAACATAAAATAATTAACTATTTTTGGAGGTTATCAGTATGTCAACATGCATTTCCAGGAAACAAAATCGCTGTTTGTTTATTGAGCCTCATTCTTGTCGGATTGCCTGTAAGATTTCATTGGCCAGTGAGCTGTCAATCAAATCTGTCACTGGATGCCAAGGAAAGGTCCATAAGACAGCTGGAGGCTGAAAACTTCCTTCTTTCACTGTAAGGTGGCCATAACTTAAGTCATATCTGGACTTTAAGGTGACCATAAAATCGGAATGTCCTTTCTGCCAACCTTTATAAATGTGCCAAGTTTTATTTTAAAAATTTAGACATTAACTGAGCTTAGGGCTGAAAACCCTACATTTAAAGTTTAAGATCACCATAACATTATTAATATTTAAATCATAAGGTAGTAAGAGTAACTTTTGATTTACTTCAATATCAATATAAGTTACAATTTAAAAAATTGAAAAGTAAAGGGGCAAGACAGTTTTATTCCAATTTTAGGACTTTAGGGCATAGCTCCATTAATATTTACAGTTAAAGGTCACCATAAAATCAGGATATTTCTTTGGTAAATCTTAATATATATGCCAAGTTTGGTTGAAAAAAGTGAAAAACTAAATGAACTGGAAGGTTAAAACCCCCTTTTTTACATTAAGGTGACCTTAATATTGCAGATACAGAGCTGAAACTTTGGCATGTGAAAGATTTTCAGAACGTAGCTGAATAAGTTATCTAACAAAACATTGAAGTCCTGACCGTTTTTGAGATACAAACAAAGTACCCATTTTTTAAAAAAAAATTGACGAAAATCAAATGCCTCTCATTCAGGTGTTTATGGTCTGATTGATCAGAACATCCTTTTCAACATGCGAATTTAGTTGTAGAATGTACCTGAAGAAAAAAAATTTGAAAGCCCACGAAGTTATGCAAGGGAGACTATAATCCGGTGGTGGTGATCAGTCGAAAACAAATAAGTGCCACTGAAGGCTTGTATCTCTTAAAGCCTTTGGTTTACAGTAGAGTATTGAGCTACTCAAGTATGCACTGATGTTCCCCATCTCTACAATTATCCATCATGATGTGAAACACAGCATGTGAGTGATATGGAACCCATATAAATAGTTATATATCGTGTGTCTTGGAATTGTACTTCTGACATCACTAGGTCCATTGAATACTGTGATAATTTCAACAAGTAAGCATTCTCAAAAACAAGCTCCATAACTTGGCACGCGCTTCAACTTGGCACAAAATAGAACACAGAATACTGAGGCATGATGGGTTGTCATCAGCAACACTCATGCATTTTCTAGTGTAGAACTCCAAATAAAGTGGAACCATGGTAGCCCATGTAATGATGTACATTATTTGTTTTGGGGAATTTCCGTTTGCAGATTCCTGTTTTTGTGCCACACTGGGGTACGATTTTAAGCAGAAACTAGACCCACGCATTGGAGAACCGATGCAAATTTGTATCAACTGGAAAGACAACTCACCAAAGTCAGTGAACCATCGTTTGACCTTGAAGAAGGGGCCCAAGGTCAAATCTGACCACATCGGAAGAATCCAAGCCCATGATATCCTACAAGTTGGTTTCACATCCCAAACCTCTAGGATCAATAATAAGCATGTCATAAGCACTTTTAAGTTTGGCTATCCTCGTTTGACCTTGAAGGAAGGGTCTAACGTCAAATTTGACCACATCAAAAGATTCCCAGTCCATGTTTTTTTATAAGTTGGTTTCACATTGCAAACCTCTAGGACCAATAATAAGCAAATCATAAGCACTTTTAAGTTTGGCTATCCTCATTTGACCTAGAAGGAGGGGTCCAAAGTCAAATCTGACCACATCAAAAGATTCCCTGCCCATTATTTCCTATAAGTTGATTTCACACTGTAAACTTCTAGGACCAATAATAAGTGAGTTATAAGCACTTTTAAGTTTGGCTATCCTCATTTGACCTTGAAGGAGGGGTTCAAGGTCAAATCTGACCACGTCAAAGATTCCCAGCCCATGATTTCCTATAAGTTGTTTTCACATTGCAAACCTCTAAGACCACTAATAAGCAACTTATAAGCACTTTTAAAGTCCGCTACATGGGGTACTTTGGCACCTGAGTGGATGACGTATAAATTATATGGTCATGGAGCACCCAAGGATCAAATATTTCATCAAGGCCCTTAAGATTAATAGACCTTTGACCATTCCAGTCCGTAACATCATGGGTTTTAAAACCCTCAGAAGAGTGGTAAGTAATTGCCTTCACTACAGAGATTCCGTAACATTGAAAGCCATCTTTTTGTCGGCTTTTTTTGGCTTCTTTAGACTGTCCAATCTAGTTCCTCATGACCTTGGAGGTTTTGACCCCTCAAGACACTTCACTGGAGGTGATGTATTCTTCACCAGATCCTCAGTAAGTATGCTGCTCAAATGGTCTAAAACCATACAAAACAGGGACCAGGTAAGGTTAATCACACTGCCAAAGCTGGGTGCGTCTGCATTATGTCCATACAAAGCATTAAAGGCAGTTTTCAAGTTATATAATCCTGGCCATAATGATCCATTGTTTCAATGTACAACTAACAAAGGTTTCCAAGTAATGACAGATGCTAGAGTCAGAAAGTCACTTGCTAATATCCTAAAAAGAATGCACCTTCCAAAGGGGTACTTTACCTTCCATTCTTTTCGACGTTCGGGTGCCTCTGCTGCATTTAATGCCAATGTCCCTGTGACGAGTATTAAGCAGCATGGCACCTGGACGTCGGACTGCGTTTGGACGTATATTCAAGCCAATGAACACAAAGCTATGGAGGTGTCATGTGCTTTCAAAAGAATGCTTGCTTCATAAATGCAGCCTACCCCTACGTGTTATTGGGGTTTGAGGGCTTTTCATTATGCTATGTGCAGGTTTTGTTTGCATTAGTATATGGCAGTAAGAATGTTGTAGCAATAACAGTTTCACTTCATTATATAGTGAGTACATAGTGGATCAGGAAAGCTTGGGCAGAATTGCTTATGTATTGAGGTGGATGTAGTGTATCTAGGATACACGGGCCTGTGGTCAGGCTCAGGCCCTTATGTGTAATTATGTAACTTGTAAATACTGGGCAGTCAGGGCCAGGTACTTATGGGCAATATGTAATATGTAATCTTTTAGTAGCCATACTCGTGTTTTAATATAGTAACTTTTAGTAATACCTTTTATGCTGCTCAGTAATGGACTCTAATGAACTCTAAGTAGTTATGAGCAGCTTGTTATGATGTATTTACCTGTCAGTCAGTTGTGTATAAAATACTAGTTGGTAGATTATGTATATGTATTTACTCATTACTTATACTGTATTTTACAATGTTTTAGTAATACCTTGTTATTGTACAATAAAAACATTTACCCTCAGCTGCTTGTGTCTTTGGGTTGGGATGGGGACTGGAGTTAAGAGCTTCAAGGTCAAATGTCTGTTATACATATCACCTATGAAGAGATTCAACCTTCCTCCTAGGAGAACCAGCCAGTAGAAAAAGGTAGATAATTTTCAACGAAATGCCTGTGGCGGCCATCTTGTTGTTCAGAATGAGGCTAATTTCAGTCCCAGAGAAGCTCAACCCCAATGAAGATATCCTGCAAATTTGGTGAACCTAGCTGGTGTAGTTTTCCTCTGAGAGCGTTAACATAGAAAATCTCTAAGCGTGGTGGCGGCAGCAGCCTAGCGAACGCTAAACCAAAGTATCATCCAAGCTGTTGCACTTTAAACAAGAATTAACTAGAAAGCACTGGTAGAGTGCAGACCTCCACCAGGTTGAGTTTATTGTTTTTTGTATCCAGAATATGAGCCTGATCTTTTTGAAAATGTAGTCACTTCTTCCTTTTGACAGGACTGTGCACATCCAAAATGTCATGACAGTCTGCTTATTATTATTGGAATAATGTCAAATAGAAAGCCAAGGTTACTGGAGATAGATAAAAATGAGACCTCAGGATTTTTTTTGTGTATCCCGTATGTGATTCATCCAAAATTTAATCACATCTTCCTCTGGTTGCGTCCTACCCACATAAAATTTCAGAAAGACCCAGTCATTACTTCTGGAGCTATCAGACAAACAGACAAAGGAATGCACCCAAAAACATAACTGCCTGATGGAGGTCACAATGATATCATGTCCAAGTTGTGCCAAGTTATGGCAGCGGACAGTAGTTACATTAAATCTGCTATAGGAGAAAAACATACCAGGACTCAATCCGAACTATCACAATTTCAACTAATGTAAAAATTATGGATTTTCTAAGTAAAACTGGTAAATTCATAAACACATTAGTGTGTATGATGTATTTTATACAATTAATACTCCAACAGTAACAATGCACAATACAATACACAATAAAACAGGTGGTGCACAATATATAAAAACTTCAACATTAACAAGTGTATATATTTTGCAGCACTTTAGTTACTTATATAACAACAAGGTACATTAATGGCACCAACAGAACACAAAAGTAGTTCCCATATTTCCAATTTCAAAACATACTAATACTGTTCCTTTTTACGCAAGTGGACTTCAGACCTATAATGGAGTAATAATATAAATAAACCTTGTAATAAATAAGATAATAACCTGTCCTCATAACTTTATTTGAATTAAAATGTTGTACATTTTTAAAGTAAAAGTTTAAGCTTCCAAAGTGTTCCACATGTCTGCTTACAAATTAATTTTTACCCTTTCAGCAATAGAATCATTTGAAAATTCTAAACGGACTGGTAGGTGTATGCAACCAGTGCTTACTTCCAGCTTTGGAGGCAGATACACTGCATATTACACCAAGCAGATTTACTGTGAGGAAATGGCATACAACACTTGTTTTCAATCCCAACAGTAGTTAGAATGAAGCCCCACACATTCTGGTCATACTGGAATCCATTACTACAATAGTTGACAAAACTGATTGATAAAGAGCACCTACAAAAAAGATGCCTGTGCCCCATTAGGCACAGCGTCAGCTAATTTGTGTGGCAATAAAGTAAGATACCATTGGAATGAGGACATAAACACTGAAAACAGAAAGTTTGTCAGAGTAAACCAGTTGTGAAATATGCCAGGAAAAGCACAATATATTGTCCTGAGTTTAAATAACTACCCATATTTAAAAACAATTTCTTAATAAACATTGAAATGCACAATCTCTACTAGAGGATCGCTTGCAAAAGAAAGCGATTGTTTTTGCATGGCAAAAACAAAGCATCCCAAAAAAAGAGAAATAATGGCAGCTGAATCATGTAATAAAGTTCTACTTATAGCTCAACAAAGCCAGAATATAGGAAAAGTGGTTCTTGAGCAGGGTAGTTATCTTGGATACAGTGTGTTTCAAATATTATGATGAAATTGCTCTATCTTGCACATTTAAGGAGACAGTGGAAATTTGGTGTTTTGCACTTTTTGTCACAAATTTGAAAATTGACAATGACCCCCATTTTTGAAAAGGGTAAATTATTTTTGAAAATTGGGTAGAGTAGTTTGCTTACATACCCAAAGAAATGGCCGCCATTTTTGGTGAGTAAAATATTCATTTAAACTTGGAAAGGCTAGTCTTCACAGATATCCTGTTGGTCAAAAATTTTGCCGAAATCCCACTAGTAAATTTTTATTTTATGAAGAAAATGGTTTCAAAAAGTACTCATATATCAGTATTGTTCTAAATGTGCACCTTATGAGCCTATATTTCCAATTTTGTGTTTTGCATTTTTGTCAAAAATTCGAAAATGGAATATGACTCCCATTTTTGGGGAGGAGAATTTTTTTTGGAAAATTAGAGTAGTTTCTTAGATACCCTGTGGATCAAAAATTTCGATGAAATCGCTCTATCTCACACGGTTAAAGAGATACAAGCAGTTTTGTGTTTTACTCGTTAAGAAATTTGTTAATGCTTAATTAATCATCAATAACTCAGTCAGTTCTTAACCTATCCCTGCCAAAATTTAATGTCGTCCAGATATTTATATGGGGAAGGTATTTGCTACATTTCACATGGATAGATAAAATGCTTTGTAAGTTATCATCCAGACAAGGACGACCTTCCAAAAAACGCATTTTTGGTCATGTGACATCTCTGATTGGTGAAAATGTCATCGCAGCATATCCAGAAAAAAATCCCAGGGCTACTGCATACACCTGTCAAATATGAAAAGAATCCGCCTTGTGGCTGTGAAGCTATTGCGAAAAGAAAATGCAGATCCGGCGGAGTCGCTTCTCCTACATACAAAGAAGCGTACCTCGCGGGATCTTAATAAAATAACAAGACACCATAAGCCTCATGTTGACAAAGGATATTAAGATTTGGCTGTGTAACACAAATATTTTTGAAGTGGTGTACTTTCATTTTTAAAGTTACATTTCAGAAAGGATACAACACACGAGGAAACTATGAAAACATAGAATATTGTACTGTTCCACATGTTACGTAATCTTATGTGTGATGGTAGTAAAGTGCATATTTCCAAAATATGAAACATATGCCTTCAACCGAATGCAGAAAAACAGGATACCCTACTTTGAAGGATTCATTTGCAGAACCAATCATATCATGGGCAGTATTCACAAAAGGAATTAGCACAAGAATTTTAAACAATTTTAATATGGCAACTAGAAGACAGTGACATCACTAACCTGCTTCAGAGAAATAGTTGATGAGGTGGAGACCAGCCACTGACTACAATGTCAGTAACTGGGCTAGATGAGGTAATACACACAGTGTCGAAGAAGATTTAGTTTATGTAAAATATGTGATGCTTAACTATTTTGGTATCTGCTTAATGAAACTTTACACACAGTAACTGGACAAAATGGAAATGATAAAACAATTTACACAATTGGAAGCAGGAAAATGGTTAAACTTAGCCTAACATAAATATAACTAGAACTTATGTACTAGAATAAGAAAAGCTACCCAACATACACTTTCCAAACTTTTTATTACGTAGTGATTCATTACACATCAATATTAAAAATTTATCCAGAGTTGCTGTTATCTCTCAGTATTTATTCTAAAATATCAAGATAAGTTTCTAAGCTGTTATTCACACTGAAATAAACAGGGATAATACTACAAGTGAAAATGGTCGAAATTTAAAACTGATCATCAAATTTTTTTGTACCCTATTCATTAAATATTGCACACACATTGAAAGGCCTGGCATTATCTATCACATATGTTTAAAACTTGCAAAAGGAATGTTGTGGACTTTATGAGTAAAAGTTAGGTTGTATTATACAAGGCAATAGTTATATAACTGAAGTTATATTTAAAACTCTTTTAACATTTATAACTGGCAAGTGCATTTAAATTAATATTTATACACAAACATACAAATCGAGGGGATAGATACTGACAAACAATCCTCTATTGAGAACAACATTGTACTTTTATATGGTTTTTAGTAAAGTTGGAAAAGCTACTGAAATCTAACATAAAATCTTGTGGGAGGGACACAAAATAATAACTTTATGTTGTAGAAATTTTCTGGTTTACATCTAAACAAACTATGGAGGTGAAAAAGTGCAAAATGTGTTGCAGACAAGGGTTTCTGAGAGAAAGATGCTTTCTCTGGAACAGATGTTTCACAAGAGAATGATTTCATCTCATTCTGATCCATTTATAGAGAGTGTTTTTCTTTTCTCTGCAAATTTAATATGACTGATGCAATACTTCGAACAATTTCTAGTACATATCTATCTCTACAAAAACTGTTGCAATATCATTTCTTTACCCCATTTCATTCTTTTGAATCTCTGTGACAAATTTATGTTTTTGTTGATTATAAACCCAAAACTGCTACAAAAAATATAAAGCCAATCCAACATAAAACTAGAAATCGGCCGCCCTGTTGATAGTAGATGCGAATAGAAACAGGATAGCATAGAAGAACACACATTATCATGTGTAATGTCCACCCATGAACCTTTTGCCCAAATTGTACAGTAGTCTTACAAGACCCTGTTTCATTTGTAAAATATATCAATGATGCTTAAATATTTGTTAGTGTAGATGTAAATTATTTCAGCTTCATGCCTTTTTGCATTGGTTGGGTTGAAAATTTTGACGAAATCACTCTATCTGGCATGGTTAAGAAGATAGAAGCAAATTCCTGTTTTTCTATTTTTGGCAAAAATTTGAAAATTCAAAATGGCCGCCATTTTTGGGAAAAGGAAATTTTTTTGAAAATTGCCAAGAGTACATTTTCTAGATACCCTATGGGTCGAAAATTTCAACGAAATAACTCTATTTGGCACGGTTAAGGCCAGTTTGTGTTTTTCCATTTTGGGCAAAAATTCGAAAATTCAAAATGGCTGCCATTTTTGGGGAGGGGAAAATTTTTTGAAAATTGCAAAGATTACATTCCTTAGATACCCCGTGGGTTGAAAATTTCGACGAAATCGCTCTATCTCGCATGGTTAAGGAGATAGAAGCAAATTTGTGTTTTGCCATTTTTGACAAAAATTTGAAAATTCAAAATGGCCGCCATTTTAGGGGACGGGAAATTTTTTTTTAAATTGCCAAGAATACAATGCTGAAATACCTGTGGGTCGAAAATTTTGACGAAATCGCTCTATCTCGCACGGTTAAGGAGATAGAAGCAAATTTGTGTTTTGCCATTTTTGGCAAAAATTCGAAAATTCAAAATGGCCGCCATTTTTGGGGAGGGGAAAATTTTTTGGAAAATTGCAAAGATTGCATTCCTTAGATACCCTGTGGGTCGAAAATTTCGACGAAATCGCTCTATCTCGCACGGTTAAGGAGATAGAAGCAAATTTGTGTTTTGCCATTTTTGGGAAAAATTCGAAAATTCAAAATGGCCGCCATTTTTGGGGAGGGGAAAATTTTTGGAAAATTGCAAAGATTGCATTCCTTAGATACCCTGTGGGTCGAAAATTTCGACGAAATCGCTCTATCTCGCACGGTTAAGGAGATAGAAGCAAATTTGTGTTTTGCCATTTTTGGGAAAAATTCGAAAATTCAAAATGGCCGCCATTTTTGGGGAGGGGAAAATTTTTTAAAAATTACCAAGAGTACAATGCTCAGATACCCTGTGGGTCGAAAATTTTGACGAAATCACTCTATCTGGCACGGTTAAGGAGATAGAAGGAAATTTGTGTTTTGCCATTTTTGGCAAAAATTCGAAAATTCAAAATGGCCGCCATTTTTGGGGAGGGGAAAATTTTTTGAAAATTGCAAAGATTGCATTCCTTAGATACCCTGTGGGTCGAAAATTTCGACGAAATCGCTCTATCTCGCACGGTTAAGGAGATAGAAGCAAATTTGTGTTTTGCCATTTTTGGCAAAAATTCGAAAATTCAAAATGGCCGCCATTTTTGGGGAGGGGAAAATTTTTTGAAAATTGCAAATATTACATTACTTAGATACCCTGTGGGTCGAAAATTTCGACGAAATCGCTCTATCTCGCACGGTTAAGGAGATAGAAGCAAATTAGTGTTTTGCCATTTTTGGCAAAAATTCGAAAATTCAAAATGGCCGCCATTTTTGGGGAGGGGAAAATTTTTTAAAAATTACCAAGAGTACAATGCTCAGATACCCAGTGGGTCGAAAATTTTGACGAAATCGCTCTATCTGGCACGGTTAAGGAGATAGAAGCAAATTGGTGTTTTGCCATTTTTGGCAAAAATTCGAAAATTCAAAATGGCCGCCATTTTTGGGGAGGGGAAAATTTTTTGAAAATTGCAAAGATTGCATTCCTTAGATACCCTGTGGGTCGAAAATTTCGACGAAATCGCTCTATCTCGCACGGTTAAGGAGATAGAAGCAAATTTGTGTTTTGCCATTTTTGGCAAAAATTCGAAAATTCAAAATGGCCGCCATTTTTGGGGAGGGGAAAATTTTTTGAAAATTGCAAATATTACATTCCTTAGATACCCTGTGGGTCGAAAATTTCGACGAAATCGCTCTATCTCGCACGGTTAAGGAGATAGAAGCAAATTAGTGTTTTGCCATTTTTGGCAAAAATTCGAAAATTCAAAATGGCCGCCATTTTTGGGGAGGGGAAAATTTTGTTAAAATTACCAAGAGCACAATGCTCAGATACCCTGTGGGTCGAAAATTTTGACGAAATCGCTCTATCTGGCACGGTTATGGAGATAGAAGCAAATTTGTGTTTTGCCATTTTTGGCAAAAATTCGAAAATTCAAAATGGCCGCCATTTTTGGGGAGGGGAAAATTTTGTTAAAATTACCAAGAGCACAATGCTTAGATACCCTGTGGGTCGAAAATTTTGACGAAATCGCTCTATCTGGCACGGTTAAGGAGATAGAAGCAAATTTGTGTTTTGCCATTTTTGGCAAAAATTCGAAAATTCAAAATGGCCGCCATTTTTGGGGAGGGGAAAATTTTTTGAAAATTGCAAAGATTGCATTCCTTAGATACCCTGTGGGTCGAAAATTTCGACGAAATCACTCTATCTCGCACGGTTAAGGAGATAGAAGCAAATTAGTGTTTTGCCATTTTTGGCAAAAATTCGAAAATTCAAAATGGCCGCCATTTTTGGGGAGGGGAAAATTTTTTAAAAATTACCAAGAGTACAATGCTCAGATACCCTGTGGGTCGAAAATTTTGACGAAATCACTCTATCTGGCACGGTCAAGGAGATAGAAGGAAATTTGTGTTTTGCCATTTTTGGCAAAAATTCGAAAATTCAAAATGGCCGCCATTTTGGGGGAGGGGAAAATTTTTGGAAAATTGCAAAGATTGCATTCCTTAGATACCCTGTGGGTCGAAAATTTCGACGAAATCGCTCTATCTCGCACGGTTAAGTAGATAGAAGGAAATTTGTGTTTTGCCATTTTTGGCAAAAATTCGAAAATTCAAAATGGCCGCCATTTTTGGGGAGGGGAAAATTTTTGGAAAATTGCAAAGATTACATTCCTTAGATACCCTGTGGGTCGAAAATTTCGACGAAATCGCTCTATCTCGCACGGTTAAGGAGATAGAAGCAAATTAGTGTTTTGCCATTTTTGGCAAAAATTCGAAAATTCAAAATGGCCGCCATTTTTGGGGAGGGGAAAATTTTTGGAAAAATTACCAAGAGCACAATGCTCAGATACCCTGTGGGTCGAAAATTTTGACGAAATCGCTCTATCTGGCACGGTTAAGGAGATAGAAGCAAATTGGTGTTTTGCCATTTTTGGCAAAAATTCGAAAATTCAAAATGGCAGCCATTTTTGGGGAGGGGAAAATTTTTTGAAAATTGCAAAGATTGCATTCCTTAGATACCCTGTGGGTCGAAAATTTCGACGAAATAACTCTATCTCGCACGGTTAAGGAGATAGAAGCAAATTTGTGTTTTGCCATTTTTGGCAAAAATTCGAAAATTCAAAATGGCCGCCATTTTTGGGGAGGGGAAAATTTTTTGAAAATTGGAAATATTACATTCCTTAGATACCCTGTGGGTCGAAAATTTCGACGAAATCGCTCTATCTCGCACGGTTAAGGAGATAGAAGCAAATTAGTGTTTTGCCATTTTTGGCAAAAATTCGAAAATTCAAAATGGCCGCCATTTTTGGGGAGGGGAAAATTTTTTGAAAATTGCAAATATTACATTCCTTAGGTACCCTGTGGGTCGAAAATTTCGACGAAATCGCTCTATCTCTTACGGTTTCTGAGATATTAGCAAATTACTCAAAAGTAGTACTGAAAATACACAATGAAGTACCTAAATGGCTATTACTCATGTACTGACAAAGCTATCAGTCCCAAATGCAATACCAAGCGAGCTATGGACATAACAATCTTGTATTCAAAATTGTAGTAAAATATCTTTAATTATTTTGGCTTAAATGCACGGAAACCAATGGGTACTGAAAATAGCTGTACTTAAGTATTACTCAGTAAGCAAAAGAGGTACAACAGCCAAAAGCAATCCCAAGCAAGCTACTGACCCAATAAGCCTGCATACCAAATTTGGTGACAATAGCTCTAATACTTTTCCTTTAAATGAGCGGAAACCATGCGTGACGCCGGACATCGGACGCCGGACGCCGGACGCCGGACATCGGACGGCGAAAAAAGCAAAAATAATATATCCACCCCCCAGGGGGGTGGACATAATAAATAACTGAAAAAGGCAAATTACAAAATGTTACATAAGATTAACCAGAGAGACAACATACCAATTTAACTTGGACATTATTTTACTTTTCTGACAATTTTAGGCCATTTAGGTAACCTGTTGTCTGATTTCATACAATTTATTCCTGTTACTTTATTTTATTAGTGGATGCAAATGAGTTGTTGATGATTGTTAAATGAGCCAAGCTCTGCAAAAAACCAATACCACTTTCAACAGTCGAGTGCCCAAGTTTATAAAAATTCCATTGAATGGTTTAAACAGTTACATAATCAAACCAATAAGAACACACCTACTACCATTTAATCAAAAATGTAGCTACCCTATTTATTCATATAAACACCCCGGGGGTGATGCATTTTTCAAAAGGGGGAAGGGGGGGGGGGGGGGGGGTACTATTACAGATAAAAAGAAATCAACTCTCCAGTCCAGTGACAATGGGCGATAATGGACACTTACAGCATTGATCTCCTTTGCCAACATGTATAATAGCGAGAATGCTTACAATATTGGACACAAACCTTAAATCAGAAGAAATTATAAATTTTTATCTCGTATTTTTTCAGGTTTCAGGTCTATCATCAAAACTGGCATGTTTTGTTCTGATTTTCTTTATTTCTTGTAAGCATGTATTCAATTGGGGAAGTACAAAAACGCATCTTTTTTCGGAATCCCGGAATCGCAAAAGTGTTGGCTGTTGAGAGGGATGTAAAACCCTGAAATATGAACTTTGCAAAGTTACAGAGGAGGGGCAGCGATAAATAGGGAGGGGGTGTTTATGAGGATAAATACAGTATATTTCTGTGATACTCATTTTTTTGAGGTTGTTAGCCTATTTCAGAGATTTAAGGCTTTTTACCTTGACTATTTTTTTTTGCTAAAATGGGGGCTGCCATATTGGATGTGGTTTTCTCTGAAGGTTTCACACTAAATATCGAGAGTGCATGATAACTGGACTAAAATTTCCACATTTTAATTTTTTACTTTTGAGCCGGAAAAGGAAGACAATAAGCAAGATTCAAAGAACCTCCTTCTATTTTGACAGTAATTTTTATCAGTTTTATTTTAAGTGAAGAATACTAGTTTCTTCTGGTGCAATGTCCAACCAGATGAGTTTAAGCCTTAACTTCTGAGCTGAACTTCTCTGAAAATACACATATAAAATTTAAGTCAACAAGGATTTAAGATATGATATTTCAAGCAAAATGTTCAGTTCCTTAAGACTAAGACATGTGAAATTTGTCACAGTATGTGAAGTTTACCATTGGGGTAACCCTTTAAAACTAGAGGAATGCTTTTGCTAACAAAAGCGAAGCATCCCTGAAAGTTAAAATGCTTTGTGGTTTTAATAAGCATGCTGTAAAGCTAAGAATGCACAAAGCTGCGCCGTATGCTTTCCTAATACCCCTTAATACATTCTGAAGCTATAAAAGCAAAGATAAAGGAGATATAAGGCAAAAACTCCAAAGCAGCTATTTATGACACCAGTTTGGCCCATACGGAGGGGTCGGGGGGTAAAACTGACCGGCTATTTAGACTCTCCACATAAGCTTTCCCAATACCTCTTAATACATTCTGAAGCTATAAAAGCAACAATAAAGGAGATATAAGGCAAAACTCCAAAGCAACTATTTTATGACCCCAGTTTGACCCATAAGGGAGGGTCGGGGGATAAAACTGACTGGCTATTTAGATTCTCCACATATACTTTCCCAATACCTCTTAATACATTCTGAAGCTATGAAAGCAAGAATAAAGGAGATATAAGACAAAAACTCCAAAGCAGCTATTTATGACCCCAGTTTGGCCCATAAGGGAAGGTCGGGGGGTAAAACTGATCGGCTATTTAGACTCTCCACATATGCTTTCCCAATACCTCTTAATACATTCTGAAGGCATAAAAGCAACAATAAAGGAGATGTAAGGCAAAACTCCAAAGCAACTATTTTATGACCCCAGTTTGACCCATAAGGGAGGGTCGGGGGATAAAACTGACTGGCTATTTAGATTCTCCACATATACTTTCCCAATACCTCTTAATACAT
This sequence comes from Sabellastarte sp. h YS-2021, assembly GCA_964017235.1. Classification (NCBI taxonomy): domain Eukaryota; kingdom Metazoa; phylum Annelida; class Polychaeta; order Sabellida; family Sabellidae; genus Sabellastarte; species Sabellastarte sp. h YS-2021. The sequence continues at coordinate 34,809,638 of OZ024933.1, forward strand.
TCTGAAGCTATGAAAGCAAGAATAAAGGAGATATAAGACAAAAACTCCAAAGCAGCTATTTATGACCCCAGTTTGGCCCATAAGGGAAGGTCGGGGGGTAAAACTGATCGGCTATTTAGACTCTCCACATATGCTTTCCCAATACCTCTTAATACATTCTGAAGGTATAAAAGCAACAATAAAGGAGATGTAAGGCAAAACTCCAAAGCAACTATTTTATGACCCCAGTTTGACCCATAAGGGGGGGTCGGGGGATAAAACTGACCGGCTATTTAGATTCTCCACATATGCTTTCCCAATACCTCTTAATACATTCTGAAGCTATAAAAGCAACGATAAAGGAGATATTAGGCAAAAACTCCAAAGCAGCTATTTATGACCCCAGTTTGGCCCATAAGGAGGGGGGGGGGGGGGGGGGTCAGGGGGGTAAAACTGACTGGCTATTTAGACTCTCCACATAAGCTTTCCCAATACCTCTTAATACATTCTGAAGCTATAAAAGCAACAATAAAGGAGATATAAAGCAAAAACTCAAAATCAGCTATTTTATGACCCCAGTTTGACCCATAAGGGGGGGCCGTGGGGTAAAACTGACCGGCTATTTAGACTCTCCGCATGCTTTCCCAATACCTCTTAATACATTCTGAAGCTATAAAAGCAACAATAAAGGAGATATAAGGCAAAAACTCAAAATCAGCTATTTTATGACCCCTGTACTTCAAAAAAAATTGCTTTTGATCATGTGACCTTCATAAAGGTCAAAGGTCAAATTTAAGCATGCAGAAAAATTTTCCCACGCCTAAGGTACATAACTGCCAAATATGGTTTGAAACCTTCTAATAATAAGGGAGATATTCAAGGGAGACCATAGTGCGGCGGCGAGGAAACTGAGGCGAAAACAAATAAGCGCCCTTTCAGGGACGCTTAATTAAGACTAAATAAACTGCTGAACCAGGAGAGGTCATAAGCCTAATGGAGTTAGTTACATAACTGACAAATAAGAATATGTAAAGAATTTGCAACAAGTCAAGAAAACAGGTGGTATCCCCAATGGCAAAATTCACACACTCAACGGAATTTAGATTTAATTGGGTTTACATTTCAGTTCAACAGTGTAAGATGTCCACAAATGGTGGAGGTAGACCTTATAACAGCACAGTAAACCAACAACTTCCTACTGCTTGACCACCCATTACTTTCATATATATATGCTGGTTACAACATATAAACTTTCCAAACCATATACATGCAACACAAATAAAGATACCGAGTGTTAGATTGTCCATCTTCATTAGTGATAAATTTGATTTTGTATATATCTAATGATACTTGGACAAAACCATGTTCAAAATGTTTGTTATTCTATCTCAACACATTTTTATCTTATCAGCTGTAAACAGTTTCATTGATTTTTATACCCTTTTTAAGCACAAGCCTCGATAGAGCTCGCGCTTCTACAGATAATTTTTTTTTTGTCTCCGGACTTTGATGAAAATTACCTGTGCATTCTGAATTTCCCTCTCTTGCACTCCAATAGCTAAAAGGACACATGTCCGTTTCGCTTTTGCTCATACATATGTCCTTTTTGTCTCCAGACTTTGACACATGTCCTTTTGCCTTCTTACAATACATATGTCCTTCTTGCATCAGACTTTCAGAAATTGTGGCACAGAGTGATGAATATTTGTCTGCTCAATGAAGTTAAGCAGCAATGGGCTATGTTAGTACTTGGATGGGTGATTGTGTCAGTTCAGGACCAGCTGTGGAATGTATCTAAGTTGGAATTTCTTTCTGTCATGAGACTTTCGTAAATTCTAGTGCACTATTCGTGTCACTGATGGCTCGCACTAGGGGACCAAAAGAGCTTGTTTGTTCAATAGAAAGCTGAACATATCTCAGTGGAATTGATATGTCTATATTAATCTAAAGTATAAAACTTGATTGTATTCCTATTTACTCTTGAGAATAGCTTAAATCTTACCGAGTATGTTGTATTTACAGAGGGGACAGGTCCTCTGCTTAATGAGCCAAGGGTCTACACACTTGGTGTGATACAGATGTACACACGGCAGCACCCGCACTTTCTGAAAGGTTACCAACATTTCAGACATCACTTTAAGCTTATACATTTAAATACTGTATAAGCACACATTTTACTTTAAAAGAAAATTTCACAAATTTTTCATTTTTAAGAAATTCAGTAGAATTAACTTTCACTAATGGTTAGTTTATACATAAGAAATCAATACAGATTTAAAATTATTTCAATAGTAATTAATTTTCACTGTCTAAACTCATTTGTTAAAATAGCTAAAATTAATCCTAGTGAAAGTTTCAACTTATCCAGTATATCTACGTTAACTTCCATAGACACATATTGTGTTTCCAACATGCATTCTTAGAAAGTAGCAGGAAATATGAACTCTGTTAAGGTAGGTGTAATTCGCAGCTGTGAGAGATTTTAGTTTTACACACACACACACACACACAAATAAATAAACATCAAATCCCTTAAGAGGCCTTTTCTGTAGAATTCATCCTGCAATTAGGAATTCCTGGTAGACTGACTGCAAGGTTTTGTTCATTCTTGATATTCCACTTCAAAGGTCTCAATTGTATTTAATAAAAATCAAACTGAATATTTTTTATTATAAATTTTCTTTACTGTAAACCATAAACAAGCAATCAGTGCCCGTGAACGGGTTCTGTGTCAGCTGTGTGTTTTGAGTTTCATAGTAGAATTGAAAGAAGAAAAGGACACAAAAGTGCAACTTGTATTGAGAAGTAAAGTACAAGGTTAACTATTAAGGTGTAAAAAGAAGGTGAATAACATATTTAAAGAAAATACTGTAAATGCAATTATTATACTTTTCGAGTTAAAACTGATTTACTCAACAATGAGAATCTCAAAGTAACTATTGCTCAGCTACATAACGAGATACAGGTCTGCAATTTATAGCTGACCCAAAAGGAGGTGAATAACATATTTAAACAAAATTGTCAAAATACAATAGTTTTAAGATACAACTGATTTCTTCAACAGTGGTAACCTGAAGGTAGCTATTGCTCAACTATGCAATGAGGTACAGGTGTGCAATTTCACTATCTGGGAAGTACGTGAATAACATATTTAAAGAAAATGCAATAGTTTTCAAGTTACCACTGATTTACTCAACAGTGAGAACGTGGAAGTAGATATTGCTCACCTATGCAATAAGCTACATGTCTGCAATATTACTATGTTATAGCTGACTCAAAAGTAGGTGAATAACATATTTAAAGAAAATACTCTAGCTGCAATAGTTTTCAAGATACAGCTGATTAACTCAACAGTGAGAACCTAGAAGTAGCTATTGCTCAGCTATGGAATGAGTTACATATCTACAATGTCACTATGTTATAGAGGACTGAAAAGGAGGTGAATAAAATATTTAAAGAAATTACTGTACATGCAATAGTTTTCAAATTACAACCGATTTACGCATCAATAAGAACCTCAAAGTAGCTATTGTTCAGCTATGCCATGAGTTACATGTCTGCAATTTCACTATGTCATAGCTTACCCAAAAGTAGATGAGTAACACATTTAAACAAAATTCTCTAAATGCAATAGTTTTCAGGTAATAAGCAATTTACTCAACAGTGAGAACTTCAAAGTAGTATTCCTCAGCTATGCAATGAGCTACAGGTCTGCAAATTTACTATGTTATAGCTGACCAAAAACTAGCTGAATAACTTACCTATACAAAATTCTCTAAATGCAAAAGTTTTCAGGCTACAACTGATTTTACTCATTATAAAAGTTACTGAAAAGTCAGAAAGTTGCTATTACTCACTTAGCTATGGGGATAGATGCCCAAGTTACTCACCATGTTGTAGCTATAGAAAAAGTTGCTGAATAACATATTTTAATAAAATGCTCTAAATGTAATACGTTTCAAACTATAAGAGAATTATTGCATGATTTCATGAATTTTAATGCATGAAAAACTATTTTAAAAATTCATAAAAAAATAATTAAGAAAGAGCCAAGTCTTATACTCACACAAGGGAATCTAGCTGTAGCCTAGTACATATATACAAGATAAGAGAGAAATCCCTTCAATAGTCAATGAGAAAATTGTGACCAGGTGTTGAAATTTTCACACTTTGGGTGGGGGTATCTCTCTTCTAATGGCTCTGGGGAACAGATGAACAGACAGATCTGTATGGACTTTACACTTTATCATCCTCGATAGATAAGGTATCTGTTAAAAGTAACAGCATGTGTCTGGGCCTTGTACTTTCAGAGGAGAAGTTCATGCGGATGCATATGCTGTAGTGGTGCCATTATGTCTGATGACTGACAAGTCAGCTAACATAAAAAGGGTAACATATACACATTATCAGCAATTGGTTCTCGTCAATTCACAGTCATTTTAAATATTTTAAGCCAAATTGTAGTGAACCTCTATGGTGTTGACAACACTCATTGAAACCTACTTGTTTGTCCCTGAAATCTTCCAGGCACACTGCACAAGTCTCTCTATGTACACTCTCATGGTTACATGCATTGCCTGATCCATGGTATCGTCTGGTCTCCATGGCTGAAAGAGCTTGGTAGGCAATCTTTCTGATTGATTGCTGTGTGGAGAAAATATTTATTGAACTTTTTTCAGGCTTTTACATTCTCAAAAGGTTAAATGTGTCTCAGTTTTTTTTCTTATCATGAAACTGTGAAAAATTGTATTTTCTGTAAAGTTAAGCTGCTTGACAAACTTTATATTTTATATGCTTTATATAAAATAGGCTTTCAAATAATTTTAACAGGGATCATTGCACCTTAATTTTATAAATAAGCTCATTTCCACTCTTGTACCTCTGACTGCTTTATACCAAAGTTACTTTATGACTTTCAAAAAGTACTTCTGCTATTTTGTGAATATTCTTTCCAGCATGGTTGGATAATTGTGTTACACTGTACAGGTGACTTAGTCAACCATCCAGCCAATCTCATGTTCTAAGAGGGTACCATTATTGTGTCTATTCTAACGAATATGTAATTTAGGATTATATCCGGAATATATCCCCCTCAACATTAGGACATTGACCAGATAATAATGAGAGGACGTTAGGCTGTATCTGTGTTTGAAGTTTGACAGTGTGTCAAACTTTTCAGTAATATTTATGATTAGATTGTTTTTGGATCCATGATGAAAGTCATTCAGGATAATTTAGATTATTTACTGCATCACAAAACCCAAATTTGAAATGGTTCTGGTCTAGGAAAGATGGTATTTAGGTTTGGGTAGCCCTAAGACCCCAGGTGCTACATGTTTCATAAGTGACCAAAGTTTGTGTTAAAAATCTGCAACATCAGCATTTAAATAATTTATATTTCCATTGCAAGGAATTTGGAAAAACTATTGACACTTTCATTGACTTTTTGCAGACTTTTACACCCCAATCTTGTTTAACATGTTTAACCATCTAAAAATTACATCATCACAAAATGGGGAAATTATAAACAAGGCATTAGAAATTTGAGATATATACACAAAAAAATAGACATAAAATCTAAAATGGTAACAAAATATCAGAAAAGTGAAAAAAATGGCAATCAATTCAAAGTAACATTGATTAATGTTACTTTTCATTCATAGAATACTTACCTCCATTCCATCATATCCTTCATAGTTTGGGCCATTCCTAGCTTTCACCAGTAGGAGTAGAATCAGTGTAGCAAGGAGCGAGAAAAAATAGTTCCAGAATGAAGAAGGATTGGTCTGAAATGAAAAGCATAGCACACAGAGTTGACCCCGTCTTATTAAAAGTAAACGTAAGTTGCCCTGGAAATCACTCTATCTGTTATGGGTTTTCAAGTATATACAACATTCCACAAGCAGTTCCTGAGGGAACATATACCCTTGCCCAGGCATCTAGAACCATATGTTAACAGAAAATCTCCAACAAAATTCTAGAATCCCAGTGCAGAACCAGATTAATTATGAGGAGAGCTAAGTTAGGGGTAGACCCCACCTAGTATACAGATAAGACCTCTTTCAGTTTATTGTAAATTCCATTGATGGTTAAAATGAAAACAAAAGTGTTGTAAAAACAAGCAATATCAAATGAATTAAGACAGACCGGTTTTCTGTGCTTTTGGTAGTGGTTGGACCGGTTCTGCAATAAAAAAACGGTTTTCGGGGCGTTGAAACCGAACAAAATCCGGGATTTCGAAAGTTTACAGATATATGATAAAAAGTTTTACGCGAGCATACATGAGCTATATTCTCAATAGGAAATATGCATTCGCGAGATATTTTGAAGTTTGTAAATTTCATTTACCATGAATATAAAGCGAAAATGTAAGTTTTTCCTCAAATGTATATGCTCTTTATTGTTTTGGCGAAATATTAACCAGTAGAAAACCTAATATGATGATGTTTTCAATAACCAGTACTTAAATATATTCTCTGCGGATTTCGTCATTTCTACCTAAACGAAACGAAATGCGGTATACCGGTTTACCGTTCACACCACTAGCTTTTGGTTTCTTTTTTTTACGGACTGACAAAAAAATAGTCCCTCCACTATCCCCACTATTCCACATCTTCTATTGCCACTGCTTAGTGTTAATTTATGACAAAAATGGGAGTAAAATGACTGTGTAAAAATAAGTTACCTTGCTATAAAATATAAAACACAATTTATCAAATACTATACAATTTTGTAATGTTTATATTATTTGTAAATCTGGATTTTATACTGGAATTATGATCGGGTGTATACAACCAAGCTACCCTGTTTACTGTAGATTAACAGGAATCTTAATCTCTATCGTTAGAAAGAAATATGCTAAAACTACTAGAAAATTATCATAATATGAATTAAAATCCTTTAGTTTTTAATATGAGATATCTCTGGATAATTTGTGATGTACCTTTTCAAATCCTGAATCACCAATGCAGACCACCCCACTTCCAGGCTGCGGCCTACCACACATAGACCAGAGAGTCACCTTCTACAAGACACAGATGAAATGCAGCCAATAACAAATTCAAAACCAACATATATTAAAATGTCTTGGAAAAAACTGCAGTAGAGGGACATAGCTTCATCAATTTGACAAATCTTGATTGTATTTTGGTAAACAATGGCCAAGTAGGTTAAACCAATAGGGTACTTTATGGAGTTCATCAGTAATGAATTCTAAATGGGTTCACCTGGTTACAACATACAATCTGCCTCTGCAGTAACTTATTAAAATATTCACATTCTTCTCTACAACATCCGTGTCAGTCCTTTAACATTGATATTTTTACATATATAAAACTTAATGCATCAATTTGCATGAATCAAAGCTATTCTCAAAATTTAATCCAAAATTTACAAATATTTTTTAGATATTAACCTAAACTGATTTGAAAATCTGATCAAACCTTGCTTTTGGACTTGTCTTTGTTCTCTTTCTACAAAAGTGTTATTTTCACTATTATACTATTATCATATATAATATTATCACATAAAAAGGGAAAATCCAATGAAGTGTTTTCAAATTAAAAATCAAACAAAAATACACTTTACAGAATACATGGTGACCAGCAAAAAAAAATTAAATATTCTTTTAAAAATATTCATACTGTAAATGTAAACATTAGAAAAAATATGGCGGATCTTAAGTGTCCAAAAACAGAAATTTAACACAAATTTCTATATAATTCCCAAATAAAAACCTTACAGTTTAAAAATCAAAATATAAAGAAGTTTACCAAAGTGTGTAAAGTATAGAGAAATCTCATATGATGTGATATACTGGAAACAGTTAACTGGTCTGACAATACTGGCACTGGTTAATGCTTCAGTAACCTTATATTTAGTTGATACGGTTAATTATTTCAGTTTTAAAGTTATATTAATTTCTTTCTATAATTGAATAATTGTAAGTCACTAATACACACAATAACAATGAAGAATTTTGATGTAACACAATTAAGTACATCTATATAGACTCCTTCATGCCTAAAGCTGACTGAAGCCAAGAGTAGTCAAAGTCAACACCAACTCATTTCAAACATGAGAAAAATAAGAAGTTACTGCTGCAATTCTTTTATACTTAAGCTGTACATGGTACTTTTTATATCACATAAATTAATGATGTTCTAATGATATGAACAGTAATATGGCATTCATTTTTTTAATTTGGTTTAGAACGAAAGAATATTTGGGAACTGGTTATTGTAAACACTAATATTTTAGGTTTTTTAATGGTTGACACTTCATGGAAACAATGAGAACACTTTACATTAGGTGACATACCTCTCTTTTTATTTCATATTTTGTAAAAAGTTTACCCATGTCATGATATCGTTTGAAGGCATTGTTATAAACTAGACCAAGGATGCATCTGTGGCCAGATGCAAGATGTATCCACCGGCAAAGGCAAAAGTAGCTATTACTCAGCTATACCACGAGCTAGAGGTCTGAAATTTTACTATGTTATAGCTGACCCAAAAGTAGGTGAATAACAGATTTGCACAAAATTCTCTAAATGCAATAGTTTTCAAGTTACAAGTGATTTTACTCATGATGGAAGTTAGTGAAAAGTCCAAAAATAGCTATTACTCACTTAGCTATTGAGATAGACACTCAAGTTACTCACCATGTTGTAGCTATGGAAAAAAGTAGCTGAATAACATATTTTAACAAAATGCTCTAAATGCAATACTTTTCAAGTTATAAATGATTTAGTGTTGAGTAAGAACCTCAAAGTAGCTATTACACAGCTATGCAATGAGCCACAGGTCTGGAATTTTACTATGTTATAGCTGCCTCAAAATAGGTGAATAACATTTTGAAACTAAATAATCTAAATGCAACAGTTTTCAAGTTATAAGTGATTTACTCAACAGTGATAACCTAAAAGTACCCATTACTCAGCTATGCCATGAGCTACAGGTCTGAAATTTTATTATGTAATAGCTGACCCAAAAGTAGATGAATAACATATTTGCACAAAATTCTGTAAATGCAATAGTTTTCAAGTTACAAGTAATTTTACTCATGATGGAAGTAAGTGAAAAATCCAAAAGTAGCTATTACTCACTTAGCTATTGAGATAGACACCCAAGTTACTCACCATGTTGTAGCTATGGAAAAAGTAGCTGAATAACATATTTTAACAAAGTGCTCTAAATGCAATACTTTTCAAGTTATAATTGATTTAGTGCAGTTCATTAATTTTAATGCATTAAAAATTATTTAAAAAATTCATAAAAAACTTTAACTTGTGAAAGCTCTCCAAAATGTAGGTGAATGAGTTATTTGAGAAATATTGGCTATCTGCAATACTTCCAGTGATAATAGGCATTTACTGCTTTTGAGTAGGTGAGTAATTAGCTACGGATCTGAAAATTCACAAATTGAAAGCTCTCCAAAATGTAGGTGAATGAGTTATTTGAGAAATATTGGCTATCTGCAATATTTCTAGAGATAATTCACATTTACTCATTTTGAGTAGGTGAATAATTAGCTACGGGTCTGAAACTTCACCAAGTGAAAGCTCTCCCAAAAGTAGGTGAATGAGTTATTTGAGAAAAATTGGCTATCTGCAATACTGTTAGACATAATTTGCATTTACTCATTTTGAGTAGGTGAGTAATTACCTACGGGTATGGAACTTCACCATGTGAAAGCTCTCCCAAAAGTAGATGAATGAGTTATTTGATAAAAATTGGGTATCCGCAATACTTTTAGAGATAATTAGCATTTACTCATTTTGAGTAGGTGAGTTAAATTAGCTATGGGTCTGAAAGTTCACCAAGTGAAAGCTCTCCCAAAAGTAGGTGAAGGAGATATTTGAGAAAAATTGGCTATCTGCAATACTTTTAGAGATAATTCGCATTTACTCATTTTGAGTAGGTGAGTAATTAGCTATGGGTCTGAAACTTCACCATGTGAAAGCTCTTCCAAAAGTAGATGAATGAGTTATTTGATAAAAATTGGGTATCCGCAATACTTTTGGAGATAATTAGCATTTATTCATTTTGAGTAGTCGAGTAATTAGGTATGAGTCTGAAACTTCTCCCAGTGAAAGCTCTCCCAAAAGTAGGTGAATGAGTTATTTGAGAAAAATTGGCTATCTGCAATACTTTTAGAGATAATTAGCATTTACTCATTTTGAGTAGGTGAGTAGTTATCTACGGGTCTGAAACTTCACCATGTGAAACCTCTCCCAAAAGTAGATGAATGATTTATTTGATAAAAATTGAATATGCGCAATACTTTTACAGATAATTAGCATTTACTCATTTTGAGTAGGTGAGTAATTAGCTACGGATCTGAAACTTCACCAAGTATAAGCTCTCCCAAAAGTAGGTGAATGAGTTATATGAGAAAAATTGGCTATCTGCAATACTTTTAGAGATAATTCGCATTTACTCATTTTGAGTAGGTGAGTAATTACCCACGGGTCTGGAACTTCACCATGTGAAAGCTCTCCCAAAAGTAGATGAATGAGTTATTTGATGAAAATTTTCATGTTTCAACAGACTACTCTTCTACTATCCTGCGGGTCCAAAATTCGCTCGAAATCGCTCTATCTCTGACAGTTTCAGGCATATTTGCCATTTTTCATTTTCCGCAAAAATTCTAAATGGCCGCCAAAAGTTGTAAAATTTGAAATTTTTCATATTGCAACCAAATACTTCTGTACTACCCTGTGGGTCAAAAATTCACTCGAAATCGCTCTATCTCTTACGGTTTTCGAGATATTTGCACTTTTTGTATTTTGTAAAAAAATGGTCAAAGAAACACCCACGGCGGCCATCTTGTTTTTGTCCAGATATCCAGAATAATTCCCAAGGAAGCTTTGACCATGATGAACATATCCTGCAAATTTGGAAAGTGTACATTGCATGCCCTATGATATAATGGGGCAGCAAAAGTGCCTAAAAATTTGAATGAAACGGCCGTGGCGGCCATCTTGTTTTTGGAAACGAGGCCAAAAAAACTCGGAGGCAAGCTTTTGTACCATTGAACCTGTCCTGCAAATTTGAGGCCTCTACTGCTAATACTTTTGGCTGCAGAGGGGCAACGAGAAATCATCTACACACTGCGGCGGCGGCGGCGTACCCCCGCGAAAACCATGGTATCCACCGGATGCATCCGGTGGATACAATTATGGCTCATGTATGCCTGTGGCTGAGCATCATCATATCAGTTACACATGCAAAAAACACCACATTTCATTCATTTTAAAGCCCAAGAAAAAGATTTTGATTTTTGTAAATGATCCGTTTACTATGACATTCTAACATATTATTGATGAAATATAGGAAGAATATATGTCTGCTCAATCCTTCTGAATATAAGTTAAATCACATGTTTCTAATTAGGAAATTGTCTAATTGTTTTACCTGGATGTCATACACTGAACTGTCATATGTGATTTTGACTCTTACATCGGATTTTCTGAAATAACAAGAATAATGCATTAAAACACAACATCTCTGTTAATTATAATTTATTATAATATTATAACATGACTTAAACTGTTACATTTCATAAAAACCCTGGTTTAGCACAACTGAACCTATTTAAAAACTTTGTTAAGTAGAATCAATTTTATGAGCAGAAGTATATATCAGGTCTTTTTGTGGACCTTTTCTATTGAAATTTGAACTGGTATCTGGAATATTGAAAAATATTTGGGGGTTTTATGCACACATGTTGTAATACTCACTGTTTGATCAGTTTTAAAACAGAAGACACATCTTCAGACTGCTGAATCAGCACCACAGGTTTCCATAACAACTGGCTCAGATCAAGCTACAATTGCACATTCAAGCAATCTTACTGATGGGGCTGAAGTTTTTTGAGTACAGAGAATAGTTGTAACTCTATCAATATTAAATATTTTTTGGTAAATTTATGATTTGCAAAAACCTCTTTTTTCATGTGCAAACTCGAAAAAGGACAAACATTACAACAGACAAATGACACATCATACACAATATAAAAATTATATATGTTACTTCAAATAATAACACCTGAAAACTGCTGCAATTACATTTTTGTTTGAAGTTATAGTTAATCTGTATTCACATTTTATTGTAGAATACTTATAGCTCGATACCACCAAACTTATCACTTATATACATTTGGTATAAACTTACATCTTTGAACAGCTTTGGGTTGAGTGACAATATGATCACCGCTGAAGCACCGAGGAGAAGAGCACTTTTGACCTAAAGATAAAATGAACTTATGTCATCACGATATATATGTTACGACCCAGGTTTGAAATTGTCCATTTCATGAAATGGACAACCCAACTGTCCATTTCACGAAATGGACAAATAGATATATATTTTGCTGTCCATTTCATGAAATGGACAAAGTCATGTATGAAAGTTAAACTTTCATTAATGACCAGTCTTTTGGTTTAAGTTACCCAATTTATTCAACTATAATAATGATATGTATTTGAAACATCATACACAAAGTTAGTTAATATTTAAATAGTTATAAATATTTGAAATAAAAGTGTAAATTATGTGAAGCATACTTTCTAATGGAAAAAACTATTTAAAATTACACTTACACTTTAAAAAAAAAAACATATCAGTATCTGGTATATTATTTTTTAAATTTTTGCTTAAAAGAAATGTAATAAAACTTTGTCTCTTTTGTGCACTAATCTTATTTAAAAGGCTTTACTTTAATAATTAGATCTGAGGAATTGTAGCCTAACCCTTTAAAGATTTGATCTAACAGTTATTAAAAGTAGCTGTCAATTTCAAAAGGTTGAAGCCATACCAAAGGTTACAAAAAGGAGTGGGCCCATTACAATTAAGCCAACCTACCAGTGGTGAGGCTTTCTTTTAATGACATTTGAGGATTGTAGCCAACCTTTTGAGGGTTAGATCAAAGGGTTAATTCAGAGCCTGTCATAGTCATACATCTTATGATAATGTGGACAAGTAAATAACAACAGTAACATCAACATTTGTAATTAGTAATGGAAAGAAAGTACCAATGTGACTTGGTGTTAAAAACTCTTAATGTTATAAAATATATGTTGTAGTTAAGTCTTACCTAGATGCTATCTCAAATTCTTTAATTTTTAATAAATGTAGATACACCCACACATATTCAGGGTCACATTTTGGATGCTCTATGTGTGAGGGATTCTTTCTCCTGGGCCATTAGTCCCAAAGTTATTGGAGGACTATCAGACCATCAGGCAATCATGTTTAGCCTTATTTTCCCCGTCAGAGAGTCCTGTAAGTTTCAACATATTTCCATCCGTAAAATTCACAAGATAAATATTCTAGACTTCAGGGCAGATATCCTGAAATCTGACCTCATTAGATGCCCCTATAAAACTGCCAGTCTTCTGAGTCATCAATACTTAAATACCTTGAGAAGCCTCCTTGACAAACATTCCCCAATGAAGAAGAAAAATATTCCAAGACATGCCGAGACTGGTTTCATGAACTGTGACATCCTCAAGGCAAAACGACTCAAGAGGAAATATGAAAGGGCATGGCGCCGTGAAAACTCAGCCAGTAATCGTAGTCGATACCGGGCTGCAATCAATCAATATAACTTCCTGCTTGAGAAGTCAAAATGTAACCATTATTCCAACATGGTGGCTGAAAATCAAGGAAATCCAAAGGCTTTGTGGAACTGTTTCAAAAAGATTTTACACAGGTCCTCTGTTGCTGTTCTACCAGACTGTACAAATAAAACCGACCTTGCGAACACCTTCTCTAAGTTTTTCTCTGATAAAATCCTTAAAATAAGATCCACACTGCAGTCATCAACACCATCTTCAGTCACTAGACCCAACTCCATTAAAAATACACTGTCCTCGTTCACACCTGTGTCCGAGGAAAGCCTACTCAAAATTCTAAAGTCCTCACCATCCAAATCTTGTGGCCTAGACCCAATCCCAACGTCACTGGTCAAGGATTGTGCTGATATTCTCATCACTCCCATCACTAAAATTGTAAATTATTCAATCAAAGAAGGTAGTTTTCCCAACTGTTTTGAGATGGCACATGTCATCCTATTCCATAAGAAGCCCAGCCTTGATAGAAATAACCTGGCTGTTGAACGGGACGTAAAAACCCCAACTTTGACCTTTGATAGAAATAACCTCAAAAATTACAGGCCAGTGTCAAACCTTAGTTTTATATCAAAGCTTATTGAGAAAGTTGTGGCAAACCAGCTAAATGAATTCATTTCACACGAGGGTCTCTTAAATGTCAACCAGTCTGCTTATAAAAGTTCCCACTCCACTGAAACCACATTGTTGAAGATTCAAAACGATATAGCTTTCTCAGTGGACTCAGGAAAGGCAGTGGCCCTGACATTATTAGACCTGTCAGCGGCATTTGACACTATTGACCATTCCCTTTTGTATGATTGCTTGCATGACTGGTTTGGTCTAGATGGCACTGTCTTGTTGTGGATCAAATCATACCTTTCAAACCAAAAACAAAAAATTAAAATAGGTGATAGTTTCTCTGAGGCGGTAATTCTCCCTTTCGGAGTCCCCCAAGGCTCCGTATTGGATCCTCTCCTTTTTACCCTTTACACTAGTCCCCTCAGTCAAGTTATTTCTAAATTCAATGTTACTCATCACCTATATGCTGATGACACCCAGATCTACTTAGCAGTTGACTCCAGGAACTTTGATTCTAACATGGAAGAGCTGACCGAGTGTCTCAAGTCAGTACAGGAGTGGATGGTTGGTGTTAAGCTAAAACTAAAAGCAAAAAATACCGAATTTATCATCATAGGTCAGAAAGCCACTAGAAAGTCGCTTGCACCAAATTTCCCTATTCCACTCCTCCAAAACAATATCTCTCCATCGGTGGAAGTAAAGAATCTGGGTGTTATCTTTGACTCAGACAACACTTTTGACAATCATGTTGCCAAGGTTTGCCGAGCATGTTACTATCATCTTCGCCATTTGCGACGAATTCGCAAATTCCTAAGTAATGAAACTGCAATACTTCTGGCAAATGCTATGGTCAGTAGTCGTCTGGACTACTGTAACTCTTTACTTTATGGGGTAAGCAAGTCCAACATAGCTAAGCTACAGAGAGTCCAGAATGCTCTTTGCCGCATCATCTTCAGACTTGACAAAATGAGTCATGTTACACCCTTTTTGAAAAATCTCCAATGGCTTCCAATTCAACATCGTATCCTTTTTAAGTATAATCTCCTGGTATTCAAGGCTATCAATCTTTCACAGTCCCCATATCTTTCAGCTTTAATAAGATCGAGCAGTCTTACTCGTGGCAACAGGCTATCTGTCTCCTCAATCCGCCTCAAGAAGCACATAGGCAGGCGAGGCTTTGCAGTAGCTGCATCAGCTGAATGGAACAAGCTGCCACAAACTGTCAGATCTGAGCAAACAATAGATCGGTTCAGAAGCCAGCTAAAGACACACTTGTTTAGGCTGGCATACCCCCCACCTTAGTTGTACCCTGGTGGGTGCTTTTTAGATGTCAACCCATGCCTGTCCCTGGACTCTCCCTTCTTGGACATAAGCGCATTAGAGGATTTGTATCAATTTTGCGCTATATAAATCCTACTATTATTACAAATATTAACAAATACTTAACTAATATTGTAGCTTAATCATAGTGGGATCAAGTTAGATTTTTTAAGAAAATGTTAAAAGAATTATAATCACCTGCACTTCACCAGTAGAATTTAGGTTAAAAGTTTAACCATTGATTTATTCTAATACAATGATTCCAAAAAAATGAAAAAAAAAAAGTTTTCACTGTGAATGAGAGTAAAAATTTCGTACATTTAGTTGTCCATTTCATGAAATGGTCAGTAGATTTTCCATTTCGTGAAATGGATCATTTCCTTGTCCATTTCATGAAATGGACAATTTTACACTTGGATCATAACATATATAAAATATTAATATCATACTGATTGCTAATACCACACTCCAACATGATCACAAAATTGCAATATCTTAAAACAATAGATCTTGGTCACCGCACACCCAAGGAATTTTATCAAACAGGAAGTACCATTTTGCCAGGTATTTCACCAATAGCTATATACAACCATCTGTCATCCTTTTTCATTCTTCATTATTTCTACCCCTTCAATGCTTATTTTGTACTGTGTCCTGCTGGTCCCTGTATTAGCATTTTGCTTTTTTTACTACTATGCAACCAAAACTCTTGGAATGTTAAAGATTTTTTTTTTCATAACATTGTGTGTGGTAAGACTACAGATGACAAAGAACACCTGTTGTGTCACTTTAGCAATTTAAGGTGTTTACAAACACTTTAAATATGAAGAAACAATAATGAAATTTTTTTAGGTTTAAGGCTGCTCAATTCATGGCAAAAAGAGGGTAAAACACTCACCTTCTCTAAAACTGACTGACAATTTGTGCCATTTGCAAAAGTCTGATTTCGTAGATGGTCATATGGAAGATGAAATAGAGCAATCCATTTTCTTTCCTTCGGCTTTACATCTTCCACCTTCACCTCTTTTCTACTTTTACAGAGTTTTAGCTCTTTCTGAAAAAATACCCAGATACATTTGAACAAATGTATTCAAGAACGCAATGAATGTAAAGAATGAATGCCATATTTGAATACATAATGAAAGTATGGTCAATTTAACATTTTTGCCCCAATGCACAATCCATGACAAATGGTAATTTTAGCACAAAAAACTTACATATACAGTAGACTTAGCATAACCAAAAATTCTAATATTTACAGGTTTCAGTACTTGTTATGCAAACAAGAACACTGTTAATCTCCTGTGAGGTATTTGTGTGGTCTGCATTCATGAGGTATATATACTCAGATACCAAACATAATATTCATGCTTTGTTGTCACAACAGGAACAATAGTCATTGTGTTTCTTACACGATATAATGTACATACATTAGTAACAAAAGCCTAATATCAACACCATATTGGTATTGGATTCTGAAAGTACCAATACTTAATTTTGCTCCATCTAACAGCCTTTTTGCACCAGTATGCAGTTGATAGTGATTGATGTCATTGCACTGGAAAACATTATAAATGTATACCCACATCAAAATAAATATTTCCTGAGGAACAGAAAATAAAAACTTTTCAAAATTGTCAAAAAATACATTGGCATGAATACTTGATGCTAGTCATTAACAAAAAGCTTGTAAATCACACATTTATAGTTTAGACAATTAGAACTCACACAATTCCTTTGGGATCCTTTGGCCTATAATAATTACTGACATACTCATGAACTTATGTATTCAAGTGTACACAAAATAATGTATTTTTAATCATGATGGTTATCTTTCATGACAAATGGTTGTAAATGCTGATAAAAGTGTGCAAAGCCATTAACTAGTTAATTCTGTTGTTGTAACACCTGTTGAATATATGTAAAATTGGTGCCAGAACCCAAGGAAACAATGGATATCTCCAAATTGACCCTGATAAAACTAGCGTATTTTTAGGAAAATATTGAACCGAATCTTTTGTATCATTTTTGATTTTTGTTAATTTTTAATATCATTTACACAAGTGCAAGGTTTTTGAGTCACTTGAACTTTGTTTCATATTTCTACAGAAACTTGTGTCCAGTGCAAGAAGGCTGTTAAGCATCAGTACCTCAGTCTAGATGATGAGGTAATGATGCAGTTGATAAATTGATGTATTTTAACAACACTGCTATGTACACAGACTTTAAAGACAAAAATCCAACATAGGTACTGCTAAGCCAGTGAACTTTTCTGAATTCTACCCATAATGAACTTTCAAGCTCAGATAATTTTGTAAGGAAACCCCACAGAACTCTGTAACCTCATATTTTCTACATACAAATGAATATCAATGACTAGTACAAGAAGAAAAAAGAATGTTAAATTTTAAGTGTAGAAATAATTACATGTTATATTGCATAACTTAAAATAATAAATACACTCACTAATCTTTATTTACAAATAAGCAATCAAATATATACAAATACATAGCAATTGACAAAAAGGTCAAAAACAAGATCATAATAAAATACTTCAATAAAATAACAAAAAATGAGTTGTACAAGTCCAGTCATGAATTTGAAGATTTGATCTTCAAACATCATTTTTATTACTGGGTAAAATATTGTTGGGAAGCCCCATGGGATTCCATGACTTCTTATATTTTTAGGAAGAGTCTATTGGTCAAACTCACTCCTCTCTGTTGACAATAATCAATCAAATTAAAGATCTAGTTAAGACATGCTTACATTCAAATCTGTACATAGAACATAATGGGACCCACTCATTAGCAATGCTTTCTATTGACTGAGTCCTTGTTTGTTAGTCACTTCATATTTTCTATGCATACATGAATAGGGCTGGGACGGGTGCTAAAAAACAGCTCTGAGTACCCCCATTCTGACATCTGACCCCAATTTGAGTAATTACGAGATTTAGTATTTACCATAACAAGTCTTCTGTAAACAAATGGCAGTGAAACTTTCAAAGAAAAAATGTCTTTTATATACCCAAATTTATACGTTTTTAAGTCGAAACCAATACTTTAATTGATATTATGTGGTGAAAATGCAGATATCTAGCATATTTCACACAATGTTTCATTTTGTGGGCGATAATCCAATATGCTGCGAGTAATCGAGTACTTAAAATTAATGGACTCGAATCCCAGCATAAACATGACTTGTATATCGAGGTTCGAGTAACCATTCAAAGCCCTATACATGAACATTATAATGAGTTGCATGCCTTGAGAATACCAGGCTGAACTGAAAAAAGTGAAAACAAATATTGATCAAATCAGTTGGATGAACAGATCTGGTACTACTCAGCAACCCAAGTTCATCACCTACCTAAGTATGTCACCCCTTAACAATTACCTTACTCTATATGGTTATAAATAACCCTTATACTTGCTTGTTCCAATTGTTTCACTGTCAATATTGCTTGTCCTTTTCAATATTTAAGGCAGGTAATCGAGGAACTAGACGTGGTTACATCGGCTCTACTTCACTTGCATGTAGAGCCGTGGCACGACCCCACATAGAACTGGAGATTTGCATAAAACACATATAGCATACAAATGTGTACACATTACTGTTCCCATAACTATTTTGTTTTATTTTCTTCAACAATCAGTCAACATGCAAACATGTTTGACAAAAAATAAATGACATTTCCTGATTTTCTAGGGGTTTTGGGCCATTTCTCCAAAAATTTAAAAATGTCCTTTTATTATAAAAGCTGTGTAAAATGGCATATATTTTGTACACGTATTGTATTTGTTGTGTCCTAGGCTTATATAATATCAACTGTTTCTAATTATATTAAACCATTTTCAGTCATTTTTTCAAGTTTTATTCAACAGAAAAAGATTTTTTGCAAATCCCCAGTTCTATATGGGGTCGTGCCATGGCTCTACACGCAAGTAAAGTAGAGCCGAGGTAACCATGTATAATGAGGAACATGGGTAGGCAACAATAATAGTCACCTATAACATCCATCAATCTCTGTGCTCCATCCTCCATGCTCCGACCTAATTCCCTCCGACCTCAACTTGACCACAATGTCCTCTTCCAATATTTTACAACAAGAATAGTTTTTAAAAAATATATAAATTGCAGTTATCTAGACTTCTCATAAATATCAATATTACTCTAGATACAACTTTTACAGAGAAAATAAAGTCACAGGAGCATATCAATCTATCATGAAACCTTTAAATTAAAGAAATATTATCTGTTGAAGGAATAATTTTTTATATTTAGAATACTGTAAATGTTGCTGCAAAAAATTTAAAAGTCTCTTCTTGGTCACAATTATTTAAGAGGACATTGTAAATATTTTGACTGTGTTTTGTGGCGTAAGATTCGGCCCACTGCATATGTGCTATATTAAGCCAAAAGTAAAGATATATTAGTAAAGATATATTATAAAATTGTTTTTTAGAATAGAATACTAAACACTTATTGAAAATGACAGACTAAAATGGCAGGAGGAGGATGGAGGAGCAATATTTACATGGAGATTGTTTACAGTTGAATAAACGAGGCAGATTGAGGTTGGAGGAGGAGCAATATTTACATGGAACAGTTGTGCAATCCATGGGATAAGGTTGCTCCATGACACATCTGGCTTCAGTTCCTCTGACCTCATTGAAACAGCAATATTGTCATATTTTGAATAGCCCTTTGCTTAAAAATATTTATTTCTTAATAAATAAAGGTTATTGAACACATTCTGGTATGATGTTTAATAACATCATGTCCTTTTATCATAATCTACTTTAAGTGTAGTCCAATTGAGGTCAGAGGAAATGAAGTCTGAGGAGGAGCAAATGTGTCATGGAGCAACCTTATCCCATGGATTGCACAACTGCTCCATGTAAATATTGCTCCTCCTCCAACCTCAATCTGCCTCGTTTATTCAACTGTAAACAATCTCCATGTAAATGTTGCTCCTCCTCCTACCTTCCCCTGTCATATATTTTATATATTCTTTAATTACATATATGCAGGAAAAACCTTATAAATAACTAAATATAAATAGCTAAATAAATAGTTTACTAAGTACAAGTATACAATAAATACACATTAACATTTCCTATCCAAACCCCATATCATTGACTACTATCCAGAAACTTTGATATGCATAGAGAGTGTGATGTAAATTCGCCAGGTTTTTGGCACTTTTGATTCTGCTACATCAAGTCACCATTTTTTTTTCAATTTTTGTTTGATAAATATGGCCAAGCACTGCATTATCAAAAACTGTATACAAAAAAAAAAAAAAAAAAATTATCTCACATGGACATAGGTTCACTGAGGGAACTGTGATTATTTATACAAAAATATCTATTATGATAAAAATATTAAAAATGGATCTAAATTCGCCAGTTTTGAAATTAAAAACTGTTTTTCCAGCATTATACCTAACATACTGTGAAAAGTTTAAGTTAAATTAATATTTTACAATTTTTCTAGCCGAAAATTGTCATTAACATAGATGTAAATTTTCAAAAGTTATATATCCCCTAAAAGTTAAAAATGTTTGTTGGTATTTGTTAACAAATGCATAATTTTTACTCTTTGAAGTCACTTGTAAGAGTGCATTATTCAAGTGTAAACAGATATGTATTTTTTCTATTAATATTTAACAAACTTATGATATGTTTTTCATATTTGTGCTGTAAAATTGACAAAAAAAAACAACAAAAAGTGGCAAATTTATATCCATTGGTGAATTTACATCACTTGCTGTACATGTTAAAGAATCTTCTTGTTCGCAATTATTGAAGGGGACATTATGATTGTTTTGAATTTGGAGCAAATAATGAGGGCGGAGTCGGAGCATGGAGTTTCATGGATGTTATAGGCGAATGCTACACGTAGGCAACGAATGTGGGTATTGCCGATCAGCAGTATCCTCAATGTAGATAGTCTTCTGTAACTTACATAGTTCAATGAACCTTGAACGTTTTCAGTTGCTCCCAAATTTAAACCTAAACCTTTAATCCGCAGCTTTGCAGAAACACCAAGTCGATTTTTCACTTCCCCAGCTGGGATGTCAAAACCGTCCCCACCAAATTCTAAAGACGTAGGGATTGTTTCTCCCTTGGCACTAGCTATCTGGATTGCACATGCTATACAGATAAATAAGACGTAGTTCTTTCTGTGATTCAGCCTTTTAAAAAGTAAAAAATGTAAAAATATATTAAAATCCAGCATTATTTTTCTTGTTTATAAATACGACAAAATATACTAACAGTCGAATAAAAGGAAAAAACCCGTTTTATCCTTTATTCCTAGGTAAATACTAAACGGAAGCTATTTGCGATGGATTACACCCATTTCAATAATAGCATGAACAATGATTAACTTTTAATGGTGCAGTCATATTGTCTGAAAATTAAGATATTTAAAAAAATTTTCTCTTGA
Source organism: Sabellastarte sp. h YS-2021 (assembly GCA_964017235.1). Lineage (NCBI taxonomy): Eukaryota > Metazoa > Annelida > Polychaeta > Sabellida > Sabellidae > Sabellastarte > Sabellastarte sp. h YS-2021. Next base: position 34,831,587 of record OZ024933.1, read on the forward strand.
AAGTCATTTGTTACCATAATATAAGTTCTCTGAAACCATTTGATATCTGTAGATCACAGAAACAAACTTTTTTATTTTATGTATCAGATAAATCCCAGCAGGCCCAGACCTTTTAAAACATGTTGATGTAGTGTTGAAAATCAATCCTGACGTTGATCACTAAATCTAAGTTACTTTTCTGACATCAAAAGTAGACATATTTTAGATATGAAATACTGGTGATTTAGCATTAAAAATTGTTTCTGACATATTTTCAGCAATAAATATAAGTTAGATGACAAGAAAAAGTTTTACGAGAATAATCAACACCAAATCTTGTTTAGGTTTTCAACATTAAAAAGCATTTCCGTTTTAGACAAGAAATTTTGGTGATGTTGGATTAAAAAGTATGCCTAAAATTGATGTAGATAGAAATTATTGCAGACTTGAAGTCTGTATATGTTACATCAAATTTAAGAATGTAATAATAAATAACAATAATAGGTAGGTAGGTTTTCAGAGAAAAACAAATAAGCACACATAAAAAATCTGTTTCAATTGAAACATATCAAATAGCAGAAAGCACTTATAGCAAAATACCAAACAATTTATATAAAAAAAACTGAACTGCAATAATACCTGTAGTAATATTGTGACGGATCCGAGTGGAAAATCCTCACAAAAAATCTCACAGTGACACGACTGACGTCAGATTTCCCGTGCCACTAACAAGGCATCTCGCCTTCCAGATCGCCTAGATCTGTAACTTCACCTGATCAGGAATTTCAATAACAAGGCATCTCGCATTTCAGATCCCTAGATCTGAATACACCTGCCTAGGAATTTCCACAGATTCAATCTCTGAATCACCACCTAGGACAGGAATTTGTAACCGATTCAATCTCTGAATCAAACACAAACAGGAATTCCAACAGATTCAATCTCTGAATCTTACACCTTCCGAGGACTATCAGTCACACTCCAAGACGTCTCCTGGAATGGGGGGGTTCCAAAAACAATTATCTTTGGTGCTTAGCCAATCAGTCAAAGTTCTGCCAAAATGTCGGTATCTTCTCTCCAACAGTCTTAATTAGTCAAAGAGGACAGTGGAAAAATAAGCAAGCAGTAAAGTATAAGGTTATAAATATTTATTTATAATAAATGAACAATGACTGCATAAAGGTGACTGTAATTTAAATTTCCAACTATTAATATGCCACACTTGCTATACCTACTATCAAGGTATCAGCTTAACAGGGACTGGGGGAATCTAATTCATACACTACAAGCTATGTGTGCACTCACAAAATCAGCCTGACCGGGCTGGAATGACTGTTTGGGGAACTATGATCTGTAACACAAGTTGCTGTTGCAATCAAAATATCAGCTCCACAAGGGTTGGGGAGTATATATGGGGAATCTATTCTATATAACTACAACTGTACTTGCAATGTTTTATCAGCTTAACATGGATAAGGGGAGGGGTAGGGCTACAGAGGGACCTATGCTATATGTATGTACACAGCTATGCGGCTTCAGTTGGCAAGGTTCTACGTACAGGTAAAAGGGGGTGGGGGGTTTGGTGGGTTGTGCAGAAATATTGCTGAGGATGAGTTAGCCAGTCACTAGGGATGAAACAGGCAGCTACATCAATGGTGGACAGGCCACTTCATGGACCAGAATTCAGTTACTGAATTCTTGACTCAGCACCTGGGTATTTACTACTGAATACTCTCTTCTTCACTTACAAGGGTTTATCTTCCAAAATCTTCAACCAAAACAGCTTCTTTTCTTCCAGCTCTCCCGGCTACTTTCTCGCGGCTATTTTCTGCTCTACCGGCTACTTTCTTGCGGCTATTTTCTTCTTTCCTTATCTTCTCAGCTGTTATACCAATGAGAATTCAATATTGGATAATAATGTTACATAAATTATGTTAAATATTATGTAACATTACCTAAATTAATAGTTTAACATAACATACACACAAATATAAAAGAAATATTACAAACTACACACATAAATTCAAATACTTTACATACTCCAATTGTTTTGAAAAGCTTTAACCCCCGGCTGAAGTTTATCGACTGCTAGAACTGTCAAAATATTGTTTCCAAGAAGAAATCTCATAGATTTCCCTTTAAACGAGCAAATAACCCTTAATTTAAGTTTAGAATCTGCTTTAACGATGTAAAATAGGTCAAATACTGCAATAACCAAGACAATATACATGCGAGGTGAACTTAAACTGCCATAATCCCTCATTTTCGCTCATGTCGAAGTTATGGTATTCGTCAGACCGTTACACTTTCCCCTCCTTAGATTAAGCGTCCTGCTTAATTTAGATTAGTTTTCCCATTCTTAGTTCAGATTTGTGTTTGATTATTTCTTGAGTGCCATTTTACGTATCTAGAAAAAAATAATATTAACTTCAATAATTAATTATTAGAAAAACATAACCTCAATTTACACTGGTTATCCCTTACAATGAACATGTATAAATTATCATCAACAACAATTAAAAAAAAAATCTTTAATCAAAATTAAAACCAAAAGTATAACTTAAAATGTTCCTGGTTCGAAATCAACACATATATTACACTCCAATTTACTCAACAAGAATTGCATTAAAATATCTACTATATTACATCACATGCATTTTCATGCAAGCTAAAAAAAACAGTGAATTAAAATGTCCAATATACACAACACATCAATACTAAATGCCATAAAAAATGACTTAAGATTTAAAAAAATGTCCATTACAATACATTACATATGCATACTAAATGCAAACAAAAAAAAATAGTGCATTAAAATATCCTATATAATACACAACATCTCAATACTAAATGCCACCACAAAGAAAATTAAATTAAAATTTAAAAAAAATGTCCATTAAGATTTTACATTATATCTGACTATTCACTCTTCCTCACTGTCACTGCTGCTACTGCAGCTGCAGCTGCTGGTGGCGCTGTCCCGTCTTCCAGCCTGAGGAAAAGCTTGTTGTGATACCTGGTTGTGGATGACGATTGCTGGCGGCGGGCATCTGGCACAATTCACCTGTATTTCTTCTGTCTTGGTGACCTCCCTGCTTGGTGATATTACTTCTCTTTTTATGTGGATATGTACTGGCTTCCTTACACCATGTCTGCAGTGGTTCTCACAAAATCCTACATCTCTTCTACTTTTCCGCTGGGTAGGTATAGCGACATCAGCTTGGCAGGCCGCGTTCTTCGTAATTGTTGGTTCCGCATTCACACCTGTATCTATCATTTCCACTGTAGCCTGTACTTCCATTGACTGTACAGGGTGGTCCTCAGTTTGTGCTTCATTGTCTTTCCTTTCTCTTTCTTCTGTCTGCACAGCGGCGTTGTTACAATCCGGGATATATGGATCACTGACTGATGTCTCTGTTGGTGATCCCTCAGAAACCATGCTGGCCACCACCATCTCCACTTCTGTGAGTTTAGATTTCTTTGGGGGTGGAGTTTCAGCATTCCTAGCACCCGTCTCCTGAATCATTGTTTCAAGCCTCATAAACAGATCTGGTGTGTCTCTTTTCCCATCATCGCCTTTCCCACCATCGGTCAACGGTGATGTTGATCTTTCGGCCGAGGAGGATGTTGCAGTGGCCGCTTTATCATGGGCTTCTTTAGGCTGCTTTGTGGATTCCTTAGTTTTCTTATCCTTTGCCTCTGCTGGAACAGCCTTTATCAACCCAGGGTTGTTTTGTACTTCTACCACTTTTGTAGGGTGGTGATTGACAATATGATGCCGAATCAGATCATCTTGGCGGCTTCTTGTCTTGTTACAATATGGACATTGCATGCGTACTGGTTCATTGTTATGACAGTTAGTTATGTGTCGTCGCAGGTTGGCTCTGGAACTCAATGTCTTGTTGCAAATCTGACAGATAAACATCTTCCTGTCAAACAGAAAAAAAGACAGCTCATCAGTTTTGTTTCACTTCTATCTTGCACTTTTTATGCATACCTCTTCTAGTTCTGCTTCTTAACTATGCTTCTTAATTAGCAAGGAGAGAAATGGAGCTTCATAGTGAACATCTTAATTAAATTTCTTCAATCAGGCGCTGCGGTGGTTGGATGTTTCTTTTTGACCGCCGCAGATCTCCCTGATCTTTTACTGTTTTCTCGCTCTCTGTTCCAGCATCTGTAGACATTCTAGCTTCAACGGACACACTACTCTCACTTCCTTCCGGGATAACTTCTTTATCATCTGCAGTTACTTCTTCAGCTGGCACACTACTGTGCCCTCTCTCTTGCACAACTTCTTCATCTTCCACAGCTACAGCTTCTGCTGGCTGTATTTCAGCATCAGAATCTTCCATATCAGAATCACTGGGGCATTCAAGTTTGGGTCTGTCAATTCTATTCATGTTTGTTGATAAACTTTCTTCCAGGACTAGAGTTGGATCAATCCCGGAAACCCATGGCACTCTTTGTTTGCCATTGAACAATTTCAATCTGTTGTAGTGAACAATCTTGCAGCTGGATCTGATTGATTTCTGAATACGGTACAAGGCATCACTCAGTTTGTTGACAATCAAGTAGGGACCATCCCAAAACTTTTGCAGTTTTGGACTGAGCCCCTTTTTCTTCATTGGTGTGTACAACCAGACAAACTGGCCTCTTCTGTAACCATACGAACTTGCGCCAATGTCATAAATTTTCTTCTGTCATTCAGCACCTCGTTTTAGATGTGCTCTTGCCCATTCATGTCCTAAATGTAACCTCTCTTGTAAATCCTGAATATATTCTGTTTCCAGCGTCTGTACCGGCTCATCAGCCGGATTTCCAAACAGCAAGTCAATTGGCAATCGGATTTCACGTCCCATCATCATCCTGTTTGGAGAAATGTTTGTTGTCTCTTGTGAAGTAGAACGGTAGGCCATAATCACCATTGGTACATGATCATCCCAGTCTCGCTGATGGTCATTCACAAAATGACTTAGCATGCTGGTCAGAGTTCTATTGAACCTTTCCACCAGTCCATCTGTTTGTGGGTGGTAGCTACTGGTTCTGTCAATATTTAACAACTGACACATTTCTGCAAAGAGTTGAGATGGGAATTGGGCTCCCTGATCTGTTAGGATTTGCAGCGGTGCTCCATAGCGACATACAAATTCCCCAATGAACCATCTGGCAACTGTGGTGGCTTCTTGGTTTGGAATTGGATAAGCCTCAGTCCATCTGGTAAAGTAATCAGCTACCACCAAGATGTAGCGATTACCCCGAGAGCTTCTGCGAAGAGGCCCCAAAATGTCTAGGGCCACTCTCTCTAGTGGACAGCCAACTATGTGTTGCTGCAACTTTGCTTTTCCCTTGGGAATGGGCATCTTTTTCTTGGCGCAAACTTCACATTGCTTACACCAGTTATTTACATCATCCTTCAGTTTGTACCAATAAAACCTCATGCGTACTCTAGCAAGGGTTTTATGTTGGCCAAGGTGACCGGCACACTTGTGGTTGTGTAGCATCCGCATCACTTGTTCCCTCATCACCGTTGGTAACACCAGCTGCCAATGTCCGGTGGGTGAAGTCTCCTCCTCCCATAATTTATACAAAACACCATTCTTTATGTGCAGCTGTGACCAAAGTAACCAGTATGCTTTGACTGCCTCATTTTCTGCACTCACAAGCTTCCATTGAGGCTTACTTGGACTTGCCTCTTTCATCTTCAAAACTTTTCCAATGTCTGGATCTTCTTCTTGATTTGTTCTAAGTGTTTCATGACACCAACCATCGATCCAATGTTCTGTTTCAGGGGCGGTTTGGACTGTCCTTGCAGGTACGTCTGCCTCTTCACTCTGCACCAAACAAACAGGCTCAGCACCTTCTTGACCACATTGCTTACAAGGACGTCTGGAGAGACCATCTGCATTCCCATGCTGTTTTCCGGGACGATGTTCTATGTCAAAAGTAAAAGTGGACAAGGTCTCTATCCATCGCGCTACTTGTCCTTCTGGCTCCTTGAAATTGAAGAGCCATCTGAGGGACCCATGATCAGTTCTCAGTAGAAACTGTCGCCCATACAGATAGTGCTGAAAGTACTTAACAAAGTACACAATGGCCAGTAACTCTCTCCTGGTCACACATATCTTCTTTCAGCCTTGGAGAGACATCTGCTGTTGTTCTTGCCTTCAATCTTCTGAGAGAGTACTGCACCAATGCCAAAATTGCTGGCATCCATGTCCAAGATGAATGCCTCCTCAGTCTTAGGATATGCAAGAATAGGGGCTGTGATCAGACACTTCTGTAGACCTTCAAATGATGTTTGACAATCATCACTCCAAAGGAACTGTCTGCCCTTCTCTGTGAGTTTGTGAAGGGGTGATGCAATGGTTGCAAAATCCTTGACAAATCTTCTATAATATGCAGCCAATCCCAGGAAGCTTCTGACTTCTGTTAGAGTTGAAGGTGTAGGCCATTTCTCAATGGCTTCTACCTTTGATGGATCCGGAGATACTCCGGCATCTGAGACGATGTGTCCCAAATAGGCAACCTTCTTCTGGAACAGGACACACTTCTTTGGCTTCAGCTTCAGTCCGGCTTGGATTAGTCTGGTGAACACCTGCTTCAATCTGGAAATTTCTTCTTCAAAACTACTCCCATAGACAATAATATCACCCAGAAAAACCAGACAGATGTTATACTGTAGTCCAGCTAGCACTATCTCCATCAATCTTTCAAAAGTTGAAGGAGCATTTGTGAGTCCAAATGGCATGAGATTGAATTGAAAAAGACCCTCCTGACAAACAAAAGCAGTCTTCTGCTTATCAGCGGGATCCATTTCCACTTGCCAGTATCCAGACATCAAGTCTAATGTGCTGAACCATCTAGACCCCTCCAGATCATCAAAAGACACTCTGGGTATCGGATATGCATCATCAACCGTGACTTTGTTCAACAACCGGTAGTCAATGCAGAATCGGTATGAACCATCCTTCTTTCGCACCAGAACAATGGGAGCTGACCAAGGACTGTTTGATGGCTCAATGATGCCCTCTTCTAACATCTTTTCTACTTGAACCCGGGCCTCCTCTCGCAAATGCAGGGGAACCCTCCTTGGAGCTTGGCGTATGGGTTTGTGATCTCCAGTATTTATGGTGTGCTTTGCTAAGCCAGTTCTTCCCAGCTTGCCATCAATTCCCACAAACACATCCTGGTATTCACAAAGTAGTTTCTGGAGGCTGGCCTTCTCATGGGGTGACAGATGTTCCACACTTTGTTGGAACAAATCTTCTAATTGTGGAGGAATACAGGAAGTAGATTCTTCTGATGACGGTTCTGCCTCAGTTAGTGTGTTCACTAACAGAGGCCCCTCTTTGGATTGTGCCATTTCCCAGGACTCTACCGGCTCACAGACACCGATCCTGGTTCCTGCATACAGTTGAACATCTTCATCTAGTGGATTCCATAGCAGCACAGTAACATTATCCTGGGAGATGTCAACCAAAGTTCTTCCCACCAATATCCCATACCGGTTGATGAATTGAGATCACCCAGTAACAATGTTGCATTTTGCCTCACTTCCATTCTTCTCTGCTCTAGCCGACACTATCATCTGAGATTTCCCTGGAACGCAGATCTTCTCCTGCAGATTCACACAACAGCTTTGTGGTGTTGCATCCTCCTTCCACAGATACACTACAGTGTTCTGTATGGTCAATTCTTGGTTATTGATGTCAACCTTACACCCATGTTTGCTCAAAAAGTCCATCCCTAAAATCATGTCCATCTAGATATCTGCCACTATGATGTCATGTTGTACATGAAGAGGGCCAATGGTCAAATCCAGATTGACCATCCCTAGAACTTCTAAGCTTCTCCCATTAGCAGCACAGATATCCAAATCAATGTTTTGTAATTTCAAGGGGTGGTCACTTAAACCCCTGAACATTCCTGTGGACATAATAGAGATGGCAGCCCCTGTGTCCACAAGAAATTTGGTGGGTTTTCCGCCAACTGACCCGAGCACTACTAACCCTTTTCCCCAATTCATGCTTAACACCCTCTGTGGTCTGACATGTTTGACTGAACCTCGACCACCAGATTCAGTCTTCTCTAGTTTATATTTGATGTTTGTGGGTGCAGCTGTGGGCACTGGTATCTGAAATGACCCTCTTGCCCACAGTGCCAACACCCTGTGCTATTTTGGTGCAGGTCACCCCTTCGCCTTTGTAATGCAAATAACTTTTCTTTGAGCTCTCTCAGCTCTTTGTCTATGTCATCAATGGCATCTTGACCCCTAGTCTGCACTCTGTTTTGTGGTTGACCCTTGGGCTGATTTTCTCTTCTACTGATTTCACGGACAGGTCTCCGACGTCCATTGCATTGTTCTTCAGCCCTTTTGTAGGCCTCCAGTTCTACTGCTGAGCAGATGGCATCATCTAAGGTCATGGGCTTACTTTGGTAAACCCTCTACCTTATATCTTCATCACTGATTGCATCAATGAAATGGCCTTTTCCCAGGGTGTCTAACAGCTCGGTTGTAGCAGTAGGATAGGCTCTATAAACTAAACTCTTCAAGTCTTGGCCCAACTCTGGCAATGTTTCATTTGGCTTCCTGGTTCTATTTCTAAGTTGTACCCTAAACAGCTCATTCTGATTCTGGGGATTGAATCTATGCCCTAGAGCTGCAACCAATTCTGTGTAGTCGTGTCTTTTGGCAGCTGGCATAGAGCACATGACTTGGCATGCCATGCCTCTTAGGCTCACACTCAGATACTGGGTGCGTTGTAACCTATTCCATCCATTTATGTCACTACAAATCTCAAAGTGTGCCAAGTAATCTAACCAAGAAGTTTTGCCATCATACTGATCTGGCATCACCTTTGGTCTCTTTGCTCTTGCTTCTTCTTGGGCTGCATTTCGTCCTGGTGGTCTGGATAGAAATAAATCTCTCTCTTCTCTTCTGGGTTGAGGGTGGGGAACTTCTACATCTTGATGGTACTCATCACCCTGGGGTCCCATGAATCTTAGGCCTTCAACCGGATTCCTAAACTGATGAATATTAATATCTGGTCTGCCGAAGGTATCTTCCAGAGACCCTGGTTGCTTAGAAGACGCACCTCGGCTTTCATCAGATGCTGGTCCAGCATTTTCTGTGACCTGCAAATGGTCACTATGAGGGCCATCCATCTTTTGTGTTGAATCGCCCTTCGCTGCACTGCTCATAATATCTCAATGAGTTCCCGGCGCAGCTTCGTCTCGCTGGATTTCCTGCGGCTTCAAGAAATCCCACTTCTGACACCAAAATGTGACGGATCCGAGCGGAAAATCCTCACAAAAATCTCACAGTGACACGACTGACGTCAGATTTCCCGTGCCACTAACAAGGCATCTCGCCTTCCAGATCGCCTAGATCTGTAACTTCACCTGATCAGGAATTTCAATAACAAGGCATCTCGCATTTCAGATCCCTAGATCTGAATACACCTGCCTAGGAATTTCCACAGATTCAATCTCTGAATCACCACCTAGGACAGGAATTTGTAACCGATTCAATCTCTGAATCAAACACAAACAGGAATTCCAACAGATTCAATCTCTGAATCTTACACCTTCCGAGGACTATCAGTCACACTCCAAGACGTCTCCTGGAATGGGGGGTTCCAAAAACAATTCTCCTTGGTGCTTAGCCAATCAATCAAAGTTCTGCCAAAATGTCAGTATCTTCTCTCCAACAGTCTTAATTAGTCAAAGAGGACAGTGGAAGAATAAGCAAGCAGTAAAGTATAAGGTTATAAATATTTATTTATAATAAAAGAACAATGACTGCATAAAGGTGACTGTAATTTAAATTTCCAACTATTAATATGCCACACTGGCTATACCTACTATCAAGGTATCAGCTTAACAGGCATTGGGGGAATCTAATTCATACACTACAAGCTATGTGTGCACTCACAAAATCAGCCTGACCGGGCTGGAATGACTGTTTGGGGAACTATGATCTGCAACACAAGTTGCTGTTGCAATCAAAATATCAGCTCCACAAGGGTTGGGGAGTATATATGGGGAATCTATTCTATATAACTACAACTGTACTTGCAATGTTTTATCAGCTTAACATGGATAAGGGGGGGTAGGGCTACAGAGGGACCTATGCTATATGTATGTACACAGCTATGCGGCTTCAGTTGGACAGGTTATGGGTTCTACGTACAGGTAAAAGGGGGTGGGGGGTTTGGTGGGTTGTGCAGAAATATTGCTGAGGATGAGTTAGCCAGTCACTAGGGATGAAACAGGCAGCTACATCAATGGTGGACAGGCCACTTCATGGACCAGAATTCAGTTACTGAATTCTTGACTCAGCACCTGGGTATTCACTACTGAATACTCTCTTCTTCACTTACAAGGGTTTATCTTCCAAAATCTTCTACCAAAACAGCTTCTTTTCTTCCAGCTCTCCCGGCTTTCTCGCGGCTATTTTCTGCTCTCCCGGCTACTTTCTCGCGGCTATTTTCTTCTTTCCTTATCTTCTCAGCTGTTATACCAATGAGAATTCAATATTGGATTCTCCCCGAATCTCTCACTTGCGGCGAATATATAGACGTTTCTAGTAGGGGTCACGTGATCTGGGACGATACTGAAGGTTGGGTCTGTCATTTTGAGGGGTGATAGCTTTTAAACTTAAAAGCAGCATTCACATAAATTATGTTAAATATTATGTAACATTACCTAAATTAATAGTTTAACATAACATACACACAAATATAAAAGAAATATTACAAACTACAAAACATAAATTCAAATACTTTACATACTCCAATTGTTTTGAAAAGCTTTAACCCCTGGCTGAAGTTTATCGACTGCTAGAACTGTCAAAATATTGTTTCCAAGAAGAAATCTCATAGATTTCCCTTTAAGCGAGCAAATAATCCTTAATTTAAGTTTAGAATCTGCTTTAACAATGTAAAATAGGTCAAATACTGCAATAACCAAGACAATATACATGCGAGGTGAACTTAAACTGCCATAATCCCTCATTTTCGCTCACGTCGAAGTTATGGCATTCGTCAGACCGTTACACTTCCCCCTCCTTAGATTAAGCGTCCCGCTTAATTTAGATTAGTTTTCCCATTCTAAGTTCAGATTTGTGTTTGATTATTTCTTGAGTGCCATTTTACGTATCTAAAAAAAATAATATTAACTTCAATAATTAATTATTAGAAAAACATAACCTCAATTTACACTGGTTATCCCTTACAATGAACATGTATAAATTATCATCAACAACAATTAAAAAAAAAATCTTTAATCAAAATTAAAACCAAAAGTATAACTTAAAATGTTCCTGGTTCGAAATCAACACATATATTACACTCCAATTTACTCAACAAGAATTGCATTAAAATATCTACTATATTACATCACATGCATTTACATGCAAGCTAAAAAAACAGTGAATTAAAATGTCCAATATACACAACACATCAATACTAAATGCCATAAAAAATGACTTAAGATTTAAAAAAATGTCCATTACAATACATTACATATGCATACTAAATGCAAACAAAAAAAAATAGTGCATTAAAATATCCTATATAATACACAACATCTCAATACTAAATGCCACCACAAAGAAAATTAAATTAAAATTAAGAAAAATGTCCATTAAGATTTTACATTATATCTGACTATTCACTCTTCCTCACTGTCACTGCTGCTACTGCAGCTGCAGCTGCTGGTGGCGCTGTCCCGTCTTCCAGCCTGAGGAAAAGCTTGTTGTGATACCTGGTTGTGGATGACGATTGCTGGCGGCGGGCATCTGGCACAATTCACCTGTATTTCTTCTGTCTTGGTGACCTCCCCACTTGGTGATATTACTTCTCTTTTTATGTGGATATGTACTGGCTTCCTTACACCATGTCTGCAGTGGTTCTCACGAAATCCTACATCTCTTCTACTTTTCCGCTGGGTAGGTATAGCGACATCAGCTTGGCAGGCCGCGTTCTTCGTAATTGTTGGTTCCGCATTCACACCTGTATCTATCATTTCCACTGTAGCCTGTACTTCCATTGACTGTACAGGGTGGTCCTCAGTTTGTGCTTCATTGTCTTTCCTTTCTCTTTCTTCTGTCTGCACAGCGGCGTTGTTACAATCCGGGATATATGGATCACTGACTGATGTCTCTGTTGGTGATCCCCCAGAAACCATGCTGGCCACCGCCATCTCCACTTCTGTGAGTTTAGATTTCTTTGGGGGTGGAGTTTCAGCATTCCTAGCACCCGTCTCCTGAATCATTGTTTCAAGCCTCATAAACAGAGCTGGTGTGTCTCTTTTCCCATCATCGCCTTTCCCACCATCGGTCAACGGTGATGTTGATCTTTCGGCCGAGGAGGATGGTGCAGTGGCCGCTTTATCATGGGCTTCTTTAGGCTGCTTTGTGGATTCCTTAGTTTTCTTATCCTTTGCCTCTGCAGGAACAGCCTTTATCAACCCAGGGTTGTTTTGTACTTCTACCACTTTTGTAGGGTGGTGATTGACAATATGATGCCGAATCAGATCATCTTGGCGGCTTCTTGTCTTGTTACAATATGGACATTGCATTGCATCCCCAATGAACCGTCTGGCAACTGTGGTGGCTTCTTGGTTTGGAATTGGATAAGCCTCAGTCCATCTGGTAAAGTAATCAGCTACCACCAAGATGTAGCGATTACCCCGAGAGCTTCTGGGAAGAGGCCCCAAAATGTCTAGGGCCACTCTCTCTAGTGGACAGCCAACTATGTGTTGCTGCAACTTTGCTTTTCCCTTGGGAATGGGCATCTTTTTCTTGGCGCAAACTTCACATTGCTTACACCAGTTATTTACATCATCCTTCAGTTTGTACCAATAAAACCTCATGCGTACTCTAGCAAGGGTTTTATGTTGGCCAAGGTGACCGGCACACTTGTGGTTGTGTAGCATCTGCATCACTTGTTCCCTCATCACCGTTGGTAACACCAGCTGCCAATGTCCGGTGGGTGAAGTCTCCTCCTCCCATAATTTATACAAAACACCATTCTTTATGTGCAGCTGTGACCAAAGGAACCAGTATGCTTTGACTGCCTCATTTTCTGCACTCACAACCTTCCATTGAGGCTTACTTGGACTTGCCTCTTTCATCTTCAAAACTTTTCCAATGTCTGGATCTTCTTCTTGATTTGTTCTAAGTGTTTCATGACACCAACCATCGATCCAATGTTCTGTTTTGTTGCACCAAACAAACAGGCTCAGCACCTTCTTGACCACACTGCTTACAAGGACGTCTGGAGAGACCATCTGCATTCCCATGCTGTTTTCCGGGACGATGTTCTATGTCAAAAGTAAAAGTGGACAAGGTCTCTATCCATCGCGCTACTTGTCCTTCTGGCTCCTTGAAATTGAAGAGCCATCTGAGGGACCCATGATCAGTTCTCAGTAGAAACTGTCGCCCATACAGATAGTGCTGAAAGTACTTAACAAAGTACACAATGGCCAGTAACTCTCTCCTGGTCACACATATCTTCTTTCAGCCTTGGAGAGACATCTGCTGTTGTTCTTGCCTTCAATCTTCTGAGAGAGTACTGCACCAATGCCAAAATTGCTGGCATCCATGTCCAAGATGAATGCCTCCTCAGTCTTAGGATATGCAAGAATAGGGGCTGTGATCAGACACTTCTGTAGACCTTCAAATGATGTTTGACAATCATCACTCCAAAGGAACTGTCTGCCCTTCTCTGTGAGTTTGTGAAGGGGTGATGCAATGGTTGCAAAATCCTTGACAAATCTTCTATAATATGCAGCCAATCCCAGGAAGCTTCTGACTTCTGTTAGAGTTGAAGGTGTAGGCCATTTCTCAATGGCTTCTACCTTTGATGGATCCGGAGATACTCCGGCATCTGAGACGATGTGTCCCAAATAGGCAACCTTCTTCTGGAACAGGACACACTTCTTTGGCTTCAGCTTCAGTCCAGCTTGGATTAGTCTGGTGAACACCTGCTTCAATCTGGAAATTTCTTCTTCAAAACTACTCCCATAGACAATAATATCATCCAGAAAAACCAGACAGATGTTATACTGTAGTCCAGCTAGCACTATCTCCATCAATCTTTCAAAAGTTGAAGGAGCATTTGTGAGTCCAAATGGCATGAGATTGAATTGAAAAAGACCCTCCTGACAAACAAAAGCAGTCTTCTGCTTATCAGCGGGATCCATTTCCACTTGCCAGTATCCAGACATCAAGTCTAATGTGCTGAACCATCTAGACCCCTCCAGATCATCAAAAGACACTCTGGGTATCGGATATGCATCATCAACCGTGACTTTGTTCAACAACCGGTAGTCAATGCAGAATCGGTATGAACCATCCTTCTTTCGCACCAGAACAATGGGAGCTGACCAAGGACTGTTTGATGGCTCAATGATGCCCTCTTCTAACATCTTTTCTACTTGAACCCGGGCCTCCTCTCGCAAATGCAGGGGAACCCTCCTTGGAGCGTATGGGTTTGTGATCTCCAGTATTTATGGTGTGCTTTGCTAAGCCAGTTCTTCCCAGCTTGCCATCAATTCCCACAAACACATCCTGGTATTCACAAAGTAGTTTCTGGAGGCTGGCCTTCTCATGGGGTGACAGATGTTCCACACTTTGTTGGAACAAATCTTCTAATTGTGGAGGAATACAGGAAGTAGATTCTTCTGATGACGGTTCTGCCTCAGTTAGTGTGTTCACTAACAGAGGCCCCTCTTTGGATTGTGCCATTTCCCAGGACTCTACCAGCTCACAGACACCGATCCTGGTTCCTGCATACAGTTGAACATCTTCATCTAGTGGATTCCATAGCAGCACAGTAACATTATCCTGGGAGATGTCAACCAAAGTTCTTCCCACCAATATCCCATACCGGTTGGTGAATTGAGATCACCCAGTAACAATGTTGCATTTTGCCTCACTTCCATTCTTCTCTGCTCTAGCCGACACTATCATCTGAGATTTCCCTGGAACGCAGATCTTCTCCTGCAGATTCACACAACAGCTTTGTGGTGTTGCATCCTCCTTCCACAGATACACTACAGTGTTCTGTATGGTCAATTCTTGGTTATTGATGTCAACCTTACACCCATGTTTGCTCAAAAAGTCCATCCCTAAAATCATGTCCATCTGGATATCTGCCACTATGATGTCATGTTGTACATGAAGAGGTCCAATGGTCAAATCCAAATTGACCATCCCTAGAACTTCTAAGCTTCTCCCATTAGCAGCACAGATATCCAAATCAATGTTTTGTAATTTCAAGGGGTGGTCACTTAAACCCCTGAATATTCCTGTGGACATAATAGAGATGGCAGCCCCTGTGTCCACAAGAAATTTGGTGGCTTTTCCGCCAAGTGACCCGAGCACTACTAACCCTTTTCCCCAATTCATGCTTAACACCCTCTGTGGTCTGACATGTTTGACTGAACCTCGACCACCAGATTCAGTCTTCTCTAGTTTATATTTGATGTTTGTGGGTGCAGCTGTGGGCACTGGTATCTGAAATGACCCTCTTGCCCACAGTGCCAACACCCGGTGCTATTTTGGCGCAGGTCACCCCTTCGCCTTTGTAATGCAAATAACTTTTCTTTGAGCTCTCTCAGCTCTTTGTCTATGTCATCAATGGCATCTTGACCCCTAGTCTGCACTCTGTTTTGTGGTTGACCCTTGGGCTGATTTTCTCTTCTACTGATTTCACGGACAGGTCTCCGACGTCCATTGCATTGTTCTTCAGCCCTTTTGTAGGCCTCCAGTTCTACTGCTGAGCAGATGGCATCATCTAAGGTCATGGGCTTACTTTGGTAAACCCTCCACCTTATATCTTCATCACTGATTGCATCAATGAAATGGCCTTTTCCCAGGGTGTCTAACAGCTCGGTTGTAGCAGTAGGATAGGCTCTATAAACTAAACGCTTCAAGTCTTGGCCCAACTCTGGCAATGTTTCATTTGGCTTCCTGGTTCTATTTCTAAGTTGTACCCTAAACAGCTCATTCTGATTTTGGGGATTGAATCTATGCCCTAGAGCTGCAACCAATTCTGTGTAGTCGTGTCTTTTGGCAGCTGGCATAGAACACATGACTTGGCATGCCATGCCTCTTAGGCTCACACTCAGATACTGGGTGCGTTGTTACCTATTCCATCCATTTATGTCACTACAAATCTCAAAGTATGCCAAGTAATCTAACCAAGAAGTTTTGCCATCATACTGATCTGGCATCACCTTTGGTCTCTTTGCTCTTGCTTCTTCTTGGGCTGCATTTCGTCCTGGTGGTCTGGATAGAAATAGATCTCTCTCTTCCCTTCTGGGTTGAGGGTGGGGAACTTCTACATCTTGATGGTACTCATCACCCTGGGGTCCTATGAATCTTAGGCCTTCAACCGCATTCCTAAACTGATGAATATTAATATCTGGTCTGCCGAAGGTATCTTCCAGAGGCCCTGGTTGCTTAGAAGACGCACCTCGGCTTTCATCAGATGCTGGTCCAGCATTTTCTGTGACCTGCAAATGGTCACTATGAGGGCCATCCATCTTTTGTGTTGAATCGCCCTTCGCTGCACTGCTCATTATATCTCAATGAGTTCCCGGCGCAGCTTCGTCTCGCTGGATTTCCTGCGGCTTCAAGAAATCCCACTTCTGACACCAAAATGTGACGGATCCGAGCGGAAAATCCTCACAAAAATCTCACAGTGACAAGACTGACGTCAGATTTCCCGTGCCACTAACAAGGCATCTCGCCTTCCAGATCGCCTAGATCTGTAACTTCACCTGATCAGGAATTTCAATAACAAGGCATCTCGCCTTTCAGATCCCTAGATCTGCCTAGGAATTTCCACAGATTCAATCTCTGAATCACCACCTGTTTGTAACCGATTCAATCTCTGAATCAAACACAAACAGGAATTCCAACAGATTCAATCTCTGAATCTTACACCTTCCGAGGACTATCAGTCACACTCCAAGACGTCTCCTGGAATGGGGGGTTCCAAAAACAATTCTCCTTGGTGCTTAGCCGATCAATCAAAGTTCTGCCAAAATGTCAGTATCTTCTCTCCAACAGTCTTAATTAGTCAAAGAGGACAGTGGAAGAATAAGCAAGCAGTAAAGTATAAGGTTATAAATATTTATTAAAATAAAAGAACAATGACTGCATAAAGGTGACTGTAATTTAAATTTCCAACTATTAATATGCCACACTGGCTATACCTACTATCAAGGTATCAGCTTAACAGGCATTGGGGGAATCTAATTCATACACTACAAGCTATGTGTGCACTAACAAAATCAGCCTGACCGGGCTGGAATGACTGTTTGGGGAACTATGATCTGCAACACAAGTTGCTGTTGCAATCAAAATATCAGCTCCACAAGGGTTGGGGAGTATATATGGGGAATCTATTCTATATAACTACAACTGTACTTGCAATGTTTTATCAGCTTAACATGGATAAGGGGGGGTAGGGCTACAGAGGGACCTACGCTATATGTATGTACACAGCTATGCGGCTTCAGTTGTACAGGTTATGGGTTCTACGTACAGGTAAAAGGGGGTGGGGGGTTTGGTGGGTTGTGCAGAAATATTGCTGAGGATGAGTTAGCCAGTCACTAGGGATGAAACAGGTGGCTACATCAATGGTGGACAGGCCACTTCATGGACCAGAATTCAGTTACTGAATTCTTGTCTCAGCACCTGGGTATTCACTACTGAATACTCTCTTCTTCACTTACAAGGGTTTATCTTCCAAAATCTTCTACCAAAACAGCTTCTTTTCTTCCAGCTCTCCCGGCTTTCTTGCGGCTATTTTCTGCTCTCCCGGCTACTTTCTCGCGGCTATTTTATTCTTTCCTTATCTTCTCGGCTGTTATACCAATGAGAATTCAATATTGGATTCTCCCCGAATCTCTCACTTGCGGCGAATATATAGACGTTTCTAGTAGGGGTCACGTGATCTGGGACGATACTGAAGGTTGGGTCTGTCATTTTGAGGGGTGATAGCTTTTAAACTTAAAAGCAGCATTCGCATAAATTATGTTAAATATTATGTAACATTGCCTAAATTAATAGTGTAACATAACATACGCACAAATATAAAAGAAATATTACAAGCTACACACATAAATTCAAATACTTTACATACTCCAATTGTTTTGAAAAGCTTTAACCCCCGGCTGAAGTTTATCGACTGCTAGAACTGTCAAAATATTGTTTCCAAGAAGAAATCTCATAGATTTCCTTTTAAACGAGCAAATAACCCTTAATTTAAGTTTAGAATATGCTTTAACGATGTAAAATAGGTAAAATACTGCAATAACCAAGACAATATACATGCAAGGTGAACTTAAACTGCCATAATCCCTCATTTTTGCTCATGTCGAAGTTACGGTATTCGTCGGACCGTTACAATATGTAGTAATACAGCTATGTAAAAACTGAAATAGTAGTCAAAGCTAAGGTTTTTATGAGGTATTTGATTCATGAAAAGTTATATACAGTGTCTATGTATACCTTTCCATATAAGGACTTGCATAGAAGAGAAAGCAGTCCGATAGACATTTAGTTACACGGTTATCACATGTTAAAAGACATGTATAACATCCATGAAGGGATTTCCTGATTAGGACATCAAGGGAATCTACATTGTTTGCTACAAACATTTCACTAGCACTATACTGAAAACTATCGTTATCTTTTTGGATAAATCCAGGGGCAGTATTCATGAAGAGGGATCAGTAAAGATCAGATCATATTTGAGCAAAAATGATCAACTTTTAATCAGATTTTTGGATCAACAAAGATTGGTATTCATGAAACATTTGATCTGATTTTCTGATCAAATTTTAGATTAAATTTGATCTATGTACTTTGTTGGATTACATTCTTGATCAAGGTGTATTTATTTATCAGGGACTACAGAGACAGAGGAACTAATGGTTCCATCACTAACATTGGAATTTTCAGTGCATTGTGCAATACCCTTGTGAAATACCCTATCTAATAGTTTATATTTACTTCAGCTGCAGTAAAAAAGTAACACATTGGTGGATCATCAAAATAATTAGTATGTAATGAATATATCTATAATTATAAATCTATGTGCTACAGCCATCCCTATGTACAAGACAAATATATTTAGATAGAATAAAAAATTACTTACAAAAAGCAGCATGAACCTAAGCTCTTAAGTTATAACATTTTATCACTGCGAACACAATAGCTTAGTGGGGTCATGGGGTTCTCATACTTATCAGTACTCCTTGCTTTACTCACTCCTAGGTCTGTGACTAAAACTAATTACTGACAGGACCACAAAACAGGAAATGTGTACTCTTTCTCCATAGCATGGTGTGCGTTTTTCTAGCTAGGTTCACTCTTTTGTGGTCAAAGTTAAATCTAATTGAGTTGTTACATCAATGTGGTGAAGTTGTACACATTTAGCTTAGTTGATTTTCTTCAAACTACATTCAAAAGATTAATATATTGAAAGTCATTGACTTTGAGAAAGCTTTTGATAGCATAGAATGGCCATTTCTTTTTAAATGTTTGAAAATTTTTAATTTTGGAGATAACTTTATCTCATGGATTAGAATTTTGTACACTAATATATAATCATGTGTGGGCAATAATGGCTATTATTAAAAATACATTTGATGTTTTGAGATCAGTCAGACAAGGTTGCCCTATATCGGCCCTACTGTTTATTTTAGTCGCTGAAATTTTAGCTATAAATGTAAGGGGAAATGATAAAATTAGAGGTATAACATGTAATAATAGAAGCTTCCAAATAACACAACTAGCAGATGACACCACCTTATTTTTGGCCGACTTAGAGTCAGCTGTCATCAGCATTTCATTATTTCAAACTTTTGCGTCAGTATCAGGTCTCACACTGAATCTAGATAAAAGTGAAATAATCCCACTTGGTGAAAATGTTCATAAAAATATAATACTCCCACAAGAACTGAAAAAATTACAATACAACATTGGAGCTTTTAAAACTTTAGGTATCTGGTTCACCAATAAAGAGTGATAAAATTAGTCTAAATTTTGATGAAAAAATTAAAAAGATAGAGATTTTATTGAATGTTTGATCAATGAGAGCTTTATTGTTAAAAGGCAAAGTTACAATTCTAAATTCTTTACTAAAATCTCAAATGACCTTCTTATTTTCAGTCCTATTTGTACCAGAATATATTCTACAAAAACTAGGTAGACTAATATTCTCTTTTCTCTGGGATGGTAAAACTCCCAAGGTTCAGAGAGAAACTATAATTAATAATATTAATGAAGGAGGATTAGGTGTGCCAGATGTGTATTCAGTAAACAGTACAAGTAAAATATCATGGATAAAAAGACTAAATAATGAAAGAGGTTGTAAATGGAAAGTATTAACACTCTATGTGCCTAACTTAAACTCTACCCACCTTTCACATAAGATACCAGAGATTTGGATTTCTCAGTGCAAAACTGACTTTCATAAACAACTATTAAATTGTTGGCTTTTTAAAAAAAACATGAAGCCTGTTGGAGATACTGAAATATTAAATGAGTACATTTTCCACTGAAATACAATTACAACAGGAAATACAGTTTTATTACCCCAAATGTTTGGTTTGTCAAACAGCAACAAAAATCTTTCTGCAAAAATTATGGATTTGCTAAATCTGACAACAGGATTAAGGTTAAATATAAATACAATAAATGAAAACTTAAATTGGAAACTGAACTTTCTCCAATATATGAGATGTTCATCTGACGAGAAACTTACCTTTTACTGATACAGATAGATTACCTGATGACCCATCCATAAGAATAAGATTTAAACAACAATTATTAAATAAAATCAAAACCAGAAAAATATACCAAGAATTGGTCAGCAGGATATCAAAACCACCAACTTCACTAAATACTTTAATAAATATTTACCCTTTCTTAGAAACCCATGCATGACATATCACTTTTGCATTGCCCTATAAGATAGCACACGAACCCTATTTACAAAGCTTTCAATTTAAGGTTATACATAGAATAATTAATTGTAATGATAACCTTTATAAATGGAAAACAATGGACAGTCCCAAACGCAGTTACTGCACATCAGCTGACACTATAGAACACCACTTTTATTATTGTCGCATACGCATAGAGTTTTGGAGAAAACTATCACATGTAATTTATGAAGTTTTCAATTTAAATATACATTTTACAGTGTGAGATCTTGCTAGGTGAGCACACATAATGATTCCCAAATTAAATGTATTAATTTCTTGGTATTGTGTGGCAAATGGTTCCTAAACCACAAAAAAAAGTTTTAAAAAAATGGCCATCTTCAATGAATATCTAACTGTAATAAAATCCAAATTAAATGTCCTATACATGATACATAACACTCAAAATAAAATGGAAACCTTTTATAAGTCATATAGATACCTGCTTGATTATTTGCAAAATTAAATTTCAGAATTAAGAAAGTTTTGCTGTTTGTGTATGTTTCTTGTGTGTGTGTGTGTGAGCGTGGTACTTGTGTACTATGTGTCTGTCTTTAATATATATCACAAATATCACAAAAATTACTACTTGTATGTGCTAAGTAAATTAACTACAAAACTGTTCTATAGCTAACCCAGTTTAAAAATCATATGTTAATAACATAAATATTGCTTAATGCTATGAATAATATGCTATTAATTGCTTCAATGTCACTAGTTTGTATAAACATGCCATTGTAAACTGTACTATATTGTATGAATGTTAATAAAAATATATATATTGAAAGTCAGACAGCCAAAAAAAATGTGATTTTACTTGGGCTAGTCTAGA
The DNA here is from genome assembly GCA_964017235.1 of Sabellastarte sp. h YS-2021. Taxonomy (NCBI): domain Eukaryota; kingdom Metazoa; phylum Annelida; class Polychaeta; order Sabellida; family Sabellidae; genus Sabellastarte; species Sabellastarte sp. h YS-2021. The sequence continues at coordinate 34,853,407 of OZ024933.1, forward strand.
GTTTCTTTCTAATTGCAATGTCTATTTTATTATGCTATTTAATAAGTTCGACTGGATAAAATAATTAGACACAGAGAATGTCACTTCACAAATATTTAATTTAGGTAAATATATTACCAAGAATTCATTAGATTGTTGAAATTGGATTATCCTATTATAGGAACATAAAATAATGAAAATACAAAATACCATAATAAACAACCATATACTGAGTGCTGAAGTTTGATTGCATGCTATATTATGAACAGATACAATGAAACAACCATTCACTATGAACATGTAATCCTATGTGCATGAATTAATGAAATTAGCATTTCACATTTTATTATGAGAATAAAGCCACATGAGAACCAGTGAAATGAGAAATAAAAATATAAATGCCACGATTCTATAAAAAATATAATCAGTGTGGGATTAACATAGATTAAAAAAAATTGGATCTGGCTAAGAATGATTTATAAATTCAAAATATACTTAAACATTATTTTACCCATTGGATTCAACCTGATTTCACTGGTTGGATCCAACTAAAAAGGGTTTGTAAAATCTACATGTATTTAAACCATATTTCACCCATTGATTTGAACATGATGTCTCCAATTAGATCCAACTAAAACGGTTTGCAAAATCCACATGTATTTCAACCAGATTTCACCCTAACATTCAAGCTGACTTCACCTCTTGATTTCAACATGATTGCAACCGTTGGATCCAACTAAATATGATTTGTAAAATCTACATATATTTCAATACTGAGATATTTGAAGACAGTGGTTGATATGTTGTCCAACTTTTATATAACAAATGTTCTGTAGCATTGTATTTTATTGATTTCAGTTGGGGTATTTTTGTGCCTCTAAACTTCAGTGTATTATGTAAATTTGGAGGAGGTTTTGAAGTCTGAATATGAACAGTTGGTGTTTGCTGATAAAAGTAAATAGTTGTGAAAGGGTGTGTTTGAGTTGATTTAAATAAGTATTATGGTAAGTTAATTTGTGTTATAATATCCCAAATTTCAATTTATGTTTTGTACATAGAATGACTATGGATGCGAAAGAAGCAAAATATAGCATTTTAATACTATTTTGAAAGACACTGTGTCCTTTGATAAATTAACATTGGAAGGTGTGCTGTGCTATGTAATACAATAGATTTGTCTAAAAATGTACTTGTCCACGGTAAATGCATCTCTGGACATATCTTATACACTTCATTGTATAAAGTTATTTCTGTTATTGTAATCTTTTGAGGAATTCTTAATTGGTTTTTCCATATTGTTTGCAGAAGGTTGTTTAATTGTGAGGTGTATCTTAAGCATCCATTGTGTTACTATTGGTTGGCTTTTTGACAGTCAGTGTTATGACTAGTGTAATTATTGTAGCATAGAATTTTTATGGGGTTTTAAATGTTTAAATGCTACATCATGTACCAATATTGTCTAGCATGCTTGTAATTAAAATTTACTGTAATAAGTCACGTTGATAAATTATCCAGGTGTTAACAAAGTAACAATGTTCGGAATAACAAAAGATGTTAGAAGTATGATATGAATTTGATACATTTGAAAACATGGATTAGTTTCAATGGTTATAAGGCTATAACATACCATTGAATATTAATGAAACAATTACCTGTATATGTTGATATACTATGTAGCTGTTTTGTATATTTTGTGAATGGGCTTTATCCAGTACCAAAATAAACCATATCTTGAATAAGAACCTTGTCTTTGGCACTTGTCTGGCATTTTGCTGCAACTCACATGCCTTATTACAAAACCATTTTCATGGAAACATGTGGTCAAGGGAAATAAGTATTTACAAAAAGTTACCCATTTGCTACCCATTTTTATAACAAAAATAGGTATTTTATATGGTCTACCTAAATTCAGTTACTGAACCTTTGTTTCTAATAATACTCAAGCACAACATGGATACCATGCTCGCCTCCCATCTCTAATATCGCAGGTTCATATACCTAGTCATTGACCTTTGATTTCAGTAGGTCAAGTTATTGTTTGTCCATGTATAATTAGTAACAGTTAAAATATTGACCAGCTAATGCCAGTCACTTACTGTCAGTACAAAAGTACTTGCAGCGACAAATATGATTCAATGCTAAGAAAGTAACACTTAAAGGAAACAAAATAAAATTGTAAGCTCCACAATAAGCTCCAGAAAGTGATACTGATACAAAGGAAGAGGCTAAGCTTGAATGCTTGTCAGCATTTTTCAAAATCTTTCCCCTCCCGTCGAGTGGCAGCAATGATATGACAGATACCATATGTGTTGAAATTAACTTTAAGACATAAGTGAAATATAAACAAAATAATTTCAGTTCTGTTTTCATGAGGGGAAATAGTTAAAAATACTTAAATTTGCCGTTACAGATGAAACACATCAAACATAAACTATTTTGTATTATAATTATTGCTGAAAAATGTCTCAAGAGGGAATTTACAGGAATTTAGGTGTCACATTATGAAATAAAATGTTTTGATGAAAGGCCTAGTAAAATATTAACAGAACCTTTCAAAGGGTTTGTTTACTTTGGGTCAATTAGTTTAGTGACACTTGTGTTAAAATATGATCTCAATGGAAGCTTTTCTATTGAACGCACGCATAACATTATTTGCTCTTACCTTCCTTTTTAAATGATGCTATTTGCACATTAAACATTAAATAGTGTTTAAATCTGGACTGTTGGCTCAAGGGTTCCACAATATAATTCACTATATACCGTAAATCAACACAAACATGACACATTATAATGCATAAATTTCAACAGAATTCTGATGGCAGATTATGATCACCTAAATCATCTTAACCCTTTCACATCTGTATTAAAGTTTTACCTGAGTGCCTACAGAGTAATTTCCAATTTTCCTACATGCAATATTATCTATATGACACCACAATGACTCTAAATGCATGGCACTTGCCCCTGTAAATATTATATGACTCAGGGCCGGTATTCACGAAAGGTCTTAGACTTAGCCAGGTCTTAGGCTTAAATGTGGTCTTAAAGTTGAGACTTTTGTCTCAGCTAAGTTTTGTCTTAAAACCGTATTCACAAAAACGGACTTAGCTAAGTCCAAGATTATCAAATAACCACAGTGGTTTTCTGGGTCATGTGACCTTTCTTTTCTATTCAAACTATACTATTGGTGACATATATCCTTCATGTAATGCATTTTATCTAAGGAAAAGTACTGTTTTGAAATGGAAAACCTTGTTACCACATATAAAATTCCAAAGACTGCTTTAGTGAGGTGTTTTGTATAATTATACTTTATTTACAGCCCTTTGAAATTTTGAAGTGGAGAAAAGTTTATGACGGCCATATTTAAGTCCTCTTTACAAAATTTAAGCCCACTACCAACCAGTCTTAAAGTTGAGCCCTTGGCTAAGCCTAAGACCGGCCTTAAATTCTTTGTGAATACCACAAAGCCTAAGACAAGGGTTTTAGCAGTTTTTGGGTAGAAACTTGAGACAAAAGTCTCAACTTTAAGCCTAAGCCCCGGCTAAGACCTTTCGTGAATACGGCCCCAGGAGTCTCTTCAAAATGTGAAATATATATACTGTATAAGTTGAAATTTTCACTAGACATCAATTTTAGCTACTTTAGCTAATGAGTTTAGATAGTGAAAATTAATTCCTAGTAAAACTTTAAATCTATATTAATGTCTGAAATAGAAACTAGCTATTATTGAAGAACATCTCTGGTGCATTTTTTTCAAATGAATAATTAGTTAAATTTTCTTCTAGCTAGAAATTCTATTTTTCAGCACAATGAGTGGCTTGGTAATCTGACACAAATTGTACATTAAATCGTTATTTCGGATTCTTTTTTAATATTTACGTGAATTTCTATTGACATAGGTATTCATTTGTGACAGAATCCAAAAAGTGATAAAATCACTACTACTGGCTTGGCTAGTCCGGATTTCCCTTAAAGCTCACCTGGTAAAGTGCAGGCCTCGTGTGTGAGAGGTTGTGGGTTCGAGTCCCAGGAAACTTGATCCTGTGACATTTGGCGCCTAATGTGGGGCTGGCTAGTGTGGTTGGATTAGCCACACAGTGTATAGCCAGTGGTGTTGGTTAATATGAACCATAGGTTTAATGTTTGGAGAGGAAAATGTGACGGAATCCAAAAAGTGATAGAATCACTACTACTGGCTATGCTAGTAGGGATTTCCCTTATAGAAGAGTGACAGAGTGTGGGCCTCGTGAGTTAGAGGTTGTGGATTCGAGTACCCTGGTAACCTGGTCCTGTGATACACTGATGCCAGTAAAATAAAGAAATTAGCTGTGTTTGTTTTTGTGTTGTTTTGCCTGTTTAAGTATTTTTAAAATCTGATAATACAATTCTTACTTCATATCTCCGTAGATAAGGGCATAACCGACCAGTATACAGGTCAAAAATCATAACATTAAAGAAGTATGTTTAGTCAGTGCAGTGAGTCAGATTAAAACTATATATCTATTATTTTAAATCTCTTGCTGTAGATTTATTTATCTATTTATTTGGGGTTTTATGTCGCTTTCAACACTGTACAGGTCATATCACGACGGGTAGTTGGAAGGGCAGACGAAACCAGTACATACAGTTTGTTAGGGTTCTGTACTGTAAACTGCCGACCAACGGCAAGCAACTACCAGCTTTCCCACTTGAGACCATGCGGGGATCGAACCCCGGACTGAGAGGTGGGAGGCGAGAGTGTTACCACTCTGCCACCATGGCCCCCACCTCTTGCTGTAGATGATGTAGTCGTATTTGTACTAAAATAATTTGTTGCCATCTTATTTTGTCATTGAGAATTTAAAATCTTCCTTGTAACACATTTGTACAAAAAATGAATGTATCTGTCTTGCTGTAAAGATGTAGTTGTATTAGTACTGAAGTTGTTGTTATATTATTTTGTAATAGAGAAATCAATAACTTCTTTGTAACACACATATAAAAAAATAAATAAAAATTAAAAAAAAAACATTAAAGTAGTATTTTTTATAGGCTGAAGTTTAAATAATTGTTTGTTCCAATTTGACACATCCCCCTCCCCCCCCCCCCCCCCCCAAAAAAAAAAAAAAGAACAAAAAAAACTATGTAAAGTAGTAGCTATTACTGTTTCTTATACTAAATATTTCCAGAGTATACTGCTTGGTTTGATACTTCGGCACAAAACATACACAAAAAATAAATTCAAATTAAAAGTCAGGGTTTTATGTCGTGCTTGACAGTCAGGGTCATACTGGGACAGACCCTCAGCATTGGCACTTGTGAGAGCTGAGTTCACACAGAGGTGGCAGCCTCTGATTAGATGCCAAACTTGCTAGCGACTAGGCCACTGTGGAACTGACAATAAATTCAACATTTTGCCAATGCAAATAACTAAGAAACACGTAAAGCACTGTAAGCTCCACACTGAGTGGCTGTGTACCAGTGCCAGGTTTAAAGTAACAAAACTCAGTGTTTGACAATGCACAAGCAATAATCCAAACGTGGTGCTTGAGAACCCCATCCTCCTGCTAAAGCTTTTTATCAGAATCATTTCTCCAGATCCATTCCAACTTTGAGGATGACCAAGCAACAGGTAAAACCCACGTTGTGTTAAAATATAACCCAAATCCAGTACATACTTGTTGACTTGTATATGTGGATACTGCAGAAACCCCACAGGAACAAGTCTGGATCCATGATCAAGGTCATCATTGGGGAGGACCAAGCCATGGTTAGACCTTACCTTTGGTGAAATATGGCCCTCATTCAAAATCAAGGTTGGATTTTATGTCCCATTCAACAGCCAGAATGACCGTGATGCAATTGATACTTGTCGGATTATGTATGTGGACAAAAAGATCTGGTGCAGCAAGCGTATTTTTATCCCCAATCTCTTAGAAATCACTGTAAAAGGTTAATCATCTGACCACTTATTGGGTAAAGCCGTATGTTGTTCTTTTTAATGCATATTTTGATCATTATGTTTTAGAAAAATTCTGCAACAAGAGCAAATAAAGAAATTATATATTCCAGTTGTGGCAGTTTGTGGCATCCCAATATGAAACAATATATATGCTGTCCAGGTTACTCAGAAAGAGTTATTATACAGGCGTTAAAGGGTTAAAGTAGAGGTATATTTGTGAAAGGAGTATAATTACTTACTGGAATTAGACACCTGAAAAATTATACTTACATCAATGCACAATTTAATCAAATGATATTCATGGTAAAATTCATGTACTGAATTACTGAAGCACTGTAGAAAATTATAGGTTATACATTATTCCTGGGATAATGTTTACGGTACAGTAGGCTTTAAAGAAACTTAAAGAAGAAGACATCAATTATTTATTTGTGTTGAGAAGAATGGCATGATAGATATAAATTAAACTGGTTGCATTTCACGACCCCTATATCGATTGGGTTATTTTGCCAATCTTTTTGTAACCCAAATGTTCCTATAAAAAATATCAATGAAAATTTTATTGTAATGTTGCCTCAGCCACTGCAAAATTATATAATGAAATAAATATGAACACAACAAAAGAAATGAATGGGATGTACCCTGTTACCACTGGAATATGGCTGTTAATTAATGAAATTTGTTATATTGATACCTTATTCGTTGTTGGTTACCAGGGAGAACATATTTCACTGAGAAAAACAAATATAAATAAATTAACATTGTTATGTCACTGTAGTTTGCAAGTTAAATAGATGAATACATGAAGTTTGTATTGTAATAACTATTTGATTAGAAACTATAAGATTACAAACAATATATAGATCATTCTTATTAAAGTCATATCTATAAGAGTCTAAAAGAAATTTATAACTGATCACAGTAAATCATATGCACAGTTATGGCAAAAAGGAACAAAAACATACCAAAAGGCTTTGTGATGTTGAATCTCCGTGGCAGTTATTTTGAGATCAAGGCCAGTGTTTTGAAAGAACTTTCAGAACAGTCTTTGTTTTGGACTGAGATTTTGATGAAAGATTATGACCTGAAAAAGAATAATCTCGATACTTTGGACATTCCGGTGATTTATGTGGACAGAAACCCAATGTTGTTCCACTTTCTACTGGATTATCTCAGCCAGGTAAGAAGATAAAGTTCAAAGTTGGTGCTTTACATCCAAATCAGTAGCCAGGGTCATGTTGGGAAAGCCCTACCTCCACCTCATAGTAATTTGTGGAAGATGAACCCATACTGTGATTAAACAACAAACTAGTAACAATTAGGCTACTGAGGATCTAAAGTAATACACAAACATGTTTTCAAGGATCTAAACACACTAGAAGAGGTTGATATAGAAGTGAATCATTTTCGTTTTTATTTCTTAAAGGCTTAAAAGGTGCTCCATCTGTTCAACAGTGTTATATTAGAACAGATCAGTAGCATTGTCAGTTGTGGGACTCCAATCCATGACAAACGAAGCCTATGATTAGATGCTAATGTAAAAGTTACTAGGCCATCATGGACATTACAAACAGGGGAAGAACTGAACCCAAATGCTTGTTATGCACTAGATACATATTTTCTCCAATATATAAACCCCTCTGTCATTGATCAATAATAAGAAGAAAGTGGTGATGGCCCATAGCAATGAAGTAGTTCCTGTAAAATAAATCAAACATAAGAATATGTGTTATAAATTTTAAAAACCTAGTTCGTGTTGTGGTCTTGGGGATCAGTTGATAATACCGAGGTATGATTTCTGTGAATGGACGTGGAGAATCAGGAATAAATCAATTGGTATTTTATGGTATCAAAGTGAGCTTGCATCAGGATGTCAGCTCGAGAAATGTTTCACAAAATAATGATATTAATAAGATATTGAAGAAGTTGGATCACACTTCTCCAAATATGCCATTTCCAATAACCACCCACATCCAATGAGCCAACCATCCCCCGACAAAGTCCAAACCCCCACTAACCCCCACATCCTAATGGCCAACCCCCACGACCCAAAATATCCAATAAGCCAATCCCCCCAACCACCACACCCAATAAACCAATCCCCACAACCCCCACACCCAATAAGCCAATCCTTACAACCCCTACATCCAATAACAACCCCACAACCCCCAGACCCAGTAAGCCAACCCCCACAGCCCCCACATCCAGTAAGCCAACGCCCACAGCCCCCACATCCAATAATCCAATCCCCACAGCCCCCTGACCCAATAAGCCAATCCCAGCAACCCCACACCCAGTAAGCCAATCACCACAACCCCCACATCCAATAAGCATATCCCCACACTAACCCCCACATCTAATAATTAAGCGAATTCCCACAACTCCAACATCCAATAAGCCAATCCCCAAAACACTCACACCCAATAAGTCAATCCCTACAACCCCCACACCCAAGAAGTTAATCCCCACAACCTCCACATCCAGTAAGATAATACCCAAGTCAAGTCATATCTGTCAGGGAGATCTCAAAGGGTAAGCATTGCTGGAGCATGTCACACAGTTGCCCCTTGGATTGTTGTGTTCCCCAAGGATTAGTATCAGAACCAACCATGTATTCTCAGTATACCAGGCCCATAGGAGACATTATTCGGTCTCATGGCATCCTTTTTCATTTGTTTGCTGATGATAGCCAGGTATATCTCCCAACAACCCTGAACAACAGGTGGAATGCTTCAAGAATTGAATCCTGTATCAGTGATCTTTTGAAACTGGATGTTCAACAACAAACTGAAGCTCAATGATGATAAGTCAGAATTTTTGCTTGTGGGTTCCAAAATTTAAACATCAAAACTCATTAAATCTGATATATCAGTGGGTGATCATATCACCAGTGGTGCTTCAGTTGCAAAAAAACCTAGGGTGTGGATTGATAGATCTCTCACTCTTGAACATCAAATACATCAAGTTTGCAAGTCAGCCTACAAGCAAATCTTCATTTAGTGCAGTGGCGCCTCGTTTGTGGAATAGCATACCAGCAAAGCTCCATGCTCAAAACTCTATATTGGTGTTCAAAAAAGATCTTAAGACTTACTTATTCAGAAAGGCTTATCAATAATGATTATGCAAACTTGGTTTTTAGTACATTTTTAAACTGTGAAGGGCTTAGTATGTTAAGCAATATATAAGTAATGATATATGATACCCACAACCCCAGACCCAATAAGCGAATCCCAGCAACCCCCACACCCAGTTAGCCAATCCCCACAACCCCCACACCCAATAGGCCAATCCCCACAACCCCCACATCCAATACGCTAATCTCCAAATCCCCCACACCCAATCAGCCAATCCCAGCAACCCCCAGACCCAATAAGCTAATCCACCCAACCCACAATATCCAATAAGCCAATCCCAGCAACCACCTAGATCCCGCCATCGATATTCTTATATTTGCATGTAAAATTGTGTTTAAGGTATCTTCTGCTATGAAATCAGATGCTTCTGTAGTCAGTTTATGGCCTGCAGGTCACATTTACACACTTCATATTTAGTGATACATTACCAACACAATGTCCTCCTTTGATGAGCCGTTTATGACAAAAATATCTACATTTTCATTCCCAATAGATGTTTTTGCAGATTTTTTTCTCGTCTATCTCTTGATCCACTTTTACTTTGGATATGTTACCCTGTAAAATACTAGTAATGTATGAACATTTGAGTGATATGTTTATTCACTAGGGGTCACTGCATTTCCCTCACAGTATTTGCCCTGATGTCATTGAGGGCGAGTTGAACTTCTGGGGAATAAAAACGTCCCATCTGTCAGGTTGTTGTTATGACAGAATACTCAGGGCTGAGGAGAATAAAAAGGTAAGGTACTAACTAGTATATGTATCTATATTAGACAATATTATGCAGACTTTGTGTGAATGTTGTTTTGGGAAAGAAACATGCCTAACCACTAAACTATGTTTATGCGTCGATTTTATTTTTGATGTGTATTAATCCGTAGATTTAAAAAATATTTATTTATTAAAATCAATTACTCTTATAAGAACTTATTTTAGGTAGCTAAAATTTCCAATTATTAAGTTTTGCTATCCAACTAATTAGGCATAGTAATTAAAATTAATTCCAAATACAATTTCTAAATTTAATCATACAGATACATTATTGCACATATATGTCATCCTTTAAACTCTATTCCATATAATAAAGTTAGCGAGAGTTGTAGAAAAACATAATTTCATCGTGCAGCTTCAAATAACTATCCGACATTGCCAAAGAAAATTCAGTAAAAAAATCACATTTTATTATTTATATTTGTCTGTTAATACTTGTGACAGACAACAAATGATGTAAAGAAAAAGTGGTTGAAGCTTAATACCAAAAGAGGCATCCCTGAGCATGCGCAGAACCAGAAAGGTCGCCTGAACAGACTCAGGAGAAAGTTATTTTGCTTCTTAGAAGACCCGAATTCCTCCAAAGCGGCAAACGTGAGAGTTTAGATTATTATGCTTATGTATTGTAACACATACCAGTTCTATGAATGAAGAGTTTAAAATTAACCTGTAAATTGATGTAAATCTAATGTGCCATTCACACTTTTTCAAATAAGCCAAAATGTATATTCATTTGGACGTGTGTATTTTGAACTTGACAGCATATCAGTTAGTGCTATGAAGTGTTTCATCTGCTCAATATTGGATGCAAAGCAACAATTATCAAAAGTATGTTAAACTATTTGACTGAGGTATGTTTAATGTAGCTTTCAACACATTGTATAGTTCATATAACAAGTGGGGATGGATAAAAAACTAGTTGGTCAATATTCTGCCCGGAAAAGAATCAGTCAATCAATCAAGACCGGAATATGTATGTGTGATGTCACAGAAGGTAGATACTACAGTAAAATACTAATACAAGAGTACTCGGAGAGAGTGTACCTCCGCCAAGGCATGCAGTAATAATTAAATGGGCAAATATAGATTATTTTTTTGTATCCAGCTATAGTGACCAAATTCACCCTGTAAATTTAATGGGATCTAAGTGGGACCAAGGCCCATCTTCTGAAGTTTTCAGAGAGGTCCAACTATTTGTGTAATCCTGCTGTCACACAGACAAACTGACAAATTGCCATAAAAATAATGCCTTTATTTCTGAGAAGAGGAAATAAAATGTAAAACTGGTAGCTTTAAGCTGTCTTTTCAGTAACCGTTGTGTGGTAGGAAATGTTGGAATGAAAATATTAAACTGAAGGTTAATAGATTTATAGCACCACTTGTGCCAACTGAGATAATGTACAACCACTTTCATCATAAAAATTACTAAATTTTGAAAATCATTAAAACAAAAATGTCAGGGTAAGAAGGCCAGTGCTAAAAATTATTAACCTGAGATTACATGCTTTATTTTCTGTAACGTCCCATTTCTTGATTATTATAATATCCAGTCACCTTCAAAAACTTGATAGATATATTTTAAAAATGCATGTAGAATATCTCTTTCAGTTTATTATATAGTACAATGAGCATATGAATCTGTTTTGTCTTAATATGGACTTTTCCAGATATGGGCTGTGACAGCAGTACTTATTGTTATTTTATCTGTCACTGTTCTCATGATAGAGACTCTGCATTGTATGCGTACACCAGAATTTGCAGTGGTGAAATCCAGAACCAACCTTACTGAAGGTCAAGGCCTATATAAATACTACATGGCTGAGACTGAACGTAACCATTGGCTAATTGCACTAGATACCCCTTGCACCATTTTCTTGAGTGTAGAATACATTGCCAGATTCACTGTCAGCTATGGCAAGTGGATGTTCTTCATAAATCCTTTGAATGTCATAGATTTGTTGGGAGTGCTGCCAAATTGGATACAAGTGTTTCTGGAGATAGTTAAGATAGTGTCCAGTGAACATCATGTGGTGCTTCAATATGTCGCTGTGGCGATGTCATTCTTCAGCCTCTTCAGGATGCTACGGATATTTAAGATCATGATGCTGAACAATCAGTTGCGGATGCTCTTCCTTGCATTGGCCCAGAGCATGCGGCAACTGTGTATTTTGGCTTCACTCATTGTGGTCCTTGCAGCAGTGTTTGGGAGTGTAGGTTTCTATATTGAACTGGACAATGACACGTTTGCCACTGCCTTCTATGCTGTTTGGTGGGCCATAGTTACCATGACTACTGTAGGCTATGGAGACTTCTATCCTAGTTCCACAGCTGGCTATATCCTGGGTGTGATTTGTTCCATCACTGGGATTATTGTCATTGCTGTTGCCACAACTGTGATAGTGAATCAAGTTCTCACAACTCAGTCAGCTGTGGAAAAGTATGAACGCTCCATTAGAAAAAAGATGAAACATGCTGATGTAGCTGATGATTTAACCAAATGCAGAAGTGGTAAAAACAACAAGTGCAGCAGTAAGATTCAACCTTTAACTGCAGAGCAGAGCACAAGTGACAGCATTTAGAATTAATATTGGTACACATATTTCTTTCTGTATTTTAATTATAGCTCAACCCATTTTTAAATATATTTCAAATGAAAGTACAGGGACACATTAATCAGTTCAACAGACACAGTCTCAATATAAATGTACTCAATTTGCTCAGTAGAGAACTACAAATGTATTTTTAAACAATGGCAGGTTTAAAAGGCCAACAAACCTGTTTGGCACAAGTGCTAATTTCTCTTGCCTATTTGTATTTGTTTGGCAAACTTTTGTTTTTAGTGCAAAGTGATAATATTTTTAGTAACTAAAGTGATCATATTTTAGGACACCCCAGTTAACAAGTATAATAAATTATAAAACAAGATCACTCAGACAGCGCATACCTCCGGCAAGGCACGTAATAACTAGAAATTGCATTGATTTAATGCAGTGCATCCCCGGACAGGACATGATGAAGTACAATGATAATCTTGGAGCAATAAGATAGGAGATACAAAAAAGACAAACAGCCAAAAACAGACAAACAGAAAAAACAGTCATTAATTCAACATACCCCTCATTAATAAGTAAATGGGGAAATTTGCAGCCCCCACAAGATATTATGGATCCTTGCTCGATCATGTGTACATCAACAAAAGAAAATATGTCTCCATGAAAAGTAGCAATTTCAAGTATACTCTCTGGATGAACCTTTATCAGGTTTTCATTATAGTGATATGCACATACTGTCTCATCAAGCAGCTAGTCACCTTGGACATTTTATTGATCTCAGTCTTGACAATAGTTTTGCAATTAAATACAAGTTTAATTCTAATTCTTTAATTCAGATATTAACATGAACATAGCTATTATAATTTATTAAAACACAAGTTGTTACATGCAGGTCTCAGTGAAGAGTGTGGGAATCTTTTTACATTTTAATCTGCATGGTATATTATAACAACCAACAGGATATCTGGTCACTGACACTTTAAGATAAATGAGAGGCATCAGGAAAATCTTACTAGCCTGGATAACGACTTCAAAATATTAACATCCACAAAAACAATAGATGTTAATGTCATTTTTACAAATAAACTGTGAGAAACTACACCAATTTAGACTGGATGTGAAAAAGGCTCTAAAGAAAAAACATGATGTGCACTCAACATTATCATCTGTTTTATGTCTGTTGTAACTGAAGACCACACACACTTGACGAAATTAGTGAATTTATAATTTTTAATTGGAAACCAAACACAAGGGGAGATCTAAAACGATAAATATTCACATCTTTGAAAAAAAGTGCAAAAATGTTTTGGTTAAAATGACTGGCAGCAAAAATTATGAAATCATGGTGCCATACACTGATGCATGAAGTGGGCTCTCACAAAAGATTGTTTTCAATAGGGTTTGAGTGGTAAACTTCAATAAAAACAAGGCCGAAAGGGGTTTCAGTCTATGAGTGCGGCCACAAAGCCATCAGAGATATGAGTAGTGCACTGAAGCAGTCACCCATACCATTACTAACATAGCCCATTGCAGGTACTCATCACACCACGCCACAATTCAAGAAAGTCCAGAGACAGAAAAGAAGAAAGATTTCTAGAAGCTTACAAATTTATTTTAAAGACATATGCTCCATTACTGAGGACTCCATTGCTCATCCTTAAAAAAGTGAAATGATATGAAATATAATGTCTTCATGTGTATTATATAATAGAAAATAAACTAGACTACAGGAGCATAGCTTATGCCAAAGCCTTTACGCCCAGGCGTTAACATTTTTGTAGTAGAAACTTTAATGATATATACAAAACCCTATCACCTGACAAATACTGCATATAACCACAACTTTCTGAAAAAGCAGGGCATACCAAATCAAAAATCATTGCTTTCCCTTGGGTTGTTTCAACCAGATTGCTTTAATTTAAGGGTGGAATCCAAGTTGTAGCTGATATTGTGAACCAAGAAGTTAATATATATGGTCTTACAGATTAAAACAAAAGTACCATTTTAATTTTTAAATTTTGTTTAGCTGTGAAAGATGTGTCACAGAATCCTCCAACAAAAATAATAGGAGGGAATCCGAGACCTTTCAAGACCATGTGCACCTTTTAATTTAAGGCTTCTAATTGTGAGCAATTGGTGTAAAATATTACCACCAAATGAAAAATTTTAATCTATATTAATATAAGACAAGGAAGTGTAAGAAGACAAGTAGGATATAAATTTTGAATGTAATGAATACAAAAACGAATTTGTCAATGAATACAAAAAAAGAATTTGTGAATGAATACAAAAAAGAATTTGTATATGTTTTTATGCATAAAATGAGAATATGTATATATGCTTTCAATACAAATAATGTACGAGGGATCACAATGACAAATAGTTTATTTTAAAAAAAATTCAGCTTCATACTACTAATTTTTAGATTATATGGACAGAATAATGAGACCATCTTTTACTGATTTTCCTGATGTTATGTATAAATATTGAGATTTGAACTGAATCAAAACCCAAGTTTAAGGGTAAGATCCACAGAATAATGAAAATTCTTGGCTTTATTATCTAAGATTGCCACTTTTAGGCAATTATTTCATTTTGTAAGTTTTACATTATCATATTTTTCAAAGTACAAAAGAAAATGAAAAAAATAGTACACATTTATCAGCCACAGAGAACGATAATGGTTAAATAGGAATAGCCAGAGTTTTTTTTTCGAAAGTTAACACGATTTAATCAAAGATGGTTGAGTTGGGAATCTATAGTCCCAGACATGTAAGCATTGATAATGTGGGCACCCCACATTAAATCCAAATGTAGAACCTTACTCTTGCATTTTGTAGATATGAAACATAGTTTTACATTTATGTGCAGGTTTTCAACATTTGTTGTCTAAATAATTAAATTTCATGTCAAATAATTTAATACACTTTTTACAGTGGTATGCTACTTGTACGTAAAATAAACAATTGAATGTCTTGTAAATAATAAATTTCTAGTCGAAGCAAAGGATAGTTGAAAATAGAGTGTTTTTAGTTGCGTTTCAAGGCCAGCATTAACCTGCTCTATGTATGAAGACATAAACAGCTTAAATCAAATGACTCATTTACTGAAAATAAATATTTCTCAGTACCGAGCTGGATACAAATTAGTGAACTGTTGTAATTAAATCGATGAAAATGTTTTGTGTAATGTTGGTAATATATCAGATTTACTTTATCTTAAAACTGCAATTGCTCATCCTTCACACATGAACAATAAAATTCTATCATTAAGTATTTTACACGATATATTGGTTTGTGTAATTTGATGCAATGCTCTTCTTTCCTTTTCACAATCATATATTTATATATTGTTTGTAAACCATGTATGAAACTAAAATAAAATTTAAAAAAAATGAGTAAATAAATTGATCAGTACAAGTGATAAAATTCAAGACAGTATCAAATTTCTACTTCTCTCTTGAATTATCTGTCAAGCCTTGCTACCTGGAAGACGCATGCATTCTTGAGTTAGGCATACCCCATATATCACACGACCCATCAAGGCATGGCAAGCTAAGTTCCAAGAAGTAACAAAGAATACCCCATGACATCTTGTAAGATAGAAGTGGCAAATCGACACGACACTATTTTTATCTTTGTGGCATTGTCTGCCTATGTTATTGGATTAGCTCTTATTATATGCCCAGACGAGATACCCTGGTTCATCTACATCCAGCTGCTACTGCCAGATAATTCAAAAATGCTTTAAAGGATTTCCTTAAAACATGGCACAATCTAATCTAACATGGACTTTTATAGCGCTTAATCTCCATCAAATGACAGATTCTAATGTGCAACTGAACGAAAACAATGTGAATAATCATAAGTCTTATTACATAGCCAGGTAATATAAAAAATACACAGGGGTGACGTGATAGGAGAAAAACAATCTGGTACAAGAAAGAAGCATTACAAAATAATTTTAGATGTGGTCATTGCACTGGTTTTTCCCCAAAAAATACCTTCAGAATAGTAACAAGTTTGAAAGTCAAAGTTAGGGTTTCATTGCTTTAATTTATCTTACCTAACAGACTAATGCCATTGGTCCAGTACGAGCCAATCCCATCAAACACCAGAAAAAAAGATGTAATGAGTGTTGCTCTGGCCTGACCAGCAAAATACCCTCCTCACTCATTACAGATCTAATGCTTCCCACACTCGCCAGGTAGAGATGACGTCACCAGCTCGTTTTTTGTTTGGCACGTATTTACAGAAAGTGTAAATAGAAAATTGTGGATCTTTTTGTGGATTCTATTGGTTTCTATTATTTTTTATACTCGCACTATCTCAAGCGCTATATGACCTATCCCACTGCACAGCACAGCCCAAGCTCTCATTTGACCTGCATTCCCCTAACTGAAAGACAGAGGCTCAAGGATGACCATTTATCAGCGTCCTTGAGGTTCTTTGGCCTGGGGGATAGGACCCAGTGACAGGCCAGTGTGTTTCCCACTAGACCTCAGTGGCAAATGTCAACCATTTTGAGTGAATTTTGATCCCATCATCCATGATCTATTTTTTGAAAAGACATCAATTCTGGGATATACTGTGTACAAGCCTTCTTTATGAGGATACTTGTGGATAAAGACGATTTTTTTGTACTGGGCAACATACTGCATACTGGAATAATGCCATAGTGGAATATTTCAGTTCCGTTGTTCTATCATCCCTGCCTAGCAAATTAACAGAAATTAACGTCTTCTCCACACAAACGTGTTGTGAAACCGTCTGGTTTAAACTTGCCTACTGTTCACCGTCTCATGGAAGATGATTTTGTTTTACCATTTCACGCTACAGAATTGTCTCTTCTTGTTCTCCCAGTTTCATTCATAAAGTACTTACCTATTGAAACAGAGTGCTTTTGCGTCTATCACCGGAAATGCTACCAACGGGTTAAAAACTTGGACACTTTCCCAGCTGAATACGGGGATAGGTCTCCCCGAAGCTAGTTCATTTCACCGGTGACTCCAGTAACTGGTGTAGGGAATGACTGGTTATATGACGACTGTGCATTCTTCCTTCTTTCTCGTTGGTACCAAACCAGTGAGGTGTCATTAAGTGGGGAGGTGCTTACCTACCTTACTTACCTATTGAAACAGAGGTGCTGAATTCCAGGATCTTGGATGGTAGGAAGACAGCTCACTGACTTGGGTCCTGGTGAAAGAACCGTGAATGATGAAGGACCTCAGCATCCATGAAGGTATGTTGAAGGCCCGTTCAGACAGGTTTGCTCTGTGAAGACCTGGTTGGAAGGGCTGTAAAGGGAAGATGCCTGGAACTGTAGTCCCGTCAGTGTAGCACTCCATATGGCTGCAAAAGAGTACAAAAATACTGTTAGGTTCAAAGATGTAAGGTACTTGGAAAGATGTTAACGAAAAATTAACACCAATTCCAGTAGATAAGAAAATAAGTGTGAATTACAGATTATATGGATTATACATCTCAACAACAAAAATAATTGTTTTTAAGTAAATCAAAAAGTTTACCTTGAGTGATATAAAGCCACACTATGTGGTTGGGGTTCCGACTCACCCCATCTGCTACAAGTTTCGTCATGTGCCCCCGCCCTCTTTTGTAGATGACTATAGGTTGCTGGGGAGGAGCCATCACCTGCTGAGGAGCCACAAAAGATCCTAAGTGGGAAGAGAGCTCCTTTTGGTTCTGACCAGAGAGGTCCTTAAGATAGAAAGATGTGAATGTGTTATAGAATTTCCAGTGACAAGCTTGGAGAATCTGGTCTGTTGAAACACCCCCACAGAAGACTTTGGAAGCAGCAAATGCTCTGACATCATGGGCCTTAACCCCTAGTGGGTCCATGACTGCATCGTTTAACTCTTGAATAACTAACTTCACAGTATTTTTGATCCAAGACGATATGGTAGAGCATTGGATATCCTTGGAATGGCCCTGCTTATAGGATATAAATAGTTAAGTTTTATCCTTCCTTAATTCTGCAGTATCTGCAGAGGGGCCGAATGGGGCAAGGAATATCCTTTTCTCTATTGTCCTGGGAAGTCTTGAGAGAGGGAATAACCACTGGAGAGACTGCTTGGGTCCCCTCCTTTGCTAACTGGTTCTTGGCAATATAGGAAGGGGACAGGGTGAGTTGAATTTGGTTCCAGTCACCTAGACAAAGTAGCCCATCCATGGTGAAACCCAGGTTCTGGAGGATTGTATTCCTAGATACTAAACATGAGAGTTGGTGGGAGTTGTCTCGGGTGGTTGAGAGACAGTTCCACCAGATCCCAAAACCATGGCATGCCCGTGACTATCAGTATGAGCCTGCAAGGTTGGAACAGCAAGTTTGCGACCACTCTGGGTAGGAGTGCTGTGGGAGGAAAGGAGTATCCGACTATGTCCTTTCAAGAAATGTTCACTGCATGCAGTATCAATGCTTGTGGATCTGGGATGGGTTGGAAGTTTCGCATTTAGACTGGTTGTAAATAATTTGTGGATGTTCCCAGAGTTGAGTGATTTGTTTGAAAATCTGAGGAGACAGACCATTCTGTGAGTTGAATTTGGTTCCTCCTGGAAAGGCCTTCTGCAATGACAATCAGTGAACCTGGGACGTGTCTTGCTCTGACTGTTACCTGGTGTTTGTTGCACCAGGTGAGAAGTTTCCGCATGAGGACACAAAGTTTAACCCAGTCACAAAGTCCCCCCAGTTTGTTTATGTGGGCTGCTACAGTGGTGTTGTACTTGTTTTGTGTTGCACTATGTCGTGAAGTGTTGAGGGGATCTGGGACGTTTATGTGTAGCTCTTTTTCTATCTCTGACCACAGACCTCCTGTGGAGTTGTCATCTAAGTGTGTGCCCCAGCCTGCATTTGAGGAGTCTGTAAAGATTAAGATGTTGTGATCCCTGGGCTGTAGGGTTCAACCACCATTCGCCGTGTTTTCATTTTCTGAGTCCAGGGTATGGGAGAATCCAGAGGCATTGGGAATTTTTCCCTGTGGACACTAGTAATCCAATGCAGTCCTTGCACTGATGACAGATTTCTTAGAGATCTTGTTGAAGACATTTTGAATCTTGTTTCATCTGTCTTCTGAGGGTCTCACAAGACCCTGATCTAGCAAAAACGGTAACCTATAAAACTGAACTGATAAGAGACACCTTTGTGGTGGAACCTGAGAAACTTTCTTGATTGAGGGTGAAGGGTGAGGGGTCTATTGAGGTTACCCATTCCCCTTGTCTCAGGGATGTGTGAATTGGCTCTGGAGTCTCCATCTTGAACTTTGAGACTGCGATGTACTGGTTTAGGGAGCTATCACTGGTCTCCACTGGTTCCCTGGTTTTGGAACTAAGAACAGTCGGCTGTAGAATCCGAGACTGTTTCTCTGTTTAGTACCTCTATGTCGTTTTTGGCAAGGAGGTCGAGAATAGAATTCAATAAGGCATTGTCTTTGCTGAAGTCGCTGTATCTGCTGATTATGCAAGGGGTCCTGGACAACATGGGGTGTTCTGTAAAGGGCAGCCGATAACACTGTTGAATGAGATTCACTTGAAAGGGATGGGAACCCCTTTCTTCCCACTGTTTTTAGTCTGCCTCCCACAGGGAGGTCCTTTATATTTTCTTGGATAGATACAAGAAACCTGACTAACTATACACCCGGAGTCTTTACCTCCTCCAGTGGGGTTGGAACACTCAAGAGTCTCTAACGTCCTGGTAGGATTTGAGTCATTTGCCTCTCTGGGAAGGGTTTGATGCTCAGTCTGCCACTCTAGTGGGTTGAGTGGTTTGTTAGAATCCAATGTATGCCCGGAACGGATTAAAGGAAGTCCAGGATTGAGGGTTTTGAAGAGTGTCATTGTTGAGGTGGTTGCTGCTAGTTTTGAGCATCTCCTGTGTTCTTGCCGTTGCCTATACAGGCTCCACTACCCCTATGTCCGCCACAAAATCTGCCTCTCTGCTGTTGGGGGGGGGGGGGGGGGGGGGTAAAACTGTCGTGGCACCAGATATTGAGGAGGGGGTACTTGTACCTGGTAATAGCCCTCTTGTTGCTATACTCCCCTGCCTCTGCCCCTAGCCTTTTTCTTACTTTTCCCTTAGTGATGAAATCTTGTACTCTGCTGGTTCCCTGTTTTGGCTCCTAAGCTTATCAGGTGTTGTATGTACTCTTGCATAAGGGAACACTCGAAAAGATCTGGGCCAGAGATAGGGGCTGAGCAAAGATTTTTAAGGTGGTATGCGTCTAAGCTCTTGTGTGCGTTTTAGGTATGCATCTCGACACATGAGGACCAAGTTGGTCAACAGATGTAGAAATTTTCCAGCAGATGTTGGAATGTAACAGCTGTGATCCTGCCAATATTGAGCATGAACTGCATCTGAGGGTATCCTCATGACGGCCGTAAGTGGGAAAGCTGGTAGTTGCTTGCCGTTGGTCGGCAGTTTACAGTACACAACCCTAGCGAACTCTATGTACTGGTTTGCTCTGCCCTTCCAACTACCCGTCGTGATATGACCTGTACAGTGTTGAAAGCGACGTAAAACCCCAAATAAATAAAAAATCTACTGTGGAGTTCAGCACTTGTTGTAGATACTGGTCCCTGGACCTGGGATCTGGTTCTGAGGTCAGCAAACCAAAGGTCTTGTCCCTCTGATCCCTAGCAACTCTAAGGGCATTACATTTTTATTCACTGGCTGTTGATAGGGTATAGAGGAAGTTGGAGGTCGCTATGGATTCTCTGACCTTAAGTTCCAACTTGACCAGTTCTTGTAGATTGGTAGAGGCTGAAAGTAGACCTTTGTACCCGGGTCTTGCAATATTTGAGAATACTTGTGGTACAACTACAGAATAAACCAGTACATACTGTTCGTCAGGGTTCTGTATTGTACACTGCCGATCAACGGCAAGCAACTACCAGCTTTTCCACTTGAGGCCGTGCCGGGAACCCGAATCCCAGCCTGAGAGGTGGGAGGTGACAGTGTTACCACTCTGCCATTGTGGCCCCTTTGATGTTGACGAGTTAGAAGATCCACCTTCAAGGCCATAGCCACCCTTCTTGAGTCTTTGGATATGGGGACTCAGATTGAGGTTGCGGCTGAGGAGGAGGTGGTGGAGGAAGGAGATACTATTGCTTTCATGGTAGATGACAACAGAGGCTGAGCCTTTGATCCCTTTTAGCCTTTTTTGATAGACGGTGCCTGTGATATAGAAGTATCCATTGGTTCTGGAACTGGTGTTTGAACTGGTTGGGTAGGTTGCTGAGGGGGGCTCGACAACCCGACTAGGTTGGGCCTGCACAGATGGCTGTGAAGCTTGATTATCTGCAGGAGTAGGTTGAGATGAGAACTTCTTGAACATTTGCTCCATTGAATAGGCCAGAAACTTTTGTACTCTGGACTATAGCTGAGAGGATAGGTCCTGGATTTGTTTCTGGTTTTGTTAGGACAGGTTGTTGCATGTTCTGTTGCTCAAAGTGTGCTTTAAGCATTTGTGTGCGTGGAGGCAGTGGAGGAGCAAACCTCTGTGACTAAGTGCAGTTTGAACTGGCGCCAGTGTCTTGAAAAAGACCGTAATAGATGGTGTTGAGACTGGGGCAGCCTGGAAAGTCATGGACCTTGGTAGCGGCATGGTGGATTAAAGAAAAGATGTTCCACCTGAAGTTGTAGCTGGCTGTCGTGGCGACAGACTGGCTGGTGCTGATACTCCTGTTGGAGAAGTATATCCGGTAGTATTGGCCGGTACCTGATGTACGTTCTTCTGTTTTAAGATCCAAAATAGAATCATCCATTTTGCAGGTCTCCAGCTCTCCCTCACTGTCTGGTTCTGGCTCCAGCAGAGTCTTTGCTGCATGCTTGGCACTTCTTTCTTGAAACACAGTTCTTAAGTGGTTCCATTCTACCTCCTTAAGGGAGGAGCATGCTGAGCAGGCCTCCAGAGGTGCTCTCAAGGCACAGGGGTCCTCCCCTTTGTAGTGCATCCTGCAACTATAGCACCTCAGATGTTTATCAAAAGACGGCATCCAATGCCCGCATTTCTCTCTTTTGGTCAGGTGGAGTGCTTACCATAATGAAAACACAAGTGTCACAATTTAACTTGCTCAAGGCAAAAGTCTCATTGAAAGTAGTACCAAAAGTGTCTATACACAAAACAATTATGCGAAATTTTAAGTAGTAACACTCTTAGAACTGGATAAAAAACTATCACAAAGTGAGACTAAAATAAAGCCTTCTAACAAGATGGCTATCAATGTAAAGGAAAAATAACGTGATCTGCTGCGCAGAGATCATATAACCGGTCATTCCGTACACCAGTTACCAGTGTCTCCGGTGAAATGAGGCGGCTCCGGGGAGACCTCTCCCATCATTCAGCCGGGAAAGTTTCCAATTTTTTAACCTGTTTGTAGCATTTCTGGTCATCAACGGAATAGCACTCTGTTTCAAAAGGTAAGTACATTGTAGTGCAATAAAATGGAAGATTTACATTGTGAGTTAGATTATTGTAAGTCAATATCTTACCTAACGGAATTCCCACAGTTACTTGGAGAAAGTGAGAAAGTGATGTCATGGCCACCTGGCGAGTATGGCAAGCATTAGCGAGTGAGGAGGTCATTATGCAGGTCTTGTCAGAGTAACACACATGACATCTTTTTCTGATGTTTGGCAGGGCCAGCTTGCACTGGACCTGTGACACTAGTCTGTTACTTAAGACAAGAGTTATGAAAATTTAATTTACCATTTTATACTCTCTATTTTATGTTTGTCATACTGGTAGAGTCCCTATTACCAAGTTCAAAGTTGATACGATGGTATGTCTGTGCATGGCAGGCAGGGCTAATTCAAACCCAGTCTTAAGCAGACCATGGTTTGACGGATTCAAGTCCTTTATGATGTGTTGCCTGGAGTAATGATTCCAAGGCTTAGGTTCAAGCCTTTGTTGTACTCTTCCTTGTAGTCCTTAATAGGGAATAAGCATATATCGCTTATGTTTTAGTTATCAATTTATATCATGCCTAGTATCTAATCTAATAAAGAATTTTATTGTGCTTAATCTCTATCATCTGAAAGACTCCAATGCAGAACTATATACAAACACGGATTTGTCATAGGTCTATTGCCATAGTCCCGTAATGACGGAGAAATCACATGATTGGTGGGGTGACTAAGGCGAACAGGCTTTTTTCAAACAGTTAGGTTTTGAGCATTTTCCTGGAGGAGGCAATGGGTGTTGCATTGTGTACATTACCCGAGGAGTAAACTATTGCCAAAGTGTTTTGCCTGACTTGTAAAGTTAGGAGTGCAAAGGAAAAAAGAAGTTTGCGTTGAGCAAACTCCTATGTTTCTGACAGTGTCAGTAAGCTTAAGAAGATCGTCAAGAATTCTGATAGGGAAATGGCAGAAGAGTTTTTTTTAAATTTGAGTCTCAAAACAAAAAAAAAACAACCAATGAACTCCGTTTTTGGGGGGAGTTTTAGTTCACTGAAAGACATCCATCTTTGTACATCATGAAGGCAATCATTAAGCTTAGAGGATCAGAACCAATGATTTTGCTTTGTGGAGTTGTATAAACTGAGAAAAACAATGGCCCTAACATTGATCCATAGCGGACGCCATAAATGTCACCAAGTGTTTTATCTTGATGGCCTGACAGTGATCACTCAGGTAGGTGATAAACCACTTAAAGGCTACTGGCAATTCAAGCAGCACCAGAGCCGTGGGCTCACCCTGTGCAATGAGCTATTTTGTAAGCAGACTGTTGTTCCATTAATTCTTCAGCAACAACCCGCTCAACCAACTAGCAGAGGAAACAGAGTCAAACTCGATAATAGTTCATTACTTAGTTATGGATAATAAAAGGATATCATGGGAATCTTTCAGGAAAAATTTAGGTAATGGATATAATAGGCATGGTAATCTTTGACAATTTTACAAAATTAATCTCACATACCAAAAGGTATTGAAAGCAGGAGTCAAAGTAGGTGCCTCTTTAGTAGAGCCGGAAGCAGGTAACATATCACAAATTTGCCTTCTTTCTTTCTTTTATTTCAGAAAAAGCACTCTTGTTTGCAAGCATTTAGTCTAAACTATAGGGAAAAATGTAATAAGGTAATACCCTACATCTTTTTTTCTCTTTTAATTTTGGCTAAGATACAGAATACAAATATGTTGGAACAGCTTTTACAACGAAAATGGAGACAGGCTTTGTTTTTTATTTGGGTTTTCATGTCGCTTTCAACACTGTATCAGTCATACCACAATGGGTAGTTTTTGTACAATAGAAACCATCGGTAAGCAACCACAACTTTCCCTCATAGGGAATCAAAACACAATTGAACTAGACAATATACACCACACCATTGTCTAAACTGCCTTATACATGCATTTAATGAATGACTATTTCGATTAGACATTATAAATTCATAATAATGAATTGGCATAGATAAACAAGCATATTTTTGGTAATTTTAATAATTAAAATCTTGATACTTTTCAAGATTTTTGGGTTGTAAGATAATTATCTGACAGTTGATGCATTGTGTGTGAGTCCATTGATCATTTTTTATGAATGGCTTTAAGTTAACCTTTTGTGTAGTTAACACGGTCCACAGACTAGTAATGAACTTTCATCGATTGCAATTATATTTATTTACTTGGGGTTTTACATCGCTTTCAACACTGTACAGGTCATATCATGATGGGTAGTTGGAAGGGCAGAGGAAACCAGTGCATACAGTTCATCAGGGTTCTGTACTGTAAACTGTCAACCAACGGCAAGTAACTACCAGCTTTCCCACTTGAGGTCGGGCCAGGAACTGAACCCCGATCTCAGAGGTGGGAGGCAAGAGTGTTACCACTCTGCCACCGTGGCCCCTAGATTGCAATTACAGTGGAAGATTGTGTCCCCCACAGTGAAGAGTTTTGGAACCAGTTATATACCAGTGTAAGGATATTTTGTCTAGTTTAGGTTGATGCCTGTATAATAAACAGAATCAAAACACAATTGAACTAGACAATATGTACCACACCATTGTCTAAACTGCCTTATACATGCATTTAGTGAATGACTGTATTTCGATTAGACTAGTGTGTCATCTCATCAGAGGCTAGGATAAAGTTACATTCTTTCCCCTGATGTAGGATTTTTGACTATCTTTGATTTATATGATGTTTTAATGATATAATTAACTCATGTCACTAATAAGTTTATGATTTTTAAATAAAAGGCAATGCTCAGGAAATGCAAGTTTTTATGATCAGTCTCTTTAGTTTGGACGAAGATAGGACCAATTATGGTTACACTAGTTTGAATATTTATCACTCTCAACATTGCATATTACTGTATATGCGTTTTTAATGTAAATTTATGAGCTCCCAGCCTGACATATGGTGTGATATCAGAAAACTTAGCACATAATTTTTTATATGCATGGGATACCTGATTAAGGTACAGTGTGTTTCTGCACAAACAGTTCAAATCAAATATGAAAGATTGTCACTGTAGGACATAAATCTCCATGTAACAGCGGCCCAATATCAGACAAGATAAAAACTATAAGGTGCACTACAGGCATCAGTAAGTGCAATAAGAGTGCCTATCTATCACACGTTTTGTCAACTGTCAAACAGTTTGTTGGGAAGTCTAGAATATATAGAAAAAAAACAGGACCCCAAGGTACACTCTAAGGAACACTACTTGCAGTGGGATGTGTTGAAAATAACGAATAGGCTATGAAACTATAAACAGGTCAATGAAGAGGAAAACCAATCTACCCTAGGTTTTGTGGGGTACTCTAAGTATGTTGATATGCCACTGGAGCCTGAACATAACAAAAAGCCACACAGACCACATGGCCCCACAGCAACAACAGACACTACAAATACTAGAGGGTAACCAGAGATAGGTAATTTGGGCGTCAGTTGGGGATCATCAAATAGTTTTAAAAATCATCCACCAATAATGGGAAATGTGAAAATTAGCCTACAAACATTTATTTATTTGGGGTTTTACGTCGCTTTCAACACTGTACAGGTCATATCACGACGGGTAGTTGGAAGGGCACAGCAAACCAGTACATACAGTTTGTTAGGGTTCTGTACTGTAAACTGCTGACCAACGGCAAGCAACTACCAGCTTTCCCACATGAAGCTGTGCCAGGAACCGAACCCTGGCCTCAGAGGTGGGAGGCAAGAGTGTTACCACTCTGCCACCGTCGCCCCCTCTGCAAACATTAATGCCATGGTCCTGTGCTAACTGGGAATGTGGGTGATAATAGGGTTTAACAAACATTGGTTTATTTCTAAGGAACAGAACCAGGATTTCAGAAAAAAAAATTTATATAGGAATATATTTTCATGGAAAAAGATAGGTAAATAATTAATCACATATTGGTTTTTGATATTACTCAATGGAGACTTTTTAAAACTATACATGTCATGGCCACACGCCAATATTAGTCATGTCACACAGTGTATTGGTTATATTGTTACAAGTAGCTAGAAGGGTGGATGAGACTAGTACTACAGTTGGTAATGGTTCCATGCTGTAAAAAATTGACCAATGATAAGCAACTACCAGCTTTCCTACTCGAGGTCAGGCAAGGCTTTGATTTATTTATATATTTGGGGTTTTACGTCGTTTTCAACACTCTACAGCTTTCCCACTTAAGGTCATCACGGGGATCGAACCCCCGACCTCAGAGGTGGGAGGCAAGGCTTTGAATCCAGAGGTGAAAGTGTACCACTATATGGTTCAATTTATCAAGTTGGCTACACGGGGTGGAATGTTTGAGTCAAGTTTGTGGTAAGATGGAACCCTGGGGGTGTAATAAGCAGGTCCTGTCTGAAGAAATGTTAACTATCTAATCTACTGCTTTGCAGGCGCAATATCTTCCCCGCTATGAGGAGCTCAGTGCACTGGGTTAACAAAAATAGTGTTCAATAACAAAATCAAGTGATGGTCTAGGTCAGTAATCCAAGATTGTGGGTGTGACCGGACGGACAGTGCTGGGTGTGGAAACTTGAATTGAAAAGGTTATTCTGAAAATGCTTCCTAAAGGATGTAACAGAAGGATTATTTCTTAGGTGGAGAGTGAGAGAGGGCCGGGGCATAATGACTAAATTGAGTTAGAAAAATGTCTGTGTGATATTTGAACTTGATGGTCAAAGGAGGGGATATGAGGAGCTTAAAATTTGAGCTATGTCTAGTATTTCTCGATGAGGTATGGATGGATTATTCCATTAAGGTGTAATGGTTTGCCATGTTTCAGAATTTTATATGTAATAAGGCGAATTGTAAATTGTACTCTGTATGTAACTGGAAATCAGTTTAGTTTTTTTAAAAATTGGGGGCGATATGAGAATGAGCGAATGAGCGACAACCCTGCAAAGTGAGTTATGTGAGGCAACATTGACGATCCTCTCAAAAATGCAAAAGGTCAAAGTTGGGGTTTTACGTCCCGTTCAACAGCCAGGGTCATATTGGGACAGGTCCTCAGAATTGCCACTTGTGCTCAAAAATGCAAAGCAGTGCAAAATGTTGTTCCAAAAATTAAGGGGTCATGCAACAGTTAAGTGAGAAAGTCGAATGGATATTCTTTGGTAATAGACAGAACAGATCATGAGCCAGAGAACAATGGTCCAAAATGTAGTTAGTGTTTGGAAGAGAGAATGAAGAACATTTTCATGTAGACAAAGGAGTGGATATGATGTGAAGACTGAAAAAGATGGGTAAGCTCATGAACACTTAATGAGCCAGGAAGTTCTGAAACAAAATGAGATGCATCTCAAGTGGAAGGTGAACAGGCTTTGCAAAGTTTCTGCCTTGTTTAATCTAGGAGCTCCAATGAAGTGTCATTGCTTCCAGGAGTCTCATATGAAGATGCAGATTAAAACATTGCATTGGTACTTTGTCCTAAACCTTCTCAATCACAAGGTGAAAAAGGATACATCCACATCCTTTATGGATTTAATCTGAGTAATAAAAGTAAGTCAGTTTCCTCGACTTTACATATAGTGCATATCTATATCAAATTATGCAGTCAGGAACCAAATAGTTCCAATACATCAGCCAAAAAGGTGTTCTTAGTCTTTCGAGTGTCCCATTATATGGACTGCATACATGTTTCAACAGATAATACGTTGTGATTCCAAAATTAACCCCATAACTTTTGTGCAATGTCTGTGTTGATCAATTTCAAATGTTATAAAACAAAAGCTTAGTCCACTGGAGCAGTACGTTGTATTGTGCCAAATATTCACATGCCAGTGAAACAGGCAACCACAAGAAGAGGATCTGATTTTGTTAGAAGAATTCTGATTTTGTAAGAACTTCAAATATATGCACTTTTCAGAAAATCTGTCCTTGAAAACTTCTATATCTGAGAAAAATAATACCTACTCATTGTTTTTCTAAATATATGATCACATGTTGAGAAACATCAAAAAGAACTTGCAAAACGAAAAAAAAAATACTCCAGAAAAAAACACGTGTATGTGTTGTAGCTAACAAATTAAACATTTGACAATTTTAGAATGACCAGCAAATCCACAGACTACACCTTTCCACATTATCAAAATCGGGTTTCTCCATGATAGTGGAATCTACACCTGCATTTCATGTTTTGCATAGTGAAATATTGAAAGCAAAAACGGTGTATTTTTCCAAATAAAATCAGAAACTCGCACAATCTGCAGTATGTGAAAATGTGACCTTTTACAGTGGAAGTTTGTATCACTTCTTTCCAGAGTTCAGGAAAATCAAACTTGAATTATTTTCCTCAAAGCATTTAAAAATAGTTCAGACACTGAAATCCGAGAAGATACTTTTAAATAACCACAAATCACAACAACACTTGCAGAAATGCTGGGAAAAATATCATAAAAGTACAAATATTGATGTCAATACCAAATGACTTTGAAATGACTTAAAAATATCCAAAGAAAGGGAGAATAAAAAATATCCACCTCAACGATTTGTGAGTAATTCTGTTTAAGTATAAAAAAAACTAATTTGGGGATTTACATCCCTTTCAACAGCCAAGGTCATACTGGGAGAAGCTCTCAACATTGCCACTTGTGCCAGTCGAATCCGCAGTAGTGACCGCCTGTGATTAGATACCAAAATTCCCAATAACCAGTAGCCTAGAGAGCCTCTCAAATGTGAATAGGTGTATCATTTTCTTGTAGTAATATCTGGAGTTTTAGCTTTTATAGCAGAATACTCTCATCATGGCCTATTACACATATTCACTAATTTAAATTCAGTGAATGTGTGAAGCAATTGCTTGACAGAGCCAGGGAACATGTGTATTCCCTAAAAATTAAGGGAATATATGTATTCCCTGAAATTTTTAGGAATATTCATATTCTCTGGTTATACATGTTCAATGTAACATATATATACACGGTCTGTGAAAAAAAAAAGAGAAATACAGCACAGTGGCCAAGACCACGACTTCCAACAAGCATTGGGCCCAAACCAATGAAGCAAAATCAAACCAAGAACATTAAATCCATTTCTAAAAATAATCCATTCTCACAAAAAAAAAAAGAAAAAAAGACTCGGCAGCCATATATATTTATAGAACCAATGTTGAATGATATGCAATGTTTCTGACCCCTAAACAAAAGGAAATATACGCCTTGCATCATACCGAAGATTTGGCAAATATATAAATAAAAGCCGATGTCTGCTGCATTTAAATGTGATGTTGTCCATCCGCACAAAAAAACTATCCATAGACCAGACAACTGAAATGTTTTGAAAAATGAAAAAAATAATTTTAAAGTAATATTCAACAACACTTTGGTACAATTAATCACAAAGATACAAACGGTATTAATATTGTACAATATATACAAATAACACGTGTACATAATAATAAAACAGATGGCTGGATTAAAAAATCTGAAAATCGGAATAAAACAATATAATATTAATAATATTAAAACAAGAGAGACGTAAAATATACAAACACAATGAATGATAAACTAAAATGCTAGATCATAATAAAATCAATAAATATTATAAACTAGATCAAATGTAAACAAAACAATATAAATATCCCAACACAATGATCAGCAAAGACTGGAATATAAATTATAATAACTTAAAAAATAAGACAGAATGCAAAATAAATTAAGTAAAACCTGTAAAATACAACATCCATTACAGTAATTTATAACATTAGATACATTCACAGACAATAATTTTTCTTAAATTATTATTAGAATTTTTAAAAAATGTCATATGTATGCTTTTTTCTGAAAAAAATAACAGATTAAAAGAATATATACAATTCTTCTGGAATTGTTAGTGGTTTATTCTGGAGAATGACGATTATTATTAGAAACCATCCACCAGTGCAGGTTAAAGTGTGTAATTGAACACAAATAAAACAGATAAAAATACCCCCCCCAAAAAAACCCCAAAACACAAACAAGGCAATAACACCAACAAACAAAAACAAAAAAATAGCAAGCTGAAATTTGTAAATTATTTTGATACAAAAAAAAAAAAAAAAAAAATGAGTAGCAAACTGAACTGAGTAAATTGTTCTGATGCAAAAAAAAAAAACCTATATAGCAAACTAAACTAAATACTCCATTCTAATATATCAGACTATCCTGTTGTCACTTGAAAATCTGGGTGTATGTTTTAACACCGCAGGCCTTCTAAATGTATTATTATTTTCAATGTGAAATATTGAAAAACGTGACTATACAGTCATAGTAATGGGTATGACTGTTACAATATTGTACTGTACCTGAAAAGAAAATTCATCAAGTATTTTTTCTAAATAGTGGCAAAAAAATAATAAAATGGGGTACTCAGTGACCTAGTGGTTCGCAAGTTAAGCATTGCATCACAAGCTATCACCTCTGCGTGGGTTCGACTCCCAATGATGACAATTTGTGAGGGACTTTGCTAATATGACCTTTGCTGTTAAGACCATTATTTTGACCTTGAACTTAGAGTACATCAGGAAGCCGAATCCAACGAAGTAGGAGCCAAGTAATCAAATGCTTAACTTGTCAACCACATGACAACTGGGGACTCCAACTTACCTTCGAATCCATGTAAAATTATCCATCTTCGTAAACTGATAGATTAACAAGCACTGCCTTCCAAAACAAAAATCTGTACCTACAGACATTGCTGAAAAATCATTTTGGACTCCTTATCTGGATCCATACCATCTTTGTGGAGGGCCAGAACACAGCAAAATCCCATCTTGTGGAAAATTATGATCCCAATCAGAAATATAATTGTGTGCATGGACAGACACGATTACAATACACTCTCCCCTCCAATTTGAGGTGTCGTGTAACAAGATCAATAAAAGCAGCAGTGCTGGTTCAATGTAATACGTTTTTGAAAGGTGAACCCAAGCATTACTTTGCAGTTGTAAGTATCTGTACATCTGAGGAGGAAACTGTTTGAAAATATGAACATCTAAATGTATGTCAACAAAATACAACTGTTGAAATTAAACCACATGGGAATAACTAGCAAATGGTTGTGAAAATTAAACTTTCTGTTAATAAGTAGGTGAAGATCATATTCCTCGCATTAAGTGTCACATGTGCAGTTAAATGTGTTGTACAGTAGTCAATTATACTTTATATTATGTTCAATGTGAAATATTGGGGAAATAATGAAAAATGCCATTGCCACAGATGACTGTCATCCTCACCATAGAGCTGTATCTACAATCCAATGCATCATTTACATTGTGGAAAGAGGCTGCTACAGACAACGTTGAAACAAGTGTACTGGTTTCTTTTCCACTTGTTACCACTTGATATCCAAATGGTATTTTCACAATGCAAATTTAAGTAAATACATTAGGTTGAAAGTATAATAATATTGTTGTGATGTTTGCAATTGGTTTGACAATACGTATCTGTATCCAACAGATGAAAAATGGTCATTTATGATTGAATGCTCCAGTGATTTTCATTGTTTTCTCCAAATCTATACCAGATCATTATAAATGATCCACAATTTAATGGTATATAGTAACATGTGTTGTAAAGTTTGGCAAGTTTTTGCATATATTTGACAAATTTCAATACAACTTCAGCATTTTCTCGGTCTTGAAACCTCTCTCTTTTATCCATGCTCTGATATGTTAATACAACTAGTTGATCAGAGTTAAAACTGAATACAATAGCTGTAAAACAAATCACACGTGAAGTGCTATCAAGACAGGCGCTCACTGAGTCCAACATTCTGCTACAGGCCAGGCTTGAACTCAAGTTATAATATGAAGTGTAGTATTTGGGTGTATCATCAGGCAAAGGCACTTTATTTTGAGATTGTAATTAAATAATATCTCACACAAGATGATCAATATAGTAATGTGTCTCGAGATGGTAAAATAAATCTAGATGACAGTAATTTCAGCAGGTAATCCTGTGTGTACACGTGTACACGGAGTTCAGTCGACAACAAAACATCCATCCCATTCACAGCACTTACCAGGGGCGCTTTGGTCTGAACTGTCACCTCAACACGTTTTATTATCATTGTGTAAAGTTTAAGATGTAAAATACTAGTATTTTGAATTCAGTGTGAAGCAAAGTTGATAAAATATTAGAATGTATGGCCCACATTATTTATGTGTGTAAACTCCCGAGTGGCTTTATTTTCATCCTGAGGACTCAAAATAAACTGAGTAAAATATTATAAAAATTACATAAAAGTAGTTATCTGCATATTATGACCTTTCAAATAGTATCTTAGTTACTAGTTAAATGCTATAAAAGTTAACAAAAATATTAGTATACCTCGGCTACATGTTGTGACCTCTAGGTCTGATGTGGGAAAGCAGATACTTGCTATCTTTTCCTGTAAGCCACTGTAGAGTATCCACACACAAATTATGTTGATAATGAAGCTGTTCATGACATTTCTGCTGTGAAATTATGTTGTATTCAAACTATTTTCCTTGGAGGTAGTGTAAACTTGTTCTTTCCTGCAAAACTCCCATGAAGTATACCTCAAACATAGTGTTTATTTGTTGCTGTACAACTGCTCTCATATTGTGGTTTTAAAAACTCCATCTTCTTTTGGAAAGTTGACCAGCGGAGCACTTGACGTCCATCCCTCTCAGTGGCTGTCCTGATACTGAACACTTGGAAAATAAATGCTTGAAATCCAACAAAAACAACCCCATAAAATGCCACAATATTAGAAAATACAATGAACACGCAGAGAGTTGACCCAATATTAAAAAAACCTTGACATGGTCGCCATGGTAAAATCAATAAAACCACCCTTTTCAGAAGAATGACATCGGCTGAATATTGGAAACACAGCCATAATGTACTCGTATAGTGTCTACATATATGTTTTTCCAAGTAGGGGTTTTACGGGCCCCCCCCCGTTCCCAAACAGGATCAATCAGTAATTTATATATTCACACATTCCTTAATGCATTTCCCCAGTTATTACTGATGTCATTTGACGGATTTCATTTTAGATATTTATTATCATTTTGTTTTCAACTTGGTGATATTTTAGACTGTAGTAAATACAAAGGAAAAACATCATGGCGTCATATATTTGAACAAAAAAGACATAAACACAGCAAACATATTTGACCTATTTATTAAATTGTCCGAATATAAATTACAAGTGTCACCCAATTAAACTTTCTTATCTTAAAAGCTTTGTGAACAAACATTAATGGTGACATTATGGTCAATAAAACGACACCACTTGCCGGACATCGCTGTATCGGTATTTTAGGGTTTCATCTCGTATAATTATTGGCCAGTCACGTTGCACTGATTTTCTCCACGTCAGGCAAGGGGCCATTGTGGCAGAGTGGTAACACTCGCCTCCCACCTCTGAGATTGGAGTTCGAATCCTGGCCCGACCTCAAGTGGGAAAGGTAGTAGTTGCTTGCCGTTGGTCGGCAGTTTATAGTACAGAACCTTGACCCACTGTATGTACTGGTTTCCTCTGCCCATATAACTACCTGTCGTGGTATGACCTATACAATGTGTTGAAAGCGACGTTATAATCCAAATAAACTGAACTAAAACTCCACGTCAGACTGCTCCCACAATGTACTATTAAAAGTTAGGTTGAAGCAGAAAAATCATAAAAGTTGAAGTTGGTTTCTTTAGATCAGGTTCAACAGGCGGGGTAAAATTGGGACATTTTCCTGCCCCTGTAGTCACGAAAGGTCTTAGACTTAGCCAGGTCTTAGGCTTAAATCCAGGCTTAAAGTTAAGACTTTTGTCTCAGCTAAGTTTTGTCTTAAAACCGTATTCACAAAGGGTGACTTAGCTAAGACCGAGATTATCAAGTAACCACAGTGGTTTCTGTGTCATGTGACCTTTCTTTTCTATTCACACTATACTATTGGTGACATATATCCTTCATTTAATGCATTTTATCTAAGGAAAAGTGCTATTTTGAAATGGAAAACCTTGTTACCAGATATAAACTTCCCAAAGACTGTTTTAGTGAGGTGTTCTGTATAATTATACTTTATTTACAGCCATTTCAATTTTTGAAGTGGAGTGAAAAAGTTTATGACGGCCATATATAAGTCCTCTTTACAAAATTTAAGCCCACTACAAACCAGTCTTAAAGTTGAGCCCTTGGCTAAGCCTAAGACCAGTCTTAAATTCTTTGTGAATACCACTAAGCAAAAGTCTTAGCAGTTTTTGGGCAGAAACTTGAGATAAAAGTCTCAACTTTAAGCTTAAGCCCTGCCTTTTGTGAATAGGGGCCCTCGTATTATCCCTTGTGGGAGCTGTAGCCACACAGAGGAGATGACAGCCTGTTGTAGATGCCAAACTTGCAAGGTCCAACAAGGAATCTGTGAATATATGTGATAAAATCCAGTCACTTATAATAGCTCGCAAAGAGTTTGAAGTAACAGATATAAAATACAAGGGGACTCTCTAAAATATCGCTTAAAGTCCAGTACTCTGTATCATTGCATTTTCATAGATGGTGCCCCAGTGCAATGAAAACGAGGCTGCAAAAATATACTTATGTTCAGTTTTAAAGTGGAACATTTATTTGTTATTTTAATAAAATGTAACAAAATTCAAATGTCTTGTTCTCGGCGAATATTGCTCATGTTTAATTTTTGAAAATATCTGATACTTCACTCGTCGATTTGATTAAGTATATCCTGTACAAAATCACTCAAGTAGTCTTGATTAAATTACCCTTTAAAAAAATGATGATTGTGTGAGTTGCCTAAATTTACCGAAAGCATTCGTCACGCCCTCCTTACTTTAAGTATTATATGAGGACGGTATGACTTTCTATACTTTGGTAATGACAGGCTGTTTCCCACACATCACGGGGCTTCATAATGGTTTCATGTATGTTAGTTTTCATAGAACCGGAATAAAGCTTACCCGAATATACTTACTAATAAAAAAACCCCGCAAGTTTTCTTGCCTGTTTTACAGGCATGGGAGACATTTTTGAAAACCAATGTTATGCCCTCCCCATTCCCAAAACTTTTCACCAGTACTCAATCGTGCACCTAGAAATGCTTAACATTGTGGTTGCACTATAACTTTGGGCCACTCACTGGAGTAATAAAAAATTACGTATAAAATGTGACAACATGGCAGTAGTGGAAGTATTAACCTCAGGCAAGACAAAATACAATATTCTAGCCACTTGTGCCAGGAATGTATGGCTTTTATCTGCAATATTTAACATATCCATTCACATTGAACACATTCCAGGAAAACAGAATGTTATCGCTGATTTGCTATCTAGATATCAGTTGGATACTAAATCTTGGAATTTGTTAAACATCCATGTTCCAAACGTAGTCTGGATACCCACTCATATAGACCTAACACGTTTAAATTTTACTATATTTAGTTTCAGATTTATCTCCTGGGACAGTCCAGTTGGCCACCAGTGCGTGCAACTGGTTGCTCCACTCTTTCCGCCCTGCAACTCAAAGAACATATAGCAGGATGTTCCAAGACTTCATTGGCTTCTTGGTGGCATCTGGGCTGTCCCTGGGTAAGGTAAACATTTATGTTTTGTTAGCCTTCCTAGAGTACTTGTACTCAAATGCCCTAACTCCTGCTAATATTTCCAACTACCTTGCTGGTATCAGAGCATTTTTCATCCTACATGATCTACCAACTGACATGTTTAAAGAATCCAAATGTTTGTAAAATCCCTACAAATTAATAGACCTCTCACTGTAACATCGACTCCTGTATTTTCAATTGACATGCTCAGACACATAGTCATTCAGTCCCAAAAATTTGAGGAGTCCCACATCTTTGCTGCACTCTACCTCCTGGCGTTTTACTCCTTTCTTCGCTTGTCCAAAATTGTACCCCATTCTTTTAAAGATTTTGATATATCCAGGCATCTAGCCAGAGGGGACGTTATTTTCGGGATACCTCTGCTGTAATAATCATAAAATGGTCCAAAACCAATCAGCTCAGAAACAAAGTACACTATGTTACCATACCAAAAATTTCCCAGTCACTCTTGCGCCAAGTTCTGGCCCTCAAAACTATGATGGACACAATTCCTGGCACCCAAAATGATCCCTTGTTCACTATCTCAAAAAATGGTCACTACTTGCCACTAACAGATAGTATGGTTAGGACACATCTTAAGAGAGTTCGTAAAGCTCTGGGGCGGGAACAGCACAAGTATACTTTTCACACCTTTAGGAGATCTGGGGCCTCTTGGGCGCATAATCATGGAGTTCCCATTCAGGCCATAAAAGACCAAGGCACCTGGTCTTCTGACTGTGTTTACAGATACATCTCTTCTGATACACAGTTGGGGTTTCATCCCTCACTGCTTTACAGTGCACTCAGGTTACTTTAAACCTTCTTTCAACGGGCATATTGCTGTGTATTACAATTTTTTATTGGGCTTGGCCCCAAACCTTGTAACAATTATCATAAAAAGTCTGCAGTTTCCATCATATGTAAATTCTATGGTAAAAAGCAGTAAATTACATGAATTACATTGTTGTGGGTTATCCCACGGGCTCTATGCTAAACATTTTAAGAGTACATTATAGTCTGGCCCTCATGGGCCCTTTACTGTTGGTAAAATGTAAACATGTTTGCTTTACAAAAACTTTTAGTGTTATAGTATTTGTATTATAACTTAAATAATATAATAAATGTTAAAAACCCACTTCTGGGTGATTCATTGTGTTGGGCAGATTGTGTGTGTGTGTGCACTATTTGACCTTGAACTGGAGTCTGACCTTTGGTATGTGTGGCCTGGCGAAAATTTTTTGCCTCTGCTTGACCTGCTGCTTGCCCTGGTTGAATGCTAGGGCTTGCCTCTAGTGTAAATGCTGAGGAGATTATGATATGTTGTGTCCTATGGCTTGACAGTACTCTTGGTTTGACCTCCCTTGGGGTCGGTTTGGCGAGCACATGTCTTTCCATCATTGTGGGTGTGACTCTCGCTGGATGGTGAATATCTGGCATCTCTGTGGGAGATTATAACATTGGTTATATTTGGACTCAGGTCAGACCTTGAGACCTTACCTTTGACCTTCGGTCGACCGTGAGGGTCAATCACAGTGTGATTTCTTGGATCGAACTGATTAACATCTGTTTATGGTTTTGGAGATTATAAATTGCTAATCTTTAGACCCTGGTCGGGCCTTGGGGTCTCACCTATGACCTCGCCCTGACCTTGAAGGTCGACTTCACTCTGACCTGTTTAATTCTAATCATAAAATTCTAGTTGTAAGATCTTTTGTCAACTAAGTCAGTAGTTTGGGGGTGGGGGAATGCTAAAGAATAAGTTACAATATATCCCGAGTTTCGTAGTTTAGAATGATTTGTTTACCGCAAGTTATTGATACTACTGCAAATTTTATAAAGAGAAAAGATGGGCAGAAATCAAATTCTTTACTACGACATTAAAGCCAAATGACAAAAAATCGGTAGGTGTAATTATAAAATTTTTTATAAAGTACCGTTTTGTTACAGGAAAACGTTCATGAAACCGATTGATTTTTAGACATGATAACAAATATAACAAATATACACTTGATTTGGGCAAAACAAATGATTTGAAGAATTTGTCACATAAAGATTTCAAAATAACATATATTAAATATTTAAAGAATTAAATAGATATATATATTAAATAATATACATTGACAAAAGTTAAAATGGAAATCAGGGTGACTGTAAATGGGCGATAATACAATGTAATCTTGGAATTTGATTCTGATTAGATAACTGTGATGTCATAGTTAGC
This sequence comes from Sabellastarte sp. h YS-2021, assembly GCA_964017235.1. Taxonomy (NCBI): domain Eukaryota; kingdom Metazoa; phylum Annelida; class Polychaeta; order Sabellida; family Sabellidae; genus Sabellastarte; species Sabellastarte sp. h YS-2021. The sequence continues at coordinate 34,892,026 of OZ024933.1, forward strand.
TCCGCTTAGGAGGGTATTATTAGGGGGTCCAATTAAGACCCCACTAAATTTTGAGAGTGATCTGGATCACTCTCCAGATACAAAAAAAAGTTCAGATTTTCCCATTTCCTTATTATAACATGTTTTGGCAGAGGTATTCACTCTCTGAGTACCTTTGTTTACTTTACTTTTGTGCCGATTTGGGGCGTACCAAATCCTTAACCAATCAGAATCTGGAACATTTTTTTGACAAAAAAGTCTATAGCAGTGAGTTGAAATATCCATCTCATGCCTGCAATATCTTAGTTGTTGAATGGAACACATACACAAGTGGTTCTTGCCTTTGTGGTGGAGGTTTCAAGTCCAGCCCATGAAAATATGACATATTTAAAGACAATCTGTCCTGATATGATCGTAGTTGTTGAACTAGATTTAAAACTCCAAATGTCACATCCGCCTCCATCCATTGCATCCCAAGTCTACTTAATGATGTATTTGTTATTTAAACAAGCTGGTTGTCATAATTATTTTAATAAAATACAAAAAATTGTCATCTTTATCATTACTACATCTTAATTATCTATAAAAGGGCAGAGTCAAAGGTGCCAAACTCAGACCGTTCTTTGTTAGGTGGACATGTCAAGGATCATTACCACTGATACCTAGGTATGGGGAGGTGAAGCAACAGGTGCCACCTTATTCAGTGCACCCACTTTCTTCTAAAACTTTAAGGTGACCCTAAAGTAGAAAGATGCCTGTAGCATTGTAAATAAACATAGAAAGTAGAAAATTAAAATATATATATCCCACTGTGTTGTGTTAATTCCAAAAACTATCCACTGTCATAGTCACACGGGTAGGGGCACTGAGGAACAATAGTTGGGAAGACCTTGTCAAACAGATATGATTTCAGTTATTCTGAAATGAGGTCATAGAGGGGGGCAGAACAAACTTTATGAGAAAGTTCGTTTCATACCGTTCAAGGCAACACTGTCAACTGGTTGTTGTCAACTCTTCAGTCAGCGGGCCAAGTACAAGTGTCAAATTGTCAACAATCAAGGGTTATGTTATGTAAACAAACGTAATAACTGGTGGTGAACTGTGTGTCAAGCTTTCCCGCCTTTTCACACATGTAAACTCCCCCAGCTTGGGACTCTGTCACTTTGAATTTTGCTTCTGGAAGGTTAACATACCCGCCCTCCTCCCTGACAGATTCTGATTATCACCTTTTAACAGGTTAAACTATCAGAAGGTCACCACACTGTCATCCAGTTACATGACCAGAGCTTTTTAACCAAAGTTTTAGTGTATACCTTATTTACTTATTTTAAGTATTGTGTACATTTTACATATGTATTGCTCTATGTTGGACCTTTTGTCCTCCTAGTCGTATCTTAACATTCTTAACTAACACTATATAAATTTATGTAGTTTTGTATTGTCTGTAATAAAGGCTCAGTTCCCAATAGAAATCTGCTTTGCTTTGCTGACTGAAACGGTGAACATAATGAATAGCAGTGTTTTACCCTTTACTTTAAAGACACTGAGGGAGACACAGTGGCCAGCGGGAACACACTCATCTCCCAACTCTGAGATAGGGGGTTTGAATCCAGCTCGGCCCAAAATTGGGAAAACTGGTAGTTGTATTCCGTTGGCCGGTGGTTTACAGTGCAGAACCCCGACCAACTGTATGCACTGACTGCCTCCTCTATTCCAGCTACCCACCACAATATAACCAATACAAAGAAACTAAGCCAGATATAAAACACTAAATAAATGGAAATATAAACACATCAGGGTCTTTTACCATTGTTAATTTAAGCACAAGGGCACTTAAATTAAGGCATAATCTTATATAAAGTTTGCATTACCTTATGTGTTGATTTAAATAACATATTCCAGCCATGTTGTAATAGACTATACTGACATCAACTGACTCAATTTTCCAAATATTTCAATCAAACCACATGAAATAACTAAACCAAAAAGTAAATTAACCATTAAGTCTCAGCTTGACAAACCGGACACAAATTAATTAAGTAACAAGAACTTTTTGTATCACAGATTGTTAATGGTGTTAAGGGGAAAATGTAAAAGGTTTTATGACTTAGTTAGTTGGTTAAATTTAAGAGATTATTTTAAGGTACCAAAAGTTATAAAGATTACTGTAATGGTAACTGGTAAATCACTGTTTATGATAACCAGGTTTAACTATGCATAAGTTCCATTACAATATCCTTGTGTTAAAGTACAAAGAAAATCTCATAGAACAATAAATGAACTGGTGAAATGTTGGTAGATATATCTGTTTGTAAAACTTACTACAGGGCAAGCTTTAAAGAGTTTCTCAACCACAAATATAAGTTCACCTAAAATTACTACTGGTTTACTTTTGTTGCACTGTTTGTGTTTTTTAATACAAGAAATATCCTTTTTGACACCTTCCTCTGTTATTGGCCAATTAAGGATACTGATGAAGTCATCTTCCCGGAAAATGTCTTCTATTTACAGACGACATAATCATTTCTTCTTAGCTTTTTGTACTTCCTAATAGCCCCGTCTTATCGAAACGAATTTCATCCAGTTCTCTTTCAACGCCATAATTGATTTCATAACTGGCCGACCCAACACCAGTGCAGCTTCAGCTGGATGTTTTTAAAAATAATATTGTAACACAGTGTTTTTGGCAAACACCGAAACCTCCAGTGTGGGTGTGTGTATGTGTGGATTTAAAACAGACTTTCATAGATCCTTTGAAAATAACTGGGAAGTTCTCTTATGTTAAAATGATAATTTAAAGTTTAATCATTCAGAGAAATATAGAGAAAAGAACGAGATTAAAATCATATCATCGAGAAGTTTAGTACTTATAAATTAATGACATTTCAGTGATTTATGGTGAAGTAAGAATCTTGGACACTGAATTCTACAGGATTTGTTTTCCTGATTTATATTTTAGTTTAAAATGAGACACTGCACAGAAAGTTGTATTTAATAAGAATTCAAACCAGGGATATTCAAACTTGGCACAAGATAATAGTTTCTTTGGATTTCAAATCAGGAATATTCATTGCTATCACCCACAGCTATGTTCGAAGCAATTCAACAGCTTCTTGTCTTTACATTGTGTGTTGGTACTGTGCTGACCAAATGCTTGTTTGGAGATCCAGAACACTGTGTCTTACCATGCCGCTGTGGTGGAGATGGACTTTGTGATTCAAGGACAGGTCAATGTTTTCAAGGTCAGTGTCTCACTAGTCAAGCAATGCAGGAAACTGACCAAGGTCAAGGTGAAGCAACGTGGGAGTGGCAAGGGCCTGCCTGTCAAGTAGGTAATGTTGCTTTTCAGAAGAAAGCTATCTCTAATGACCATTCTACATTAATGGGAGAGTGGGCAGAGCCTAATGCTATGACGGATGGGATCACTCATTCCTCCACAAGAACCTGTCCAGTAATATGGACAATGTCAAACAAACCAGCTGCCTGGCTGATAGATTTGGAAGTTCCCCACAAAGTATCTGGATTCATTCTGTATGTTTTTAGTAAGTCAGTTGGTAAGGTGAAGTTGACTGTAGGTAACAGCACCAATTTATCTGACCATATCACCTGTGCCCAACTGAAATCTAAAAGAGGAATCGGTAGAAAGTTATACACAGAACTTAACTGTACTACCAACCTTATTGGTCGTTATGTCAGTGTTGTTAAAAACCCAGAACTTGATGATGTTTCTGATTCGCTTGAGCTTTGTGAAATAGCTGTCATAGGACATATACATACTGAAACAGACTGGACACAATGCATGGACCAAAACTTTAATGAAGTCTGGTGTACCCAGTGTCAGAACAGCTTACCACCGGCATGCACTGAAGCCTGTCAGCCAGGTAAATATGGCCTCAACTGTAAGCTGTCCTGTGAACCATGTGAAGGAGAATGTAACCCACAGACTGGTAAATGTAAAGACGGTATTTCCACACCAACACAAAGACCAGAGGTGACTGAAACAAACATGAATAAATCGGAAACAACTGGTATTGAAGGTGTGGTGTTTACATCAAATGAGGAAGATATCATGCATGATAATGATGAGATAATAGGTAGTTCAACTGAAATCTGGGATCATACAGATGTGGAGAGTATAGTGAGTGTGAATGTAAATGAACATGATGATGCTGATGTAATCATGACACACCAACCGAGACAATGTGTGGAGGGCTACTTTGGTGAGAAGTGTTCAACTCGCTGTGGAATGTGTTTCAAAAGGGAATATTGTGATATGGACACAGGGAGGTGCCCTGATGGTTGTGAGGACTGGTATATCAGTGTTAACCACGAGTGTGATACTGCTATACCTAGGATTGATCTGAATAAGGACAATGTCCAGACTACCTCCTTACCAGATGGCTTCAAAATAGAGCTAGTAGACATAAAGCAAGTTGGTCTTGATCTTGAAGAACACTACAAAGGTGAACTACGGTACTTTCCAAATGATGGTGCCCATAAGTTAAAGTCCCAGAGGTATATGCTCAACTTTTATCCAACCAATGGCAGTTTTGGGGGTGAGTTAGTTATTGATAACCTGAAAGCAAACACAAATTATGACATTAGTGTTGTTATATTCCGTACCCTGGAAGGTCGAATAAATCCAGGGTCTTCAGTTAGTACATCTATTGTTACGTCCAAGGTGAAGGCTCTTCCGAGGCAGCAATCTGGTATGGACACCAGTCATTATAGCTTTATCATCATGTTAACTGTATTGGTAACATTGGTGATTTGTGTGGCTGGTACCCTGGTGTACCTTTGTATGCGAGCCAAGAAGCGTAAGTCACTGGATGATTCTCAGACTGATACAGAATCCAGCTCTGATTTCCTTAAGGAAGCCCCCATATACCTCACAAAGACAGAACCAGACCCTATCTATCATTTCATCGATGATGGAGGAGAAACAAGGTGTCATTTGTACCATGACATTAATGATTTTGCACATGAAAAATCTCAGAACTTCAGCAATAATAATGCTTTGAAACGCTTCAGCATGAATGCCATAGAACGAGATAGTTTATTGGGAAATAACCCACGCATGCGCAACTCTTTTGTACCTGAAATGAATGAACTCTGTGAATTTAGACCTCCACACTGCCTTAATAATGAGAAGTTAAACCAGGGCTACCTCACTACGGCTTCCTTACAAGCAAACTTTGTCAGCAACTCATGGGATGCCCAGACTAAGCAGGTCTCATCCCCCACTGCTTCTGAACCACCACGGTATATAAAAGCATCCCAGCAAGGAACCACTGCCCATCCATACCCATCTGCTGCTACCAAATTACAGCATCATCGTCATCAGCAGCAGATGGAAGAGAGTGACTACCTAATGCCAAGGTCTGTTAGAAGGGATGTAGTTAATCAGGTTCAAGATTACATGATGCCAGTGAGCCAATATCCAGGGGGAGCAGACCGACATTCAAGGCCAGTCCCAACATCAGGATATATTCCAATGGACTCCCCAACTGAGAGCCACAGGCATATGTACAGTGGTGGAATGTCCAAGGATGAACAAGACTCTACCAGGTGGGAACAGCATGCTACCATGTATGATGACAGTCATTCAGATGAATCGGGTGGAGAGATTGGGAACCGGCCTTCATATCAGTCATATGTACACATGTCTTAATTGTACTTTACACTGTTATTATGTTAGCTTGTTGCTTGCTATTGAACACATGCACCTGAAGATTAGACTTCCTTGTGGAATGGTAATAAAACACATTGAAATGCCTGGTCACTCATGTATCACTTCATTGGGTAAGACCACAGTTACCAGTGAAGAAAGTAGCAAATGGTAAGCCTTGTATCCTCTAACACATGAGACTATATGTTTTGATAAAAAGACACGATTCTCCACCGTAGCTAAGTTTTAAAATATAATTGTTAGCATAAGCATTTTTGAATAGCTGTACCAAAAATATATGTGCATTAAATTTATGCATACACAAGACCATTGTCAATAGATTAGCTAGTGATGGCAACAAGTTGTCTTCTGGTGTTGCATCTATTGAATTTGCTCAATAAATGATACTACTTAATTTTATTGCAATAGGTCATATCTAGTCGAGTCTACAAAATTCTTTCGATCTTTGAGCCAGTCCCAAATCTCCATTCTCAGTCTACATCTGGTAATCCACCGATAAGGGAGCTTAACAATTCAGCCCTTTGCCAAATCGGTTCCTCTAAACTCGGCCTCTGTAAATCCCCCCAGGTAAAAATATAAAATGTAATGCAATGAGATTACTTTTATAGCATTTAATCTCCATCGTATTGCAGACTCTAAGGCTGACATACATTTATTTATCCATAGTACATCACGTAAGCATGTATCAGGTTATCAATGACAAGGGGGGATGATTCTTTGTGATCACCAATAAGTATAACACATTCTGAAAATATACTGACGAATTGTCAAATAATAAAAGTATCACGTTTCTGTATATATTTCATTGCTAACATAAAATCATATAATAATACAAGTTCATAGCCATGAATTTGCAGATAAAGTATAAATTCACTACAAGAGTTCTCACATAATATTGCTTACCCTGTGAAAGTTGTGTAGTCATTTAACCAGTTGTATTGACTTTTCACAGATTACCATCTCTTTGAATATATAACAGCAAAAAAGATGGCTTTGTAGAGTAGACATATCTGTATGATGCAGAAGTATGTGTTTTGAAATGTGTATATATTTTATGACAAGTTCATTTGTGTGATATAGTGGCAAAATAAACACCTTTTTCATAACCTAGAGTTTATGCAATATCATGATAGCCTTACCCAGAGAGATACTAAAACCCTCCACAAGAACACTTTAGAGTAATTACACCAAATGTCAAGCTGTTTTTTCCCAACACTGGTAATCCCTACGTGGGTCAAAGTGTCCTGGTATAACTATCACATTAGCACAATGTTTGAATTCCAATTTGTTACATGCATAGAGAAGTTAATTCAAGAGATTTTTACTGTCAGATTTGTGGCACTTTTCAATTCAGATTATATTGTACAGTGTGACCACCCAACCAAGACTGAAATGAATCCTGTTTAATCTGCTTCAACGCACAATCCTTGTGAACTAGATCATAAACTCTGAAAAAGCTCTTTGGCACTGAAGTCTTGACTTGATTATACTGTGCCTAAATCTCCACCACAGAGCTATTGTGTCATTTGTTATACTGGTGTTCTCCTGTGGGATTGAAAAAGACTAACAAGAAATCCTCAACTGTAGTTAAGTGTACCAATGTGTCAGACGGTTTGAAAAATGATAGCAAATTATGCAATGGTACTTCAACAGAGAATAAAAAAAACTTGAAATATATACCTCTACACGTTAGAGAGGGGGCTTGGTGGTGTAGGGTTAGAGTGCTTGCCTCCAACCCCTGAGGCTGCCGGTTCGAATCTAAGGCCGGGCCCTTCATGTTGGAAAGTTGGTAGTTACTTGCTGATGCCCGGTGCTTTACAGTGCAGAATTTTGACCAACTAGTATGCACTGGTTCCTCCACCCGTAAACTACCCGTCGCAATATGACCCTGGCTGTTGACCACAACTCAACACCACAAATAAATCTAAATCTACACGTTGAGCAGAACGTAAACTCTGACTTTATCAAGTGTATGGAGAAATGGCGAGCCTCCATTTTTTCTAATAGTTTGAGCTTTTTTTTAGTTATTTATTTTTTTGGGTTTTACGTCGCTATCTACACTGTACAGGTCATATCACAACAGGTAGTTGAAAGGGCAGAGGAAACCAGTATATACAGTTCTTCAGGGTTCTATACTGTAAACTGCTGACCAACGGCAAGCAACTACCAGCTTTCCCACTTGAGGACGTGCCGGGAACCGAACCCCAGCCTCAGAGGTGGGAGGTGAGAGTGTTACCACTCTGCCACCATGGCCCCCATTTGAGCTTTAGTCTCTAACATGAAGGTTTAAGATATTCAGTCTCTATTGGCAAGTTCAAACTTCTCCACACGAACAATACCGAGTTTACATAATTTCCTACTAAAATGGGTAAAACACAGGAGGAAGGAATGGAGTAGAAAAGTTGTGATGTGTAATTGCAAAAAAAGATCCCCACAATTCCAACATAATAAAATGTAGTTACTAAGTACATCAGTAACACGGTCAGTGACAACTTAAGCAATAACAGATCCCTGAAGCAGCTAGGGAGTCCAAGGGTCAGTTTCACAAAAAGACTTTGTTTGGACTTAGATTTAAAGAATTTTCTTGTAAACTATTAGACTTTGCACATTTCGAAGCAGATAATTCTAAGCTTTGGCTAAGTCTTGGGCTCGAAGTTAAGTCCACTGGGGAATTGGCTTCACTTTTTTAAACAAAGACTTATAACTATGGCCAATTATTTTCTCCACTTCAAAATTTGAAATGCCTGAAACTAAAGAATAAATATGTAGAACACCTCAGTAATTGGCCTCTGGACATTTTTATGTACTTACAAGGATTTCTAAATGCAAAACAGTGTTTTGGCGAAGATAATATGTGTTAAAGAAATGAAATACTTACCAGTAGAATAATTTGGAAAAAAAAGGTTCAAATGGTACTGCATTATTTGGTATACATTGGACTTAGCTGAGCCACCCTTTGTGAAATCAATTTAAGTCCAACACTTAACTCAGACAAAAGGCTCAGATTTAAATGCCTGACTAAGCCTAAGTCCGGGCTAAGTATCAGGTCCATTGTGAAACTGAGCTCCAGAAACGTGAGTAATTTTTCTTATGGTTTCATAGGCAATCTGATCATACATGTCAAAAATTGAAATTAGGTTTTAATCTTCTGAACCAGTTAGCTGTTAGTGGCATGAAAACATTTTTTTTTTGCAAAAGAAGCTAGAGACAGTTTCATGTATATGTTTGAAATTAACTTTTACTTAGAGTTGTTTTGCACATTGTCACTTTTTGTGTTAGGGGGTCTTCCTGGTAAAGTACTTTATTTATTGTTCCTTCAAATGTTTTATATACAGGAATGGACATTGGAACAACGAGGACAGTCATAATGGAGAAACAGTAAAAATAATTATTTATGTTATAGCTTTCCGGTTCAAACAGCTGTTGACCGGGGCAGAAACTGGGCTGACACTGGGTTGGTCTCGTCTGAAATATTCAAATGATTTATAAAGAACCACTACAGAACTTAACCTCACAGAAAAGTCATTCATTAATACAGATTTCGTCTGTTCTTATCTTCTGGAATCTTTTTGTTTTGTATTTATATCTCGTGTTTCTAGTTCAAAGAATTCACCCTGGACTTGTGTTTATCCCACACTGCCAGAGATATTTTCTCAAGTGGCATAATACACAAAACATTGCTAGCTCTGTTTTGCAGTGTATTTTGCTTGATCAAGAGAAATTTTTACCATCTTTTTGTTATAGTTTTGCATTATCGCTCAGTGTACTTTTCAATTTCGTATTTTAGCCTTAAAAATAAACACATCACTAAAGAGAGCAGGGCGGTCATATTGCAAAAATCATTTCAGTTCTAAAGTACTTTTGACATATTTACTAGGTTTACAATTTCTCTTACTAAATGGTCTAATAAGTAATACACTCCCACACATTCATATCGCTGTGAAAAGCTGTTCTTTGGTTTGTTAGCTGCTTGTTAAAAAGCCATGGATGCTGGTTTCTATGCTATTTAGAATTATACAAGGGATTTCCCATTGTACAGTATAAAGATTTAACAGCAGAAGTACTACAGTACAATGTAATCTTTCTGTGTCATCAATTACTAATTCAGGAGCGGATCCAGCTTTTATGTAAGGTGGGGGTTCACATCGAGTAAGGTGGGGGTTCACATCAGACATATTATAACTAAGGGGGTCGGGGGGCATGTCCCCCTGGAAAAAAAATAATTTTTGGTAAAAATAGAGTGCATTTCCTGTAAATTTAACACCACTGTCAAAAAATAATTTTGTACTTTGGGTTGAACCCCTTTACATTATTTTTCAAGGGGGGGCGCACTCCCTGACCCCCCCCCCCCTCTCTGATCCGCTAGTGTCATTGAGTCAAATTTATTTCTCTGAATAAAATCACTATTTTAAATTGGAGGTTTACGGAACCCTGTTACTGGAAAATAACCAATCAACACACAGCTTACAAAGATATATTGCTGTATCAATAACCCTGATTGGTTAGACGTTGAATTTATTGTTTCCTGACTTGAGGTGTGTTACTAATTTACCAAGCCAAGTAGAATGTATTTGCATCATATTCCTTTTCGTCTTTATAGAAACTTTGGTAAAACGTTTATAGGTCGAGGACAAGTTCAATCCGTGAGACCAGTTTATGGCTACCTATACTTTATGCTTCTTGGTTCTGATAATTGGTGGCACATTCGAGGAATATGAGTGGACTGGTGCTTCAGGTGTGCATGAACATTGGACGAAAATAAAATCATATTGTGTTGGAAAGGTAAGGTCTATTGAATGTCTATTCAAATAATAACAATTTGCACAGATGAGGTATCACAACATGGACCTGAACAGTTCATCTCTATCTAAGCCATCTTTATTTGTCCTAAAACTTAGCAATGTCTTGCTGCAAAACTTCCAGGTGAAAACCATATAATGCTGGATAAGTTGGAGGTAAATTTTAATCACATTTTTTTATTAATTTTTGGCAATTAGAAAAACCACAAACATGTCAATTCATTTGAAATTTCCCCGTGTTAATTCTACTCAGGGTTGCAGGGTAAGATCATTTGTATATAATGTAGCGAGAGAAAAGTTTGTTAATATGAATCATGCATTAAATATTTACTGGGTTTAAGCAAATGCAAATCAGTTTTGAATACCTCTGTTTCACATTATCGTGTAATTCCAAGTTGTTTTGTTAGGCATTTAAATTCATCCAATTTGGGTACATTTCAAATCATTGCTGTTATAGGGCCTGGTAAAATCAAGGATATTACTTGAACTATGCACAACCATGTGTGAAAAATTAGCAATAAAGATTTTAAACATATTTCCTACACTGTTTAGAATCTTTCTTATGAACAATATGTGTGTACTTGATTGTAAAGTTTCTCAGGCTATTTTACAACCTATATCCACATTCACCAAGTTTTAAATTCCCCTTAGCAATTTGAAAACGTTATCTCCTAAGCTAAAAAGTGTCCAATGTATTACAACAGGTCATCTTTCAACATTATTCCATGTAATATTTATCTTTAAATTTAAGTGTAACCCTAAAAAGGAACAACATTTTTATCCCCACCACTTTCCAGATATCCAGATGGTAGCCTGTTTTCACTGTTGCTGATTCTGATTAAATACTTCAAAAGCCTTGTTTTCACTAAAGTAAATCCACAATCTCTAAAACATATCAGGATAAAGAATTGCTACAAATATCATACTGGATAACAAGTATTATTTTACCACACCACTTGACATTATATTTAAATAGTTATTTGAAATATGTTCATTTCCTAATGAACCAGCGCCAAAATATATGTGTGTCACGTGACATTTGATAATTTGCATATTGATTTTTCTGGGGCATTAGTAACACACAGAAATGAATATTGTAGTGTAAGTTTGATTACTTGTCTAAGGTTGCAATAAACATTTAAGAAAGAAATTGGACAAGTGTGGAGTCAGAACAAGAAATAATGGGGAAGATTAGTTTATAAAAGCCAGTAAATACGGAGATTTTGTTTTACTCTGATCTAGATTGATCTGTTTGTTTTGATAGTAGTGTTGTTTTACAACGTGCACAAGTTGTGTTATGAAAAAACACATCTGGGCAAACAAAAAACCATAAAAAAGAACAGAGAAGACTATCTCAAGCTGAAATAGGAGATTAGATCTGAAAAATAGTAATGTTGAAGTGTGTAATTTCGAAAGGTTTCATGAGAACAGCATTTTTCCTCATTTTAATACATTATTTATGTCTCCCAATCAAAAGATTTATTGAAGTTTGTATTTATTCCAACTCTATCAGAGTCAAATTTGCTTTATAGATGATAATATTAATAAACTTTATTCATAATGATGACAATTGTTTTAACACATTGTCCAAGCTTCAGATTTGTATATAAAACAAAACCACTGGGAGGGGCCATACCTCCTCCAAGGTCCAACTCCTCTACTATTTCTTATGTGTGCAATGATAGAAATACTCCATAATTCCTGGATCCGGGATTGCTGGGAGCCATTGCTAAAATTAAATCAATCCTATGTGAGACCTAGACCCATCTACTTTAAAGTTTGATGTGAATCTTTACAGTAGTATTTTTCATAATCTTGCAACCCCCAACCAAACAGGATCCAACATTCACATTACTTCCTTTGAGGTGGGACAGGTCCTCAGTGGCCTTGTGATTAGCAAGTTTGGCAATCTAATCACAGACTTTCACCTCTGTGGGTTCGAGTCCCACAAGTGGCAGTTCTGAGAACCTGTTCCAATATGACCTTGGCTGTTGAACGGGACCTAAAACCCCCAAATTTGACCTTTGTCCTTGATGGTGGAAATTACACTTACAGCTGCAAGTTTATGACATGTGTGATCACTGGTTTGAATCTAACTTATGGAAACCTATAGGCCTAAATAAATATATGACAAATACAACAATTGTAAATCATTGGTATTTGTAATTTCCAGAATTCCTTGCTGTTTCTGGGAGTCTTTGTTTTCAGTTAGATTACCTTGACACGGAAAATATTTTTAATAATGCTGTCCAAGAGTAAAACATTCAATACTAGAATCAACTAGACATGACACGAAGAACTGATCTAGGATGAAAAATTCTGGAATGACAAAATCAACAGGAATTCCCTTAAGTACCATGGCTGTTTTTAAAAAATGCTAAGGAGATGTCATAAAATATATACTGCTCAAACGTTTATTCCTACTGCCCTGACAGGTCTTCTTTTATTCTGGAATGACCTTTATAAAGGCATGGCTTATTGCAAGTGTCCTCTTAAGGGTGACTTTTAGTCATTTTATCTGAAGATATGTGATGCATGCAAATGGTGTTAGCAAACAAATTAAAGTTAGAGAATTCTTCGAAATAATAACTATTTCAGCCCTGTTGCCAAGGTCACACACACTAGAGAAGGTACTGTGATAGCCTTACAGAATTAACAAAAGCAATCTATTTAAAATCTACCAAAACCCATGAAAGAAATAAGCGGGTAAGCTGAGACAAAAATTCGACAAAGCAGTATTGTACTGAGAGGACCCCATAAACTCTAAGGGGTTTCTGGAAACGTTGACATGAGTAACACGAGTATAGCTATGCTGGGAAGGAATGAAATCTAAGCTGTGATAACTCTTTGCCACAAAGACAGAAGGAGGTGAAGCAAGCTGAAAAAGAGACAATCCAGACAATTTACTGAGAATAAGAAACGAGCAGTCTTGTTGGTAACTGATCTGGTGAAGGACTTATGACATCAAAGAACGGGATACCCATTGCAACAAATTGTCATAGTGAATTCCAAAGTCCCTGAATACCCACAATATGTTTTGAACTGCAGGTGCTGTCATAGCAGGAGGGGGGAATGTTGGAGAAAATGCAAGATTAAGCAGAGGTTACCACAAGAATTCTCTATTCGCAGGTATTCACCTTAAAAATTCGCCAATGTCTGACCTGGGCATAGCATATCATTGTCAATCACACAGACCTTTACAGGGCTGTTCAATTGTGATGATCCAATCATAAACCTATTTCCCGGTTGAAAAAAAATAAAATATTGGTCGATCTATGGATGTAGTTTGAGATAGGTTTAAGATAGATTTAAGATCTTATCTCAGTGATGCAGAGATTGCAACACACAGGTTCCTGAAATGTTTATGGTTTACGAAGCTAAAAGGGAGTTAAGATGAAAAAGATAGGTTTAAGATGGGTTTAAGATGATAAAAATCTGATGAGGGTTGGGAGCTGTTTGGGATGATTTCTAGCAGTTTAATATTGTCATAAACCTTACCTGACTCATGAACCCATCCATTCGCAAACCCATGGGAAGTACCGTAACTTCCGTACATGATGAGTATACGATTACTTTAAGATCATTGTGATTGAAAAGATTGACCTTGCAAACAGCAAATATACAGCAAATATATCTATCGCAAAGCATTATGGCCACAATGGGACATTCCTCTTAGAATGATGGAGTATTTAGAAACAACTGTGCAATTGTTCAATGTATTAATTTTCACAGTGACACTTTAGCTGGCACGCCCCCTAATGCAACATATATCCCAAGTACTTCTCATCAAAAATGAAATAGTTGATACATGTTTTATTACAATTGCATTACTTAGAACTGAAAAGGAAATGTATACTGGCTGGTAAAGTTCCATCACAGGCAATGGAGAATTTCCACAATTCAGCATAAACTTATACGGGGACACCAAACAATAGATACGGCTCTATCTTATCTTAGCTTATTGAGATAAGTATCTCAGTTTATGCAACCTGACAGTATAAAATCGGCAAATAAGAAAAACAAACTAACACGAAATCAACCAACACATCTGTAGTTTTTATTTTTTCCAGTCTTACTCCTTGCTGTTCCTGCAGAAAATTGAAATAGTGCAAGAGGTTTAAATTTTGTTTTTTGCATAATTTTACACAGATAAGATCATATTAAATCAGGTCATAGGTATTTCCTATCATGATATGGCTTAGAACCCAAAATTACTGGCGAGAGGTCTAAGTAAACACTCACTAAACTTAATAAATTTTAGTCTATTAAGGGCCTCAGAAAATTTACCCACTGAATTTTTATCCCCAAATCAATTCGTAACATTATCTCTTTGATATAAATTATGCTGGTTGACTTTTGACTTTATTCTCAAAATGATTCATCATTTTGTTAATGGATATAAATCACATCTAAATAACATGTAAGTCATGTGTTGTAGGTTGAAAGTAGTACATCGTGAAATAAAAACATGTAGATCTCATGCAGGCAACACACTTTTTTATAATTAAAAATAATAGCTTTTCAACCTGTTTATTTTTTTGTGGGCAAACACTCGGTTTAGTTGTGGTTCATTTTAGTTAATTTAAATGCCCTGACTCCACTCTATGCAAACAGTTTGATGAAGAAACTGGAAGGAACAACAAACTTATTATGTCTGTTATTAAGTACAAAAGTGAATAAAAGTGTTACACACAGATCAAGGAACTGTAGAGAAGTTCCTGAGTAACCACAGTTGTGGCTGCAGTTTACAAGCCGGGTTTTTTTTATGTGCTGTGATTCATACGTGAATGTTTGTAATATTATGCAAAATAATAAAAAGCAGACCAGATGTGGGAATCCATTAGTGTCAAAACTGTGTTTTTTACTTATGACAAATTATGTTAATGATAACTGCAAATAGAGCCGGATGCTCTTCTCATTTTTTGGAGTGATTTCTTTGGCTTGGTAGTTAGGCCAGATTCTAGTGTATCCTTTGTTGGGTTCAATTCTAAATTGGTAAAAACTACCTCACAGAAAAAGCTGAAATTTACCCTTAGTAAAGGTGTTCCTGACTGGTAAATTAGCGCAAAGTTGGTAGAAGTGGGTTACATGACATAAAAATGTTTAGAACCAATATTACAACAGAACTTTTACATAGAAAATATGTATAAAAGTTAATTCCACCAAAAAGTTTCATAGACAAGACTTTGCTACTACAAGTTGTTTGGCATTCCAAATCTTTAACATTACTGGGGAGGTACACTAGGGGTTATTAAGTAACTTCACCTCAATTTATATTGACAAAGAGATGAAAAGGTAAAGATGACCCCATGAAAAGAAAAATTTATACTTGTGGAAGTTGGTACCTTCATCCTGGTTATGACAGACTCGTGCCAAAAATATTCAGCATGTTCAAAAATCTTTCTGAGTTAGCATTTCTTAAACAAGTATTCTTGACTGATACATTCAGTCATAACAGTCATATGACCTATCTTTTGGGTATTAGTTCCTTTATGGTCCTTAGCCCTGTCTTGCCGTCTCTTACAATGAAAAAAATAGTCTTCTTCTTAAAAAGGAGCCAATCAGTCCTGCCACAAGAGCAGATTAGTTACATGCATCTGCCAAAAATGACCAGGACTTAGTGTTAGAAGTTATATTTATCAACTGTAGCAGCCAGGAGAGTCATAAGACTCAACTCATTGGACATATACCTGACCTTTTCATCGGGGTAAAATAGTATGTTTTTTCAAATTTTTTACAAGATTTTATGTCCCAAGTCCAAACTTTATTTGTTGTGTTCCCCCCACACTGATATTATGGGTTTGTATTCTTAAGAAATCTCAAATTCGAAGTATCTCACAGTCTTAAAACTCAATCCGACACAAGGCACTTGGAGAGCGCATACCTCCACCAAGGCATGTATAATTTTTAAAAATCTGACTCGATAATAAGTAAATAAGGACATCCGGAACTTTGATATTTTGTTTCCAGGTGGTGATCCGGATCACTGCTAATCTTTAATTGGATCTAAAATGGACAAAGACCCACCTCATTTTTACATGAAGAACTGACTAGTAGTATTTGTGTCATCCTGATAACAAACAAACAGTCATGAATTTTATACCTCCTTAGCAGAGGTAAGAAGTATAAACCCAACCTTAGTTTTCACCAGTAAACTTAACAAAGTATATACTCAAACTCACTTTTTTGTTTGAATTTAAACTCAAATGTTAGGTTTAAACACAATTTGAAGAAAACAAGAGTACTCTGAGAGTGCATACATCTGCCAAGGAATGTATGATTTGTTGACAAAGGCTCAATAATAAGTAAATGGGGAAAACCGAATAGTTTATATTTTTTGTATCTCTGAAAATTTAATTGGATCTAAGTTGGAGCAAGACTCTTCTCATTTTGTTTATGAAGATCAGACAATTAGTATTTTTAACAGACAAGTAAACGATTATGGAATTAATACCTCCTTGAAGTAGGTAATAAATTTGAGTTTAAATTTGAGATTTTGTAAGAATTCCAACCCAGGGATTCTTCTTTATTGACATTCAGTGGTGGAATACTTGCACTCTATAAACACTCATTAGTTGTGTGTGTGCCTTCATTCTTTTTTAACATATTGTAAACGGATATGGGATGTGATGTGTGTCATGTGATTTTTGTTGGGTGCTGACTAACAGTGGAGACAGCTGCAATTATGTAATTGTACACATCTGTTTGGGTTGTCTGTCCTGCATGTTTCTTTACTATTTATTTTGACAGAACTAGGCAGAGATTTTCTTTTCACGCAAAATTTGAATAAAGCAATTTCTTGTACAAACACTAGGATGACTCTCAAAATATAAAAACAACCCGGATAATATGGCCATTGAAGCAGTTAAATGTTTAGTCAAATGAAATAATTTTCAAAAAAAGGTTCCTTAATGGACTGTTCCTCTTGTACGAATAATTCTGAACCCTCAGCGACCCTCCCCAAATAATAAAACACACTCCTGACACCCCCACACACCAAAAAAAAAGTGTTTTATAAAGGTACAATAAGCGTCCTAGAATAAATATTGTTCCTTATCCAATGAAAATAAATGACATAAAGAAGCTCTCTCAAAGTAAGCCAGTTATGTTTGATGGGATTGAGAGTAGTTTGACTTTATTTGGTGACAAATTTCTCCTAAAACAACAGATTTGATAGGGAATGTCTTGTGATTACAAACCTCTAAGGAAATTCTGAAAATCCCGAAAGACATGAGAAACCCTATAGGACTACTGCTGCAATTCCTCACTAAGTCTGCAAAGTGCACAATTGTAGTCGACAAGTCTGCATGATCATCCCCAATCTCTTGTGTTCCCCTTCCATCACCCATTCATGAATGTTATTTGTAACAGTGGGACAGACCTATAACAATTGGCGTGACTCCAGCCTGCGGTAATGCACCACAATGTAAACACCAAATCCTTATTTCAGCTTTTTTTGTGTGAATTAATGCCAATGTATTTTAATATCAACATGCACGTACATCGACATAAACACATATTATAAAAATATACTTTTTGCTTGAAAGTAATGAACCATTAAATCTGTCCAATGGGCTGATCAAAGGGAGATAATTTTATTTCACTGAAGAGTAGGATTCTCATTATCTTCCCCATTGGCCTTTACAAAGTTAATAATAATCTTGATCGGTTAAATTTGAGCTTAATATGATAATAATGTTGCTTTAAGGTGTGTGCCAAATTACAGCTGAAACAGTATAAACATCTATTATCTGAAGACAGAAAACAGTATCAGGAAAAATTGGTCTGTCCTGTCCAACACCAACTGAAGTTCCAGTATTTTTATATTATTTCAAGATCTCTTTCGCTAAACTATGGTGAAAAACCTTACTGGCCAGCAAATATAAGCATTTCAATGTTTAGGTCGGGAAGAGAATTGAAATTAAAACCTGATAAGAGGGGGGCGAGAGTGCTACCAGAATATACATTCACAGTCAAGATTTCCACTTGGACTCTTCCATCTTTCAAATGGAAAGGGTTCGCTATTTTTGACCACAGTAAAGTGAAGTTAAGGCACTAATATCCATAAATATTAAAGCACTTGAGAATTTAATTGCAATTTATAAAATAGATATCAGTGATATATATATGCCGCGTACAAGTTGGGATTTTGTATAAATTATAACTTTTATAAAATCTTTTTCAAATTTTGTACAAGTTATGTTTATTTTTTTTGTTTTGTTTTACTGACTGTTTGTTTTTTTAACTAAATTTTTGCTTTAAACTTTTCAAATTACAGTAGGCTTTTATATGGGTGTTCCATTTAACCTAACAAAAGCCTTAACAAAACTTTCTAAGTAAGAATATTCCAAAGTCATCAATTGAATAAATGCTTGAAATGTAAATGATACTGATCATGTGTTTAAGTTGTTTACCATAGTGTACCATAAGAACAATATTAACGTGAAAGGTAAGCTTTTTATTCTGATTTCTTTTATCTAAGCAAAACAGGTTTAAATACCATTTAAGGATGGATAGGACCCCAAACCAAAGGAAGCCACATGTGAATTACTGTTATTGAAGGTTTTCTTATAGCTTTGATTGACACTCAATATAAAACGGCTGGCAGGTTCAAGAAACCCCTATTGTAAGGTAATTACAATTACATTAACCTTTGCTGCCTTTATTGGTTTGATTGATAGTGATTATAAAAGCGCTTTTGAGTTATCGTGCACACATTGCCTCAACTGTGGAGTTTGAAAGTAAATCAGTTAGAATGTACAATCCCAAGTTGGGAATATATATATATATATATATTATTTACATACAAACATCTAAGTTTTATATACAATTACAAAAGAAGGTTAATGACTAGTTAAGAATCATTTACCTGAGAATTTAAGTCCACCTTAAAGTGTGATTTGCTAGAACAATTTACCAAGTGGTGAACTTTAGATCACCTGAAGTTAAAAGAGACGTTTAGTTAAAGATAAATAAAGGTTAACTTAAGTTTAGAGTAAATTTAAGTTTAAGGTGGCCTTAAATTGAAGCGAATGGGTATAGTGAGAGTGTATATGATGATTTGTGATGAAAATATCAACATAAACATTAACATAACAGAGTAAGATAAATAATTAAAAATATTTAAAATGTTGAACAAAAAAGTCCCCAAACCCCAACTTGATCAGTGGCATCTTGATCAGTGGTAATGTACTTAAAAACGCATTCCAATGTGCCATGGCTCTGCATATGCTGTAATTGCACGGAAGGCGTGAAAAGTGAGGTTGGAATTTTGTAAATTGAGTTTTTTAAGAATGGTTACAAAACGACGCCTGACTTGATTATCTGTGAGGGGTTTCCATTGAGAAAATTAAGCTGGGTCAAAATTTTCGATGTATTTGGAGTACTCTGCCATCTAGACAACAGATCAGCCATAACATTAACCTTTCCAGGTATGTGGATAATTTTCATGGAAACATTCATTAAAGATCCTTGAAATTGTATGTTCCTGGCAATGGCAGCTAAGGTTAAGTGTCTAGTTTTCCTGAAGTGAGTATTTGTACCACAGCCTGATTGTCACATGATATCTCAACTTTCTTATCTCACCATTGAGTGTGCCATAATCTAAGAGCTGCCAAGATATTAAGCATCTCCAGGTGCACTATTTGAAGGTTCATGTAACCTAGAGGGATGGTGAGGGCATAAACCCATGTTCCCCATCTAGCCCCATACCTTGGAGACTAGCATCCAACTCTATTGCAACATTTATTGGTCTCTGGTAAAAAAATGTGATGCCATTAAATCTAGGTAGGAACTGCAGAAACCAGTATATCTCCCTTAGGGCCTCAGTTGTGAGTTGAACTTGATGCCTATCCTCCATAGAGCGCAAAATGTCTAAATGTCTATTCAGGAAAAACCTTGAAGTGGTCAAAAACCTCCTGATGAAGAGACCATTCCGTCTGAATGATTTGGCCTTGTCGAGACAACTTGTCCGCAATAACATTCAGACGACCTGGGATGTGTCTGGCCCTCAGAACAACATGTCTCAGATTGCACCAGCACAGGAGCCGCCATAGAAGGGCACAAAGTGAGCCTCACCTCATACCTCCCTCCTTGTTGATGTATGCCACAACTGTAGTGTTGTCTGTGGCAACTAGAATGACTTTCCCCTGTACCATGTGCTGGAACCTTTTTAGGGCCAGCAAGACAGCTTTTAGTTCCAGGAAATTTACATGAAGATGGCTTTCTGGAACTGACCAAGTGCCGCTTGCTGTGAAGTCACCTAAGTGAGCACCCCAGCCTTCTTTTGAGGTGTCTGTAAAGATTTGAATGGCATGACGCAAAGGGTGCATAGGTTGACCTAGCAAGACATTTGTTTCCCTGGTCTACCATTGTAGGTGCGGGTAAAGAGTCCTTGGAACTGGAATCTCCTTTTCCAGAGATTCGGGGACTCTCCAATGTCTTTTGAGGTGCCACTGAATGGGTCTCATATGAAGTCTGCCCAGGGGCATCTGTTTTTCCGTTGCTGTAAGAAGGCCTATCAGTGACATGAACTTTCTGACTCGGCAAGTCAGATTGGCTAGAATGGATTCCACTTTCTGAAGAATTGACTCCCAACAGTTCTGGGTCGGTTTGACCAGTCCATTTGAGAGGTCGTACTGGTAACTCACAAATTCAAACACCTGTTTGGGTTCCAACTCTGATTTTTGAAGGTTCACCATTCAACCCAACTCCTGGCAAAGGGTGAGGAGGGATTGGGTGCCCTGGTTTCAGGATTCTTTGGTGGGGGCTCGAATTAACCAGTCATCTAGGTACTGGTGGATTCTTATACCCCAAGACTGAGCCATCAACTTGACTTCTTTGATCACACAAGTGAACTCCATCAGAGCTGTTGATAGGCCAAACGGAAGGGCCCGAAATTGGTAAGATTGGTTCTGGAAGTGAAACCTGAGGTATTTCTGGGACCTTGTGTGAATTGGAATGTGGAAAGAGGCATCGCTGAAATCCAGCGATGTTACCCATTCCCCTTGTTGTAAGGAGATCCGAATTGTTTCCGGGGTTTCCATTTTGAATGTTTTTACGTTCAAAAAATTGTTTAGAGCACTGAGGTCCAAAATTGGCTAGAGAGGTCCGAACCCTTACCCTCTCTACGGCCTTTTTCTTGATCAGTGTATGTAAAGCCTCATTCAGATAGAGGTTCCTGAGGGGGTTTGCATAGCCACTGATTATCAATTGGTCTCTCACTAGTGGGGGTCTGATTTTGAATGGGAGAATGTAACCGTCTCTCAAGATGAATACTACTCTCGGATTTGCGCCCATGAGGGACCATTTCTGCCCAAAATCTTGGAGACGACCTCCCACCAGTTGTGTATTTGCAACATTATGGGCACTTTGAACATTGGGGGCACAAACGCAATGATCTACAGAAAAAACACTTTTCACAAAATTTATTTCTGTTTTCACTCTTGATGAGGGACTTCCGTCTTTCTTTTGTGACTGCCCTCTCACATTTAGGACAAAAGGTACAGGACTGACAACAGGACACAATACAGGTTGTTGAACAGACACATGAAATTTTTGTCTTTGAACGCTTAAAACACCATCTACTGTACGGGCCACCAGCACCGGGCTTGTTAAACAGTAATTGTCATTTATATTGAGATTGCTCCTTGGCAGGGCAAGTACCGCGTCCTGGTTGACCGCCCCTGCCTCAACCTCTAGATCTACCCCTACTGCCAAATGACTTCCAGGCAGGCATATCCTTGCCAGTTTGCCCCCCGGGCCGGGAAGAATCCTGTGACTGTTTCCATTTAGCAGGGTAGAGTTGGAAATGCTTTTGTTGTTGCTGTTCTTTTTTGAAACCACTGGCGAGCCCCCCATGGCCCGAACCGGGCTGGGAAGTATGTTTGGTGTTTTCATACTTCTCATCTTCCTCCTTTCTTATGATAGCATCAGGAAATAAGGCATATCCATTAAGAGGGCAGTTGCGTAAGCTGAAAAAGTGTCAGGTTTAACTCCTGGTTTGAGGTTATCAAGGTAGGCATCTCTGCGTGCCAGTGTTAAGTTAGCCATCTGCACAAAAATGAAATCAGATAAGTGCTGGAGCGACTTCCCCATGGCAAAACTAACATTTTGATTAAAGGAAGCCAGGTAATGAAATTCATCTAAAGCCGCTTGTGCTTTGACAGAGGATTTGCCCTTGAATAACTCAGTTTGTAAGGTCTTCAAATTTTCTTTCACACTGTCCTGAATTTTGGTGATGCATCGGTTGAAGCCGGCTGACTGGTTACATACGTAACTTGTTCCTTGGCTGCTTTTTCCCCTTTACGTAACGTATCTTGGGCAATTGGGCGACCTGGTGGATGAGAATTGGCAACATTACAGATCCTTGGAAAGGCACTATTAAGTTTGGCCGCATCATTGGGTCAGGTATTGACAGATTTCCCAGGCCTGGACGGATCTTTGGGTTCTGCAGGATGGATACCATACCATCTGTTCTGTGATTTGGGTGGCCTCAAAAATTGGTCTACATGAAGTCCTCCTGGCTCACTAGACTTGGAGGGGTAACCCTCGATCAATACCAAATTTAAGTTCTCTAACTTGTGACACAGCCAATCTTCAGGAGGAAGCACAACTGAAACTTTCCCTACCGGTTGAGCTCTGTGTCCTACCCATGGGTTATCAGTCCTTGAAGCCGGGGAATACTCTAAGTCCGGGATGTGAGTCCATCCCATAAAGGCTCTTACACCCCTGACTGTTTCGCGGTAATTTTGTTCTTCACCAAGTACCCTGTCAGAGTCTCCGGCAACTACATCCGGTTGATCTTCCGGGTCTGATAGTTCCACTTCCTCAGGAAGGACGCTGTCCCACAGTTATCAGAGCTTCCAGACGTGCCATTCTTAATGACCATTTCTCATCTAATTCTTGTAAGTCTTTTTTGAAGGAAGGTTGAGGCAATGAGAGGTCTTTCGAAGTGTTGAGAGAAGAGGAAGCTCCCAAAGATTTGTCCTGATCCACAGGTGATAAAACAGTTACAGAACTGGGATCAACTAAAGACTCACGTTCTTGCTTCTTTTCCTTCCTCAATTTGTACGTTGGTGTTGAAAGTTGTAGAACCTGCTCAGGGGTTAGCAACTCACAAAATTTGCAAGGTAGTTTCTTTACACATGCGTCCTCACCAAGTCCTTTATCCCTGCATCAGGCACATCTTAAGTGTTGGTCAAATGAGGCCATAATATGGCCGCAAGCTCCCTTTCTTTGTCCCGGTGATGCCATGATTGCTACGTTACACAATGAACACACCAAGACAATAAAAAACTAATAAACTTAAAGAAATATCCAACTTTGAAATATTTGTGACAAAACACAACTTTCCTATTCGCGCCAAATGAAAAAGATCTATGACGTCACGTCCCTCTGGCGAATGAAGCAGGAACTAGGCCACCTGGCGAGTGGATTGTAGTGTATCGGTCCTGTCGGAGGTGAAACTCGGGACGTCTTTTTCTGGCGTTTGGTGGGACCGGCTGGCGCCGGAGTATAGCTCTCGTCTGTTAGGTAAGGTGTATTAATGCAATAAAAAAATGATTTCCTGTCCTTGTTGTTTTTAAATGATAAATTAAAAATGGGAAAGAAAATAGAATATGATGACGTGGGAATGAGGTAACATCATTGTGGTTCAGAAATTGTGAAATATTTGACAAAATTGTTTAACAGAGAGCACTATATGAGTATGTTAAAACTTTTTACATTAAAACGTTATATTAAGGAAGTTAAATATTTGTAAAACACTCAGACAAGGCCCGTAAAAAGAAAATGAATCTGTGTAGAACAACTGAATGTGTGACATGCTAGTTAAAATGATTCAATCACAGTGAGACATGGAGGAAGGTGTCCACCTATAATTAGAAGTAAAAGTCACTATATTAGTTCTTAGGATTCCAAAAAAGTGTAACTTAAGAAGAGTATTAATCCCCTTCTTCCTGTTACAGCAAAACGTTATTGTTAAAAAAGTGTGTGGCACACAGTGATAAGGGAATACAAACGAGAATAAAACATTAATTACAAATAATATACATAAAACAACCTAAAAAGATACACATAAATGCATTGTGGTATGTTTTTTATTTCATATCAGCAATTGACAGGCCACTAATTATATTTAATTCTCGCCAACATTTTAAACACATAATCTCCACATAAAGGGGAGACTCTAGGTTGAAACAAAAATAGCAGTTTCAGAAATCCAGGGATGAAAAGAATGCCAAGACCATGGAAATACAGAATTAATAAAGTGGCTATGTTGTATATGCTTTGAGAAAGAGTCTCTTTCTAAAGGAGACAAAAAAAAAACAGAAGAAGAGTAACGAATCTCATCAGGCCACTGCTAAAACTTTAAAACTTCCTAAATAGACATGGAGTGCAGTCCCTATCTCATACTGCCTTGCTTAAGGGTTACATTTGTACCACATCGTTTTCACACGTGCACAGTTATTTGCTATTCATAAAACACTCATACATGTTAGGCGATATAGGCTTATAAGTCGTAGCAGTATGCTTATGTAAAAGTATATATATGAGAACATTATATAAACAGACACTTCATTATCTGAACTGAAAGTTTTTTTCTCTATTAACGAAAATAAATAAATATATACAAATAAAATAAAAACTTGAGCCTTTAGCAAGACCATAACTAGATTGCAGTCAAGCTGAGATGCCAGAGAATAACACAATAAGTAAATAAATAATAAATACATAGTGGATCACATGAAAAAAGAAGCATCAGAAAGTGACTGTCTAACGTCAAAGTATCTGCTATATATCTGCTATTGGCTTCTTAAACGAAATGGGCAACAGATGAAGACTAGACTAGTTATTGAAACCACTCCATAAGGTATAAGCCTCGAGGAAGGCTACTTTGATCTGTCATGATATTTGGTCCTGTTTAACAGTTGAAAACCTTAACGGCTACTTCCTGGTATCCTAATTAAATGCAACTTGATTTCAAAATATCCACATCTACTTGTTTTAGGCAAATCAGTGTAGACTAGGCACGATTGAAATATGTTTTGACTCAAATGCAAGCTTTAAGTACACTTAATACAGAACCAGTCAACCAGTTTATAGTACCACCACCACTACAACACAACAAACCTTCTGCTACCAAAACATAATCCCCCAATTGCAAGAATCTCTACACATTTGTGCTTCTCCCCTGATGACCTCTTTTTATGGCTCCAAAAAGATCCCCTTGTATCCATGTAGTGCACAGTGAAGAATGACCTGCCCTAAACATCCATCCCCCCACTAGAATGGGGGACAATATCCCGGAAAAATACAGCTACTACAGAGGACAAAACCCCAGAGCTAATGTCAAGGGGAGGACAAAACCCCGGAGTTGTAGTTCTACGGAAATTACCACAAGATAAAACATATTAAAAGAAATATTTATTCATTCTTTGTTAAACAATTAATAACACATTAAAATCAGGTAAACACAAAAAATTATATCAAATGAAAGTGCCATAATTGTTCTCTGTTTACGAGTTTAATCATAAAACATGATTGCAAGTAAAATCCCCAAACACTGAAAATCAAAGTTTCTGTTAAATCCCCTTTTTACTATCTAGATTTATGAGTCAATCGTATAAGTAGGTTAGAATAATCAGGAGCAGTAATTTGTATATTATAAATTACATCATGATATCTTTTGATTTCTTTGAACTGAATACATTTTGCCTAGGTTTTGGAGGTGTGAAAAAGAATCGCAATCATGTTTTATGACCAAACTAGTAAACAAAGAACAATATGGTGGGTTCATTTGATATAAATGTTTATGTTTACTTGATTTTAATGAATAACTGATTGTTTAACAAAGATTAAGATTTCTGTCATATGTTGTATCTTGTGAAAATTTCTCTAGAATTACAAGTCCAGGGTTTTGCCCTAGTAGCCATACATTTCCATGGTATTGGGCTCGGGCTACTGGCCGTTTACCACCCCCCACTTCAGCCCTCTAATTTGCATATTTGGGTAGATTTTGTGAAGGCTTGTGGAAGGTTTTTCACCAGAATGGTTTCTCAAACTTTTTTTTGAATGGATGAGAATGCAAAATGCATTCTGAGTTGTCAAATGCCAACAAGGATGTCCAACCCAAACGTGAATTCCACAAAATACATGCTACCCAAGCAGAAAGTGGATCATACCTGGTGTAGGACATTTCATACCCGGACATTTCGTACCAGGACAATTCATACCTGGACATTTCGTACCCAGCCTAGGACATTTTGTACCAAAAAATATAAACATTGAAAATGTTTTAATAATTGAACTGTATTGATATTTGGAAACACTTTCTTTTAATGGTGTAACTCTTCAATTTAAAATATAGTATGATTCACTGAAATATCAAACACCCAAAAGATATTAAAATCGAACAAAATATTTTTACCAAAAGAAAAAAATTAACTCCATTTATTTTGGGAGAGTAGAAATTGTCAGGTTTTTGGTAGAAAATGGGCGTTAGATGTCAAGTCTGTTATCTACTGTGGTGTTAAAGTGTTTAAATTAGAAGGGGACTTTATAGATTTTCAAAACCTTCATCAATTTTCATCGTAAAATGTAGCAAATAAAATGTCTCATGCAAGTCACAGAGAATGCCTCATATTTTTTTGTCAACAGATTAGTGGATATTGTTGAAAACTGTTGAGTTTTACTACATGACACTTGTTTTGTTTGATTAGAGTGACAAGTTTCACTTCGATATTCTTGTTTGGGGATTGCATATTTTTAAGCTTCTACAGATAACTTTTTTTTGTCTGTGCAGTCTGAATTTCCCTCCATGCTCTCCAATACCTAAAAGGACACATGTGGTTTTGCCTTTTCCCTATACATATGTCCTTTTGTCTCCGGACTTTGAAGACATTGACAACACCTGTGCATTCTGAATTTCCCTCTCTTGCTCTCCAATTGTTTTCAGGACACATGTCCTTTTGCCTTTTTCCCATACATATGTCCTTCTTGCATTGGACTTTCAGGAATTGTGGCACTACCCAGTAAACATTTCAAACGTTTTTAAATGGTTTAAACATTTGCAAAATGTTTTTAAAACCTATTTCAACTCTATGTTATGGTTTTCTAAACATTTTTAAGAAAACCTTTTTTGCTAAAATGTTTAAAAATGTTTTATAAACATTCTATTTACAAACGTTTTTACTGAAAACATTTATTAAATGTTTATAAAATAACTGAAGAACCTAGGTTTGACTGGAAACATTTTTAAACATGTATAAAAAAATTAAAGGAATGAAGGTTATGCTGGGTATGTTTTTCAAACATTCATTATGAAATGGTTTATAAACAGTATACATAAAATGTTTAAAAGACATTGTTGATCAAATGTTTTAAAAACATTCTATCAAAAACATTTTTAAACCCACATTATTAGAATGCTTATTAAACCTTCACCTTCAATCTTGTCCAAACAAAGATGGCAGTGAGCAATAATGGGGGATTTTAGAGGACTAAAAGTAAGAATTGAATGTTGGCACAATTTCTAAGCCACTATCTTACAAATTTAGACATAAAAATAATAATTTCATCAATGAGCAACCTTCAAAAGATATTTTTCTAGACATTTTTCTAACATTTAACATTCAATGTTTAATAAATGGTGTACATAAAACGTTTTAAAAACATTCTGTTATAAATGTTATTTGTACCCATCATTTTTTTAACCTTTGGCAAACGTTTCCTACTAAATGTTTACAGAACCAAAAATGATTACTGGGTATTTGTCTGCTTACTGAAGTTAAGCAACAATGGGCTATATTAGTACTTGGATGGTTGACCGTCTCAGTTCGGGACCAGCTGTGGGATATATCTAAGTTGGAATTTCTTTCTGTCATGAGACTTTCTTAAATTCTAGTGCACTACTCGTGTTTCTGATGGCTTTGCGCTCGCGCTAGGGGACCAAAACACCTTTTGGCCTTGTTTATAATAAAACAATAGAAGTATCAAACTCTGTCACTCTGGTCATTCTAAAAGTTTGTAATAAAAAATCAGGGAATTAATGTTAACAGAGTCAAGTGTCACTGACAACATGATTCTAAATAATTATATTGACTCTGGCTTCATAGCAAATGGAAATCATTGGACAGGTTTTGAATAAAATCTGTTTTAAAATGAATAACACAAAATTAAATCATCTTGGTAATGAATTTTCTCCACTAGAATAACTAATTTAACAGTAAATACATCAAATTACAATAGTATGTTTCTTAATACATATCTTAAAGGAAAAGATTGATCTAAAATTATGAACAACCCAGAAATTCATCCCACATAACACCATCATAAAATTTAGAAAAGACATTTTTCACCAGGTTAAAATACAAAATTTTAACAAAATATTTCATCAAAAGTACTACCTACTTACTACCTTCATAGCATATAGCATTTGTTAGAGCACGGCCAAAAATTGTAATTTTTATAGATTGCGTACAAAATGTCCTAGGCTGGGTACAAAATGTCCAAGTACGAATTGTCCTGGTACAAAATGTCCCAGTACAAAATGCCCGGGTACAAAATGGCCGTACCCCGGATCGCACCTCTGGCCTGTAAATCAAAGTCTTCATTCTGCCAGAGGATTTGTTAGGTCTTAGTTAACTATAACATGCAAACTTTTGTGCAGATCAAAACCTTAGTAAGGTTACTAATGGTCATATTTTCGTTAAGAAACTCTCTAACTTAAATATAAAATAGAGCATATCATTACGTATTAGTTATCTAAACCTTTATTTTTGAACATCCTACTAACTATAAAGTTATAAAGTTAAAGTTATCGTCTAAAAACAAAGTTTTACCAAATTTACCAAAATTTTACAGTAATTGAGACAATTCAATAAACAATTTTGATCTGGAAGAAATCTCTAATGACAATGTGGTGAATTGACAATGTAACGACTATGGAAAGTGTTATGACTAATCAAAGAATGCTTCTATTTACTCCCTGAATTCTTTAGTAAAGGTATCATCGCCCTTCTTTAAATATTGGTTTGCTATTGTACAAATGCTTCCATTTACAGCCAACTGGTCAAGCCACAACTGCAGATAGACAAGTTCATTTGGCTTTAGCTCATGACACCAGTAAAAATAAGTGTGACCTGTGTATTAGTAGGATCACGCGATGAGAAGCTGAAAATGGCTATTCCTCTGAAGTGAGGACAACCAGTGTCCCAAATCCTATGAAAACATTTTCCCATGGTTTCCTGTGTGATGTAAAACAGGCATTTTTGCTTGAAGGTAAATTATGTAAATTCTCGAGTGGCTATTTTATACGGACATTCCCCAGCCCAATTTTGATCATGATGCACTCATATAATACATTATTATTATTATTATGCATTTATACTCAGCGCAGTATCTCCATATACTACAGGACTCAAAGCGCTAATTAACCAATCCAACTGTACAGGTACAGCCCTAACTGACAAGTAACTGACATTCCCCTAACTGGAAGATAGAGGCTCAAGGATGACCATTTTTCAACGTCATTGAGGTTCTTTAATACATATCTACTCGATTGGTGGTTAAGCCACAGTGTCCATCTGAGCTCAAATATTTATGGGGATTCCATGAAATGTGAAAATAGCTAAACAATATACGTTTCCGGATACAGGATAACACTGCAAAATATCAAGCAGTATATCATATCAAGATTAAACTAAATATAAAGCCGTGCTTTTCTCTCCAATAAGGCAAACCGGCATCACTCCTGTCAAAGTTGTTTACATTCTCCCCTTCCTGTGTTTTTGTTAGCTTTTCAAATATAGCGATAAAATACATGATAAAACATTCTCTGCTCCCCCGGGAGATGCATTTAGTATGAAAACAATGGAAGCATTGAGGAGAGTCTTTGAAGTGAAATGACCCAGTTATTCTGTATGATTCTTGTCAAAGCAGATTACGTCATTAAAAATTGTATTTATTGTGATTACGTAATGCATGAGCAAGCGTTTGTTTGCTTGTACCATTGTTCCATTGGGTTTATCTCCCAGCCACCCCAATTATGTGGATCTGAATGTAATCTTATTTGTTGTATGTCGTCTGTTTCAGTCATGATGGTCGGGAATAGAAGATTATATGCACTTGTCCCAGCATTCCTATCCCAAGTACCCATTTTGTCCGGCATTTGGGACAAAGTTCCTACCCTTCAATTTTAGTGAAGGGCATAGTTCCTGAAGGGCAAGGTTCTGAAGGGCATGGTTCCTGAAGGGCAAGGTTCCTGAAGGGCAAAGTTCAGGGATTCTGGGATGGTGAGTAGAAAAATATACCTCCTGGAAAAATGTCCTCCTGGAAAAGAATGCCTCATGCATATTTTATGACCCGGAGAAATGCTTGCTGAAAAAAACAAAACAAAAGAAAACAGCGATATTTAAAAAAAAATATTTTTTCACTTTTACACTCAGTAAAAGATTTCAGTCAAAAGGACTGTATTTGTTGACGTCATAATCCCCAAATGTATGGTGGCAAGAATAAAAGGATGCTATTTCATGTTGGTTGGGAGTAGGATGCAGTTTCCCACATAGTCACTCTGTCAGCTGTAGATCCTAAAATCAATCATAAAAATCCAGTGTTAACGTTTTTGGCAAATCCATAAAAATCCCGAACCACAAAATTGCGGGGGACATAAAAAAGCCTGCTTTTTATGCCCCTGTTCCACCAAAGGATTAAGCCCCGATCCTGTCGGCGACCCTTAATCGTGCACAGTCGGTTGAAAAAAGACAAAAATGGGCGGGAATACTGGGTCGGTTTCAAAGTCTGGGATTAAGAACAGATCGTCCCCAGGACGCCTCAGGACACCTCAGGACGCCTCAGGCGGCCGCAGACAGTCCCCGACTGGTCTTGGACTAAGAACCGACTAAGCCAGTTTTCGGGTCGGTTTCAACCACGATCCTGTCGGACACAAACCGACTGGGTCCCAGGACGCCTCAGGCCTCCTGGGACTAAGAGCCGACTAACACACGATTAACTACCGGCGTCCTCAGGCGTCCTCAGGCCTCCTCAGGCCTCCCCAGACCACGATCCTCGATTATTGTTTTGCAAAGTTGCTGGATTTTCTGGGTATATATATATAAAATTTGCGATCTAATCATCATTGCTTTTCTAGGAACACACCAGGATGCCACCTTTTAATGGAAGACAGATTCAACAACAACTTAGGGCTTTTTTGGTTTTTATTCAGTTACAAATAATCATGTATTTCCATTTTTTACGTCAAGCACAGCAACCACCACCACCACCACCACCACCACCCATACAGAGACCTAGAAGAAGGCACAACATGTGGGTCAGGCCATGGCTACTGCAGAGAGAGGAGAGGGGGGCCTACCACAACATTATGGCTGATCTGTATGCCACAGACATTCCAGGATTCACCAACTACATGAGGATGACCCCAGAATTCTTTGAAATGATGAAGACCAGACTGGAACCACGTCTAGCCAGGCAGGCCACCAACTACAGAGCTCCTATCACTGTTGGGGAGAAGTTAGCCCTCACCATCAGATATCTGGCCACTGGAGAGTCATACACATCATTATCCTGTCAGTTCAGGGTTGGAAGATCCACCATTTCCAAGTTTCTACCAGAGGTCTGCAGGGCCATCCAGGATGAGTTCACCAGAGAGTACCTCAAATGTCCTACTACCCCAGATGAGTGGAAAGAACTGGAGAGGGAATTCAGGATCAGGTGGAATGTTCCACATGCCCTGGGAGCCCTGGATGGAAAGCATGTGGCCCTGAAGAAACCCAAGAACTCTGGAGCCCTCTACCACAACTACAAGGGGTTCTTTTCCATTGTCATGTTGGCCTTGGTAGATGGGCAGTACAAATTCAGATGGGTGGATGTGGGTACAGAAGGGTCTTGCTCAGATGCCCAGATATTTAATGCCTCTCAGCTGAAGAGGAGGATTGAAGATGGCAGGATAGGCTTCCCTGACCCAGCTCCTATAACACAGGGTGGGAGAGATGTCCCCTACTTCATTTTGGCAGATGATGCCTTTGCCCTGAAGACCTGGCTCATGAAACATTTCTAATCGACGTTTTAAAAAGTTGCAAAGTTTTATTTTAATTATAATATCAAATACTCTGAGCTTTGGAAGTCGCTGAAGAAACTATTGCACCACAGCTCTGAGACTATTCTGCATGCTCATAACTCAGATAAAAGCATTGCAGACGAGTTTGCTTTATTTTTGTCTGCGAGAAAATAAGCAAAATTAGAGATATGTTACCTACTTCTGTTTTTTAACCAATGCACCTACTTTGCCACCTCCTGCTTTAAATGCCTTTGAGTCAGTGAGTGAAGATGAAGTCCATAATATTATCAATGATTCTCCCACTAAATCATACTTGCTGGACCCTATACCCCCATCCCTCCTTGAGGATTGCCTTGATATCATTTTTGATATCAATAACCCCTCATTTAAACAAGGCTGCACTTCCTGGTAATGAACTTAAAAATTACCATCCATTGTCTGATTTCTAAGTTGGTTGAGAGGGTTGTTGCTAAGCAATTAACATCTCATACCAGTAGCAATAAGCTGGATAATCCTCATCAGTCTCCTTAAAAACTGGGTCATTCTGCTGAAACTGCTTTTACATCAATAAAAAATGAAGTCAATCTCTCTTTCGCATGAGGTGCTCTTGTGTTGATTGACTTTTCAGCAGCCTTTGACACTATTGACCACAATACTCACATTGCTTATCTCAAATCCTGGTTTGGACTTAGTAGAACTGTTTTTAAGTGGTTTGTCTCTTACCTGAGTAATCGCTGTCAGGCCATTAAAATAGGTTTGACACTATCTGAACAAAATAATAATTTGCCCATCATGTTTTTACTATCACGTTTTTTAAAAGTCATACCTTACTTATTTATAGAATGCCTGCTAGGTGGCCTTGGCTGCATTATCAACAGCTTTATTCTATTTATATACGTTCTCTTTCAAAAATAAATTTCATTAAAAGATTATAGACCACTCACAGAATTCTCAATTACACTTTATACATAAATGCTTCAATATAGTCAAAAGGGGCTGCATTAAGGAATTTGGGGTTATTTATAACTGATATAGTTCACATGTACTCAGGACTACAGAATTAATAAGACTGACAAAAAGATTCCCCATTGCACTTTATATATACATGCTTGAATATAATCTCAGAAGATTGCATCAAACAATTTGGGGTTATTTATAATTGAAAAGGATCACAGTAATCAGTGTGTTATTGTGGGAAATGGAAATAATAAAAAATTGATTGGCGAAATTCCACCCCAGACAAATTAGTGATGGGCAAACTTGCTGATGGGCACTGTTCCAAAAGCCTGGGTGTTTGTTTCAGGTTTTTGTATCTCAGGAAACTTTAGAAGACTTGTAAAGCCTGCTTCCTCCAAATGAGTGACCTTCATGCTCTAGAAGTGACTGTTCTTGGTGCAATTGCCCTGCTTAGTGGTTGTCTGATTATTCAATGCCCTTTTTACTCTACAGGTAGTATGTCCCATGGTTAGAAGTTTTACTCGGTGGTGGAACTGCCCCAGGTCGCCCCATTTTGTCTGAATTGTTCACACTACAGGTCTATGGCCACTGATTGGACACAGCTTTTTAACTGTCACTAGCAGTAGGATGACAGTACTGCAAACGTTGGTCACTGAGAAGCAACCTCAATTAACCTCAACTCACCTTAACCTCAATTCACTTGGTACCCATTGGACGAACACTTGACAAAACAACCAATACCTTAACTCACCTTATCTCACTGTATTACACCGAAAGACGACCAAATCACAACCTTAGGTACACAGTGGACCAGACCTACGGCTACCATAGTAAGAAAATCATATGCGCATGCTCAGAATCATCTACGCATGCTCACGTAACAAATTCAGAGGCAGAAATTTCAAACATTTTCAAATATCCATAGGACTTGTAAGGTAATGGATTATTGCCACTGACAAGCAAGGTTGTCAGACAGTGATCCAAGGACTGGCACGTTTTACCAAAGGCAGGTTACCACCTGTAGTGTCCACTGACTCGCAACGGATGTCAGACAGTGATCCAAGGACAGACACGTTTCACCAAAGGCAGGTTACCACCTGTAGTGTGAAAGGGTATACCTCTCTTTTTAGAGGTTTGGCATGTTTTAATCAGCACAAGCTGCAGAGTATTTAGAATACTCTTGCACAAATCATAGCAAATATGCTTGTGTCACACCCATCATAAAGAGGCTCTCCTGGTTGCCTGTCAATTACCACTGCATGTCCGAAACTGCAATGTTGGCTTATAAATTTCTTAATAGTAGTTCTCCTAGCTATTTGGACCATCCTTGCCTGTGAACAGCTGCTCCTACCCCTTGTATCTTCCCTTGTGTGACTTGGCTATGTTACTGGACTTATGGCTTATGGCTTTCTTTATGTTCATCTACGACTTAGAGTCTATCACTGATGGAGATTAAGAGCTATAAAGACCACAATCGATTAGATTATAAATGGAAAATAGCAAGTGTGTACTATTATTAATAATTAACTATAACACAACACTACCCTATTTGATATTTTTCTGTGAATTATAAAAGATTCCACCATTAATCTAAAACAAATGATTCTTGGAATGTGGACGATATATGTTACTTCTTAGTAAGAACCCATCCAATGTAAAATGCCAAATAATACAACAAAAATGACATTTATCTTTCTTGATGAAATCTCCCAAATTATAAAGATTTTCCAAGCAATGATAATTTCTGTGAAACTCTATAATTGCAAAACATGACTGAAATTGTTAAGTTAATTTGATATAATGTAACATATTTTGTAGTCAGGAGTTTTTTTTATAAAAGTGGGGGTTTTATGCCTCTTACAATTTAGATGGTGGGGTTTTTATGTGGTTGCCAAAACAGTGGTGTTTTTATGGTGGTTTTGTTGGTAGAACCTGTCTGCTTAATTTATATTTTTCACAACTGACAAAGATTCAAATCATCCATATTTCTGGTATTCACAAGGGAACAGTCTCCACTTTCAAAAAATCTTATCCATGATCAAGTGGTACTATATGACAGGTAAATATTGATATATATATATATATATATATATATATATATATATAGAATTTGGGGTGTTTGGTAATTCTACCTTAGCTTATATATTTGATAAATTAACATAAATATATGCTATAATATCACCTCTTTTTCAGGAAGTTTTCAGATCAAGATGAGTCATGGCTTTTACTTTAATATGTTGTTACCTTTAAAATGCTCAGCATTGTCTATAATAACATCAGTATAATTTAATTAATGAATATTTCATCAATAATTAATCCAGATTAATTTCCTGAATTTTGGGTTAATTTTGGTCCTGTTTGTAAATGCAATAAAAATTCAGTGAATGCTAATCCGGAAACATTCTTCCTAATTTTGATTGACCTGTAGCTCATTAGGGGAATTTATTTTCATGAAACTATGTTGTCTTACAGAGTACCCTGCAAAATTAAAAAAAAATCTGAATGTTAGCATTATGAACGTATTTCCATCTGTAAAATATAAAGTTCTGAATGTGGACATTATCATTTGGGTAGGACGTCAATGTGTAAAAGTTAAATTAACTTAATTTTTTGGCTACCGTAAATTATGGTAACCTAAAATTTATATCTTTTAAAGTTATGTTGACTGATTTGTATATACCAAGTACAATCAGTTAGTGTAAACTAACATATAGGTATCAATGTACATAGTGTGAAAACTGCAAATAATTCAAATTTCGCTTACATGTGATGAAATATGATCAACATAATATTCGGGGAACTACCGTGCTAAATCTGTGCATATGTAACACCATTAAAGTATGAAAAAAAAGAAATAGAGTAGCACAAAATGTTGATTACCCTTTTCAAGCTGTTAAAACTGAGTGTTTTCAAATGTCTAACGCATATCTTCACACAGAATAAACTTTGATATGTAGGCATGCAGAACTGTTTCCCAAATGCAACAATGAAAACGATACTATAATATCCTCACTCTAACTTTCAATTTTGTGATGTTGCATTATAAGAGACCTGGCGAAGTTCCGCAAGAACGAAATGTTTTGGAAAAATAGGTTACTTCTTGTGTCACAACGTACACATGTATCTAGTTCGTTTTTTCTCCTAGCACAGATCTTTTCACCGAGTTCATTATTGGTACGTGTGTGTGTGTGTGTGTGTGGCGGGGGTGGGGGTGGGGGTGGTGCATGTGTGTGGTGGGAGAGGGTGGGGGGGTAGTTCATAATGCAGACATGTAATTCAGAAATTGAATGAATTTCACATCAGTATTAAAAAGTCGTACACACGAAATTTTTGAAGCAATTTATTTGCTTCTGTCCACCATAGGCTTATTTTAGGAATCACCTTTTCTGGTTTAAGTATGTTGTAATCTAAGAATCTGATGTACACAATTTCGTTCTATTCATTGCGAAATGCCGGAATCTTGAAGTGATAAGTAAGAAATATTATATTAATATTTCAAATAAATTGAGGTGTTGAGGTGTAGGGATATATTTCTTGAGGCCCCCCACTGTTGAGCTTAGATTTAGGGCTTCGTCCTCATGAACAATCCCACCAGTCATGTTTTTGCCTAGGGTACTCCTCTTAATGGCACTGTTTACTGTTGCCCTGGCTCACAGGTACGAGTGGTTCAAAACTAGAGTATCATCATGTCCTCCATTGATTAGAATTGCAAATAAAATTTCATATATTTGTTCCTGTCGAAAATTTTCAACCATGGTTAATAGAAGAGGGCTTTTGTTGTTACTGCTACTGGGGGAGATGTGTCTCTCAACCCTGGTCCACTCACACTTGGTGTGCTAAATCCCAGATCCATAAGGAATAAGGGTCCACTCCTAGCCGATATGGTTGCTTCAAATGACCTTGACTTTCTCTGCCTTACGGAGACCCATATTCGTTCCTTTGATTCAGACAGCTTTGTACGGCATATAACTCCTGATTTTATTTTTCCTCACAGGCCTCATTCCTCAGGTATTGGTGGTGGTGTTGGTTTTTTCATTAAATCCTCCTATATACCCAATAATATTGAATCTCCCTTCTACCAATCATTTGAGAATATGGTGGTGTCAATCGGGCTTCATGGTCGTTCATTGTTGCTTGCCTGCATCTACCGCCCTACAGGATCATATACCTGTAACTTTCTGGAAGAATTCATGTCATTTGTTGTTTCCTGTCATCTATTAACTCTTCATATTATATCTGTGGTGATTTCAACATTCATGTTGATGTTCCAGTTCCATCTCTTACTAAGCTAGTCAATTGCTGGCTAATGGAGGGATGCATTCCTGATGCTTTCAAAACTGCTGTGGATACTCCTCTTATTAAAAAGGCAAATCTTCCTTCTGACGACCTCAAGAATTATCTCCCTGTATCTGGTCTCAGTTTCATATCTAAATTAGTAGAATGTGTGGTTGCCAAGCAACTGTTAGAACATATCCATGTGCATGTGCATAACTTAGACAACCCGTACCTGTCGACATATAAAGCAGGTCACTCAACAGAAACAGCTCTTCTCTCCATAAAAAATGAAGTTCACTTATCTTTCTCAAGAGGAGAACCCACTGTCTTAGTATTGCTGGACTTGTCTGCCACCTTCGATACCATCTGCTGCCTTTGAACAACTGAATAAATGCCCAAATGATGTTAAAGAGTACCAGATGTCAAGATGTCTACCAGCAAGCTCAAATTGAATCCTGACAATAGTGAGTTTATTATCTTTGGTTCGAAGAGACAGAGGGACAAGTTGAAAGCTTGTTTTCCAATTAATATCTTGGGTAGTCCACTTTGCCCTCCTGACTCAGTCAGGAATTTGGGTGTGTTGTTCGATTCAGACTTTTCCTTGTCTAAGCACGTTCAGAATGTCTGCAAAAGTTGTTTTGTCAAACTCTGTGATTTCAGACATGTCAGGCGGTTTCTTACTCATGTTGTTTCTGTACTTGTGGCTAAGGCTCTGGTTAGTAGTCAGTTGGATTACTGCAACTCACTTTTCAGGAGCCTCTCTAAGTTCTCTATGATGCAAAATACAGTGCATCCAAAATAGTGCAGCTAGAATTGTATCTAACACCAGTCGATACACCAGTATAACTCCTGTGCTTAAAAAAACTGCCTTGGCTTCCTGAAGACAGCCACACTTGTTTACAAGTTTCTACACACAGGTTTTCTTGGGGAATTTTGCTCCATATCTTTCTTCCTACACCAGTTCTTACAGCACCAAGCACAGCCAAAGTGGTGGCAATTTCCTTGTCATTCCAAAGTTCTACCCTTCTGTTCATAAATCTATCAAACAGTTTGGTTATAGTTTTGCTGTTGATGCTCCCACTGTGTGGAATGCTCTTACAGATGAGATTCGTGCCTCTCTATCCTTGGCCTCTTTCAGAAAACAGCTTAAAACCTACCTGTACACCAAAGCATACCCACCTTAGCCTGGATCATCCCCTGGTGTTCTCCGTGGTGCTTGACCCCTCTTCTGTCTCTGGATACTGAAATTTGGATCACTGCTCTTCTGGTTTTGTTGCGCCTTAGAGTCCACTTGTATGGGGAGATTAAGTGCTATAAAAGTCCAATTAGATTTAGAATTATAAGATCAATAAGGGGCTCGACATCATGAATTTGCTTTATTTGCCAGGTTCCCACTGTGAAAATATTATGTCAGTACAGTAACCTTATAATAAATCAAGTTTCACAAGTGGGTGTGGAACAGTGTCACGGTATAAAGAAGCATTATTATGAGGGAAGATACGGCATCAGTATTTTGAAGATATTCTGGGTTCCTTTGTGACCTAGTGGGTTAGCAAATATTGCATCTAATCACAGGCTGTCACCTCTGAGTGGGTTCTATTGTCACAAGTGGCAATGCTGTGGGCCTGCCCCAATCATAAGCATACTAACAGGGGGTAGCGTGGGTGGTCACCCCCCAACCAGATAGTTGGGGGCGGTGATATCTTTTCAGCCCCCCAACTTTTCGAAATGGAACTAAACTCCAATTTTAAAAATACAGGTAACTCAATAATATGTTGTCAAATTACACTTTGACCCTGTTCAGTGTTCACATGTACTATTGTGTATGCTACCATTTGAACTATAAAATATTTATTTTTATGATTTGTGAAAGGCACATTTTCAGCTAGCCTGCCATGGGATTTGTAAATTTCTGTGAAACATTTCACTTGTACAGACCAAAAAGCCAATCAACCATTGCTTAACCTTTAAGGAAGAGCCCAAGGTCAAATCTGACCACATCAAAAGATTCCTAGCCCACAATGTACTATAGGATGGTTCAATATTACAAACCTCTAGGACCAAGAATAAGCGAGTTACAAGCATTTCTTAATTTGGCTATCCTTGTTTGACCTCGAAGAAGGGTCCCACGGTCATATCTGACCACATCAGAAGATTCCCAGTCCATGATTTCCCATAGGTTGATTTCACATTGCAAACCTCTAGGACGAATAATAAGCGAGTTATGTGCACTTTTAGATTTTACTATCCTCATTTGACCTTGAAGGAGGGGTACAAGGTCAAATCTGACCACATCAAACGCTTTTTTGCCCATGATTTTCTATAGGTTGGTTTCACATTGCAAACCTCTGGGGCCAATAATAAGGGAGATATAGACACTTTTAAAGTCAGCTACGTGGGGTACTTTGGCACTCTGTGCATAACCTTGAATTAAGAGCTTCAAGGTCAAATGTCTGCAAGGCTGTACAGTATATCTGTCACACATATCACCTATGAAGAGATTCAACCTTCTACCTATGAGAACCAGCCAGTAGAAAAAGGTAGATGATTTTCAAAGAAATGCCCATTGCGGCCATCTTGTTTTTCAGAATGAAGCTAATTTCAGTCCCAGAGAAGCTTACCTTCCAATGAAGATATCCTGCATATTTGGTGAGCCTAGCTGCTGTAGCTTTCCTCTGAGAGCGTTAACATAAAAAATATCTCTTTGCATGGAAAATAATTAATAATAATTGTGAATCACACAAACTGGATGCTAAAAGAATACCCACTGAATGCCTGTTGCGCGAGAGATGGCCTGTCTTGGGATGTTGGTGTCAAGTCAGCGCAATTTAGTTCCTTTGGTCCTCGCCCCCCCTCCCCTTCCCCAACGAAAAATTGCTTACTACGCCCCTGCCAATATGACCCTGACTGTTGAACATATGCAAAATTCTAAGTTTGTTAATGACCTTATTCTCTCTTTTGCGTGTAACATTTTCTTTCCCTCTTTTGATTGTAACATACATCATGCTTCCACTCTTACATTTTCCACGAAAGGGGCTTAAATTATTTTTATTTTTGTAGGAATTTATTACTTTAGTTTTTTCTGCTATTCTTATTCATAGCCAATTGTTTAACAATGTAGGAACTATAGTAATGTGGGCTTTATGCGTCTGATTTTGGGGGAATGACCACCTAGTGGACATTGCCTTCAGTTCTGGAGGACCAGTCTAATGCGTTGCATTGTGGATGGTTCTGCCCCATTGCCTTCCCCTATAAAAGCAAGCCTTTGTTAAATATTGGCGCCACACTCGTTCAAATTTTAAAGGATTCAGATGCTTTTTGAACTGGGATACAATTTTAGTATTT
Source organism: Sabellastarte sp. h YS-2021 (assembly GCA_964017235.1). NCBI lineage: Eukaryota > Metazoa > Annelida > Polychaeta > Sabellida > Sabellidae > Sabellastarte > Sabellastarte sp. h YS-2021. Next base: position 34,933,145 of record OZ024933.1, read on the forward strand.
TATAATTTACATGCTTTTATTTATTTTACTTATTTTATCTCAGTTCATATAAGTCAAAATCATGCCAAAAGTCTTCCAGTGCTCGAGTTACCTCACACAGCATGCCCATCCAGTGGGAAAAAATGTCAACTGAAGACAGGTGAGTCCTTTTCCAGTGATTCCGAAGTCGTTGCCCCCTCTTCCCATGATGTTACGGTTTCCGATGAGATCTTACGACAACTAAGGCAATTAGGGAAAAAATGGATTCTATGGATAAGAGGGTGCAACGTACGGAGGCAGCACTTGAAAAGGGTCACTCACAAGTCAAAGACATCCCGACAACTTCCCAGGGTACTGCTGGGCTTACGATGTGGATGAGAATATGGCTCACAGTGTGATCCCCTCACTAGAATTTTTGAGAAACAATGAATCTCTACAAGCCCAGGTCGAAAAAAGGTTGGCAGAGTTAAAAAATGTGAATGAACTGGCCACCAGAGGTAGGACTAAGTCACAACGAGGTGGCCCTAGCGATGTTACGGTTAAAAAATTGATAGATTGGCCACAGAATTTTATATTAACTGGTGCTCATAAAACACGTCCAACTTACAATGACCTTACGATTACGCAATGGGTCTCCGGATTTGTAAGATGCATTCAGGAGGAAGTCCAGCTCCAAATAGGGATCTATTGCTAGACTATCTGGGCAACCTTATGGAGGATGATTCGGATTTTTCCTGGGATTCTGCTAAGGCAGCCCATGCGATTTTACTCACAAACATGGAGGCAGACAGGGTTACATGGCCAGAAACCGAAAAAATTGACCGGTTGCACAGAGCACACGCTCATGTTAAGACATATTAAGACATGTTAATCACAGTCAGGCTTCTGCCACTCGTTCCTCTGGGAAAAAAATTTAAAAATACTTGCACAAAACAAGGTGCAAATTGTCGTTTCTTTCAGGAGTGAAGTTGTAAATACCCCTCTCACCACAAAACTGCCGGAATTTTTTATAGGCATGTGTGTGAAAATTGCGATGGACTCCATATCACCAAAAATTGTAACCAAAAGAACAGTACAAAAAACTAAATTGCCACTGCAGCAATGCAGTGGCAGATCTTGAAAAAAATAAGGGTGTATATAAGGATAGATATGTATATAGGAAAGACTTTGCAGAAAAGCAATTACTTGATCAACTGTATGTCAAAAAACTATTGTCAGTACAAAAACGTACTTCTCCTGATATCTTGTATTCAGACATGGTGAAACGTGCAGTTAAAAGTAAAATTGCAAGTCGAATTGATTCAAAGGTGATTACAGTAAATAAAAAATGTAGCAAAATTGTAAAGAGTAACGACAAAAACAATCTGCAAGTGCATGGCGAAGTGTCAAGTGCACATTCACGCTTGCATGGTGTTGACACTTCAATGGAAAGTGTAAAATGTAATTTAGAAACCAGTTCAAAGACAAAACCATTGAATGCGTATAGTTCAGTCAACCAAAACCACAAGGTTGTAAATATTAGAAATCAAGATTGTGACATTATTGTTGATACTAACCGTTTTGCAATATTGTATGTTGACAGTTCTGAAGATGAAGGTGATTCTCTGGATTCGCTTACGGTAAAAGACTCTGACGCTTCTTCTAATGGCAAGAAGTCTCAGAGTGGTCAAAGTGTCGTAATCCATGGAAAATTAGGTAAGACATCTTCCAATTTTGGTAAAAAATCATTTGGGGAAACCTCGGAACAAAAATTCCCAAACCAAAATAAAAGAACTTATCCCAATATTGTACCAAATGCAAAGCATGACCCACTTCAATGGGGAGCTGGACGAATCGCCCCTTTGCCAAATCGGCCCTCGGCAAATCGGCCCCCTAAAAAAGTCGGCCCTGGACAAATCGGCCCCATAAAAATTCAGCCCTGGACAAATCGGACCCCAGCTGAAAACTTTTATAATTAACATTTATTTATAGACCTGCAAAGAGCATTTGACCTGGTTGATAAAGATATTTCTTCAGGATTATAAAAACAGAAAAATAAGGGGTCCTTTTCAACAGTAACGACATGCTTAATTGAAATGGTGATGAATTAAAATCTTTATAATTATGTATAAGGTGACCACTTTGGCTAGGTGTCATTGATACACATCAAAGATAATTGGATCATATAATTAATCCCTTTTAACCTATATCCATTACATACTCGTTTATGTAAGAATTATTTAAAGTGCAATTATATTAAATGCATAGCCTCTGCAGATGGGATCATAGCTTTTGTGATCTTTTTAGAGAAAATAAGAAGCCCTTTTATAGAGAAATTCATCTTTTAATTGTCAGGATACTGTAATCAATCCCCTGTAACCTAAGAATTATTAACAGTGCAATTACATTACTTGCACAGCCTCTGTTGATGGGATTATAGCTTTAGTGATCTTTGGTATTTGTTTAATATAGGGAATAATAGCTAAAACTTTAAACAAACAAACAGTATTAGACATTAAAAGCTGATTGTTCCCCTTGATGTAAATGCAGAGGATAATTATCTCCCCTTGTGGGCATGAAATAGAACAATGGACATTTTATTTTATTCATAATATTTTATCTTTTCTTGTGACTGATAATAATACACTAACTATTTGGGGAAAAATAAGTAAACTGAATAGATACATAGAACTCACAGGTAAACCTAAATGCCTGGGGGTTATTGTGAAAAAAATTACACAAATCTTATGTACACTTATCTATCTATATCTAGGGGGCCGATTTCACCATAAATTATTTTACAGGGGGGGGGGCCGATTTGACCAGGTAATTTTATTTTGGGGGCCGATTTGACGGGGGCCGATTTGGCAAAGGGCCGATTTGTCTATGATTCCTTCAATGTAGGTATAGGCAATCAAACACTAGCAAGCTGTGTAATTGATCCGGCTGTAGTGACAGCTACGGAACATGGTGGTGCTGGTGATAAGTACTGTTTGGAGTTGCAAACCAAAATGAAGGGTGAAAAAATACGTCTAGCCAGAAGTGCTGTGGAAAATAAAAAATTCTTAGCCCAAAATACCCCATTATTTGGCTTTATTCCCATTTATGGGTTAAAAGGCCGGGTTTATGACAGACATGAGAACAATATATGTCACACCATTATGGAATTGCACCAAAAATTGAGAAGTGATGGGACTCCAGATACCAGTCCCCTCAAAATTAAATGCTGAAAAATGGACTAGCTATCTTACGGGGTACTGGGATTGGCAATTACTGTTACTTGTTAAATGTGGATTCCCCATCGATTTTGATAGACATAATGAAGTCTGCCATACCTTGGGCAATCATAATAGTGCAGACCAGTATCCAGAACATGTTTCACATTATTTACAGGAAGAAATACAATATGGTGCCATTGTTGGCCCCTTCCAAGCTCCACCTATTCCAAATTTACATGTTAGTCCATTCATGACTCGGGATAAGTCCAGTTCTGAACATAGAAGGGTCATCATTGACCTTAGTTGGCCTATAGGTCAGTCTGTCAATGCTGGGGTACCTGCAGAGAAGTACTTGGGTACAGAATTTGTCTTAACATACCCTTCTATTGACAATATTACCGATCAAGTCTTGAAATGGGGCAAAGGCTGTCATATCTTTAAATTGACATCAGTACAGCGTTTAGACATGTACCTATATACCCAGGGGACTTAGATTTATTGGGACTACATTGGGAGGGCTATTTTCTGGACCAATTTCTCCCATTTCGGTACAAGCACGGATCTTCCATATTCCAGCTATTATCCGATGGAATTTGCTTCATAATGAACCAGGAGGGTCACCAAATCTGGAACTATATAGACGATTTTCTATGTGTGTCACTGCCCTCTAAAATCTCCAAAATTTATACCAGGTTACAAGGTTTGATAGAGGAATTGGGCTTGACAATCAGTAGTAAGAAGCTGGTACCTCCCTCTACTCAAGTAACTTGTCTAGGTATAGTTGTAAATACGGAAGATCTTACTGTGTCCATCCCACAAGATAAATTATCTACTATTAAGGATACATGCAAACAGTGGGACAGTAAAACAACTTGTATAAAGAGGGAGCTTCAGTCATTATTGGGTTCCCTACTATATGTAGCAAAATGTATAAAATATGCAAGGTTTTTCTTGAATCGCATGCTGGCCTTACTGCGAAATAATTTTGATAAAAAGTATATTAAAATAACAGAAGACTTTAAGCAAGATCTGAATTGGTTCAACACCTTCCTTTCAGTTTATAATGGTGTATCCTTCTTTCATCATAATACAAGCAAAATTGTGCACCTAGATGCTTGTCCTTATGGTCTAGGTGCTATTTTTAACTCACAGGTGTATGCATTACCCCTAGCACAAGAGTATCGCCATGTAAATATAGCTTCTCTTGAGTTGTTAAACATCCTTGTAGCTCTTAAAGTGTGGCACAGCCAATGGGCTGGATTGAAAGTTTTAATCAAATGTGACAATCAGGCTGTTGTCAGTGTATTAAATTCAGGAAGGTCTCGGGATCAGGTTCTAGCAGTATATGCCAGGAATATTTTCCTATGGACTAGTACTTTTAATATTGATTTGAAGGTAGTGCATGTTCCAGGAAAGCTGAATGATGTGGCTGATTTGTTGTCAAAATGGTTCATAACCAGGGATAATTCTCAAAAGTTGCAGAAATTAGCTAACCCAGTAGTGTGGGTACCTGTGTCTAGTAACTTGTTATACACTGATAAGACCATATAATTCTAACAGTTGTGAAATGTCTGGTTATTGTTTATACTTACAGCATCAAAACCATTGGAGTGTCAATTGACCTTGCGAGCAACATCCAGGCTGCCAAATGCTTTTTCTGACTCCACCAAGAAGGCCTATGCTTCACTGTTTAGAACGTTTGTGGCCTTTGCGGCCTTCATGCAATGGGACCTTCTACAGGTGACTGTGTTGAATCTTTTATGTTTCTTAGAATGCCTAAACTATAATGGGGTCAAGTGCCTCCATATGGCCAACTATTTATCGGCCATCAAAACACAGTTTCTACTATGTGGCTTGGATGTTGCTTGTTTCACAGATGTAAGGTTAAAATTCTACCAGAAAGCAATTCAAAGGCAAACTCCCCTCAACATTAAGCTTAATAAGATTATTGACATAACAACCTTGAAATTGATTGATGACCAATGTAACTATACTTATATGGGACAAGTATTTAAAGCTTTATATTTGTTGAGTTTTTACTCTTTCTTACACCTGTCAAACTTAGTTCCACGTGCTGTTGCAAAAGTTTCACCACTGAAACATATAGCTCGAGGTGATGTAATCTTTAGACCAAATAAATTAGTTATTCTTGTGAAATGGTCCAAAACCATGCAGCTTAATAATCAGGTGAAGTTGATCACAATCCCGGCTCTACCTGGATCACCACTGTGCCCAGTCACTGCTATTTCTAATCTGCTATGTATCACACCAAAAGGTGCTAATCTTCCACTGTTTCAGGTCAAAAATCTCCAAAATTGGGTCCCTCTTACTATAGTAGGGTACGTAAACATTTTTCCTTCATTCTACAAAAATTGCAACTGGCTGACTCTGGTCTTACCTTGCACACTTTCCGGCGTTCAGGTGCTACTTTTGCTTTCAATAATGATGTAACTTTGCAAAATATCCAGAGACATCGGAGGCACCTGGACATCGGACTGTGTGTGGAGGTACATCACAGACTCAGCTGATGCTGGGGAGCAGGTTGCTAATATGTTCAGATCCAAATTATCTGTGCATTGATATCACTACATCTACTGTTGGGGCTTGGCTGATCTCTCTTACAAAAATTTTTAAATAAGTTCACTTTATTATAAATCTAACTATGTTTTCATTTACATTTACAAGACATAGGGTCACCTTTCATTATCCACTCTTAGCATTTATCTTCTAATTTAACCACTTTCCTTCATTATGTTAAGGTTATCTTAAATTGTGCCATTTAAGGTGACCCTATGCCTTTCTTATTGAAATGGTTCAAGTCTGGCTTGTACATATTATTAGTGTAGCTTTTATGTATTAAATAAAATATTTTATCCGCAATGCATCTTCAATGGACCTCTAAGGTCATTGTTATATTAACCTTGTCCCTCTGGGAACTGTGGGGGAATGACCACATAGTGGACATTGCCTTCAGTTCTGGGGGACCAGTCTAACGCGTTGCATTGTGGATGGTTCTGCCTCTTTGCCTTCCCCTATAAAAGCAAGCCTTTGTTAAATATTGGCGCCACACTCACTCAAATTTTAAAGGATTCAGATGCTTTTTGAACCCACCCTAATCTTAAAAATACCTTGTTAAGTTAACCATATAACTTTATTTGTTATCCCCCCATTGGTATGTGAAGTGTGTACTCAAATGTTTTTCATGTATTTTCAGACAGGCAACATGAAATTCACTATAAGTAGGATGGTGGTGAAGCAAGGCCTCATTCCTGCTACCTGAGCGAAACTTGCTGCTAAGCGGTGTTGTCAACTGGTGTGCTTAACAACTGTTGTTGTTAACTGTAGACAGTTTAGTGGCTCTTGACAAATGTAAATCCAGTAAGGTGACCTTAACGCTACTGGCTTAAAGTTCTGAGTGAGATGGACTTAGGGCTGTATTATTCAGTCCTGTAAGGGCAACTTTGATCCTTTGAAATAAGGTCTTGTGTGTAAAGGTAGCAGTATTTTATTTATTTGGGGTTTTTACGTCGCTTTCAACACTGTACAGGTCATATCACGACGGGTAGTTGGAAGGGCAGAGGAAACCAGTACATAGAGTTCGCTAGGGATGTGTACTGTAAACTGCCGACCAACGGCAAGCAACTACCAGCTTTCCCACTTACGGCCATGACGGGGATCGATCCCCGGCCGCAGAGGTGGGAGGCGAGAGTGTTACCACTCTGCCATAAAGGTAGCAGTAATGTTCTGGGGGCAAGGTGCCCCTGTTTTCTCTTTCTACTTTTATTCACCAGTAATTGCAATGACAATTAAAACGTTAAATTGTAAATACAATTATGGGCTTGCTTAACCACTTTTATTATGTATGTCAATAATATGTTACAGAATGAGTGTGGCTTATTATGAAATGTAAGCAATTGTAATCATTTGAATCATAATTCATAACTATCACCAATATCCAGTTAAAAAGTATTCATATTGCTGACAGTGTATGTACATTATGCTGCGACCATACATGGCTAATATCTTGTAGAATGTATATTATTTGTATACAGTCAAAGAATCACAAGCCAGCCTTGAAGGTCTGTAATTCAGTGATAACCTGTAGTGTACAAATGTTGGATTACTTATATGCTTTAATTTACAATTCCATAGCGGAAACGAGCATAAGTTCCCAGCCATAATAATTCCACCTTTAGTAACTTTCATGACTGTCTGGTTAGGCTAATGTACAGGCAGTTATTATTGTCATAATCGTATAATGTAAGTATTTTAGTCATCTTTTAGTAATGTATGTTTATAAGTGTAGAGATGTAATGACTGCTAATCATTGCAACCATAAAGTTTGAACTGTAATCAAGGGCAGAATATCGGTATTAGTGTATTTGAGGATAAACATATTGAATGACTTGTTAACATCTATGTACTATTTATTCCATTCAACAAATGTATGTAACTGTTTAACTGCTGTATATAACTATGATGTTGTAACCTGTAGATTTTAAATGCGCCAACATTTGAGATTTACAAATGGACAGTTATCTGTGATATGCAGTTGTTGACTGATCTCTCTTACAAAAAATTTTAAATAAGTTCACTTTATTATAAATCTAACTATGTTTTCATTTACATTTACAAGGCATAGGGTCACCTTTCATTATGCACTCTTAGCATTTATCTTCCAAATTTAACCACTTTCCTTCATTATGTTAAGGTTATCTTAAATTGTGCCATTTAAGGTGACCCTATGCCTTTCTTATTGAAATGGTTCAAGTCTGGCTTGTACATATTATTAGTGTAGCTTTTATGTATTAAATAAAATATTTTATCCGCAATGCATCTTCAATGGACCTCTAAGGTCATTGTTATATTAACCTTGTCCCTCTGGGAACTGCATATGATTTGGGACAACACTAAATAAATCAATGTGGTATAACCAACAAATATGAAAACATGAAATAAAAATAAAGGAAAAGACAGATAACAGGAAAGGTCTTTGTCATAAACATCAAATGATCACTTAGTATGAGCTTACACATGGTTATATTAAAAGAACTTGCCCCAAATGTCTGGACATTCTAGCCCCTCATACCTTTGTGAGAGGGCACTATAACAGTAGGTAACATACATATTCCTTATCAGGTCCTCAGTTCCATTCCTGGCCTGACACAAAGTGGGAAAGCTGGTTGTTTCTCGCAAGTTAGTATTGACCAGTTAGTATGCAGGTCTTCCCTCCATTACCTGGGCTATCCGCCATTACCTCTACTTTCTACTGACAGCAATGTTAAGCCAAAATTGATACCTTAGTGCATTATGATTTAAAGATTATGATGTAAACAAATGCAGACCCTCGCATTGGAAGTCAGTCTGATATTGTTGAGCCCTTTGTTGATGTGTCTGGAGCTGTACACATCTAGATACATAGTATTTGAAACGGGCATTTGGATTTGTGACGAGTCGTCTGTTTATTAAGATAACTGGAATAGTGATGGATAAATGATGTTTCAATCCAATCTGTGCTCCTGATATGAATCCCCCTGATATCACTTGCCAAGATTTGATATTCAAAGTGTCAAAGTAATTTGTAGCATAAATTCTTGTGGCCAATCATTTGTAGGTTATCTGCACAAATGTTATCTTATTCTCAGAAATAAGCATATGTTGATAGCTTTCACAAATCAAGGACACAGACAGTAATTGTTCTCCGAGTTCAATTAACTTGGTATAATTATGTACTCCAAAAAGCTGGACACTGAGCTGTATTTTTGGATAGCTTCTGCAGGTGGCGCAGACAGTTACAGTGGGTGTTAGTGAAAATACCACAACTGACTGGGGTTTCAGAGAGAAAGTCAAACTGATAAAGATTATGTGTTTTAGGATTTATATCTTAAAGTTCATGTACATATTTAGGAGATAGAATGCAAGATTTAATACATGATTTGTATACCTTAAAATAGGTATACAAATTAAATCAAGAATTTTATGCATGTGCAGTCTCCTGAGTAGGAAAATAGTATTCTTGTTCATAATATGTAGAACAGACCTTTTTTCAAAATCATATGAACAACTAGCAAGCACTAGTAAGACAGTTGGGGTGAATGGCTAGAAACACAACAAAATGGTCATTTGGTGAGGTCGCCAACCAGTTTGTGACAGTACAGAAGCCTCTTTATTGGAATTGAAAGCTGTGACACCATTCTGTCACAGCTGTGACACCAGTCTGTCTTCAACTGATGCATTATAAAACCATTTTATTTTATTTTATAGGGGAAATATACCTACTGTAAATCATGCCAAAGTTACACATCAGTGTTTTTTTTCACTTTCAAGCATAGGTCTCTTTTGAGGACAATGTTGAGCTCTGTCAATATTCGTCCTTGTATGTTTTAATTACATCTGACATGTACACCATTTCGTATATGCATATTTTGTATATGTTTGAGTATGTCAGCCCAGCAGGCAGAAATACAGAATCTCCAAGCAGTTTCTGAATATACATATGTCAAAAAACCAAGGATATGCAATTATACATAATCAAAACTAAAACTTTATTATATAAACTGATTCTTTTTAGAGAATTCGGAGAAATTTGAGTCTTGGGAAAGTCTAATAAAATAAGCATACACAGTTAAGGGCAGGGAACAGTTATCCTTTTACGTTCTTCTACCTAGACGGTTCTATTTATATTTGGTCTAGCAGTGAACCAAGGCCACATGTGTAAGCATAATTTTGCATTACATAATTTCTGGTTCTGGCCTATTTTGTTCTCTTATTAATTCATTTTTTCCTTTGTATTACATTCTATATTTTCACACTTTCTGTGTGAAGTCTGGGTGAGTGTTGAAATGATATTTAAAACTCAGAGATAAGCTCGAGATTATGGCTCTACTCATGTCAAGGTGTACCGTACTCTTTGAAAGTTTAGCCAACCTAACACCTGACCCTTTAAACAATAGGTGTAAATATACTTTCGTCCGACACATATATACACGTAATAAGGACAATGCTTTTGAAAATTTGTGTCCTACAAGTGACAATGCTGAGGAACTGTCCCAATATGGCATTGGCTCTTGAACCAGACATAAAACTCCAATTTTGACCTTGGCTTTTAATATGTGTGCTTTATTATATAATAACAGTACACATGTTAAGCCCCTATCATCCCAAAGTATAAAATATTTGTGTCAGTAGCATCACAAAAATGTTATGCATAGAGTTACTTTTTGTGCCTAAAATAAGTTTCCTAAATGTCACCTGAATGTTCAATCGCCCTCGATCAACTGTTAATTTGATTAACTGAAAAATAGATTTAATACTGTCTTTTTACTAGATACTAGGGCTGTGACTTTGTTAGATAAATGACACCGGGTATTATCCTCAAAAGAACCGGTCTGAATTCAGGTAACTGTGTTTTAGTTGTCACCGGTTGAAGTTGCAGAGAAGCAAACATGGCGGATGATGCCAAAAAAACATTACGAAAAATAATGTTAAATATCTGTATTAATAAGGAAAATTATGTGGAAACACTAATATGAGTTAAGAAAATCATACAGAATACTAAGGCTTATCCAAGTATTTCATTAATTTACGGTATATTTAATATTTTTTCGGTTACCCGCTTCGCCAGTTTGTACTCGGTTTTTTAAGGAAATCGGACTGCTTCGGGTAACAGGGTATTCTAACACAGCCTTACTAGATACCAAATATTTAATTTACAATTGACTTGACATGGTTCCTAACCATTATGCATGTTAGTGATTCAAATATTTTAATAAAATAATAATTCTAAGGAACAATATTATTAGAACATAGATTATAAATAAACACTGCTTGTGTGTGGCCACTACACACATGTTTTTGCACGAAGTTTATGATTTGTCTTTATTTATGTAACATAAATGCCTAATATTCCTAGATTTTGCACAATACACATTACTTAATTCAATTCAAACTAGCTCTCACTAAATGGCTAAAATTATGTCTGACCAAGAAATGTTGGGATATACAGCAAACTGGTATCTTATGATTTGAACGATTTGAAGATATTCACCCATGGATCTTATCTGATTATAACACCAACAAATAGAAAATCTCCCCCATATCTATACCTACATATCAAGAGAATATGGAAAGTTACACCTAACCCTAAAACATTAGTTTATTCACCAAAATAGAAACTTGGCCAAATTTAAATCACAATAAGAGCCAAAGTACCTCTGGCACTTTTATCTCCTCAAGTTGTTTCTGGTTTACACTCCACAGCACTCAGTCGTGACGTCATTCAACGGACCAATTTGTCCTCCAAGGCCACTCAGATAAACATCAGAGGATATCCCACAGCTGGGCGATAACACCAGATCTCAAGGGATTACAAGTTTTCCCGCCCAATTCTCTGTCAGCAGACGATTTATTGATGTTCTTCAATAATCGTTTTATGAAAAGGAACATTGCTTCCTGTATTCTTGTTAGGGAAATAATATTTTCTTTGGGAAGCTGCAATAGTTAAATAAAATTAAAGACAGATGTATCCCTAAAAAGCCATTGGTTGTATTCAGAGATGTGCATTTGTAAAATAAAAAAGTTCATGAGATTCTTGGCGGTCTATTCACCAATGGATCAGTCAAATATCAAATCATTTTCTAAATAAGGCCTCTGGATTACAGAAATTAAAAATATTTTGGTTAAAATAGAAACAAAATCACACTTTTCCCTATAAAATCAGTTTTCTGTTATATCAACGAATTGTATAAACAGAGAAGATTAAAATGAGCCAATTCAAGAAGCTCTCTGAGTTTTTTCTTGGTAGCATCAATATGTTTTTAATTACTATCTTAAAGTTGATAACACAGTTACTAACTCATGAATACAATCTATTTTTTATCTTCTATATTTTACTTAACAATAGGCATTTAACTCATATTATCAAGTTACTCTGTTATGCTATGAATTTAGATATTCCACCTGTTAACTTACATCTCTGTTTATCTACTTACTCCTACACTTACTTCCTGTGTATCTACATACTCGTTTATGCTAATTGTTAAGTTGTATAGATGATGTAAAAGTCATACAAACAAGTTAGTAACTTATAAGAAAACTTTTGTATAATTATTAGAAACTACTTTAAGTAACTTGAAGATGCCATTTTATGTAAGTTGCACACACCGCTTTGGTAACTAACCATAAATGTAAGCTATTAACTTAACTGTGCGACTTAATAACTTTAGTTATCAGTGAACATGATTTAGAAATGGCAGTTTAGAATATTAGTACTTGGATATGCATATATTACCGTACTGATAGTGAAATTTGGGAAAAAGAAGAATATAACCCCCCCGCCCCAGTGAAGGTCGTTGCTATGGGGATCCAATCATAGATGTTTGATTTATCGATACTTTCAATATCCTGTGGATTGAATTAAATGACTGTAGTTCTGGTATAACTGTAGCCAATAAATAAAACAACAGTATTGCTAACAAAGTACACAGCTATTAAATCCATAACAAAATAGCACATTAAATGTTTGTTGTTTAACAAACTAACTCAAGAAATATCCATGGCACAATGAATCACCTGTCAGTGTATTGGAAACTTAAAACATGGAGAATACTATAGACAGAGAAGCCTGTGGTCAGAATTTCGGATTACACTGCTTGATTAGGTGACATTATGTGGTCGCGGGGGTGACATTTTGAGTGATATGGCCCTCAAAAGGTGTCACTTCATCACCACTAGGGCGGCTCTCATGGGAGTTTAGATAGACAAGGGTCGAGGAAGGGTAATGACCTCTGATAAAGATCTTACCCATGCAAAAGATCCAGTTTATGTTTTGGAGGGAAACTATCCAGTGTAAATATTCAATAAAACTGTGGTAGAGTGACAATTCTGAACAAAAATCCCATCATATTACGCCAGTTTGTATCCAATACTCAATTTAGCTTGTTGCAATGTAATAAAGTTGAAAAGTTAATACAAAATAATGACAAAATATGAAAAGTATGTCACAAATAAAGATGGCAATATGATATAAATGCTTAGTGCAAGTAGTATGTTGTTCATCTTCAGGTGTCAAATATTTTTTTCTTGTATGCCATTTGATTTTTAATAACTTCTTAAATTTAATTACATACACAATATTTTCACACATTTTATTTTTATTTATTTATAAAATAGGCGTACCGATTATTTTATTTATAAAATACCGTTTCTGTTACACAAATGAAAATTATTATACAAAGAAAGTACTAGTCAAAACCAAACACTTTTTAATTTACAAGAATGTAGATTTATATCGCTTAACATTTTTACTAAGTAAATAGCTTTTCCACCTCATTTTCGTAAAATGTGAATTTTTATATGAAATATTTTGGCACTTATTGCCACATGCAATTATTCATAGTAATGCTGGTGTTCCACTGCAACCGATCCTGTATCTGACTCTACAACTCTAGGGTGGGTTGTGAAAGTCGTGTGATCACAGGCGTTAAAATGCTGAGTCAGGTACAAAATCCCTGGCAGGACGGTACACTTAAAGACAGGACGTGATGACTACTGGTGACTACTGGTGACCTGAATGCAGAAGACTTAGACACTCCCTTCTGATGTGACCTCATAGAAAACTGAAGCTTTCCTTCAACCAGGTCTGTCTTTAGGTGTTCTCCTCAGCATCCTGTCCTAACTTTTTCTGAGTGAGCTGGTCATATCTAGTAGGTTGAGTCTCGAACCACTCCTTGACAGTGTTGACAGATAAGTTCCTGGAAGCTTCTAGTCTCTCCCAAAGTCAAGGACGCGTTCTGGAGATAGGTCCACACTGCAGCACTCCTCCATAAACCATGTGCCATAATGTGTTGGAGTTGAATGTTGTTATTATAAGCTAATGTAGCTCCAGATCGCCTAAAGGGGTGGAACCCATGACCCACCAAAGGAATGCCAATATGTGTCAAAACTTTCCTCAAACCATCTCTGATGGTGGTATCAATCACAGGGTGAAAAGGGGAGTAATTATGGGCAAATAATGGATCAGAAGGGGGGATGTTCCTAGATTTTAATAAGTGTTTGATAGCTAAAACTGGGCACAGAATCTTATTCTTTAGTGCAGGAATCTGCACAATATTATGTGCTGCACTATCCTGAAGGGTTTTGGTCCATTTCAACAAAATATGGGCACCAGGTTCTAGAAATAGGACATCCTGTCTCAAAATGTGCTTAGTTATATCAAACTTGAACCTAGAGTGAGGGGCAATGTTGGACATTTGAAGAAAAGCAAAGAATGCCAACAGGAAAGCTGCTCAGAATAAAGGGGGGGGGGGGGGGGGGTCCTGTAAAATATCACAAGTTTTGGAAATAGCAGAGAGTGTTGAAAGGTCAAATATACCCCTGGGGGTAGGGGCAAATTTGGAGTTGATTGAAATACTTCTTAGGTAAGATGTTATCAAATGGTGAACAAACGGAGCCAGGTTCCAGCCGAAACTTTTCCCAGCTGTTTTTAAAGATGAGATATAATTGAGAAGAACTTTGTAAGAAATGGAATTGATGTGGAGAAATTCTATGAAAGCCAGCAAAGAATGTACTGATGGTTCAATCTTTTGCAAAAAAAATAAAACAGATTTCACTCTCAATCAGTCCAGCCTAGCTCAAATCCTAGCTTAAAGCTAATTTGCAAAAAAAAAATGAAAAACTTAGAATCTAAAGCTTCACACCAGTTGTCTCTTGACAGGTCAAAGCCCAAATGAATGAATCGTGTGTGCCGACTGGCCTTTTTATAGCCACAGATTTGGAAACCGACAGGCTGTAAGAGCAAAAATATTGCCGGCCTGTCGGTTACAGTTCCTGGCTTGTTTGTTAGTGTTACAGGCCTGTCGGTTGTTGTTTATGGCTGTTTTGGAGGGAAACTATCCAGTGTAAATATTCAATAAAACTGTGGTAGAGTGACAATTCTGAACAAAAATCCCATCATATTACGCCAGTTTGTATCCAATATTCAATTTAGCTTGTTGCAATGTAATAAAGTTAAAAAGTTAATACAAAATAATGACAAAATATGAAAAGTATGTCACAAATAAAGATGGCAATATGATATAAATGCTTAGTGCAAGTAGTATGTTGTTCATTTTCAGGTGTCAAATATGTTTTTCTTGTATGCCATTTGATTTTTAATAACTTCTTAAATTTAATTACATACACAATATTTTCACACATTTTATTTTTATTTATTTATAAAATAGGCGTACCGATTATTTTATTTATAAAATACCGTTTCTGTTACACAAATGAAAATTATTATACAAAGAAAGTACTAGTCAAAACCAAACACTTTTTAATTTACAAGAATGTAGATTTATATCGCTTAACATTTTTACTAAGTAAATAGCTTTTCCACCTCTTTTTCGTAAAATGTGAATTTTTATATGAAATATTTTGGCACTTATTGCCACATGCAATTATTCATAGTAATGCTGGTGTTCCACTGCAACCGATCCTGTATCTGACTCTACAACTCTAGGGTGGGTTGTGAAAGTCGTGTGATCACAGGCGTTAAAATGCTGAGTCAGGTACAAAATCCCTGACAGGACGGCACACTTAAAGACAGGACGTGATGACTACCCTGACAAGAAGCCCTGAGCATGTTCCCGACCCTTGCCGACAGGACTGATTGATTTTATGGGTCGGTATATACTCGGGAGCCAGAATCGGGATCCATATCACACTTCAAAGATGACACCAACACATCAAGAGAAACTTTTTGACAAGTTGAGGGTGCTTTGGTTTTTTATTGAGTTAAATATGTTAATATTCTTTATGATTTCAAGACACAGAAGACAACAGAACTCAGCACCTGCCCAGCTAGAAGCAAAAACCCCAGCCACAGCCCCCACCACGCAGAAGGAGAAGGAAGTCAGAGAATCCATGGGTTATGCCCTGGATACTGCAGAGAGAGGCGAGAGGTTGCTATAGAACACTCATGGAAGAACTAATCACAACTGACATACCAGGTTACAGAAACTTTACCAGGATGGAACCAGCGTTTTTTGATTATTTAATTGAAGAAAGAATTCCCCCCCCCCCGTCTGAGGAAGTCAACCATCAACTTCAGGAAGCCACTGGAAGTCGGACTGAAACTTGCAGTCGGTACACTAGATGGAAAACACATTGCTATAAAGAAGCCCAAAAAGTCAGGCAGTGAATATTTCAACTACAAGGGCTACTTCTCCCTGGTACTTCAGGCTTTAGTAAATGCGGAGTACAGGTTCCTGTTGGTCGATGTGGGATCCAAAGGGTCATCATCTGATGCTCAGATATTGAACCACAGCAAACTGAGAAGAAGAATTGAGAACGGAACCTTGGGACTACCACCACCTGATTCACTTGGACCTGGGAGGCCAGATCTACACTACTTCCTGCTGGGGGACGATGCCTTTGCCTTATGCCTTGGTTGGTCAAGCCATACAGCAGACAACAACTGAACAGAAAGGAGAGAATAGCCAACTACAGGATATCCAGGGGCAGGAGGGTGGTCGAGAACCCTTTTTAGGACTACCCAAATAATCCAAGAACTTTTATTGAGAAAGTGTTACACAAAAATAAAATCCAATTTTCAATCAATCTAAATCCAAATTAAATTATAAAACAAAAACACACCCCCCCCCCAAAAAAAAAAAAAAAAAAATGTAGAAAATGTTATTGCAAAACTTAAATCCACTCTTATACAGATTAAAACCCAAGTCCTCAAATGTCAAAGTTCAAAAGTCAAACCCCTTTAAAATAACATTACTCCCAAAATGATAATAACTATTTTATCCCTGGAAAAAAATAACTCTTTTTAATCATTTCCAGGTAATTTTGCAAAACCCAAACTTTTCAACAATAAAAATCAAAATTGTAACTTTGACCAGTAAGGTAATATTTAAGTGTGTCTGTGAGTCACCCAATCAACAGCCAGGTCATGGGATGTTTTTAGCATGCGAGGTGTTGTTTTGCAACACCATTTGTTTGTCTCTCAGTCCATCCACATATTCATAGCACTTTGAGTTTATAGGTACTGTGAGTTTCATACTTGTGTGTCTGTCTGCCTGTGTGTATCATTTTTTATATTTTTTGAGGGGTGGGGCTGGGGTGTCACTTCATGTGTTATATTTTTTGTTTTGGGGGTGGTGGGGGAAAGTGATACATTACTTAGTAAATTACTATTTCTTGGGGGGTAGGGTGTCACTTCAGGTTTTACTTTATTTTGGGGGTGGGGGGTGGGGGGAAAGTGACACTTTATTATTATTATTATTTTTTTTTTTGGGGGGGGTGTTTGATTTTTTAAAGTTTTTTGTTTTGGTTTTGTGTGTGTGTTGGAATTTTATTTTTGGTGTTAAACATTCATTCACTCATTCGCACAGTTTTTTCATGTTTCTGTGGGAAGTGTAAGTGTTGGACGGTGTGCTTTATTTTGTTTTTGAGAAGAACAAGCAGCTGAATAATTATTTTTGGAAGATTTGGGTGGTCCTTATAAGGGCTGATTGTTGTGACTTGGTGCAGGCTGATCTGCTAATTTGGCTGACTCTGCTGGCTGGACTGGCTGGGAGGTCTTGACTGTTCTTGATGAGTGGAAAATGGTACTGGTGACGGTGTCAAACTGCTGGTACTGTAATACACTTGGTATCCTACCAAATAGGCTTGACAATCCAGAAGTGTTGTGTTGACTTTCCTCTTTTTGTCCAGATGCAATGGAAGGCAGGTTAACTGTCTTTGATGGACTCAAAGTGAACATCAGTTGTCTGGAAGTCCCAGGCTGCTGGTCATCCACAACTAGGAAAGATGCTGGCTGTGTTGACACTGATGAGGGCCTTGATGGTTGCTGTACTTTGGCAGTCACTGTAGCACGCTGTGCTGTGGCTATCTGAGAAGGCTGCACAACTGGTATGGAGACTGGTTGAGTATCCAGTATGGTGAGTAAGTATTGACATCCTGCTGTGGCCTGTGTTGCTTCTGGAAGTTGAAATGTGGTAACCTGTTGAGTTGTTGTGACCTGTCTCTTGTGTTCTTGTACTGTAATTCACTGAGAGGTTTCACTATCTCATTCCTGAAGTTCAAAAAGTCTCCCTTCTCGAGGTGTTCAATCTCAGAGTGGAGATAGTCGTCTGGGACTTGGAATGGGGTCCTGACGTTCACCCCAAAAACTGGAAATCATCGACCTTATCTGCTGGAACTGATCTAAAACTGGATCTGCAGCAGTGGTGGTGGCGACAGTTGGTGGTCGTCGTGAAGGGCTTGTGGTCGACAGCTGATGAGTAACATCTGATGTCATGCTGATTTCCATCTCAGATTCAGTCTCTCATTAAGTATCTGGAACTGAAGCTGTGGCTGCTGCTGAAGGGCGCACTGGTGACCTGAATGCAGAAGACTTAGACACTCCCTTCTGATGTGACCTCATAGAAAACTGAAGCTTTCCTTCAACCAGGTCTGTCTTTAGGTGTTCTCCTCAGCATCCTGTCCTAACTTTTTCTGAGTGAGCTGGTCATATCTAGTAGGTTGAGTCTCGAACCACTCCTTGACAGTGTTGACAGATAAGTTCCTGGAAGCTTCTAGTCTCTCCCAAAGTCAAGGACGCGTTCTGGAGATAGGTCCACACTGCAGCACTCCTCCATAAACCATGTGCCATAATGTGTTGGAGTTGAATGTTGTTATTATAAGCTAATGTAGCTCCAGATCGCCTAAAGGTGTGGAACCCATGACCCACCAAAGGAATGCCAATATGTGTCAAAACTTTCCTCAAACCATCTCTGATGGTGGTATCAATCACAGGGTGAAAAGGGGAGTAATTATGGGCAAATAATGGATCAGAAGGGGGGGATGTTCCTAGATTTTAATAAGTGTTTGATAGCTAAAACTGGGCACAGAATCTTATTCTTTAGTGCAGGAATCTGCACAATATTATGTGCTGCACTATCCTGAAGGGTTTTGGTCCATTTCAACAAAATATGGGCACCAGGTTCTAGAAATAGGACATCCTGTCTCAAAATGTGCTTAGTTATATCAAACTTGAACCTAGAGTGAGGGGCAATGTTGGACATTTGAAGAAAAGCAAAGAATGCCAACAGGAAAGCTGCTCAGAATAAAGGGGGGGGGGGGGGTCCTGTAAAATATCACAAGTTTTGGAAATAGCAGAGAGTGTTGAAAGGTCAAATATACCCCTGGGGGTAGGGGCAAATTTGGAGTTGATTGAAATACTTCTTAAGAAGATGTTATCAAATGGTGAACAAACGGAGCCAGGTTCCAGCCGAAACTTTTCCCAGCTGTTTTTAAAGATGAGATATAATTGAGAAGAACTTTGTAAGAAATGGAATTGATGTGGAGAAATTCTATGAAAGCCAGCAAAGAATGTACTGATGGTTCAATCTTTTGCAAAAAAAAAATAAAACAGATTTCACTCTCAATCAGTCCAGCCTAGCTCAAATCCTAGCTTAAAGCTAATTTGCAAAAAAAAAATGAAAAACTTAGAATCTAAAGCTTCACACCAGTTGTCTCTTGACAGGTCAAAGCCCAAATGAATGAATCGTGTGTGCCGACTGGCCTTTTTATAGCCACAGATTTGGAAACCGACAGGCTGTAAGAGCAAAAATATTGCCGGCCTGTCGGTTACAGTTCCTGGCTTGTTTGTTAGTGTTACAGGCCTGTCGGTTGTTGTTTATGGCTTGTCTGTTTCATTTTAGGGCTTGTGGGTTACAAATATTCCCGACTCTAGGACCCAGTCAGTTAAAATTACCGACTGGCCTTGAAAGTGCACAGGCAGGCCTGTCAGGAACACCTACAGATAGGCTGACTAAAGTTACTGACAATACTGTAACATTTCCAGCATAGTCTGTTTGCCATCACATACAGTTGGGATCGCCATATTTGGGACAAGCTGTATACATGTTACAGACAGGCCTCTTTGATTAACGGACAACCCGGAAGTGTAACTGAGAGGCCATTAAGTTAACCGACATTCCTGTTGCTAGGTGGATGAAATTAGGGTCTGTTACAAGGGTCAGCAACGGTCCTCCCTGACAGGCCTGGAAACTACGACTGACCCTAAACGACTTAGTAAACATTGGTCCTGACTCTCAAAAAATACATAGTTACTATCTGTTTGGCTCCAGTTGAACACCAGCATAAGTGGCACCAGAAATACCAAAAAAAGTTCTTGGGTCTGTACGTTCACATGTTTTATTTACAAGAAAATAGATCTCACTGGTTATCAAGTTTGACGCAGGATAACATGGCCATGGGTTTGAATCCAGCTTATAACAATGTGTAGGAAATAGTAAAGACATGTTCAAATGACTGTTAAAAGGAATGTAAACAAGACTAAAAGTGATTCAATGTATATGTGCGAGCTTGAAAACACTCAAAGATACGAGTAGTGTACTAGAATGTATGAAAATCAGGTGAAAAAAGAAATTCTGAGTCGGATACTTCAAAAATCTTACCTAAAACTCAGATGGTCACACATCTAAGTAGTTATATAACCCATCCCCAGCAAGCATGATCATATGGGGTCTTTGTGGGCTATAGGCGGGCAAATATAGGTCCTATGAAGGGCCAAGGGGGGCATATTGGTCCCATTTATATAAAAATAAGTAATGTTCCCTAAATAGTACAAAATGATGAGAAAAATAGGTTTAATATTAGATTCTTTTGATATCGTGTTGATTTGGACTTGGTAAAGGGTGGTAACGAAAAGATTTATTGTCACAATGTTTAATATGGGTCCCATAATGGAAGGGTACTGCTTGCTGCTTGCCTTCAGTGATGAGACCTGCACTAATCATCCGAAGCCACAATTCATGAAAGAGCTCAGGCTTAAAAATTAACAACTTGATCTTCTTTGCCATAAGGTATACAGCTGGGAACTCACAGGTTGTAGGTTCAGACTTACAATTCATTGCTATGCACAAAGCCCTCAAAGGGGAGGGAAAAAGATACTGTGATCAGTCTGCCAATGTACATAGCTGGAAAGGTATAAGTTTCATCTCGGTCGTACTTTCCCACAAGGCATGGACAAACCGTGGTTTAGTGTTCCTCAGAGATGGTATAGATCTGGATCTACGTCACCAAACCAGAGCTGTTTTAGTGTGTTTTTCCACACTACCTGTGGGTGAGGGTTTATATGCTCTTAGGCACTGCTTCTTTCATACTGAATCTTCTGCTGCTCTGTGATAAATGTAAATGGTGTCACCTAGGCTGTACTTTACCATTGTGTGGTGTCATGGCACAACCCAATATCAAACTGAAGATTTTGTTGAAACACACATGTGTACTATAAACAGGTGAACATCTCGTGTATTTCCACAACTATTTTGTTCAATTTGTTAAGCAGTAGGCAAACTTCTTTGGCTCAGAATAAGTAACATTTCATCATATTCAATGGTTCTGATGATCCCTAAATCAAGAAGATGTCTTTTTATTGTAAAAATTGCTCCAAATAACTTATGTATTACTGTGCACACTTGGATGAATATATGTTTTTATAAAACTACATATAGCTAAATTTAATCATTTATCATGTTTTATACAACAGGAAAGTGTATTATGCAAATCTCTAGTTTTAGTGGGGTCGT
This sequence comes from Sabellastarte sp. h YS-2021, assembly GCA_964017235.1. Classification (NCBI taxonomy): domain Eukaryota; kingdom Metazoa; phylum Annelida; class Polychaeta; order Sabellida; family Sabellidae; genus Sabellastarte; species Sabellastarte sp. h YS-2021. Next base: position 34,954,905 of record OZ024933.1, read on the forward strand.
GCGACTGCTCCACACACAAGCTAAATATAGTCGAGGAACCCCATGTATAAAAATGGAAGTAGTGTATGCCAAACGAGATCAAGAAAACATAACAAAATAGCTTAAATAGCTAGATAAATGTGTACTTTTCATATATTTTCTGCAGTATTTGTTTTCACAATTTTTTTTATATTGTAAAGGTTAGTGAAATAGCTTTTATACCTACCAGTTCCAGAAGCATTGAGATAATCTCCACAGCTTCTGGCAAGGGTGGTTGTATCTCAGCAGTTATAAAGTGGTTTATAAACCTAAAAACCTTCCTGTTTACTAGTGAATAAAGAGTGTCTTTACATGCAGCTTTGAAGGTGTGTGAGTCACATTTTAACTTCAGGGGAGAGAGACTTATTGTATCTACCAAAAGATCAAACAGCCACTGATGGATAGTTGGAAAGAATGTGCTGATATGTGGAGTGGCTGATGGGTCCCACCTCCTAGACAGAGGGGGTTGTTTTTTGTGAATAGGTGCGTTAGTTTGGCGGAATACTATTTTAAAATTGAGCAGTGGCAACTAGATGCATTGGTAATATATATCTGAGGGAAAAGAGTCGCAATGAGGAAACTTTAATGGTTCGTTATACGACGACTGGGAAGTATAATTTTTTTTTAAAATCCATTTGACCTTTGAAATATAAAGTTGTAGGGCCTTGAAAGCTATAATGTGTTTCCGTAAAATATTTGGGGCACTAAGGTGCCACTTAGCAAAGTTTTTTAAAAGTTCCATTTTGATATGATCACTTGGCCTGGCGATGGTTTGACTTGTTAACCAACTTGTTGGTTACCTGTTTGGTTTATTTTGGCTAAAATCTTTTCTCTCATATATTCTTTGGTTTGTTATTACTTTGTTAACACTAATGTACAAACTGCAACACAACTGATCCACATTCACCCATTGTATGATAAAGATCAGCGTCAAAACCTGTTCCTGACTGCTACGATTCACAAGGATAACTCGTTAAAATAAACTGTTACTCATATGCCCTACCCGTTTGACTCATGAAACTATTCTTTTCCCCGGGAACTGATCACTCAGCTATATTTTAAAAGAAGAGTGAACAAGATAGGTGGTAGTAGTAAAGAAGTAAGCAGCAACACAATAGAAATAAGTCGTAGCACCAAAATGATTAGCAGCAAGTGCCGTGCAACCAGAAATATGCTGACTCATAAAGGTTTTTAAACATGTTTGGCAAATATAATGTGCATCTAGGATCTTACTCTCAACCTAACACTCCTTTGAATATTCACAGAAGAAATGTATCGTCATTCTGCAGAGACATAAGAAGTAAACAGACTGCCTTTTTGTGCAATTGTATGCATTTTTTGTGGAAAGGTCGCCACCGCCTCTAGTCTATTGTGAAATAGTATGTCATATTTGATGAACCACTGAGTGATGCAGCAAAGATACTGCTGCCAGGGTGCAGCAAAAATAAATGGGAGGTAGCAACAAGATAGGGTAATCTAATCTTTTCATATTTGGATACAGTGTAATCTCATCATGAGTAGATTTTACGGTTTAAGCTATCAGATCATAAAATAATTTATGATAATGAAGGAAAGCAGAGGAATTGCAGCCAAAGGAAAAATACAATGGCCCAGTTTATAGAATTAATATGAATTTTCTCAAAAGCAACACCCCGTTTTAAATGTTATATTTTTGCCTTAATCTTTGGTATATTTATTTTATTTATTTGGTGTTTAACATATTGCTTAGCACCTTGTCAGTTATATTATGACACGTGTTTGAAAAGCCAGAAGAAACAAGAACATGCAGTTGGTCAAGGTTCTGTACTGTAAACTGCTAACCAACAACAAGGTCAGGCTGATATCAAAGGTTCATGATTTCCAACTCTGGTCTCAGAGGTAGGAGGCGAGTGTGTTATCACTGTGCCACCAAATCTTGGTATAAGTTTCAATACATTACATGAATTATGTCATGGTGGTTTTTATAACAAGGGGCAGGTCTTTGCTTGTTTTCAAGAATCTGCAATCAAGGGGCAAGGTGTTGTTCATTGTAAAATATGTTTTATCCAGCCGTGGCTACTCATTCACATTTTTATATATATTGAATATCTTCATCTTAGACAAGAAAATGACATCCTTGGAACATGCACATTCTTGAAAATTAAATGGATATAATTGGGTCAGCTCAGGAAAGGCGCTTAGAAACAATAGTGTCCACAGGCTATTGCACACATACACACAAATTTACCAAGCACTTGATATTATAACAAAAATGAGGGCATATATCAATTACAATTTGAAGATCTAGGATTTTACAAGACTTTCTTATGGTTTCTGTGAAGGATTTTCTCTTAAAAATAATAATTATGTGTAACAGGATGATGCATTAAAACTATGAAGGCTGAAGATGTTTTTAATCAATAAAAATAGCTATGTGTGGATGACGCATGAAAAGCTAAGAAGGCTTTCCTAAATATGTGTGTCAAGAAGGAGGCTTTGTCTTTAAATAGTGTTCATCCAAATAGTATGGGACACCTTTCACAGAATGTGGAAGAAATGTTGGTGCAATATCAAGAAACTTGCAAATCCAACGAATATTGATGAGAGATAAACTATTTTTTTAACTTCGCTATAATCTTTTATCTGCTACTGGAACAAACCCCCAAAAGCCATTGCCATTCATAGTGCATGTTTATTCTACTCAAACTTTTTGGGGGAATTTTTGTTGCTCCTATTTCAAAATGAACCTTAAAGACTTAATCCCTCACATAACATGGGCTAAAATGTGCTGACTACTTCCTGCGGTTTTGCAAATTTGCCACCATTTAAAATTGAAATATGCAGAAAACTGTAATGCTCATTTCCAGTTACCCCTTCCCCAAGACAATAAAAAATGATATGGGATAATGTTTTTTATTATTATAATAATGCATTCTTTATGTCATAATAATGTATTACTCCATGCTATAACACAGTAGGCGGCTATTTATTTGAAATAAAATTCTGTCACTAAACCAAACAGACAGGTAAGTAAACATCACCTTCCCCCAAAATTAAACCTAAGTTTCCATATAACCCAGGCTCCTCTCGGGTGTGCAAATTTCTTTGCAGACCCGAAAAGCAGCAATTAAAGTATTTAATTTATCCATAAACCCCATGAAATGTGACAGTAAGGCCATTTAGATAATATTTAAATCTATACAATTAAAGGCTGGCCATTATAGAAGGAGACATTATGAATAATGTCTAAATTTTATATTTTCCAAACCCTGTCACCAAACGACAAGCAAGCTACAATAGCAAACCATGCCCAAAATAAAGGTTATTCAGTTTTCCATAAGACATCCCAAGCAAGGGTCGGGTGCCCAACCAAGGTTGAGGACCCGACCAAAGCAGTAACAATTAAATTTTTTGTTTGAACATTGAGTTACCCCATTAAAAGTGACAGAGAAAGCTGGCACTGCTACAGATTTACTTGGAACTTTACAAGAGCAATGCATGGCTTATTATAAAATTGTATTGCAGTTTTAGTTACTTTATATTAGAAAACATGATAATATGTAAAAGAAGACTGCCAAATGCCAAGCTAAAGAAAAAGATGGTGCTGAAAGGCACGTGAAACCTGAGAGGAAGCAGCAGGGACAGATTTAATGTAAGACCAAACTGCCTGGGAAGACCAAGTCCCATGTTTCATGATCTCTTGCAAAGAGACCCCATTGTGAAAGGCCCATGTGGTGGCCGACTTTCGAAAAGAATGAAAAGTAAAGTGTGGAGATACTTGTAATACAGCAGAAACCAACTTCAAATGCTTCCTAGCTGCAGAATCAGCCATTGGAACATTGATGCCATTTACTTGGAGTACAAAAAGTGGCGAATTTTTGGAAGCAGGAATCTGAGCAAACATTTGCTGTAAGGCAGCAACAGGGCAGAGTGCAGACCGACCTAACATTGGAATGGAAATGGTGGAAGTATCTTTCCTTCTTTTGCATAGTCTTAGACCATTTAACTATAATGGTAGCAAATTTCCCTCCAAAGATTATGTCACCTCTGGTGAGATGTCTTGTTATATCAAATGCTCTAGCAGAATGTGGCAATATATTTGACAATCTCAAAAAAGAGAAGAAAGAAAAGAGGTACAATGCTTTGTAGACTACTGGATGTTGGAGAGCATTGCAAACTGTAACAATCTGCTGCAAAATGTCTATGGAAATCAATTTAACAGTTTTAGGTGTAAAAACTGCATTTATCTTCAAGGATTTAATATATAGTGAAATTCTTTCATCTTTGAAAGGTTGGGTATTCAAACCATATACAATAAACATTGCTCTAATAGCAGCCATAGAATTGGATATATTGGTTTGGGACATACCACTATAACAACAAAACTCCATGAATGCAAGTAATGTAATAGTATTCACCTGTAGCAGTTGTATGCTTTCTGACTCAAGAAAAGCTATGAACTGCTTAAATGCTCTGTGATACTGAGCCCATGTGGCTGGCCTAAAACCACTCTTGAGCCTATGCAAGGCTGAGGTTGAGAACTGTGAAAAATTCCCATGCAAATCTAAAAATAAAAAGAGATATTAGATATTTTCATTCAACTTTGTATGATCAAGATGCACTGGCATCCATTCATAATTTGGAACTAACGTAGAAAGTAGATGAAATTGCCTGTCAGTGCCTTGCCATCTAGACAGCAAATCTGCTGTTTCATTGTGTATACCTGGGATGTGGTTGACAATTAATTGTATATTGAATACTGATGTCAATAACCAGATATTCCTGGCACATGTAGCCAGGATACCATCCCTCGCTCTTCCAGTTCGTAGTACTTCCACAACAGCCATATTATCACATTTAATTTCTATAATTTAATCTTGCCAATAATGACCCCAAATTTTTAATGCCACCACGATGTTAAGAATTTCCAGGTGCATTATTGTATAATCTTTAAAATTGAAAGGTATTGGAAGGACATAAACCATATTTGCAAAGCAAGCCCCAAAACCAGTTAAACATGCATCTAAATGAACTGTGTGATGAGGTTTTTGGTGGTCATAGAAAGTAATGCCATTATATTGCCAAAGAAAGGTATTGAACCAATTGAGATCCCTGTGAAAAGGCTGATGAAGTTTGATATGGGATCTGGAAGTATTATCCCTTAATAATTGAAGCATTCTATTAAGGAAAAAACGGGCTGGCTTAATACATTTGGTTATATATAAGAGAGAACCGATCAGTGACTGTAACTGATTTTTTGTAACTTTTCATTTGGAAGCGAAACTTAAGCAAATATTATGAATTTCTTGTAACTTTTCTTGAGGTATTCTAAGGGTTCTAGTGACTGTGTTAATTTCTACCCCTAAGCAAACTGCACAAGTTGTAGGGGCCACCAGCTTCGACTGACTGATTTCTAAGCCTAATTCTCGCAGCAAACGAGTTAAGGTATTATAGGAATCATAAATATGCTCTGGTAAACCAGTATAGACCAGATCATCAATATAATTGTAGAGATGTGGGAATTTGAATGAATCTTTCATAATGAAACGTACTGCATCGGTACAGCACTGAAAAAATACGGAACCGTGCCGGAATCCGAACGGCAGCGTACGGTCGATAAATAGTTGTTGATGTTGAAGTCCTAAAAGGTCCAAGTCCCCAGGATCGATTCTGATATGCCTGAAGGCTCGACTTATATCAATTTTATAAATCTTTGCACTTGGACCCAGTCTTTTTAAACTGTTAACTATACTGTCTACCGATGGATAGTTCAAATGAAAATAAGTATTTAAGTACTTATCTTTTGCTGCCCCATCATTTACAGATTGGCCTGGTGGAAAACTCAAATCCAATATAACACGCCTATTAGCCGAATTAGGCTTTTCTCTTGTGAGAAAAGGAGAAACATGACAAGGGAAGGGGTATGCATCAAAAGGGCCTAATATTGCCCCATATTCTATTTCTGTATTAATATATTCATTAACACGATCCGGAAATTTTACTGCTGAGGCATGATTCTCATAAGTAGAAGACAAGCTTGTAGAACGGTCAAAATCCAAAGGAAAACCGTATTGCAAGAGATCAATGATCTGTTTGTCCCAATATGCATTTAAGTACGACTTCCATGCGGGTATATTGAACTGACTGTTAACAGGGATTCGAGCTCCCATGAAATTAGGCATAGCCGACTTCCTAATGATTTTATGAGCTTCTATAACATTAGGAACATCAGTCCAAATGATATCCTCCCCTGTGTAGACCATCAAATCATTCAAAGGCAAAAACCCGAATTGGCTACCATTTTGTTGAACACAATTTTGATAATCCAGTGAAGTATGTTTATTTATATGAATAGCATCTGGAATATTACGTCGACGCTTGTAACCAGGGTTGGATATGTGATATAAGATACGAGTTTCATCAGTATGTATATCTTGCATGCATGCTAATTCATGACATGCTTCCACTTTGTCTGTATCAGTGACCATGGTATTGTGATTGTGCTGAGAAGTAATTATGACTGTTGGTTCAGTCATTTGCACATCACCATAATAATCATGACTAGGCAAAACACCCAATTTAGCCCTATTTCCGTTTTTATTGCCCCTGAATAACGAACATGTCTTCTGAGTATTACTCAAGTCATGATCAGGATCCTAAGTGTCATCACCCAATTTTTTCCTAGTTTTGTTTTTATTGCCTTCCAAAATTTTTGAAACATACACATCAGGATTTGTCTTGTGACACAATAAACCCAATGTTGGCCCCGTTTTGTTTTTATTGCCCTTAAAATTTGTTTGAAAAGTGTCACAGTTGGTTTGTTGATGATCATCATTCTGAAGGTCACCCATGGAAGTAAGTATCTCAAATCTATTAGAAGTTATAACTGGAAATTCCTCCCCAATGCGGTTTCCTTTGTTTAACGACTGATCAACAACATCGCAGTCGCCATACAAGGATTTGGATTGCGTCAAACAAGCAGATTGCGTTGGAGTGCGTTCCGAATGAATGCATTTCGACACAGCCCTCCCAGATGCCTGTGTTAGCTTACAAACCGGGGTCTTAGGTGGTTTTGTTGCTTTAATAAATGACATTTGTTTGGAAACGCGTTCTTTGTGTCCAAGAAGGGACTTGCCATTTTTAAGCACCTGAGCATACGATTTCTTTGTAACCACTGTATTAACAGACTTATTAATTGCAAACCATCGTTGCCATTGACCACGTGTAGCCCAGAGCTGATCTTTAAGGTCACTGTAAGGTATATTTTTATTTACAAAAGATCTAGTTCTATGGGTGGACACCGACTTGTGTGCACCCATGGCTATTCGTTTTTTGAATTACTTTTTTGTTTATTCTTGCAGTCAATTTCAGCATGAGGAAAGGTTTTGCCTATTGCTGCAAAGCAGGAAGCACAAATGTGCTTGTAAAGCACCCCCCTGGTCTCATGGGACTTTTTCTGAACACACGTGCCCTGGTTAAAGTATATACAAGGCATTGATTTGGTGGTCTTGCCGAATTTTTTGTTAGCACTAAAATTGATGCTTTTGAGCATTAGCTCTTCTAATTCTATCTATAGCCGAAATATCAGCATATGACCTAACTTCACCTTGTTCCATGCGACACAGCAACACTGCATGGCTGGCTTTTGCCGAAATCCAAGAAAAATCATTTGCATCATCCATGAGAGAGATCATATAATCAAGCATATGTTGTCGAATTTCTGGATCAGCCTCCTCCCTCATGGTTCGACCAAAGCCAGCCACCCACTGTGTAACCGATAGCTGGTCGTATGAGACACGTTCTTTGTTAAGACCTGATAGTATGTACTCATGTGGCCATTTGACCTTAGTTTTGACCATAACTTCTATGTTTCCACCTCTCTGAGATTTAAGTTTGCAATTTCAGTAAGTTCCTGCAACCGTTGTTCAACTTTTAGTTGAATCAAAGCATCTTCTTTCACCGACTGTAACGTTGGCAAGTTGCACTCATTATAAGTGTCAAACTGTTGACTTGCCTTAGTAGTAATCCCTTTCTTTGGTTTACTTTTTGTACTTTTGATTTTAGTCTTATCCGAAGTTTTCTTACAGCCACCATTCTCAATTTTATCCAATCTATTTCCTATGTGTTGCAACTGTTGCAAAATCTGTGAATTAATAACCGACTGAACCTGTAAATCCGAAGACAAGTCATGCACTTGATTATTTGAAGCGTGTCCTTTGTTGTGATTTGTCACAGTTTGACCAGATATGGACTGAGTTTCATTATCCGAATGTTTAACTAAAGTTTCACAATCAATGTCACTGTCCGAACTATCATGAGAATCAGACACATCTACGCTATTATGAACTGAAGAATCCGTATGATTCAATAAATGATTCAAAAATTTGCTATCATCTGCTACCTCGATTTCAACAGGAAATTGCACAGTTTCTTTGCTGCTAGATCTGAGATTGTACATAACGGGTCATGAATAAAATACTAAAAAAACTAATAACTGCACACGATATCACAGTTCCATCTGATAGTTATTAACACCACTGTAAATAGCTACATTAACATTGACAAAATATGCAGAGCAAACGAACGAGAATATAATTACATAAAACACGTATAACTATAAAAATGGTAAAATACTAAAATACTAAACAACATAAAAGGCAAACCATACAGTAAGTGTCACCACATGCAGTATTAAACCATATAACTCTGCATGAATATTTCTGTGTGTGTCCTCGTTGCTTGTCAATGTTAAAGTGGAGGAGTGCATGTAGAAAATCAAAGAGGTCCCACGCTGGTCAGTCTTGACCAATAGAAGAGAGTTATGCAAATTTTTTGGTTGTCACTAAATGAAGGAACAAGGGAGCCGAAATGAGTCTGATGGCACCCCAATGCCATCCTCCAAATTAGTCAACAATATAATAAATTTTGAGAAAAATACATATTTCTGTATGTTTAATTGTAACTAAGGTTACCTACACAAAACCCATCAAGATTAACAGATTAACATGTTTAGCTGATTTTCTGTGTCACACTTTAATGTTATTTACTTATATTTTCCCGTTTTTCTTACTTCTGCAAAGGAAGTTTTATCTACTCCAGTCTAATGTGGACTTTTATAACACTGAATCTCCATCATTGATAGACTCTAAGGCACAACTCTAAATGCATTAAATAGCTGCAAATAGTAAAGTTTGAGCATTTTCCTCTGATGGGGATGTTCCACTGGTGCTGACCCTATAACCAACTTTACGACTCTAGCGTCAGTTTGAAAAGTCGTTAATCCGTGGATAAAAATGCAGAAAAAAGCGCACAAAAATATGGGTTGGTTTCACCTCCGGGACAGGACATGGGGTTGGGGTATTTTTTTCCATGACTAGATGGGAAACTACCAAGACAAGCCATAAACCCCTTACAGACAAGCGGTATCAGGCCCCGACAAGCCATACTGACACACTAACAGGGCTGGAACAGTTTCCCAACCCGCCCAAACAGTACTGATTAATTTCAGGAGTCAGGATCACAAGTTGGGATCAAACGAATACTTTGTAAACACACTCTGGCTGCTACACATCAAAGAGACTTTCTACAAAAGCTTAGGGTACTTAGTTTTGTTTTTTGTTTTTTTTTCTGTTTTGTTTGAGTTCAATATTTTGAATTCCAATATGATTTTCAGACAGAAAAGGAATAATCTTAACCCAAGACCAGCACCTGCCCTACAACTAGCACCTTCACCCCAGCCAGAGCAACCACCCAGGAGCACAAGATAACCACCAAACCCCTGAGCCATGTCCTGGGTCCTTCAAAGTGAAGAAAGAGGATGCTATAGAACTCTCCTGGCTGACTAATAACATACTAATATCCCAGTTTACTAGAATTTCATAAAGATGCAGGATGCATTTTTTTACCTCATTGAAGAACGCATACACCACTACATGAAGAAGTCAGTCACCAATTTAGGAAGCACTTAGAAACTGGCAATAACAGTGAGGCACCTGGCAACAGGAGTAACCTTCACGTCCTTGCAGTATCACTGGCTGGTTATCCAAACCATCATACATAAATTCATCCCTAAGTTCCACCGGGCCATCTTTGATGAATTCTAGGAAGAATATTTGACCTGCCCAACTAAACCTTAAGATTGGAAAGGTGGAGGAGAAGTTGAGAACCAGATGGAATGTTCCGCATGCTGTAGGGGCATCAGATGGGAAATATATCACAATGAAGAATCCAAAGAAATATGGGAGTGAATATTACAATTACAATGGATTATTTTCCCCAGTGCTGCCAACACTGGTTGACACTGAATACAGATTCCTCTGGGTAGATGTTGGATCAAGTGGAACGTCTTCAGATGCACAAATATTTAACTGCAGCAAGTTGAAGGAAGAGATCAAGGATGGCACCTTTCAGCTTCCAGCACCTGAACCCCTGGGGGCTGCTGGCTGTATGGCTGGGTGACAATGCCTTTGCTTTGATGCCATGGCTTGTGAAACCCTACAGCAGGAAACAACTTGCAAGGGAAGAGAGAATAGCAAACTACAGGGCCTCAAGAGGCAGGAGGGTAGTGAAGAATGTGTTTGGATTGCTGGCAATCACATCCAGGGTCTTATTGGGCACAGTGGAGCAAAGGCTTTAGGATGTGAAAGACATTGTTTTGACATGTGTGGTATTGCAAAACATGCTGACGACATACCAGGACAGAGCAGAAAGAGCAGCCTCCAGCAGATGACATAGTAACCCCCAAAAATTAACAGGTGGTGTATATTCCCGATGACAACTACAGGAATACTTCGACGTATGCCAAAGAGTGAGACCTACTGAAATATTGCTTCATTCATATTTGGCTGAGGAGGAGGACAGGATCAAAGATGTGCCAAGAAACTACCCTGGGGACAGAAGAAGCTGGCATCTATCAGTTCATTTCAGGCCTATCCAATTATTTCCAAGAACTATTTAAACTAGTGTAGAACTGATCCAGGATATTTAAAAGGACTATTGTGGGTGATCGCACTTCTTACACAATAGTTGAGGTGTTGGGCAAGGGTTGGGGTATGTTCTTTCTGAGTCCCGTTGTTTAACATAGAAATGCTTGATTGCTTTTATTATAGGAGGAACTTATTATTTATTATTACTTGTGCCACAGCCAAGTGTCTATAAACATTATGAATTTGTACATATTTCAGTGGACCCAATAAAGTTTCAGAAATGGGCAAAACATTCACTACTCTCTTATTCATTGCAACACTATTTCATTGTCCACATTATAGTTAACAAACTATGCAATTCGGCCTCATTTTATATCAGAAAATTACAATGAATATATTTTCATTGAACTCTCAAACGTTAATGACACTTAAAATAATATATCATGTTGTTGAATGAAATTTCTGTCTACCCCGTCTGATGATGCTCCAAGGATAGAACAATAAACGTCACTTACAACACACTATATTGGCCAATACGTACTAGCTGGACAAGATTCTGCACTGTAAACTGCCTGGCATCAGTAAGCAACTACCAACTTTGTGGCCCTGGATTTTAACCACCAACCTCAGAGGTCAAGGGCGAGTGTTGTTACTCACTACAGCTATGAGCCCCCGACAATGCACAAAAATCAAATTTACTCTAAGGTCTAAAGCTTGTGCATACCAACAATGATACAAAGTCATACAATATGGTGAAAGGATTAAAACTGGTATGGCATAACTTGTCTATAAGCAAACTGATAGCTAATATGAAAAGGTTTGATTTTGAATAATTATCCATTTTCATTGGATTGTTAGTTATGGTTAGCTTATTGTATAGATCTGTAATAATAATTAACAGAATGTTCTGATTTTGTGGTCCGATTTTGAAACTTTTTTCACTATTTTCTTCAGCTTGAAGAGAGCTCCTATCTGATCATATATGAAATTAAATATATTGTGTTGGATTAGTGTGGTGCTTGCTGCTCTTAACTGTGTAGATGTGGATGTAGATGCAACGAAATTCTAAAACTATTCCAAAATTAAAATATATTAGACAGCATAACTTGTACATTTATCTTCAAAATTGACCAAAGACGATATCCTGAGAAATAATCCAATGTAACAAATGTGTAAAATTACATTGGAGCTTGCCAGTAATGAAGATCTTTAAGTGCATAATTTTAACCAACTAGTGTGCATTGGTTTCCTCCACCCTCTCAACTACCAGTGATAATATGACCTGTGCATTGTGTTAAAGGCCATGGCAAAAAACAGCTTATCAGTCTATGTAGGAGAAACAATGATGGAATTTTCGCAAAAGAATTGAGAACACAGAGAATCAGTGACAAACACGAAGAATTCTTGATTATTTCCTTGTTAAGACATGAATCCTTGATTAGAGATGATATAGAGACGTTTCGTTTTTAATTTGTATGCAGTCAAATTGGTAAAATGAGGGAAAACGCAAGTTCCCCTGTTTCTTCAAATTACCTGCACTAGCCTATCTAGGAGCACATCCTGCTGTTCAGTACACCCAGTTCATCGTTCTGACCCTTACTGCATTGCCGGTGAAGTTCCACAACCAGTCAAGTTCGTCACATGTAATTTATGATGATATTAAACACTCTGCACAATCTGCTTTTATTGTAGAATTAAGCATCACTTACTTTTACTTATCCTTTTCGCTCCTAGTGGAGCATAAGGCGAAAACATATCCTCCAACTTGATATGTTTGTCTGTCTGCTGCTGCCCATGCTGCATCATCCCAACTCTTCCGTCCTATTATTGTTCAATTCTCTCTCGGCCATCTTCCGCCATGTTTCTTTTGGTCTTCCTTTTTTCCTCTTCCCCTCTGTCTTCCATTGTAAAACTATCCTTCTGTTGTCATTTCTTTCTTTTCTCAAAATGTACGCGATATACCTCCATGTTTTTCTTTATTTTCCTCTACTGTCTTGACATTTGTCTTTTTCCTCAGTTCACTGTTGCCTTTTTCATAGAATTACGCATTACTATTGTTTAAATATAAATGTTGGTTTCACTGAGTAGTTTCAAGAGCAAACTTTACTGAGTGATGAATTCTATTGGCTAAGTAGTACATATCAGGGGTGCAATGTTATATATGATGATACATTGTCTGTTGCAGTTCATATGAAAGAAAATGCACAATAAAACATCTCCATAAACGTCCTTATAAATTTCAATACATAATTTATTTGGATTTCATTCGGTTTAAAATGGTATTGAATACATTGTATACAAGAAGATGCACAAAGGTAGTGTATGATAGCTTGTTCTGATTCCACACTGAAATCTGTCGGCACTGGCCCAAGGTCAAAGTTCCCATTCAGTGGCCATATTAGGACACGTGTTCAGCTTTGTTTGGGAATCAAAACAACACAGAGGTGACAGACTGTGAATCTGCAAATCTGCTGACCGCCCAGGACTCTGAGGACCTGGTTATGTACAAGAGAACGTGTACTATATTTGTAACTTGAAGTATTGGATTCAAACCTAAGATCTGATGGATGGCAGGAGAGTGTGCTATCCACAATACCACCACGCACAAGACCACAGGCAAACCAAGTAAATCACAAACAGCAATGATTTGTTAAATTTCCGAGCATCTCCATACAGTTAACCAACACAGGTCCAGACAGGCAGACATACACGCATACACCCAGACAGGGGGATTTTATAACGGCACTAATTGACACTTGAGTAAACAGTTGTAAATGTCCTCAGTTTTTCCAAGGAAATACTTTTGTTTTGACGCAAGTCTGGAAAAAATATCCCGGTCCACTAGGTTTATCAGTCCCCCAAATATAAACTCACTGCCATGATATGTCTGCTGGGGTCTTTAACATACATATATTTATTGTTTTCCACAAAATGAAATGCTATAACATGTACTTTAACAACAAACAGGCATGACAAAATAGGAATTGTCATATATATGTTTACACGTATCAAGATGTATGGTTGGGGTATAGTGGGTAACATACTCGACCCGCAACTTTCAAGTTATGGGTTTGGCCCTGAATTTTGGTGAGTTACAGGGTGTAACTACCATGCATTGTTAAGTTTCTTTTGTGAGATATGACAGATGCATATATCCATATAAATGCACTATAAAACAACATCAACCCATGTTATACTGATTGAGTTGTATATTCTGTTTGCATATGCCATATATTTGTGTATTGGTTGGCCTTATTTGGCACAACTGCAGTAAAAAAAAAATTCAAATTTGCCAATTTGTGTGTAAATCAGTGTCCTTCACACAAAATTAACCAATGCATTTACTGTTTTTTCCTATTTGTGCCGACTTAAGGTGTGTGCCAAATCACTGACATGGACCAGTATATGATCCTCTGTTGTGAAAGAAATGTTTCGCGTAGGCTGTTGACTAGTGAATCATAGAACAAACGGATAGGCTAACATAATAAATATCTATGTGTGGAAGACATGGGGTGCACTTAGCCTATTGCACCAGGGCCCCAGCACCTCATTTAGCGGGAGTGTACTGCAATAGACAAAGGAAAATGGTAACAGATCTGTGACGTTACTACTGGATATAACAGCCTGCCTTGGATCCCTGATCCGAACAGCAATGAGGTTATATGTGAAATCTATTATTTCATTAGTTTTACCATGTTATGGTTTATTTGCATCTGTTACTCAAGAAAAAAAATTTTGGCCCATGAACAATGAGTGGCTTGGCTTGATTCAACCCATTGTCTAGGTCATGCACAGAATGAACTTTTCCGTGATGGTTGATAAGGATGACTGGTTCAAGTTTAAAGTTTCTGTTAACACCTTTTTATTGATTATCTGATGTAAGACAGTTTAAGGGGATGTGGAAGAAGTTTGTCAACATTGAACACTGAAAACACTGTGCACTGAAAACAATCAGCCACCTGCATGCAGCTTGGAACTTTTCATTTTTTTTGTTGGGTATGGGATTCAAATCAATGACCTGACAGGTGGGGACTGTTTGTTTAACACACCATTTCCCCCCCCCCCCCATAGGCTGGAGGAAAACAGTACATACAAGATTCTGTACTGTTACTCTGAATAATGTGCGTTATAATCACCGTAACTACCCTCCTCCCCAGAGAGGGGGAAAGGGTAATGCAGTCGGGTCCGTCAGTTTAGTTGCACATAACTTAACACTATACATTTGATCTTGGTCATAATATTACACCCCATGTGGGTTCTACTGGTGGCTAGGTCCTCCACAAAGATGATTGGCATCCAGATCAAGTCTCCAAACTTTCTCCATATTATTCGAAAATATTTTTATCAGCACAACACAGACGTGAGGGTTTATGTATTCACAGATAGTGCTTGTTTACACTAGGTAGATTCTATTAGCATCCAAAAATTATTCCCCTCCTCCCAGGTTATACCCCTGAGTAAAAGCCGGGAGGAGTCTCACAGAATTCCAGTATCTACCCAGGGATAAAGTGAAGGGGCTAAAGATCAAAGTCAACATGTAAGGTTATATCAGAGCAGGTCACAAGTAAATGTTTTAAAGTGAAGGAGAGAATATTCTTACCAGTTATAAGAGGGGCTGATTTCACAAAGGGACTTAAGGCTAGACTTTGGTCTTAAATTTTGTTAAAATAATACGGTATGTGGTCTCAGACTTTTTTTTACAAAGCAGTTAAGTCCATGAAATTGCTAAGTCAGTGGATTTAACTTTAAGTCTGATAGGTAGTGGGCTTAAATTTTGCAAAGAATGTTTAAATGTGGCCGCCAGAAACTTTTCTCCACTTCAAAATTTGAAATGGCTGTAAATAAAGTATAATTATATAGTACACTTCACTGGAGCAGCCTTTGGGAAGTTTATGTGTGGTAACACTCCCATCTGACAAAGTACATTGCATCAAGTATATACTCCCAGCAATTTTGTAAGTTTGCAGTTTTAAATTTATTTATGATATATTTAAAAAAAAATGGATGATGATATTATATTGCGTCTTTGTCTATAACTTGATTATAGACTATATTGTGTCTTTGACTATAACTTTGATTAAAGATAATAGTTCTACCTTGGCTTATGTACTCACCTAAGTTTATTCTGTTTTCAACAATCTGGATTTGGACACTGTAAATCAACCTTTCCCATAGCTCAGCATTTTGTAATGTCTGCTGGCATTGGGTGATTTTTGTTGTTTGTGTCTAACTACTGCATATAAATGAACCAAGTCTGCAACCACCTAAAAGTTCATTGAGGGCATATTATCACAAGTTACTCATCTGTTTTCCAAGTTTTGTTAATTTTATCATTGCAAATTAAGTACTGCTGCTAATATTAACCAGAACAATACGGGTGGGTAACGGTTAAAATGGATAAACAGCAATTTTTCACCAAGTAAAGACAATAAGGGGAAAATACTACTTCAGAAAGAGGTGATCCAGTATGAAAAATGTAGGATATTGATACAGAGAAAGAAGAGTGTCTCCTATGTGTGCAAATCATTTTTTCCCCAAAATGTACTTTTAGGTTTATTTGGTACAACGGTGTTTTCTTGCATTATTCAGAAACCCTGGAAATCATTTCTGACATGTGTGACTTAGGTAAATATTGCCTGTTCCATCTTGTAACACCCTGAGGTTACTTGTGCATGTTTGCTGTGAGGTCTCACATATGTTGATGGTTTTATTTCCACATAGTCATCGCTGTTTACAAGTCTATTCAAATCTATTCAAATCTATAAGGTCATTGCCAATAATTTTGTTTACTAGCTATGGTTGTTTGTTCCTCACATTTGTGTATCACAAACTCTAATAGCCCAATCTACTCAATCTTATAAACAAACTTTTAGCAAGGCCTCTAGCAACATTGACTGTGAAAATTACTCAACTGTAGTCCACATTATCCAACCATATCCACTGTTATGAAAGTATTCGTGAGGTCTCAACTGGCTGTTGAATGGAATTTATAGCCCTTACCTTGACTTTTGTAAGGCGGTCAATGACCCGCCACTGTGGCCTAGTGGATAACACACTCACCTAGGAACACAGAGGACGTGGATTCAAACCCAGGTATAGGCAGATACATAGTAGTGCAAATGAGCACTTAAAATGTTGGTCCTTTTTTCCATCCAATCCCCAGTGGTAGGCCAAAGAACTTCTAGGACGATGATAAATGGTCATCATTGAGCTTCTGTCTTTCAATTAAGGAATTGTCAGTAACTTGAGATCTGGGGGCTGTACTTGTACAGTCGGATGGGTCATATAGCCCTTGAATCCTGTGGTACATGTACATTTTGCGCTGAGTATAAATACAATATAATACAAATACATTACAACCTAGAGGTTAGCAAGTTTGATTTTTGAAATAATGAAGTGATATTACTATTTAGAAAATTAAATAGCAAGTTAGCTGTCTGTTTTCCTATATTGACTATGGACATTACCCGTATCCCAAATTACAGAATTCTATGAGATGACTTTAATGTACCACGTAGCCTTACAACTTGATGGTGGATGATCAAGTGAATGTTTATGACCACTTGCTCTTTGCATTAATAGAGGAGGAAAAAAGCAAGTTTTTTTATCTAAATAATTTCAAAAAGGATTTTTGACAAAAGCTTTTGTTGGTCATGACTGATTTAAAGTCTCCCTACTAACTACTGCTCAGGCCATTGGTCTGTATCCTGGTTAAGGGGGCCATGGTGGCAGAGTGGTAAGCGATGTGTTGAAAGCGATGTAAAACCCCAAATAAACAAATAAATGTATCCTGGTTAAGGGCTGAAGAGGGAAACTTGGTAGTTGGTTATCAAAGACTTATGGTTTTCAGTGAAGAACCTTAACCACTTACTATTCTATGCATCAGTCCATCTCGTGACTGCCAGTACGTATATGACTCATATAATGTGTTAAAATGAATGTTAGTCCCAAATCAATTAATCAGCAAATCAATCATTTATTCAGTCGAAACTGCTATGTCTTGAAATATCACAAAAACAAAACTAACCAATTATGTTGATTTCTCTGAGTACATTGATGGATGCACATTATCTATAACCTATTTTAGTACTATACTGTATAACTGTACAATTGAAATATTAATTTTTAATTATTATCGTTTAAGTAGACCTATCATTCATAAATGTATTTATTTTCTGATTTACACTTTATGAATAACAATCGCTTGTTATTTTCTTCCTGTTGATAAAAGAAAAAAAACAGAATGTCTAAAACTGTAATTAATGTTTGCAGTAAAGAGGGATGTGTGGAAGTACTTGTCACTGTGTATAAATACACACACATGTAGTGGTGTTCTCTCAGGCTCAGACAATAGGAAATATCCACTTCTTTAGAAAGGTTATAAGGTGGAAATATGTGTACATATGTAGTTACAAAATCAAAGTTTGGCGTTTTGTGTTCTTTCCAACAGCTAAGGTGTATATTAGGACAAGTCTTCCGTCAAATCACACGTGTTGTCATAGCATGGATTTGAACCCATAGCGGCAGCATTTTGGCAGTTTGAAATATCCTCCCATCTCTCATGACGAGCATTAGAATTTAATGCTCTGGCCTAAAGTGGAAAAGCTTCCTTTTTCAGTACAGAATCTTGACCAATTAGTATGCACTGTTTCCCTCCACCCCTTCAGTTACCCTTTCAGGATGTAAGCAACACAATCAAATACTCATTCAAACCAAGGGCCACAAGCAACAGAGTTAATACCTGGATCACAAATTTCCATGCTTGCGCAAGAGCTGAAAGCAAATGGGTTTTGTCTACCTTCGGTTGTGGTTCTTTGGTTGGGTCCTACCCCATAATTGGGTAGGATGCATTTTGTTGGATTCTGTGGGATTCACATTTGGATTGGATGCATTTTGTTTGGATTCTGTAGGATTCATATTTGGGTAGGATGTAATTTGGGCAAATTTGATACAACTTGGAAAGTGACTTGCACTTTGATATGCATCTTTAGATGTTTGAATTAGCCGTTACGTCTTCCTCTCATAAGCTGTATTACAACATACAAGCTTGTAAGGGGGCGGGCCAGATATCTATACAGGCTGCCTCATTCTTTAATGTGTACTACCCAAATACAACGTCTCTTTTTGGTAGCATAAGGCCACAGTCGTCAACAGGAAAGGAATTCTTATTGGACTTTTATAGCGCTTAATCTCCCCAAATAAGAGGACTCTAAGGCGCAAAGGAAGTATGTACAGAAATAACCTCGTGGAAAGGTTTGACCAAAGCATAGATGAATAAATGTAACCAGGTAACTTTTTTTTTTTTTTTTTTTTATTAGCCTCTTTAGTAGATGATTATTACAAAACAAATGTTACATAAGTTACATCAATTAACGCATACATCAGTCACATAAATGGTCATATAGTTTTCCATACCTTTGTTTAAACACCTTCACATTGTTAGTAACTGTAAAAGATTCTTTCAGAACTCTAACTTTATTTTTGACATGTGCAATATAGTCTGGAAACCAAATCCTTTATTTATTATTTTTTTTAAGTTAATGAACCACTTGCCAAGTATGATAACATAGTTATAAGTGTAATAATGTGTGTCAGTTGTAGAGGTTTTAATGATACCAAGAAGCACTTCACATATTGAAAGACTAAAACTTTCCCTCGTAAAAGAATTCAACCAGTCATAGACGTTCATCCAAAAGTCTTGTGATGCGGCACAGTAGTAGAAGTGATGTTCAATGGTATCTATACATAAAATACAGTAATTGCAAACAGCAAAATTAACAAGATTCCACTTAAAGAGATTGTACCCACAATTGACAGTCCTGTGTAAGATTTTGAATTGGAAACTTTGTAAATACGGTTCTTTACTTATTTTATGAGCCAGGCTAAAAATTTCGGACCATTCTAGTTTTTCTAAGAATGGAAATAAGTCAATCCACGTGTACAGTGCAGTTGGAGCTTTAATTTTATTGTTTACTAATTCCCAGTATATCTCTGAACTTTTAAGTTTAAATAATTCTTTTGGTTTTTTATTAATTTGTATGTTAAATTCAGACAACCTTTAAAAACTTTCTGCATGTATTTGAAACTTACGTTTCCATGTTACCGGTATTGCTGAAATAAGACATTGTATATCAAGAATGGTTGCTTACCAGGTAACTTACATCTTGATATTTAGTTACAAAAGCTTCGACTAAAATAAAACTGCTCAAAAATAAATAGAATAGAAAAAAGCAATTAAATTGAAATCAAGAAGTTTTGCTGGTAGGAGTTATGTTCTCCTTATAGAAAACCCATGCAACATTCATGACAATAGAGGTGTGTTTTATTATATTTTTATGATCCCAAAATGAGGTTTTCTGACTAAATGTCAATATGTTATTATGATAACAAAAACTAGCCTTTCTACATACACTTCTTCATCTTCATTCTTTACCAATGACAACTCTTTATATTATTTGGTTATTTTCCATATAAACAGAGTTCAGTGATATGACATCTTGTGAAACCTCTGTATATACAAAAGTGCACCCTACATATATAAAAAGACATTTTCTTTTGTACCCCATCACCCTACTTAGAGTGATATCAGTTTGTAGTGTTTTATCCTACACAATAAACAGTGGCATGTTTGGGACACTGGTAAGCACTTACTTATTAAGTGGTGCTCTTATCAACAAAAACAAACTTACTTGTATTGATTCTTAACCCTCTGGATTTGATTATTATGTTAGAAAAGAGAAGAAAAAGTGTAATTTATGGGATAATTGAGAACTACAAAAATTACAATTCAGTACAAATATTTCGCAAACCCAAATCCAACTTATCTGACGAATATGAGTTAAGACCTTCATTTATCAGCTCCCCTTGGTGTGTCAAATTTCCCATACACTGTTAAAACGGCCAACACATATTGGGTTTATTAGACAGGATTATGTTTGTTACATATGTTCATGATAAATGATTGGTGCATGTTACTTTACCAAACACAAATATTTTGCGATAATTTATGAAAAATTTTCTTTAAAATTGTATTATTGAATTATGAATAATCCAGACATTTGAATACACTGATCAGCTTAATTAAAGGAGTTGATAAGACCCATGCTCCACCATGCCTGATAGATTTTCCTTGATGAAAATTTACCATTGGGGAGAGTTTGAGCTAAATCACGATCTTAACATCTGGGACGTTCAGTTTGGACTCTGTAATCTCTGAGAAGTAGTCAGGAGGTCTCTCTTCTCATTTGGGAGGTTCATACAACACGATCTTATTATTCAGGACAATCAGTTTGGACATGGTCACGTTTGGGAGCAAATTGTAGATCTTTCCGATAAATTTTAACTGTTTGAATCAGACACTGCATTTGGGAACTCAATTATAAAGCCATTATTTTGACCTTAACTCAGTCAATCATATGGGAGTTCATAAGGTTTGTAAACCCATTTCGGAGGATTTGAGTATGAATCAGGGAGGGTTCAGAAATTAAAATCCACCCCTCTTCACCTTCAGGAACTACATGTTTTGAATCAAGGATTAAGTATACACCCATCAGATCGCCATAATGGAAAAGCTTTATGACCAGCTTGTTACACTGTAATGCCATATATGGAAAGACAGCATGTGATTTATACTGTTTGGCTGGGACCAGTTTCACAAAGTGCCTTCGACTTAGCCTGGACTTGCTCAGAAGCTTAAACCTGAGCCTGTTGTCTTAGCCAAGTCTTGGGTTAAAAAGGATTTCATAAAGGTTGACTAAACTAAGTAAAGGTTTACTACATAACCACGGTACGTGGTTTTCTCTGTCATGTGACCATCTATTTCAAGTGAAGATATTTTTCTGGTGACATATTTCCTTTGTTTGACAGATTTTATCTTTGGAAAAAACTTGTTGGAAAACCTTCTAGCCACATAAAAACGACCAACAACGAATTGAGAGAGGTGTTGATATTTTATTTTCGAAAATTTCAAATTTTAAAAAGAGAAAAAAAAAAGTATTGGTGGTCTTTTTGTTTTTGTTTGAACAGTTGATACCATTCCCAGGTCAATTTAACTGTAAACACAAGCATTATCCAAAGTTGTCTGCCGTAGGGTTTCGCAACCATGGCATCAAGGCAAAGGCGTCATCACCCAGCAAGAAATAGTGCAAATATGGTCCCCCTCCCCCAAGGGTTCAGGTGGCGGAAGCTCCAAGATGACATCCTAGATCTTTTTCGCCAACTTGCTTTAGTTGAAAATCAGTGCATCTGATGGAGATCCACTTGACCCAACATCTACCCAGAGGAATTTGTATTCTGTGTTGACCAGGGCTAGCAGCAAGAGGGTAAAAGAGCCCTTGTAGTTGTAATATTCACTCCCAGATTTCTTTGGCTTCTACATGGCCATATGTTTCCCATCTAGTGTCCCAAGAGCATGGGGGACATTTCATCTGGTTCTAAACTTCTCCACCTTTTTTCCAGTTTCCAGGGTCAGTAGGGCAGGTCAAATACTCTTCCTGGAATTCAGCAAGGATGGCTCAGCATACACCAGGGACGAATTTACAGATGGTGGTTCAGCCAGCCAGCCAGTGATACCTCAAAGATGTGTATGTTTCTCCTGTTGCCAGGTGTCTCAGTGTTATTGCCAGTTTCAATCCAACTTCTAAGGGCTTCCTAAACTTAGTGACTGAGGTCAAAATTAGGTCAAAAATGCAAGTGACATCCTGACAAAATTCTTGTAGCCTGGGATGTCAGTCTATGTTAAGTCAGCCAGGAGGGTTCTGTTGCATCCTCTTTCTTCTCTTTGAAGTATCCAAGGCATGACCCAGGCGTTTGGTGTCTTTCTTCTTCTCCTGGGTGGTGGCTGTGGAGAAGGTGCTGGCTGGAGGGCAGGTGCTGGTCCAGGGTTCATATGTGTTCCTTTTCTGTCTCCAAATCACTTTGAAAATCAAAATATTAAACTCAATAAAACAAAAGTACCCTAAGCTTCTGTAGAAAGTCTCTCTGATGTGTAGCTGACATCTTTGTAGTGACAAATTATGATTTACAGCAGCCAGAACGAGTTTATATAGTTTTTGTTTGATCCTGACTCCAGAAATTAATCAGTCCAGTCAGGGTGGGTCGGGATACTGGTCCAGGCTTGTTGGTTTCTCAATATGGCTTGTCAAGGCCTGATACGTCTTGTCTGTTAGGGGTTAATAGTTTGTCCTACTAGTTTCCCATCTAGTGGTGAAGAAAATCATCCCGACACCAAGCCAGGTTGGAATCTTGAACCAGACTAGCCAGGATGCAGTACGTCCTGTCAGCGAGATTTAACCGACCCTAATTTTTGCACGTTTTTTTCTGGATTTTTGTCCATGACTCCCGACTTTTGCAACCAACCCTAGAGTTGTAGAGTCTGTCATAGGATCGGCTCCTGTGGAACAACCCCATAAGATCACAGACTTATCCTGAATTTAAAACAGAATCCCTTAAATTTAAGTCTAAGTCTGGGCTAAGTCTTTCAGTGAAACAAACTATTGGATTATACTGCAGTTAAGACTTTAAAACAAGCATAAACTGCATTTCAGAGTATTTGATAATGTTTGCAAAACTCTTGCATTTTCACATACCTAGTGACCAAGGTGAAGTGACAACAGAAATGAACTTAATATGTTCAGACATTTCTGTGAAATGTTAAGACGTTGATGTCTAGTAGGAATTATATTATCGCCCTTAAAAATGAGTTGAAAAAGAATATTTTATTCTGCTTCTACAAAGAACATCTATGACTTATCTTTGTGTTAGTGCATATTTCAATATAAAGAAATCTATGTAACTACCCTTCAAACAATTGAAGATATTTTTTGTGCTAAGTTATGCCAGAGGGCAGTAAATCCCCAAAGTTCCTTTCAAGGCCAACTGATAAAATAAAGTATGACACAACTCAGTGTATACATGTGAGTAAGATCGTAAATCTTCGACTATAAAGCTATCAAGACTATAACATTTCTCCTAAATCTCACTAAAGATTGAGATGGAGACCATAATTCTCTCCATATCTCTCTTCCAGTAGAAAATAGGCCACACACATTTAAAAGTATGAATTGTGTGGTAAGTGTTGCTGAAAGGTAGAAGTATACACACGTGACCGTGTGGCTATATGCCACTGGCATATTGACTCCAATGGTCCTGTATGGTACACTTCCTGAACTTGCCTTGGGGTTTGTGAGAATGATTGACTGCAACAGGGTATTAGTTCATAATACAAGGATATGACAGAAATACACACCAACAAACAGTTGCATTAATCAATGACAACGCAGAAATCACACTACAATTGAAAAAAGCAAAATGGGAGTAAACATTTTTATAATGACTTGGTTATAAATACACCATTATCTCATTTGTATTCTCATGTATCACTCTTGTGAAAAGAGGAAATTAACATTGTTTTTTTTTAGAAAATGAACCATTTCAGAACATATAGCTCATGCAATTAGAATACAAAGGTCAAAGTTGGATTTAGGCAGTGCTTCTTATCATCTAGGATCATATCAATATAGTCCATTGTATCTGACATGTAGTGAGCTAAGGAACTAAACTTAAAAATCCATATAGCTTTATACCCCTGCTACATATATATATATGTAAATTATCCTCAAAACTATCCCGATTATGCTGTCTGGAGCAGAGTCTTGCCTGTCATGTTACCTATGGTTTGACTTATGAAGGCTGATAGAATAGTTACTACAATTATAGATTTCTGTTGGGGGTCATGGTATTGCAATGGTAACACACTTGTCTCCAAACTCTGAGATCAGAGTTCAAATTCCAGCCCAACCGAAAGTGGGAAAGCTGGTGGTTATTTGAATGTGGTTGTTGGTTTACAGCAAAGAACCTTGACCAAACTACCCATCAAAACAAAACCAATACAGAGATACTAGTGACATAAAAAGGGCCATGGTGGCGCAGTGGGAACACACCCACCTTCCACCTCTGGCAGTTAAAACCCCAGCCCCAAGTGGCAAAGTTGGTAGTTACTTATTGATGGTCGGCAGTTTACAGTACAGAACCTTGACCAACTGTATGTTCTGGTTTCCTCTGCCCATAAAGCTACCTTTAATGATATGGCCTATACAGTATTAAAACGATGTGAAAACCGAAATAAATAAATACAGGGACATAAAACAACAAATAAATCATCCTTTTTCCATTTCTCAAACATCTTGTGACACTTGCGACTGGAAAATCTCCATTTCTGTTATATCGTGACACTCAAGTTTTCCTCTCCATTTATCTTTTGGGTGAAATGACTTCTACGATCATGTGACTTGTCAATTGTTTGTATTATATCAATAATCCCCCTGTTAATCTTCCCAACTTTGCAATAGTGATCATAACTTGGTGTTACGAGCTATCATCTTTACAACACTGTAGTCAAGATGAGGTTGAAAGACCTATGGTTACAATACAATAATAGTTTAATTTATAACTCTTATTTTCCTGCCTTCGTGTGTGATAGGATCTGGCTGTGTATCGCCCCTACCATAAGATGGGCTAAGTTTTACAATAACTTTCCAATATCGAGCAGCAGCACTGTGCTTTTCATAAGGTAGTTGTTTTATTGTACTTTAGTAGAGAGGTAACAATATGTTTTATGTTCTTCAACGCCAACAAAAATAATTGTATGCAACTGGAACATCCACAAGGGAAAAACAATTTCTATCCCTGACAGTCTGAATGTAAATAACGTTATATCAGGGTTTCCCCTGTGGTAGAATGATCAATACACAAAAACTGATGACGTGTAACATTGGGGTAAGCTGGTACATGCAACAAAATATGCCTTGCATCCTTCTATTATTAACCAAAAAGTTAAGTATAATTGTTTCCTGTTTCAAAAGTTAATTTTGTGAAACTATTCTTTTAAGTACCTTTATGTTGTAGTTATCTGTCATGTTGTAATTTTGCATATCACTGTGAAAATGGTAACTTAATGCTTGTTGTTAAGGGTTTTCTTTGCAACAAAGGACTCTAGACTGTCATAAATAAAAATGGGGCTAAAACCTAGTGAGAGAACCAACATGCAATTTGCAGTCATTTTTTCAAGCTTTGTAATGTGGTAAAAGTATTTTGCGTGGCCGAATTTTGCTACAGCACCTCAACTGGTTCTAGTACAAGTGTTACAAGAATTGAAAGGATGATGGTAAATCACCATAGCACGTTAATAAGGAGGCAACATCAACATCGAATAATACATATTTACATAAACAGTATATTTGGGGTAAAATGAACGTACCTAATGGCAGTGTTATGGCTATATTTTGAACAGTTTGACTGATGCAGGATGATAAATTTGAGATAAGATAGCTATATATTGATGATCTCCAACAAACTTTGAAAAAGTTCTGTTTCGTGATTTTGTTTCTCTCTGTGTTTTCTAAAATGTAGTGGTTTAAAACAGTGCTTTATAAAATATATTTGATAAGAATACGCACAAAGGATTAGTGCGTAAAATGCTTGATATCCATTGTGAAAGGAAAGACCCTTGTATTAACCAGTTCGACATACGTTACAAATGATATAACATTGTCATAATGGCTGCATTTTTGCAGTAGGAGATATCAGAAGCCTACTATTCTTGCAAAAATCACAAATGTGTAAAGATTCACTTACGAGTCATATACAAGAAGGTTCCCTCCCTGGTGACTTTCACAAGCTGTAGAGAATTTCACAATTTTCACTATTTTCTTCACAATTTTGAAGAGACATGATACTAATGACTCTGCTGCTAAAATGAGGCTTGATATTGCTGTTTAGTGAGTTATCCTATGGCCTAGATAGTTTTAAACATAGAGGGCTGTTTCTACTGATGCTCTTGTAAAAGGGTGGTAATATGGTAAAGTATGTGATTTGTCCAGAGTGCAAACATTAGTTATATGACCTAAACATCGGTTTTACAACATGCCACTGACTGGAATAGCTCATTCACAGCAACAAGACCAGTTCACTCTCATGCAATAATCTGGGGACTCTTCTGGCATAGTTGAACAGCAAAATGTTAACTGTAAAGAATATTCAGGAGTATTAATTATATTCGATATATTGTCTATAATCACTGTGCTTATGCTACCGATCTCATAACTGACAAGCTAACTTCAATAAGATCGATAACTCCAATAAGATGGTGGTCGAGAAGATCAGAAAGAACACCCATGACAGTGGAACAGTGGTATAATATAAATACTGATGCCTTAAAACACTATATGCAAATAGGTGTGAGTAATGTTCACAGTTATCAAACAATAAAGACACTTTAAATGTATGTCACTCATCACACTCAAGTGGCTGCATTATCTAGTTCAGTTTGGTCTGGCCACCTTGAGTAGTCTGTATCAATGTCTGACACCACCCAATCAGCACTTACTTCACATTGTCTGAAACCCACCAATCAACAATGGTCTTACTTGAGATTAATTATGCATTCCAACTTCTAAGAACAGAAATGGATTTAGCCCATTCACAATTAATGGAACAGCATTTCAACACCACCAAATGATATTCCATGATCTGGAGATATTTCCATGGTTTGTAACATTTAAATTTGCAAAAAACAGTATTAGTTACTAATAAAATATCATTTATTTTTATTATTTTATTTTTTGGGGATGTTTCTGCGTTTTATATTGTATGGAAGAGTTTCACAGCAGCCAGGGTCTTCCATTAAGAATAACACTATTTAACGTTTATATCATCTCTGAGTTTATCATCTTTGGTTCAAAAAGGCAGAGGGACACATTGAATGCATGTTTTCCAATTGATATCTTGGGTAGTCCCCTATGCCCTGTTGATTCAGTTAAGAATTTT
The DNA here is from genome assembly GCA_964017235.1 of Sabellastarte sp. h YS-2021. Taxonomy (NCBI): domain Eukaryota; kingdom Metazoa; phylum Annelida; class Polychaeta; order Sabellida; family Sabellidae; genus Sabellastarte; species Sabellastarte sp. h YS-2021. The sequence continues at coordinate 34,982,651 of OZ024933.1, forward strand.
GGAGTGTGGTTTGATTCAGATTTTTCCTTGTCCAAGCATATTCAGAATGTCTGCAAAAGTTGTTTTGTAAAACTCCATGATTTCAGACATGTCAGGCAGTTTCTTACTCATGATGCTTCTGTACTTGTGGCTAATGATCTTGTTAGTAGTCTGCTGGATTACTGCAACTCACTTTTTAGGAGCGTCTGTAAATTCAATCTATGTAGATTACAGTGCATCCAAAAAGGTACTGCCAGAATTGTATCAAACACCATTAGATACACCAGCATTACTCCTGTGCTTAAGAAATTGCATTGGCTACCGGTTGAACAGTGCACAGTGTTCAAGACAGCCACACTTGTCTACAAGTTTCTTCATACAGGTTTTCCTTGGTATATTGCTCCATAACTTTCTTCCTTATAGTGCCAGGCACAGTCAAAGTGGTGGTAATTTCCTTGTCATACCAAAGTACCACCCGTCTGTTCATAAATATGTCAAACAGTTTGGTAATAGTTTTTGCTTTTGATGCTCCCAGTATTTGGAATGCTCTCCCAGATGACATGTGTGCTTCATCCTCTCTAGCCTCTTTCAGAAAGTACCTTAAAACCTACCTGTACACCAAAGCATACCCACTGTAGCCTATTCCATCCCTTGGCGTTCTCTGTGGTGCTTGACCGTCTCTTCTGTCTCTGGATTCTGAAATTCGTTGACTGCTTTTTTGGTAGTGTTGCGACTTAGAGTCCTCTTCACATCGGGAGATTAAAAGTCCGAAATTCTAAAAGTCCAATTAGAATTAGAATAGAATCATAAAAGTTCACTACAAGATAAAAAAGAATGTTTTTTTACATTTGCAATTACAAAATTACTGTGAATACTTGAATAGTACAAAACAGTATTTTAAGTTTTTAAAATATTGTTTGAAGTGCCTTATTGCTAAGACACTGATATGATACTGACTACCTGATACATCTATATTATCTATATTTTACCAGTTGATATATTCTGGTAAAGCATGAGACATCATAACACAATTATATGACAGACGTATGCATTAATGAACATTATTCAACAATTCACAAGCATTTGTATCCAATTTGCCCACACAAGGTTAAACCTTCCCAATTTGAAGTGCAATTAAGCTACGTTTTCTTCTTCAAAAAGGTTTTTTTTTTTTAACATTTGCTGTAGAATATAGAAATTGGGCTTGTATTTATGTCTTTTGCACCAAAAATTTATTTGTGTGAATAAATTAAAATAAAGTTTAAAGGAATGAAATTGTTATTATTTTATTATGGCTGGATAAACACACATCTATATTAAGCCAATTTTTATCTAGGATCATATGCTTGATCATAATTCAGTACTTTCTGGACATTTGGACATAAGGTGTTGAATGGTTTCAATATTGGTATTACATAGTCCACATAAACTATTTGCGGAGAGGTTTACTTTAGATAGTCTACATCTGGTTCTTAAAAGTTGATTATGGAAATCTGTATTGGAACTATTGATCATTGTTGTCCAATGATATTTGGAAACAAGCTTTATATATATTACTCCTTTGACTTTCATGAAATGAAATAGTCAAACTTCTACTCCACAAGATTTTATTTAAAGAACTTTCTGTGAATGAGAAATTGTTTTGTTGCTGATAGAAATTCCGACTTACTTTATCCAGTTTTAAGAGTATCTTAATATGATTCGGTAAATATGGTCACAGAAAAAGTTGTTGCCTTTTAATATTTATTTATGAATGTTCTTATCAAAGATCAAATTGTATAATTGTTAAAATCTATGCTCTTTGACATTTATTTTTTATCTCCTCACATTTCGGAATATCATATTTAGGATTTATTACATCATCAATTATAGTTATTCCTTTACTTTGTAATGGGGGAAATATTGAGTCACTATGAGATCCAGCAACTAAACAATAATGGTGACTGTAATAACTCTGAGTTATTTTGTGGTGTTCCACTGAGACAAAAATCAAACCATTGCTTCCACTAGGGGGTTTCAGAGTTTTTTCAAGCAATTTGCACAAGTCAGCCCCCACTGTTCTTATTTTACCTGAGTCACCAGCTATATTACTTAATACATATAGTGGGGGAGGATCATATGGAATTTGTAATATTAGTCATTTTATCTATCCATCCCACAGAAAGAATACACTATTTATGTAGTCAAGTATGCTTATTGGAGTCAAGAGTGATTTAAGGAATGTTGTAATAACAGTTAGTTTTCTGATAGGGATTATACTTCTATTATTCCATAAATTAATTATCTTGCATAATTTGTTGATAGCTGTTGTATAATTAGTCAGGTATTTTGTCAATATCGAAAGAGAATTGCAACCCCAGTAATTTAAATTCTGACTTACCCCAATTTAACATTACAGATACTTTCAGTTTGTTACTTGAATCTTTTTTCTCCACTCCAAAGTACTTTTGTTTTATGATTTATTTTCAGACCAGATAGTTTACCAAATATCTCTACTATATTAACAGAAGCATGTAATGACTTAAGAAAGTCATCAAGGATGAGCAAGGTTTCATCCGCAAACTGAACAAGCCTATGTTGTTTTTCCTATGATAATTCCAGTAATTTCTAGGTTTAGATCTATGAGAACTAATAGAACTTCAGCCATAAGTACAAAGAGGATGAAATTGAATCTCCGTTGTGGTACCCCTTTTCAACCTTCAACCTGGTTTAATATGACACCAGATTGACACACTGTTCCAATTATATTGATGTTAAACATTTTTATCCATTTTAGTAATTCATTATCAAAACCAAAGTAAGACAGGACTTCATGTTATGAATGCCCAAGAAATTGAATCAAATGCTTTAACAAAGTCAACAAGTAGTAATATTCCTTTGATTTGCCTTTCTTCAGTACACTGCATAGATTAGTCTTGTGTTTTCAGGAACATTTTGTCCTGATAAAATTCTTTTTTTATGTTTTAGATACAATTTTATCAATATATGACTTCATTCCATTTGAAATTACAGTTAAAGCTAGTTTATATGTTACATATAACAATGACATTGGCCTTCAATTCTTTGTAAACTGCCTATCTTTATTGACTTTGGGAAGACATAATAGCTTGACACAAACTGTAGGACAGTTTTCCTTTTTCTAAAACAACAATTAAATGATCTCAAAATAATTTATTTGGCTGGAGCCAGAAAACTTTTCAAAACGTCTGCTGGTATACCATCAATTCCTGGAGTTTTATTGTTTTTCATTGATGTTTATGCTTGACTGATTTCATACGCTCGCACGCTGACAATATTTTTTTATTATTCTGCAGCAAACTATCCGTCTCAGTTTCTATCTGTGGGTGATTAATGCTGCACATTCTATCTTCTAGGTTGGCAAAATAAGTTCTCTATATTATCTAGGATTAATTTTTGGTCTGTAATTGTTGTCCCATCACTGAGTTTTAGTTTTTCAGTATAAGTACACTTTTCTAAGCTACTCCATTTGAAATGTGACCTCACAAATTCTCCTTTCAATTGTTGTTCACTTATATTTTGAAGTTCTTCTTTCTTATAATTTAAAACCTAGTTGTTATATGTTGAATGATCTTCTAAATAATTAATGTCTTCTTTCAATCTTTTTTTTTCTGTTCTGTTATTGTTTTTTTTTTTAAGTACAAAAAGAAAATTTTATAGATTCGCCCCTAATTCTTAAAAGCAAAAGTTCCAGAAAAGCATCATCATTGATTGCAAATGGTAAATCTTCATAACTGGAGTTGTCCTTGATATAGACTAGTTGATGGACTGGTAATGCATATTTCATTCTTTCTTCATTAACAATGTTTTAATGGTGTAGAATAAACCTTTAACAAACTGTAACACAGTTGCTAAAGGTCCAGTGGGGAAGTAATTAGAACTCAACAAATTATGCCAGACAAACCCAAAGAAGGTATCAAATTTCAGCCAAAGATTTTATTTACATTACACTCAATGTTCAGTTTATCTTTCATATACACTTCACAACTAGTATCATAATTCATCAACAGCTTAATTATAACATTGTTATATGTCCTATGTAAACCACAATATACCCAGATTGAACAATCATTTATCTGTTTCCAGATCCAAATAAGTATATATATTTTAATATTTTACATAGAACATCCAGTATTTTGTTTGCACATAATATGTTTGTCTAGTAGCAGTAGTTGTAGTTGCAGTTGTAGGTTCTAAAGTTTTGTGCTCTTCCCCCCTTAATTTAGCAATGATTCCCCCTTTTATAGACAAAATGTTGAAAAAACAGGAAGTTTGTAAGTTCCTAGATCCTGTAGCATCCCCCACAACTCTGGACAAATCTGGACCACAGGAAGGTCCTGTTTCCAGGAAGTTTTTACCACAAAAAACAGTGACTACATTTGTACTTAAGCTATCTTACCCAAGGTACAGTATATCCCATACATCTTCACACCTACTCAGATCCTGTATGAACTTAATTTCACAAACTCAATCAAATTTGATAAAATAATTAGTAAACATAATTAAATCATATCTTAATTAAATTTTGTAGTTTTCTTTTTTTTCAAATCATATTTTCTACACCGCCCCCCATGGTCGCTCTAAGCGAACATTAAAATATTCTTTAACAAAAAAAAATATGATTTCTCATTGTAAAAACATTTAAACACAAGCAACTTATATACACAAATCAAAGGTAAATACACTATACAGATAATACAAAAGTCTGTTGAAAGGTAAAATAAAAAAAAATCAAATTTAATTTAAATTTCAATTCAAACATCAAATTCACTATTATTACAAACTTATCTAATCATTATTGTTCACATGAATAATAAAAAATAATACTATTTCTTTGGTCATAACAGATCAAATGCTTTATCAATTTTCAGATGAAGTAAAAAAGGTTGATTTTAACAGCTTATAAAAAATACAAATGACTTAATAACAACAATTTACTAATGTCTTTATAATATCAGTTATTGCATGTCTCTAGTAAGCAAAGTTTGTTCACTGGTCTGGTCAGCACTGTGGATTTTGTCTTTATGACAGCAGAACGGACAAGTCCATCTCGACCACTGTTGACTTGAATCACTCGGCCCATAGGCCAGCAGTTTCTTGGAGTAGCCTCATCACATGCAAGCACTATGTCTCCTACACAGAAGTCTCTCTTCGTGTTCCACCATTTTTGCCTGTTCTGAATAGTGGGAAGGTACTCACGAAGCCATCGTCTCCAGAATTTGTCTGCCAAGTACTGAACATGGCGCCATCTGCGGTTGTAGACATCTGCTTTGACAAATTTGTCGGCTGGAAGCCTTTCATCACCCTTCAGCAACAGCAAGTGATTTGGTGTCAGTGGCTCTATGTCATTCGCTGATTCAGTGCACCTTGTAATTGGTCGATTGTTTACTACAGACTCCACTTCACAAAAAACTGTTGTAAGACGCTCATCATCCAGGACAGCACCCTGTAGTGTAGCTTGCATGAGTCTTCTCACTGTGCGGATCTGTCTCTCCCACACCCCTCCCATATGTGAAGCTGCAGGTGGGTTGAAAATCCATTCAATGCTTTCATGCTGTAGGTGAGAATCCAGGTGATGAGACTTGTTCCATCGCTTCATTGCATCCAAGAATTCTTTGGAGCCTCCCACAAAGTTGGTGCCGTTGTCTGACCGGATTGTTTGAGGTGTCCCCCGCCGTGAAGTAAATCTCATCAAGGCATTAATGAAACTATCAGCATCCAGTGAGTGCAGCATTTCGATATGTATAGCACGGATAGCTAAACATGTGAAAATACATCCATAACGCTTCACTTGAGCCCTGCCTTGCTTCACCATGAATGGACCAAAACAATCAATGCCCACATTGGAGAAAGGTGGTTTGTCAGGGGTTGTTCGCTCTGAAGGGAGGTCTGCCATCCTTTGATTCTTTCCAGCACTATACAGCTTCTTGCAGGTTAGACAGTTTCTGATGACATGCTTTATCAAACCCCTTGCCTTCGGTATCCAATACTTTGTCCTGAGGAGGGAAAGGACATACTCTGTGCCACAGTGTTTTGCCTTGACACTATGCAGGTACCTCACAAGTAGCATGGATACATGATGACCCTGTGGAAGGATTAACTGATGTCTAGCCTGTACTGGGTGAGATGCATGTAGCATTCGTCCTCCAACCCTCATTATGCCATCTACCATTAGAGGCTCTAGATGATGTAAGGTGCTCTTGTGATCTACCACTCCATTTTGCTTCAGCTGCCTCATCTCTGATTGGTAGGATGACCTCTGCACATATTGGATTATCTTGTTTTCAGCATTCACAAGCTGTTCTATGGATAATTTGCTGGCTGGCTGGACTGACCTCTTTGACTTCACCCATGTAATAAATTTCAACATCCAGGCAACTGATTTTCTCATTTTGTGCCAATCTGAAAACCTGCTTAATAAGCAGTCCGTAGGATCTGCTATTGCTGATTTTGTTACACAGGTAATCACATTTGTCTTCACTTCAGGATCATTTTCAAGCTTCATCAGGGCAGTGAAATCAATTGGCCACTCATCTTCTGGTGTGAGAAGAAACTCAGGACCTCGTAACCATCTGTCATTCATCTCATGAGCTGCAAATCCCCTGGAAGCATCATCAGCTGGATTGACGGTAGAGGGCACATGTCTCCATTGATCTACCTTGGAGCCTTCATGAATGATGGTCAGTCTGTTAGCTACAAATGTATGGAATCTTTTTTCTTGATTCTTAATGTAAGCCAAGACTATAGTACTGTCTGTCCAGTAGAAAGTTTCATCTATCTTCATTTTCAGCTCTCTTTGAAGTAGTGCATTTACCTGAACTGCAGTAACTGCTGCACATAGCTCAAGTCTAGGTATGCTGATTTGTTTGACAGGAGCTAACCTTGATTTCCCAAATAGGAATGAGCATTGCTTTCTTCCAGAACTATCTTGAAAGACCAGATATGACACAGTACCATATGCTTCAGATGAGGCATCACAGAAGTGGTGAATCTGTACAGGCTTGGATCTGTCAACTTCTCCATTCAGCAAGTGTCTAGGGATCTGTAATTTCTGAAGATCTTCCAATGATTGAATCCATTTGATGAATGCTGTCTTGGTGTCGGGCTCAAGCTCATCATCCCAGCCCTTATGTAATCTGCACTCTTTCTGGAACAACAGCTTTGCAACCAGCACAAATGGCCAAAGTCAAAGGTCAAAGTTGGGGTTTTACGTCCCGTTCAACAGCCAGGGTCATATTGGGACAGGTCCTCAGAATTGCCACTTGTGGGACTCGAACCCACAGAGGTGACAGCCTATGATTAGATGCCAAACTTGCTAACCACTAGGCCACTGAGGACCTCTACCAGCACAAATGGACACACAACACCAAGAGGATCATACACAGAGGACACCACACTCAGAAGCCCACGACGTGTGTAAATTGGTTCCTTTCTTCTGGTCACAATTCTTAAAATGTCCTTCTCTGTGTCCCATTCAACACCCAAGGCACGTTCAACTGGCAAGTCTGTTTGCTGCAAATCTAGATTTTGGACACCCTTGGCACGATTTTCAGCAGGTAGGGATTCTATGATGTGGCGACTGTTGCTGATCCACTTTGTCAAGTTGAAGCCCCGGCACTGTAGTAATTGCCTCAACTGCTTTGCCAATCTAATGCCACTTTCTTCAGAATCGGTCACCAAAAGTCCATCGTCTACATAAAAATTATTCAAGATAGCATCAGTTGTTTCTTTATCAAATTTCTCCTGAAATTCTACAGCGGCTTTCCTCAGTGCATAGCTGGCTATGCTTGGACACCAGACACCTCCAAATAGATGTACAGTCATCCTATAGGTCTCCGCTTCCTTCTGGGGATCTCCATCTTTCCACCACAGGAAGCGCAGGGCATCTCTGTGTTGAGGTGAAACCTTGACCTGGTAAAACATCGCTTCAACATCAGCCATCATTGCATATTTTCCTTCCCTGAATCGGAGAAGTACACCAATCAGTTTATTCATAAGATCCGGACCCTGCAGGACTTTCTTGTTAAGTGATGTGCCCTGATATTCTGCTGCACAATCATATACCACCCTCAGCTTGTCAGGTTTGTTGATATTGGTAACTGCATGATGTGGTATATACCAAGTCAACCCAGGTGTGCCCACTGGATCATTGGTCTTCTCAGCGTGGCCTCTCTCAAATAGCTTGTCCATCTCCTGCTTATATCTTGTCTGCAAGGCCTCATTCTTGGACAGCTTTCTTCCCAGGCAAGCTAGCCTTCTTTCAGCAACAGATCTGTTGTTTGGTAGATTTGGCTCGTCTGATTTAAATGGAATATCTATCTCATAATGCCCCTCTGAGACATGGATGGTGTCATCCCAGATTTGTAATGCCCTCTTGTCATTTAAGGACATCCCAGTATCATTGGCAGAAGTGTTTTCCAGTTTCCAAAACTGCTCTACCTGATTTTCTAACCTTGTCAGGCTCATAGAACTGCTGACAAAGTTGCACATACCTTGGGTTTCATGACCTGTGGAATATAATGGACCATTTACTGTCCATCCAAGGGGGGTCCGGACTCCATATGGTTCACCCAGAGACCCATGTCTGAGTTCTAGTGGTTGGAGAGCAGCAGAATTGTCTTGACCTATTAACATCATAGCCTTTGGTTTCTCATCATGGTGCAGTGGAAGATCTTTCAGATGGTCCCACTTCTGTACATCAGACTTCACAGCAATACTGGATACTAGAGATGGAAAATTGTCCAGTGCATACACCCTGGGCAGTTCAATTAATGGCTGTCTCTTGATCCCAGCAACAAATAGTCTCGCCTCCTTTGCAGCAACTTCTTTGCCATTATTAATAGTGGCAATATCCAGTGTAGTTTTCTTACCTTGTAACCCTAGCTGTTGCAACAATTCACTAGCACAAAATGTCTTATTGCTTCCTGAATCTAGTAGGGCATAAGTTTTGAATGGAGCTAAATTCTCATTCACCTGTACATATACAGGTACAACTGGCAAGGCAACTTTCGACCCCTCATAGATGTCTGCCTGGGTACTACAGACAACTGATTCTGTGGTGGTAGCTTGACCTGGAGATGCATGTTTATTGGTGTCATTTGGATATTCGTGATTCCAGTTTCTGAATGAATTGTGTAGCAGTCTGGCATGTTTCTTCAGACATCCTTCTATACCACACCTTTGGTCTAATTTGCAATCTCTTGCAGAGTGCTTTCCTGGCTTCAGACAATTGAAACACAGGCCATTTTCCTTTGCAAATGTTAGCTTCTGAGGGGGTGACAACTTCTTGAACTCTTCACAATGAAACAATGTGTGATTTTGATGGCACTTTGAACACAGATTTTCCTTTCTGCTCACATCTGACTTGCTGATTGGACTGGTTTTTCCATTTGGAACTGTCACATGAAAACTGGATGATTTTGGCTTTCTGTCAGATCTTTTTACCTCATCCCTGATCCCAAAAACAGGGTCATTTAGCTCACGGGACACACTTTCGAGAAATTGAAGAAACTGATCTATACCTGGATAGCGTCCAGACTTCACATTCTCTCCGACGGCAAGTTTTCTCCATCGTCCTTGTAGCTGAAATGGCAGACGCTCAGTCAGTTTGACCAACCTCACACGAGAATCTACCTCCCCAATTCGCCCCATGGCACGTAGGGTTTCAGCACAGCTGCGGACCTCATCAGCAAAATCTTGCAATGCTTCTCCACTAAACTTCTTGATAGGAGGTCCTTGGGTGATTTTTGATATCCATGCCTCTGCGATCACATATTCATTACCAAAGCGTTGCTCTAGTAATGACCTAGCCTTGTTGTAACCTTGAGTTGGTTGCATCAGAGAGCATGACCTTATGACACTGTGTGCCTTTCCCTTGCAGAGGTCCAGGAGACGGTTTAACTTGCATGCATCACTGATACAGGCTGCGTGAATGCATGCATCAAATGAGTTCATGAAAAAATGAAAGTCTATTGGGTCACCGTCAAATGTTGTGAGACTTGGTTTTGGGAGATTTAGGACATCAAACATTTGTTGTTGTAGAGTTTCAGTCACAAAAGGCTGTGTTATTCTGGTGTGGTCAGGCCCAGCTATGGTTGATCTATACGGATTTGACTGCTGTTGAGGGTGAAAACTTGGTGTAGTAGCACTCAAAGGAATTACACTTGGAAACACATTACTTGGTCGACCCATTTGTTGTGGAGTAGATGTAGGTTGTTGAACAGATTTATTTGCCCCCAATAAATACTGTCTATTCATACCTTCTTGTGTGAGAATTCTGTCAGTATCTGCAGGTTGCTGTGGTACATGCTGTTCTGCTGTGGAGCGTGTTTGTAGATCCCGATTTTCCTCATTCTCTGAAGGCCTCTCACCATTCTGTACAGTTGGATTTAACTGTCCAAGGGTATGTGCAGTTCCCTGGTCCCACACTGTTCCAGTTTCATAAGCTTCCAATGCTTCATCTTCTGCTGTAGCAGCCCTCAAACTTGTCCTTAATTCATTCAGACGAAGTCTTGCTTCTAAATTAACTCTCTCTATCTCGAGTTCTGCCCGTCTCTGCTCACCTTCTAGTTGCTCCATCAGAGCTGCTCTGCGGGCAGCTACCCGGGCCCGTGCACTGCTGGTGCTGCTGATGTTACTCCCCACATAAGAAGCGCTGTCGTTTGGTTGTACACTATCCTCCATATTAAACAAATCACTTTCTTGTATTCTTGAAATAAGTTCCGCTTTATTTCCAGTAACTCTCTGGCCTCTTCTTCTTAAAATATCTTTTAACTTCTTCACAGTATATTGTGTATACTCTGACATTATATCCTAGATGCACACATTTTATTTTCTGACTATGATACCTTCAAATCAACAGAAAAGCATAAAGCTTTAGTGTGGTTAAATTAACCATAAAAACTTTAGAACTGTAGAATAAACCTTTAACAAACTGTAACACAGTTGCTAAAGGTCCAGTGGGGAAGTAATTAGAACTCAACAAATTATGCCAGACAAACCCAAAGAAGGTATCAAATTTCAGCCAAAGATTTTATTTACATTACACTCAATGTTCAGTTTATCTTTCATATACACTTCACAACTAGTATCATAATTCATCAACAGCTTAATTATAACATTGTTATATGTCCTATGTAAACCACAATATACCCAGATTGAACAATCATTTATCTGTTTCCAGATCCAAATAAGTATATATATTTTAATATTTTACATAGAACATCCAGTATTTTGTTTGCACATAATATGTTTGTCTAGTAGCAGTAGTTGTAGTTGCAGTTGTAGGTTCTAAAGTTTTGTGCTCTTCCCCCCTTAATTTAGCAATGATTCCCCCTTTTATAGACAAAATGTTGAAAAAACAGGAAGTTTGTAAGTTCCTAGATCCTGTAGCATCCCCCACAACTCTGGACAAATCTGGACCACAGGAAGGTCCTGTTTCCAGGAAGTTTTTACCACAAAAAACAGTGACTACATTTGTACTTAAGCTATCTTACCCAAGGTACAGTATATCCCATACATCTTCACACCTACTCAGATCCTGTATGAACTTAATTTCACAAACTCAATCAAATTTGATAAAATAATTAGTAAACATAATTAAATCATATCTTAATTAAATTTTGTAGTTTTCTTTTTTTTCAAATCATATTTTCTACAAATGGTATTTAGATAATTGTGACTGCTAAGTAGACTAATGTTAAATTTCCATACACTTTTACTGATTTTGAATTTTGAAAATTCTACTGCTAGTTAGACAATTGAGCGATCGCTTCTATGGTTCTATTTTATGTTACATGTTTTGACAAGATCAAACACGGAGATAGATATCAAGAAGTGGTCCAGAATAGCCTGAATAATTGAGTTTTTTGTTGATCATGTATAATGCTTGACATTGGGATGACAAAGTCTAAATATATCTATCAGGTATTTTACATTCATTATTTCAAGAACAGACCACCTAGAATTTGGGTTATTTATATTGCAGTAATTGAAAGCATTGTTACGGGGTCTTGAACCAGGTTGAAGTCTCCACAAAGTAAATTATAATCAGCATCTGAATGACAGATCAGGCATTCAATAATTCTGAAAAAGCTCGGGCAAATTAACCTTTAGGTTATGCATTTCAATTTCTAGATTTAGGTAGTTTTCGTCTTTGTCCTTACAGACTATGTTGACCTTAAACTCAAAATTATTTTGAAACAGATAGCAAATCCCTTCGAGTTGGTAGCATGGCCATGAAGATGAAATGTACTATCATAAATGTTTTTGAAGTCTTTTGTATCATTTTCATTTAAATGTGTGTGTTTTAGACAAATGAATATGCGATTCTATTTCTTTAAAATAATTTATAACATCTACTTGCTTTTTAAGACCAATTTCCTGCCTCCCATATAGAAAGGCAAGAGGTCAATTGTGAGGTCAAGATGAGATTGGCACTATAGCACTTATGGCTGCAGATGGTACTGGGTTCGAACCCCAGAGTAAAGTGTAACCAATTGCGTCAGAAGCTAGAACATATACACAGAAGACAATAAAAGACAAGTTTGAGGTTTTTTATTTACATGTTAGTAAAACAATTAAAAATTTTCAAAATAAATGGATAAAGTTTTAAAGCACCAAACCCAATCAAAACGTAGGGGGAATGGTGGAAGAGAATGTAAGAGGGATGATAGCAGCAGCCTGGGAAGCATTTTGTAGATGTCCAAATGGAAGAACTCTTCCAAAGACCATGGTCCATTATATTCTAAATGGTCACATTGTGATCAAAAGCATAAGTGGCACCTGATCGACGAAAGGTGTGAAACTCATGACCAATGGGGGATATACTCCTAAGGGTTACGACTTGCTTCAAAGCATATCTGACATATGAGTCAATAACTTGATTGTAAGGGGAATACATGTTAGCAAATAATGCGTCAGATTGAGATAAGGGTCTTGAAGAAAGAAGGGCCTCCAAAGCTCTAACTGGACACAAAAATATGTTATCTAATTCTGGTAGTTGTATAACATGGTGAGATTTGTGACCCTGAAGTGTTTTAATCTATTTAATTAATAGATAAGCACCAGGGGTGGGGGGAAATATGAGATCTCTGCACAGAAAATGTTTATCTGGGTGAAATTTTGATAAGGAATGAGTGGCAAAATTGGACATGTGCAGAAAACCAAAATATGCAGTCAAAAATATAGCTCTAAAGAGAATAGGATCAGAAAGGATATCACAACATATGGAGATATAGTACAAAGTTTTAATGTCAAAAAGACCTCTAGGGGTGGGAGCAAACCTGGAATTAATTGAAATGCTCCTCAAATATCTTTGTATCATATGATGGTAAAAATTGGATGTGTCAAAATTCAGCTGTCTAGCCATGGATGCAATGGAGGACAAATAGTTCTGATCACTTTAGTTGACAATGAGTTGATATATAAATATTCCAGAAAATGAGAATATTGTGTACAGACATTGCCACAGGAAGGTTCATGAAAACCAGGAGAGCTAGGAAAGTTCTAAAATGAAGTAAATGTAATGCTGTAGTTGATGGTCTGTAGACTTTGTCCAACCTCCCCAGTGCAGCTTGCAGCAGAGGTCTGGAATTGTCTGTGGCACCTGAAATCATATGTTTAAATCGAGTTGAAACATTTCAGGAAAGACATTATCTGAAGTACAGGTGTCAGTAAGGTGTTTTCAGGAGCACAGGATCAACTGGAGTACCTGAATGTAACCTGGAAAGGAGATCTGCTTCTGCATCATCCTTGCCCCTGACAACGTGAACCTGCAAAAGAATATCATTGGAAGCAGCCAGAAGCCAGACATTCCCGTCACAAATGGATAGAAAAGGGACTTTTGTCTTGTGGGTATTCATCACCTGGACAACAGCATGACGCCATAAATGACCCCATATTCGCAGGACAATCACAATGTTCCACATTTCTAGGTGCACAATGGTGAGAGTAAAGTTAGGTACAGGAATGCTGGGAATTGAATATATTCTGTGGTTCCAAATGGCTCCCAGTCCAGATAGGCAAGCGTCAAGGTGTAAAGAGTCCAATCTTGGGATAGGTGACTTCCTGAAAAAGGTGACGCCATTGAAAGCAGGAAGGAGCTTCAGGAACCATTGTACGTCCCTGAAAAAGTACTGAGTCAACTGTATCCTGGATTTGTGGGAGTTACTCCTGAAAAGAGAAAGAATCCTGTTAATGAAAGTTCTGGCAGTGGCGACACATTTGTGGATGTAGATAAGCTTACCAATCAAGGACTGGTAAACCTTTTAGATTTTTTGGTAACTACTTGGCAACATACTTGGTAAAAACTTGTAACTTATCTGGTGCTATGCTCAAAGTACCATCAACAATATTCACCACTATGCCCAAACAAGTGAGAATCTCACAGGGAGGTGTCTTTTGGAAAGGGTTCATTGGTAAACCCAGAGTGTACAATAAGTTGGATAACCAGTCATATTGCTCTCTTGCATGTGCCCTCGGGGCCACTACAATGAAATCATCTATGTAGGCATTTATGACACATCCAGATGATGCCATGACGGAAGATATGGCGTCAGCCACCATCTGGAATGCCACAGAACCAAGCGTACAGCCGAACGTGACACCTCCATCGACTTACAGAGCGTCACGCCAAGATAAACCAAACTTGAGGGCATCAACAGGGTCAACCCTAAGGTTCCTGAATGCTCTGACCAAATCTATTTTGAAAATTAGTGGATCTTTGACTTGCAAAACGCGTTCTACTATGTTATCCACAGAAGGAAATTTCAAAGTAAAAGAGTCGTTTAAGGACTGACCCTTGGGGCAAGATAAGGTTAAAATAACCCTCCTGTCATTGGTATATATGGGCCTAGTGATGACAGGGGAACAATAATAATGGGAGGAGTGAATATGGGTAGAAGGGCCCAGAATAGTACCGAAACTTTGTTCTTTAGCAATGTATTTAACAATAGCATCAGGGTACTGAAGAGCAGAATGGTGATTAACTACTTTTGTGTTTGTCAAAAGGTTAGGGTACCTTATGAAAAGAGGAAAACTAAATTTGATATATTGATTGTATGTTTATCTGGATAAGCACTAAGTTCTCTTTCCCAAGCTTCAATGTTCAAATTTGATATGATAGGAACACGAGCCATCTTGTAATTAGGA
Organism: Sabellastarte sp. h YS-2021; assembly: GCA_964017235.1. NCBI lineage: Eukaryota > Metazoa > Annelida > Polychaeta > Sabellida > Sabellidae > Sabellastarte > Sabellastarte sp. h YS-2021. The sequence goes on from OZ024933.1 coordinate 34,997,798, forward strand.
ACCGCTGTAGTTCTGATTATGTTAGCTATTTCAATGCACTTTTCAACAGAATCAATGCACACTGGGGGTCTATCAGGACCAAAGAATTCAAATAAAGTATCTTCATGACTAAGAAACCCCATTGTTTTGGAAGGAATATACACGTCATGATCAACCTGAGAGGTTCTAATAGTATCAGCATCCAACAAAGCAGTAATACTGTTAGGGATGTGTGCTGTATCTGTAGCGTCATTTAGTGTGTCAAGTGCCTGAAAATCAACCATGGGGGGTTGTATGTCCATAGATATACATAACTCGTCAATAATAGTCTCTATATACTGGGTATAGTCCATGCTGTGATTAACACATGGCCAAAGATCCTTTTTATAATCATCAAATACCTGATTTGGTGAATTAGTCTTGAATACATCAGTGTTATTTGATATATTGTTGTATGCAAACAGCTGATTTAGTGCAAAAAGGTACTGATCACTAGAAGAGGGGTCATTATGAAGGTTGTTTTTTAACCAGAAAGCCCTTGGATTTTGTATTTTATGCGTTAAAACAGTAGTGGTATCATTTACTATGCTATCTACATTGTTAATGTTCCCTCCCCCCTCACCTGTATGACAAAAACTGCCCCTAAAAGTCCCTACTGGTCCAGGTGATGAAATCTGATCCTATTTGCTAATGTTCTGATTTTTGCCCCCACCTCTGTGCTTTATTTGAAATTTAGTTTCTGGATGAACATAATTTTTCCCCTGCCTAGCACAAAATGCACAAACATGCTTAAACTGGCCATGATTGCCTTCATGCGAGCACACTCCCTCACTGTAGTACCTACATACTTTCTTTCGAGCAGTAGTCTGGGATGAGATCTGTGATGCATTAGCCATGGCAATTTGAGAAGTGGAAAGCCTCTTTAATGCCCATTGCGTTGCATCTGCCCACTGTAATGACTCCTGTTCAATTTCATGCATGGGGTTACCCCATGCACTTCTTACCAACTGCCAGGGTAGGAATGTGGCATCCCTGAGAGACAGAATTACTTGTAGCAACACTTGCTTGACCAGAAGCGGGTCTTGGATGTGGTAGATATTAGATAGCTGCCCCACAGCCCATTCTTGAACTGTAAGGTCATCATACAAGGTATGCTTATGACCGCCAATCCCATGAAACCCCTCAGTGGGCCACCTTAACTCGGGCACTGCAGTAACAGTATCTGTTACATTGAATCTTCCAGATTTTTTGTGTGTGGCCTTACCTTGTGTCGCCTCAGCCCTGGATCTAGCCTCCAATAATGAGAGAATGTGAGACACTGACTGTGAAATGGTGGGGTTAGCCCGAATAGCGTTGACATCACATCAGGTATGACAGTGTTGTGTAAATGACTGTTGTGTATTAAGTGAGCTGCAGGGCCAGGTAGACCAGTAATGTTAGTGACAGCTTGAGAGGGACCAGCCTGAGAAGAGCTTAAACTGGGGTTGCAGATGAGTACTGATGCCCTGTCGGTTGTATGATATTTGTCATTGTAGGCATAGTGAGTGGTCCCTGTCCTAAAGTAGCGTTAGTAGCCTGCACAGTAGTGGGATTGACACATTGACTCTATAAATCATCCACTCTTTTCAGTAATGCTTGGTTAGTGGCGTTAATTTTCTGAAGATAGGCTAATACTGTATCATGTCCTGTTACTGGATCACTACTGGGTGGGGGTTGAGAAGAAGAGACAGTACTTACAATAGTCCCCCCTGATGGCGTCAGAAAAGTTCCATTAAGATCCATGTCTGTGGATTTGGTAGATGTAGTGCTGTTCTTTGCTTTAACAGAAGTTGTCTTCTTACGTCCTGTATCAACAGCTTTCTTACTCCTCTTAGGCAAGATAGACTGACGTATACACAAATAGATAAAATATATAAAACTCTAAGTTAAAATGCAGCTGTTGCTTCTTGAAAATCTAGATCCAAAGTGATAACAATGGGTATTGGCGCCAAATAGAAAGTCAAACATCAATTGAGGTTGAGGTTTTCACTATAGGGTTTAATGCTATCTAAGGTAGTGGTCAAATATTTAAAGTTAAGGTAGGAGACAAAACTGCCACAGCAGGCCCCTGTCAGGCCATGATCTTCACACTTGGGCCTTGGCTGTTGGCGGACGACACCACAAAAATGTTATTGGGTACATTCATGGCTCATGAGAGTAGGAATTCATCATTTTTAATTTCAAGATAAAATACCTTGGAGAAAATATAGATTTTATATAGAAATGACCTTTTCTGGCATCGAAACATATTAATATAAACATCAGTACACATCTGCTCAAGATGGAATAGTATGTTAGAGTTAGAGTTAAAACATTACCAACAAATTTTGCATTTAATGAAAGATTATGTACATTTAATGATGCTATAAAAACACCAAATCATTTACAAACTTAAAGAAAAACATATTTACAATTCTAATAAAAAACAAAGGAAAAAAAGGAAAAGAAAGAAAAAAGAAAAAGGGTTTGCTTGGAACAACACACGCCTTACATGACTCCATATTGTCATTACAGAACCACAACACAAACATTTCAATAACAAGGAAAACAAACAGATCAACAGTCAGTTGGTCTGGTAAACCGATAATTACTGTTTGAGAGCAACAGCAATTAATTTTTTATGCATAGAAAATGGTGCCAACATGCATCAATTTAAAATGTGCACACAATTGTTTCTTTGACTACCATGTTACGACTATCACATGAACATTGTAACAATTGGATTTGAAACTAACACATGATGTAACTTATTATATGTCTTCATTTAAATCCAATCTTTATGCACATTATAGTAAAATGCCTTGGTTTACCTTTACTTCATACACTATTCTGTGTAAGTTCACTCACATTACACTCTAGCAATTGTAATATACATAATCATTTTATTTAAAAATCATGCCCACATACAGTGATATGAGGATCTGTAGACAATTGAAACAAATTTACTTCCCTTCATTCAATGGTTAAACAAGATGTACATTTCATTTTTACCCCAAAAACACTTTAGTTGTCTTACAGGGGAATTCGTTTGGTATATGAGCTATTAGCTTAGATATTCTGCTCACAGACATTGATAATGTATCATACACATTTATATATGACACTGTCAAGTTTATACATACATTACATATTACATACATTACATAATACATAAATTACATATTACATACAGAAAAAAGTGTCAAGATGCGTTAATATAATTTTCTCACAAAGTCATCTGTTTTGTAACTTAATCTCCAAGTAACCGGCATTTTGCAATTGAACTCTTGTAGGGCAAGGCATAGACTGTCAACAGCCTAGTCAACAGATAAGGTTGTTCAGGGGAAGTTGGACTTTTCTCATTTTCAATACGGATGATAACAACACAGTAGATCAGATCATTCATATATGTGAACATACTGTTCTATATTGCAATCACAAATATGATAGCAGAATATAATTTCTTAATATACATGAAATGTAATCAGGTTATTCCCTCCGCCTAGGAGGTTATGTTTTTGCCTGGGTTTGTTTGTGGGTTTGTGAGTTTGTTTGTTTGTGAACAAGATTACTCTAAAACTTATGGACAGATTTTGATGAAATTTTCAGGATATGTCCTAAATGAGACAAGGAACAAGTGATTAGATTTTGGGAGTGGATCACTGTCTGGATCCATGCAAAATAAATTGGGAGTGATCCGGATCACTATCGGCAAAATATGAAATAGAGGGTGAAAAATAGCAATATCAGTGCTAATGGTAGGTTTTGAAAGTCCAGGAATTGAGCTCCCGTGGAGGATGTTTGCGCTGTCCGAGTTCTCTTGTTTAAATATCTATTTAATTTGTGTTGTTGAATTTGCAAGAGTCTTTCTTAAAGAAACTGCCACAAGCTATACTTATATGATTTTATCTATTCAAAACAAGTGAGGTTTCTACACAAAATCTACGATCAATGAAAATATAGAAAATGAAATAGCAAGGAATATATAATAGATGTTTTCTTATTGGCTGAACCTATCAGAAAACACCAACTTTTATGATCGTGTAACTTGTCATTTCAAATAAAAATCACTTTGTGTGATAAAGCTAAACTTTCCCATACTCTTGTAATTTCACTAAGAAAATGAATGCGCTGTTTCAACAAACCAGAGTGAGAAGTCACCACCATTGGAGATCTGCATGATAGAGATTTGTGGAGGGTGAAGAAAGTCTGAGGCCTGGTCTGTGTATATATTGAAAGATGAAAGATTACTAATATTTTAGGTTTCAAACAAACAAACCAAAAAAAAAAAAAAAAAAAATACAACTAAATTTTTCTTGAAAGAAGCAATTCGATTGCTTTGGTTAATACAATCGAATTATCTTTGTAACATTCAAAATTTTGATATTATCTTCCAGCCCAAAACATTGACAGGCATGGCTGGAGAATTTCTGACAGTCAATACTTGTCATTTTCTGTAGATAATTGGTTTTGTATTTTCATATGTTTTCATATGATTATTGTTACTATAATAAGTCATGCATTCATCAGCCTATAAGAAGCAAAGAAATTGTATTGGACAAATTAATTGCTCGAAGCCAAAAAAAGAAACACAAAATTGTTACTTTGCATTTGTTTGTAAGTTAAGCACTTTGTAGATATGTTATGTACAAGTTATGAGTTTGTGCTTGGACATCAAGGTGTCCGGGAGCTCACTCTTTTGGCCCTATCTTAAAAATAATGTTAGGTGTCATTCTGATGACATGGTTTTTTGACCCCTTCTCGCTTTGGCTCTTGTGTTACTGACCTTGCCTTTCAGATGCACTGGTGTCACTTTGACATGGAACATATACCAGCACAAAAAGAACAGCAATTTCTATATCAGGAATTTATTTTAAGTGATTGCTTCAGTTTTTATTGATGATGGATATGTATAAACCTCATAGCCAGTAGAAGGGAATGTCCCATCCCCATACAGTTATAACTGATGCGAGATGAGAACTTCTTGGCTGAGTCATTGGAGGCTTCTGGACATACTGGGCAAGAGATTAGTTCTAATCAGTCTGATATTAGCGGATCAGAAATTGAGATTTCGGCCCTCTTGAATACTTCTGACCAAAATCCTCCCTTATCTTCCCCAAATGTTAGGAAACAGCATAAGGCTTCTGACCTTGGACAGGTTTCCCAGGGGTCGGGGAGGGAGGCAATGGACACTGTCACCCAGAATGATATCAAGCAGATTATATTGTCACAGCTCAATACACTAGGTGAACGCTTGAGTTATATTGAAAAAAGGAAGTAACAAATTACCTTAGAAAACTAGTGACCCTTCAAAAATTAAATCATCCAGTAAAAGCGGCAAACCAACTAAACATGTCACACATAAAAGGTTTGATGGGAAGATGGTTCCCACTTCTGGCTTCTTTGGTCATGATCTTCCTCTACAGGGGCCGATTTCACTACAGGACTTAAACTAAGTCCCTTTATTGGCTAAGTCTTGGACTTAAAAATCAAAGACTTTGGTCTTAGCTAGGTCTGGGACTTAAATTGGATTTCACAAAGGTGACTTAGCTAAGTCCAAGCTTATCAAATAACCATAGTGGTTTTCTGTGTCATGTGACCTTTTGTATCTATTCAAAATATAATATTGGTGCCACATATTCTTTATTTGATGTATTTTATCTAAGGATAAGTGCTGTTTTGAAATGGAAAACCTTATTACCACATATAACCTTATTAACCACATAATCCAACTGGATCTTACTTTACCATTCAGATATCGCTTAGGTTCACTTTTTTCAGATACTACACGACTCCATTAGGTTTATTATGAACAAAAATGGATTCCAGGGCTTGCACAACTATATACTTGGTGCTTGGGTGTCAGTGCTACGCATGTAATAGCAATTTTAATGTAAAAGTTTCGACCTATTATTTTTGACATACATGGTACATGACCTATGACCTGCATTACTTCTTTCAAGGTCATACATAGTACTTCTTAACATTACATCATCTTCAAGCTAATTCGCTTAAATAGGGTTCATATCGCCCTTCACCTGCTTGCATTTAGTAATTGTATGATCAGAATTTGTATGGTTAACTTAGGTGGCCTTTCACCTATGACCTTTCACATCTCAGGGTCATGAACACTTTCGTATGTAAATTAATATATATATATATATATTACCTTTTAAAAGCAAAACACACTGAACAAGTGAGATCTGACTACCTTCATACTATAATAATCATGGGGGTACTTTTAAGTTTTCATCTTTATTTGACTATCAACGGTGACCTTCGTTCACTGTGACCTTTGACCTGCCTTTTTGAAATTTGGATTGGATATCATACGTATTGGGTCGTGTTTTGGACCTTTGACCTTGGCAGGTCAATTTTTCTAACCGTGAACACTATACATTACCTACTTCAAAGGGTAGTCAGGTCTTACTGTGTAGGAGGTTATAGTTTTTAAAAATAAAATAAAATATTGTAACATTGTGCCAGAAAAAATCTCAGTAGATAAATATATTTATAAACCCATCGTTGGTGTTTTTCTTCTGACCACTAGGGTGCTGCCAGGGCTTGCACAACTATATAGATGGTTTAGCCTGTCTCCCATATTGGACACTAACATGGGCAAATCAATTTCGGCGCTTTTTAAATACTTCGTACTACCATACATACTTCTTATTTTCAGTAAGTACATCTGGGCGCCTTATCAAAAACGTGTGAACATTGTATTAGCTTTTAGCAATATCACAATATATTACTAGTGAATCACTCAAACCTTTATTTTTCCTTTCTAATCACTCAGTCATTCAGTAAACTGTGTTAAGACATGCTACACATTCATTTAGAAGTTCATACTCAGGTGGAAACAAGCAGGGAAACTCCAATCTTGCACTGAAACCAAGGGTGGGTTGGGCCTTAGTGACCTGGCTGTCAATCACCCGCAGAGAACTGACGTGAATTATTGAACCATCAGCATGCATGTGTTGGTGCTACATTAATATCTGTGTTTTGCGTAAACAATATTGTGCTGTAAAGCTGGCTAAAACCATATCATTTGCCCACATTATAAATTGAGTATATCATTTTATATTAAATACTTAAGTGTGAATGTAGCATGTGTTTCTGTTGTAAGGTAATAATCTTTTTTTGTAGAAAATGTTTATTTATCGTGGGAAAATAATTATTTATTTATTTACTGTAAATAACTGTTACGTTTCGGATGTTGGCTGTAAACACACGATTTATGAAAGCTATCTAACACATATAAAATATTGTCTTTCAATATCCATGAAGTCACTTAAGGTGGTGTAAAATTATACTATAAAAAATGTATATATATACTAACTGTACAATAGGTATATAGTTTCCTTGGTTAAAATACATTAAAGCTTTTATTGTTCTTTTTTTTTCTTTTTTAATGTGACCGTAGGTTAAGAAGACCTGTTGTTAAGAGGAAGTAGACAATAGATTATTTATTGAGGAGCACAGTGTGTATACACACTTGTAGTGATACAGGTAGGCAACAATACTGAATCACACACCCATAACCAAATCGGAGTCTGGACTGAGTCTCCCAGATTAACCACAGAAATACATAACAATCCTTGTGAGTAGTAGAATTGTTTATCCACTTACTTTTTATATTGATTTAAGGCAAGTAGTAAAACCGATACTTTTTACATGATGTTATCGTCATGCAGATGTCAGGTAATGCCTTCTTACAACTTATTTTGTATCAACATAATAAGTGAATTTCTTACAAGAAATAAGTTAGCCAAATAATAAAAATAAAGCACTTTTATTAAAAAACAAGTGTTGATATCAAAAATGTGTAGATCAGGAGGTCGCCAATGCAAAACCGTACTGATTTTGGGATTCAGTGTTTTAGTACACCCCAACCAAACATGGATGTTTCCTCTTATGACATCTCAATAAAAGGCCTCAAATGCACAAAATATGGGGTAAAAGTGTGTCATTTCTTCACATTTCTGGTTTGTTACCAATATTTTACGTTTTCCTTCTATTATATGTGCTGACAAGTGAGAATAAGGTTATGAAGTTTTGTAACCAAAACATGGCAAAACAAAACCTTACCAGTTTTGGGACTTTCGCGCTTTAGTATTATTATTATTATTATGTATTTATACTCAGCGCAGTATCTCCATATACTACAGGACTCAAAGCGCTATTTAACCAATCTGACTGTACAGGTACAGCCCCAACTCACAAGTAACTCACATTCCCCTAACTGGAAGATAGAGGCTCAAGGATGACCATTTATCAATGTCCTTGAGGTTCTTTAACCTGCCACTGGGGATAGGACCCAATGACAGAGGACCGCCATTTTAAGTGGTCATCCGAGCCACTATGTATCTGCCTGTACCTGGGATTGAACCCACGTCCTCTGAGTTCCTAGACAAGTGTGTTACCCGCTAGGCCACAGTGGCAGTGGCACACGAGTCAAGTAAATGAGTCGAGAAGTTGATACAAAATATGTAAGGTCCTATAGAACAAGTCGTTTATACAAAATAAGCTTTTTCCAATATCTGAAGAAATTGTAAACATTTATTTCATGCTTTTGTAGTTTTTAATGCTTTTTTGATTGTGACCTGCAATGTTTTGTTTGGATATTCTTTACTTCCTGTTTGTGGTTTTTCAGTATCCCTGATTTGGACTAAAATATTAACTAGCCTTAATTAATTAGTCTCAATGTCCACGTGGCCAAATGTTGTACACACTGTTATAAAGGTTTAAATTATATTAAATTAAACCTTTTTAACAGTGGGTACACTGTTCAAAGCTGACTTTACATGAAAAATAAACTTATTGGTGCCAGATTAATGAAGGTTAAAAAGAGAATATAATCTGTCTAACTCACTTTATGTATTTTTGGAAATATGTTTGGCAATGTATTTGGTTCATTATCAAAATTCCCTCAATCAACTTTAGAGCACCGTCAATAGTCAAATGGCTGACCCATTCTTTAAACAAATATATATACACGATAAGTAGCATTTGTTGAAATATCTCCTTGGGTTTACATTAGCTTACAATTGCAACTAATGACCTTCATATTAAGTATTGCAAAATCGTCTTATAATTTATTAAAAGCAAAATTTAATTATCTGTCCAAATTTCTATGTTCTCCAAACAGTTTATTGACTTCTTTGTTGTATTTCTGTGAACCATAATAAGATTACATTCATTTAGCATGCTTGCTGTAAATTGCACCTTTGTCTTGTAGTTTGAAAAAAGGACAACCAATCAAGCCATGTAGATTGTGGATAAACTAAAAAGACAAATAAATCTTAAAACACATGGAGAACTAGTATGGATAAAAGCTCACAAATAAAGTATCATCAATTCCAAAAGACATTACTCCCCTAAGAACCATGTAATTTGAAAGTCCACAACAGGCAACATTGAGTAATTTAAACAAAATTTTCAGCAGTCTTTCTCACCCTACAAATGATAGGTGTTATGACATTGGCCCAATATCAGCGTGAACCTAAATTCAAAGTTTATTTAAAGACTTCGTTCCATTGAAGCTTCTCCCAAACATATTAATCTCCCATTTAGTCTTATCTGAAGCTTACTTTGAATTACGCTTACCTTTCTAGTGGTCTTATTAGCTTATGAGAATGTATTATTATAATACATTATGATTATTGAAATGTTTTTTTTTAATTTGTCAGACACCACAATATACTGGGGTAGGGTTACTGTGAGGTCATTGCAACTATTTATTTATTTCATACACAAGGTATAATATGTAACATTACATTTACGCCACTTGCAGACTACAAAATTAGACACCATGAACAAAAAATTACGAATCATCAAGTCACTACAGGAGAAAATCACTAGAGGTGAAAGTCAGCTGATTCTCTCTATCCATCTCATTTCACTCAACCAAATCCTCTGCCCAAGGTATGAGTATGTGTATGGGTGTGTGTGGCTGCCTGTATGTGTGTTTAGCTGCAGACACACAATATCTGTACTTCCAAACAGACAAGCCAAACCAGTCCAACTGGTAGGGAAGGAGGGAGATCTCAACTACTTCATCTCAACCGTCAAGACATTTATGCATATGGCCTCCAAAAACTGCCAAAAGAAAATAAACTGACTTTTGTTGTTGTTATTATTGTTCTTATTTCAGTGGGCAGATGTTTAGGGAAAATAAAAGGCCAGGATAATTTAGTCACTCATATCTGCAAAACCCAGGGTTGGGTAAGATGTGAAATTGGGATTGGTGGAAAGTGTGTAGACTGTTGAAAGGCAATAAGAGTTGTGGTGTGACAAGGGTGGTCAAGTTATGACAGCAAATGACATTTACAAACAAAATTTGATGGAAAAGTGGATATTTGACACTTTACATAGTTTGCGTTTTTGTTGAAGTAGTCATATAGTGCGAGTATTTATAGACAGTTTACTTTTATGCCATTGTTATGGCAAATATATTATTGTGTCAATGTATGGCACAAGAAATATTGTGTTAAATAACAGACTTCATAAATAACAAAAATGAAATTAAACATTGACAAATGCTCAATTTTAAGCTAGTGTGACGTATATTATTTTACTATACTTAAACACACATCTGTCAAAAACTGGCCAGGAAAACATCTTTATGCAACTATAAATAACAATTGGGATAATCATCTCGCTTATCCCATTTATCCTTGAACTGTTTGTAGAGAAGGATAAGTTAACATCAGAATTATTTGTGAAAGTTGCAGCTCATTTAGACATTTTATGACACTAAACGGGCTTTGGCCTGAATACCTTCTATGCTGCAGCTACTAAATATGACAAGAACACAACGAAGGAACTGTTTGATTTAAACAGAGAGAAGGTTATTGCTAAAACAAATAAAGGATACCCATAGTTTATAAAGTATCACCCATTGAAAAGAAAATATTTTGACAGAGGTAAAAAAGAGAAAAAACCCCCATAAAATCCTTATCCTGCAAAAAGGTAAACCACTCTAAAAAGTACATCAAAGTGAGATATCTTACATCTGGGTCGAGTGGGAATGCTTGCTACACAATCCCTTGTATTATGTGGGCATTACATTCTGTTAACCTGAGACCTACCCGTAACAAGACTGCTAGTTAAAAATGAACTGACGTTGGAAAAATATAAAGAAGCCAGGTGGTTTAATATTACAAGGGATATATTGCTTATATCTCCCAGAGTTGGCTTTTTATCAAACACCTGCAGATGTTTGTTCTTGTGATTATATTTTCTCTGTTTTTCTCAGTATTTATAGATGGGTTTCTTCCTTGTCACTGCAATATAAAGGAGCTAGAAATTTGCTAATATTTTTATTGCACTAGTCTCAATGTAATCTACTTGCAATACTGCCAGATTCATTGTTACTCTTATGCACTGTAATACTCACGCTGACTAAAAAGTTTCAAATACATTTTTCACACATGTGACTTAATTATTTTCCAGGTGTAAACTTCAGTACAACACTTGGAAAAGACACTATATATTATGCAAAATATTCATTTAGATTATTGCCAACCTTCTAAAGGTTTTTATTGTTGTGGCAGGATTTTTATTTGTTTCTGAGTAGATAAACACAAGTAGTTTATTACAGAAGGCATTCTATACATGAAAATAACCAGAACCTAAAGTGATAACTTGAGCATCTTTATACTATTACAGTAGAGGAAGCTACAAAGGATCACACAGTAATTCACTATAACTTTCTACCACATGGGAGATTAAACCTCTCTATAGATACCCTATTATCATTGGTTATCTCAGGCAAGTGGATGGCAACTAATTTCCATTTCTTTATATAGAAATATATTACTCATCACAACAGTCTCACGAAGTTTCTGTGTGACCTAACACAGCAAGACACAAAATTGGCGCCTATGAAAAACCTCAGTGTACATTGGACGTACCATGGTGGTTCTGTGACGAAATACGCGGGACCGGACGCAAGCCACAAGTTTGCCTGGGACCAGAAGCTGATGGAGGAGGAAGAGAAACGTGAGCGCAGGCGCAAACAGCGCATGAAGGTTGTGAATTGCTGTAAGACCTTCACAGCTTTTCTCTTCTCCCATGTGGGCCTGGCAGGTAAGCATAGTGTGATTACTGTGACTGCTATGACTGTCATTGAAACAAGCCCTTCGGGGCCAGTAGGTTACCAATAGTGTGTATACTGGATTTGTGTTAAAACAATGCCTGGGTAAGAGTTTCCATATGTGGTCTTTATTGAAATAATACCTGGGTGTGTGTTTTATGTGTGGCAGTGTGTGTGAGTGGGATTGAAACGAATTTGGGTTAAATTAACAGTGTTATTGAGAATATATCTTATCTTATTTATATAAATATCCAATTAATGTTAGAGTATCCTATATATATATATATATATATATAATTTCTCCATAAAAAGTTAGTCTGAATTCACAGAAAAACCTTGAAAATTTTGCCAATAACACTTAAACTATAAAAAAGTTATTAATATATTAATATTAATACATCAATTTGGTAGTTTATCTCTGAAGAGTGAAATCTTTTTATATTGTTCATCATAGAGAAAAGTAAAAAAACATTGGTGTGACTTCTTGTAACATCAGGGATATTTTGAGATTAACCTCATTTCAACAAACTAGGATCATAAGTCGGCAAGGGAAACTTCAAAGGACAGATGACAGTATATGCATAATTGTAATTTACACATATCTGTTATTAATAAATTCCTAAACAATGACATTTATTGCATTGTCGTAAAATTTAGATGTTGTTTCAGAGATATTTGGTGATTTACCTCTAAGATCATATGTAGTTAAAGTATCAAAGGATGGATGACTTATATGTATAATTAGAAATGATGTATGTCTTTTATTAATAAAACCCTGGCTGATTTACATTTATTGCATAGTCTTAATATTTACATGTGATTTTTTCATCATAAAAGAATCAATTTTATTTATCCCTTTGTTGCAGAATAAATAAATTTGGGGTAACACCAAAACCAGCAAAGTCAGATACAGGCTTTAGTTTGGCCAGCGTGATTCCAAAATTTCAAAGTAATATAAATGTATACATTAATTAAAATTACAGTGAATATGCAACAAAATTAGTACATACTACAGGTCTACCATCTACCTAGTATAAATGCAACCAATACAAGTCCATAATTGCAACTTGTATAAAATCTCAATTTGTACATAATATGTATATTGATATGTTTGTATATTCATCTTGAGATAGGTAAACAGGACAGGTCAGCAAAAAGGTAAATAAATGGGAAAAGAGATTAGCAACTACAGTGGTTAGTAGTCTGAGTGGTAGGAAAGTAGACAAGTCAGCAACTAGCACTTTAAACAGGATCACCCTTTATGCTACAGGGATCACCTTTCTAGCTGCCCATTACATTAAAGCATAAAAACAAGCTACTTCAGTATACATTATGTTGGTAGCTTAAAACAAATCATGACTTTCAAGTGTGTCAATACCACTTTATTTCATTTAAACACAGCGAATTTTTAAAGATTCATATTTTATATATCATCACACAATGGTTACCTCCGTGGATAGGGGATTCTAGAAACAGGTCAGTGGGTTCGTAGATAGATAGGTTAATAGGTCAGCATGTAGATTGGTCAATAGATAAGCATGTAGGTCAACAGGTAAACATTTCACAAAGTGCGGGGCATAGATATTTAATAAGGTGTTTGACAGAAATTTCGTAAAAATACCATTAAGTTTCCATCTGATGAAATTTCAAAAAAAAAGGTATGACATCCCATTCAAGAGCCATTGTTACACTGGGACAGCTCTCAACATTGTCACCTGTTTGAGTCGAATTCACACAGAGGTCACAGCCTAACACCAGGTTATAACCACCTCTTATAACATCCGAGTAAAACTAGAGACATAAGATAATGTATCACTAACAAGACCAAACTGGAATATTATAGCAATAATTTTTTCCCTAAAGTTTAAGTAGTGTCTATGAAAACCTGTGGTGGACAATTAACATCAAACAGTACCCTCGAAATGGGGCATGTCGGGGTACCTTAGTGGAAAATATGGGAAGAAGCGTATGAGGTTGAGGTTAAGCAGGCAAAAGATATTTGGAACCTGCTTCTGTGACAGGTGTGAATAATGCCTATGTACATCATAGAATTGTTTATTAGAACAAGCAAAGTTGATACTACATTATACCTCAATATTGTTGACAAAATCTGATTTGATACTATATACTGTGTTGGTCATCTAGAAAATATGCCTTTTTCAAATGAAATTGGATGAAAGAACTTTAAAATAAAAGTTATCCACCAGAAATAAATTTGACTTGATTTGGACATAATGGCTCTTCTTGTCCAGACTACCGAGAAGTGTGAATGCTAGCTGTGCAGCATCTACAGTAAAGTTTATGCCTGAAGGAATGATTTGACTGATAATAATTTGGTAATTGCCACTCTGGCCTAGCGGGTAACACACTTGTCTAGGAACTCAGAGGATGTGGGTTCAATCCCAGGTACAGGCAGATACATAGTGGCTCGGATGACCACTTAAAATGGTGGTCCTCTGTCATTGGGTCCTATCCCCAGTGGCAGATTAAAGAACCTCAAGGACGTTGATAAATGGTCATCCTTGAGCCTCTATCTTCCAGTTAGGGGAATGTCAGTTACTTGTGAGTTGGGGCTGTACCTGTACAGTCAGATTGGTTAAATAGTGCTTTGAGTCCTGTAGTATATGGAGATATTGCGCTGAGTATAAATACATAATAATAATTGTTTTGTCTCATCTACTTTCATCTACCATTACTCTTATGTTCGCCAGAATTTTAAAGCTTCATAGCATTAAGCTTAATCAGAATAATCTGCCTTTAAAAAGCACTACTTTTGTAAAAAAATAGATAGTATCGTCTACAGGTAATGAGTTTTGGTCATATAATAAGGTAGGTTAGTAACCTCTGTACACCAATGCAAATTATCCAGGGGTCAAAGTATTTTCCTATAAATTCTGTGTCTTGTCTATTAAACAGTGACAGCTTATTACAATTTACTGTTCCACTGAGCAGCTGAATATATTTGCATCCATCTGTTGGATTTATGATCCGGACAAATATCCCAATCAGGTGCCACTGAAGTGAACTGTGAGCAACTTGATTGTAACTGTGTAAACCTGTTGTAATATGGATGATTGTGAGAGACTGAGAACAGATTTTGGGCTGATTATAACTTGCAATACACTCTTATCTACAGCTCTAATTTGTAATGACACGCTTTATCCGGGATTATTTCTAACCTATAATCTTGCTACACTAAAGTCATAGAAAAATCTGAAACCTGTTACATCAGAAACCCTTTGGTCGCAAACTCAGTACTCATAAGTCACTTTTAGGAAAAAAACTGATCAAACTATATATTAATTAAAAAAGAAATGGACACTTTTAACAACATGTTCAAAAGCACTGCGTGGATAGGAATATCTTTCTGTTTCATTTTTCAAATTTTCTGTTGAAAAAAAGAGTTAAAAGGACCAGTCACCACATTTAGTCCTGTTTTTTTTCTTCATACAGAAGGCATTTATAATGTCAATGTGGGGTAGTTGTTTTCTTCAGTGATATTAGATTACATTCCCCCACCCAAAAGATTGGTGGATAAAGGACAAATTTGTGACCTGCAAGGTCAAATCTGTGAAACAATTAAGATATCAAATTATAGGAGTGATTCAACCAACTCTGTACAGCTGCAGTATATAAATTACTCATCTTTCATTCAACCAAACACTGACCTCAAATCATATTAAATTTGGTGAAGTTTGGGAGTTTCTGTTAACTCTTACAGCAGTGCAGACTGCTACATTTTTGTATACTCTGAAGTAGCTCTAACAATGTGTTTGACACATCATATAATAAGAAATTATTTAAGTCCAGTTTTGATGTGTACCACAATGGCATGAATAATCGTTTCTGTCGTATTTCGCGTGGCATACTTTCTAATTTGAATGTTGGTTCTGAAGTGAAGCCATGTTGTGGATACAATTTTATTCACCTGATAATGCATGGTGATGTGTGATCAAACAGGGCTTCTATATTCTTTACCAATATTGTAGATTTAGTTTTATAGCCGCCAATGTTGAAAGTTTCAAAGTAAAATTTTTAAGCATTTGTCTACAGCCGAACAAGACCACTTCTGCTTTTTTGAGATAGAGTTGTAGGATGTTTAAGGACATAACAGTTATTTTTATTTAAGTACAGCAGGCCTCTCTGTCGCAGTTACTGCCTGATTTGCATCCTCAGGTATTGACAAATCAAGATGTATATACAGCTACAGGTCATCTGCATAGAAAAGAGGCAGCTCGGACTCTATCTGCCCCGAACTTGCTAAAGTCACAGTACTCACCAAACCCCAACTTTTTGTAGTTGTTCATCAACGAGGTCTGGTCGTTTAGGGTTCAGCATCTTGACAACTGAAACTGATTTTATGTATCTTCTCCAAAATGGCCCTAGTGATATGACCTATAGAATGTAATAAACCTGATGACAATTGAATAATCAAAACTAAACAAAACCAACAGATAAAATATGATTTTTCAAAAAGTAGCTCCAAACCAGTACAGCAGACTCTGGGTTGTTTTTATTACACCCAGTGCAATTTTTGACATTTAAGCATCACAGTTTAAGATGAGCATTGTATTTCCTTCTTTCCATTGTTGTTATGCATAAATATGCTCTTTTTTGTTTTTTCATGATTTGCATAGAGTCGATAATATAGTATCAACCTGTAATTTAATTTCAAATAAGTTCTCAGTTGCTTTGTGCTAGGCTTTAGGTAAGTCAGCGCTAATTTTGAGAGCTTCACACACATACCTCACTGGATCAGGCATTTCCCTTTGTAAACATATCATAAGCGTAAAAAAGGTCAT
This sequence comes from Sabellastarte sp. h YS-2021, assembly GCA_964017235.1. Lineage (NCBI taxonomy): Eukaryota > Metazoa > Annelida > Polychaeta > Sabellida > Sabellidae > Sabellastarte > Sabellastarte sp. h YS-2021. Next base: position 35,014,694 of record OZ024933.1, read on the forward strand.
CAGGACTTTTTGTCTGTGCTGAGAGATTGCAAAGCTTCTGTAGTTGATGGATAGGTTTTCCAAGGAATTGGGGATGATGGTCAAAGAAAACACTGCTTGAGTGATTGTCTGTGATTTCCAGGAGTGAGTGGGATCTGTAAAAATAGAAATAGGCAATAGAAAAGGAAGCAGGTGTAATACAGTTTACGCACTAATGTCTGTTGTCTTTATAGAAGCTGGTTTGCTGTCATGGTATTTTTGAGCTTGTTCAACCATTGTTGTTAGCAAAATCTGTACAAAATCAGCCCTTGATACAAGCTTTCCCTCTTGCACAAAACTATATTCTGTGGAGCTGGGTGGTAGCACATTCGCCTTCCACTTTTGAGGTCAGCTGCTGAAAACCTGAATCCGACCCGATGTGGGAAAGTTAGTGGTTGCTTACCGATGACAGTTTACAGTGCAGAATCTTGACCAGCTAGTATCCAAAATCAAATCATATAATACTTCATCTAACCAATATCAGGAACTATACTTTCTATGTAAGAGATTGCCATTCATTGATGTCCTTAAAGTGTCTTTGAATTGCAGATGGTGCCAATATAGTGTTGCCACATGGTTTGATAAGCACTTTGATCCTTTATGTCAAACCAGTAATAGTGAATTGGGGTGACTATATATAGATAGATATTCTAAAGTCTAGTGTATATTTATGTTTGGGATTCTAGTCATTAGTTCACCCAAAGACCTTTTGTTTCAAGTATACTATTTCTGATGACAGTGATAAATGAAAAATGATTTACATCTAAATAGTAAAGCTAAGCAGAGAACCCCTTTACCTGGAACTGTGTTTACTCTGTACTGTCAGACACATTTGAAAAAGGCTATAAAAAGAAGGAAAATGTACAATAAGTTTGGTATTAAAACGCTACTGGCTACCTTCTTTCACCTACAATAACATTTTTTACTTTATCTCATGAAGCAAGTTCTCCTGCCCAAGTAAACATTTTTGAGTTTTGCAAACGTTTGAAAGGAAACGTTTGGTGATGGTTACAAATGATGGGTACTAAACCCATTTATAATAGAAGGTTTTCCCAACATTTTATGTATACTGTTTATTGAACATTTAATGACAAATGTTAAAAAAACATTACACATGATCGTAATAATGTCTCAAAAATATTACTTTGGCATTGCTTAGCAATATTAACCTTAATTGGGATCAGAGGTTAAATGCAATATGTTTTTAGGTTGCTCACCAATAAAAATATTTTTTATTTCTAAAATTCTTAGACAGTGGTTTAAAATTGTCCCCCTATTCAATGCTTACTTTTAGGCATTGCATGTGGGGCAATTTTTAACAAAGTCCTGTAAAATCTCCTATTATTGCTCATCACCATCTTTGTTTGCAAATGCTTGAAGTAAACATTTAATAAGCATTCGGGAAATAAGTGTACAAAAACATTTGTGACAGAATGTTTTCAATACCTTTGATACAAAACATCCTGAAAACATTTTCAAATGATGTGTATGAAAACCAGTTGCTAAATATTTGTAAACATTTTTAAAGCAAGCATTTGCAAAACATTGTCAACAAATCTTATTTAATCGTTTTATGTATACTGCTTATCAAACATTTAATGATAAATGTTTCAAAAACATTTCCATCACATTCATTTATTCACCTATTTTATAAATGTTTAAAAAACGTTTCTAGTCGAACATAGTTTCTTGAGTTTATTTCTAAACATTTAATAATAAATGTTTTCAACAAAAACGTTTGCATAGATAATGTTTATAAAACTTTTTTAAAACATTACAGTGTAAGCGTTTACTTGGAAAAGTTTAGTAACCCAAAAGATATGGTCTAAAAACGCTTTGTCAGCGTTTAAACCTTTTAAAAATATGTTTACTGTGAAGCTTTGAAGCTCCAGTGAGATATAAGTCCTTTGTCTCCCCAGACAAGAGTGGAAAAAAATTACAGTACTACCGTACAAACATATGGCAGGTACCAACTGCTGTTTTATTCTGTGATACTAGGATATATTGTAATTTAAAGGAATAATAAAACAAGTTTGCTGAATCTTATTGACATGATGGCCGATTGAAAACTGGTCTAATTTCCGACCACTGGCCATATATACTCTAAGAAACTCTTAACATACAGTCAAGTACCTTGTTTTTGACAGAGTTTTGGTACTTAACATCTCAGACCCTGGTACTTAATGACACCCATCCATTTGCTACTGTAAAGGTCAGCGTTTTACCTGACATATAGAACAATTACCAACTCTTGCCTTTGTTCTAGTCTTGCACCGTAACTTGCGAGAAAGATAGCAAAGCTTTCAGAGTTATTTAGTTCACATTAAGCTAAAGGTTTATGCAGTTTTCATGGGCCACCAAATGTGTAGTTCTTTGTAAACTCGTCCAACCACTTGAAACTGTTTTATGGGTCCATGTTTACCTTCACAGCTATGGTCTGCTTTATGGCCTAGGGTCTACATTTTCTTCTTAATGTATATTTGCAATTGGTGTAGAGTGAGGCTGCTTGCTTAGGTTTACCACATTCCTCGTACTTCTCCACGCTGCCCAGAGCCTGTTTGGTAGTTTGCAGGTTCTTGTCGAAGCCAAGTATACAGTCAGGGGTCAGAGTAAAATTTGGGAAATGGCCAGACTGAAACAGTATATCCTCCGTTAGTTTGATAAGCTAGTTGCTAGTTGCTATGTTTATGGAAACTAGATATTTTCCTTAAAAATTTATACACAAGCCACAAATCTATGTGCATTGACCCATTGGACCTCAGAGACTTTGCATCCAGTTCTGTATCAGACTCTAGTATGAGTAGCATGGAAATTTCGCCCTGCAGAATCTTGGCCAGCCAGTATGCACTTCTTTCATAATCACAGACTGTCTTTAGGTCTGGGAACACATATATATGGTATTGATAGAATACTTAAGTTTGTGGTGTACCATAGAGAAATCTATACTCCTGCAAACTAATGTGTATATACATATTCAACCTTAATTATAGAAAGAGATTGTTCAGACAGAATATTCAGGTGGAGTAATTAAAAACTTTGGCATTGAAACATTTGATTCTAACATCTGTGGTTGCAGGTTTGAATTCAGCTGATGGCAGCATGGAGATTCACTGGGGATCTGTCTGGATATGACCCAAGCTGTTAAAAAGGGATATAAAATACGGATTTTGGCTTTTTGTCAAGCAAAAATAATTAATCATCTCTTTATAAGACAACTGACATTAAATATAACAGCATAACAATAGCATGTTTCCATATGTACCTTATGCAGGTGTTCTACTGGGGCCGCCCTGTCGGTAACTATTTTTTAAGAGTCAGGAACAATGTTTACAAGGTTGGTTAGGGTCGGTTGTAGTTTCCTGGCCTGTCGGGGAGAGTCAGAAAAACATGTTTGATATTTCTACAACCGTTTCCGACCCTTGTAACAGACCCTAAATTCATCCACCCAGCACCAGACCTGTCGGTATACTTAATGCAGGTGTTCCGCTAGAGCCGACCCTGTAACCAACCCTAGGGTCAGTTGCAAAAGTCGTAGGGTCGTAGAAAAAAAGGCACGAAAATGCCGAGTCTGTTATGAAAGGACAGGACGGTACACTTACAGACAGGACGTAATGACCTTCCCAACAAGACGTAGTGTTTATTGCATGGCCAGTCGTAGAAGTACTACAAGCCCTAAACCCCTAACAGACAAGCCTTACCAGGTCCCGACAAGCCATACTGATAAACAGACAGGACTGGAGAAACATACAGGACCCCACGACCAGACTTGCAGTCGGTATTGTCATTACAAAAATAAAATTAAAATAAAATAAAATCCCAGCTTATTTCAAGAAAAAAATTTTGGGCAAAAGAGGATCAAGTGTTGAACAATCAACAAATCTAAAACTAGGTCAACAGTAAATATTTGGATCCCATCGCGTGACCAGAACTACAGGGTGTTTACCTTCACGTCCAGAAAAATGTACTTTCTCAGAGGCTCGAAATCATTTGGTATAAATGTGTAGGAAAATTGCTCAGAGGGACGGACTTTTGAAGGGGTCCTTCCCAGAAGCTTGAAACTGGAGTATAAAATGCAGTAACAAGTAAGAGGGTTTTCATTGTCACGTGAGATATTGTTAGAAGCACATCTCTCTATGCTTCTTTGAACAGCATGTAACATTTTAATTGCAAATTTTATATTTTAAATGACTTTTTCGTTCATAATCTGAAGCAGACATATACAAACCTGGAAATTATAATTAAAATAAGAAAAAAGTAAATTTGGACATTTAGGTCACGTGATGGGATCCAAATATTCAAGCTTGACCTAGTTTAAGATTTGTTTATTGGACGACACTTAATCCTCTTTTTTCCCAGAAATTCATCAAAAACTGTAATGGCAATACCGACTACACGTCTGGTCGTGGGGATTCTGTATATTTCTTAAGTCCTGTCTGTTTGTCTGTACTGCTTGTTAGGACTTGAAACAGCTTGTCTGTTTGGGGTTTAGGACTTGTCCAGGTAGTTTCCAGACCAGTCTTGTAGAAAACATCCTGACCCCAAGGCAGGTCGGACTCTAGATACAGACAAGCCTGGATGTTTCAAGGCCTGTCGGGGAGGTGCAACCAACCCAATATTTTCCAGCCCTTTTTTGTGGATTTTTGTCCCCAACCTCCGACTTTTTCAGCCGATCCTAGAGTTGTAGGGTCAGCTCCAGTGGAACACCTGCATAAGAAAAGGTAACATGATTACACTAATGGAGTGTGTAAAGCACGGCTATGTAGGAGCCTGCTGGGGCAGTTTGACCACTACCTTAATTCGTAGGTCCACTGTGCATGGTTTCTAGGGAAAATATTATGCATTAATTAGTTTCACCAATCAATGTCGTTCCAGTTCATTTGCCCCATGTGTTGGGGTTTCTTGCTACATTTTCAAAGTGTCAGTTAAAGGACACACATGTATTATACAATTGAATGTAAATATTTGAAGAAACCTAACGGGATTTTATTATTTTTATACATTATCTACAAGTGTTTTACAGATCTTAGTTATACATATTTACAAAGTGTTTTACTGTGATGAAGTGATAGTTCAATATATACAGAATGCCATCAAATCCCAAGAAAACTCCGTCTGGTCAGAGGAAAAGGGTGACAGCTTCTGCTCGTGCCAGGATTTCAACCAAGAAGATTCGTCGGAAGAATCAGATTCATGAGGAATCCTTCTTACAAGATGGTATGTTGGCCTCGTCTTCTGTTTCATCGCCTCAACCTCCTCCACCTGTACAGACTAATCATGATATGGTTCTTGCCATGTTATCAGACATTAAAGCTTCCAACCAATCTCTTTCTGACAGAATGACGAAACTAGAACGGCAGTCGTCAGAACCTTCCTACTCCACTAGCCACTGGTCACACTTGCAGGGACAAGCTCCAGGCCTATCCCGACACCATGGCACTGCAACAATTCCACATGTTCATTATTCAGGAGAGGTTAGAGGAGCGCAAACCCCACGCCCTGCGACTGGTAGCACTACCTCTCTTTCCAGTGAGGAGCAAATGGGTTCAAACCATCATCCACAGACCACAGGAGGGAGATTCTCATCCAACCTTCCCAGCGATGCTGTATTGCCCAGTTTAGAAACCATCAGGCGACTTCCAAATGTGTCAGAGGCTGTATCTGGTATCCTGGCTTCCTATGACAGCCATAACAGACTGGAATCCTCTCAAGGTAAGCCACACCGCAGATCCGGACGTTACAATACTCATGATACTGTATCTGTTGCACCTGAAGTCAGATGGCCCAACGAGGGCTTCCATGGGTCAAATGGTAAAAAACGTTTACTGTATGATGATCTGTCCATGCCACAATGGGTGGCGGGCCAGTTAACCAATATCCTTCACATGCAGGACCAGGCAACTTCCAAACAAGCCCTAATTCAAGTGATTGCTACCATGAAGGACGCAGTATCAATCCCTTTCACTGCAGTGAAAAATGCCTGGGCATGCTCAATGCATGAGCTGGAGGAGGGTAACTTGACTTGGAATGACTCAACACAGTGGGCTTTGAACAGATTAAGTGCCTCGCAAGTTTCGTTGATTAATTCACACTCAGCTCCATCAGCCCTGAAGAAGTTCTGCAAATACTTCAACGAGTGATCGTGTACACATGATGGTCACCATGGGTTGTATAAACACAATTGCAGTTTTTGTGGCAAGCAAGGTCGTACAGCAAACCATCCTGAAAACAAATGTAATTTCAGGAGTAAAAAGCAAGAAAAAGGAGCCACTTCCAGCTAGGTTTTAGGTCAACCACCTGGACACAGGGGTCGGGACAAGAACAGTAAATTAAGTAAATTTAAATATGAGAACGGACGTAATGATAACTTATCTAAAACATGTGATAATTTTGTAACTTGTTTAACCAATGTCAATGTTAATCAAAGTGTAAATGATTGCTCATATACTGTCAAACTAGCTGTTAACTCTGATTTGAACGTGCAAAATAACCAACATTATTTGTCACATAATGTTCATAACCAGACTTGCAATGCTGGGGATTACCAGTCATTATGTAATATGTCCAGTAAAATGGCTGATGAGTTTACCAATATTAGGGGCCAATTATCTTATCCCCAGGTTACGACTCAGCATAACAGGGGTGGGGGGATCATATTTAACCAAAAGGTTGACAGTAAACGTGCCACAGTGACTACAGCTGATCACCATAATAGCCAATTTTGCAAATCCAACATGGCCACCCTACAATACACTAATTGGTGTCAAATTTCTTCGGGTACTGCTAACCATGTGCACATTGTATATTCGGATGGAAATGGCCAATTGCAAAGGGGTTTCTTTTACATAGTAAGTGACGAAATTTTTGGTTCTGGCCGGCTCTACCACTGTGACACTTTTCCTGTGGAACATCTGGTAATTATACATACTCAAAATATGTTGATTCACTGTCCATTAAAGGTACAGGAAGTTACTGAGTTGGAAAAAGTAAATGCTGCTATTACTGCTGATAATTTTAAACAAGATTGCAGGACGTTTAACAGCTTAGGCATGTCTTATGAAAAATATATGGATAGAATCATAATGAACTTGATAGAAAATCAGGACAAGTCTACCCATAACATGTCAAGCAAAGTCAGGCCTAGAGACAACAGCGTCGTCTTGAACATTGTCGACGGCATCGACACAGAGCCGACTCATTACACCGACACCCCTCCCCAATTTTTCAAAAATTTTGGTGACCTTAGTAATCTTAGTAGTCCCAAAGACTACAATGACCCAGATAAAGATAGGGGTTTTATTTCTTTACAAGAAACTGATTTCAAGTTCATTGGCCCAGACAGGGACTTTTGTAACTATGATAACATTGAACAAGTTACAAAAATAGGCGACATGATCAGAACAACTGGACTTCCAAATTATAAGCAAGCTAGATTCCCTATCAAAAGCAATTTGAACCTACCTGCTTGGGAGAAGTACCTTGCAGATTATCCAGACCAAAGGATTTACCAATATCTTAAGTTTGGCTTTCCATTGTCCCTCACTGATCCTGATGCTATACACAACACCAGCATATCCAACCATTTTTCGGCTCTTCAATATCCTCAAGCTATCCAACAGTACCTTGATAAAGAGAAGGCATTTGGAGCAATCATAGGTCCTTTCTCTGACATTCCTTCTGATAAGTTCCATTGCTCTCCCATGTTAACTCGACCTAAAGATATAGATAAAAGAAGAGTCATTTTAAACTTGTCATATCCAAAGGGTCATTCACTTAATGATAACGTTGACAAACAACTATTTGATGGAAAGAAATTCATTTTAAGGTTCCCCACCATCGATGATATTTGTAATGAAATTTGCATCAATCCCAATGAAATACTTATGTCAAAAATAGACATCTCTAGGGCCTTTAGAAACCTTAGGGTCGACCCTGGGGACGCAATTAAGTTTGGATTGTCATGGAATGGCCAATATTATCAGGATCTGTCGGTAGCTTTCGGCTGGATCCATGGATCCAGATCTTTTCAATTAGTAGCTGACGTAATTACGCACATTATGAAGCAGAAAGGTTTTAAAACTTTCGCCTACATTGATGATTTTATTCTTATTAACCATAAATCTAAGGCAAAACAAGCGTTTGACACCCTTACTGACCTTTTGCAGGAACTAGGCCTTCCTATGAATGATGACAAAAGAACTCCACCAACCCGTACCCTTACATGTCTAGGTATTTGCATAAACCTTGACACTAATACCTTGAGCATTGATGCAGAGAAAATAGCTGCCATATATGACCACTGTGTCAATACCCTTACCAAAACCACTATTTCCAAAAAACATTTACAGTCCCTTTTAGGAAAGTTACTGTATTTACATAAATGCGTGAAACCGGCTCGTATTTTTGTTAACCGTATTCTAGCTACTTTTGGACAGGACTGTTGTAAAAATAAATTTCCAATCACCACAGAAATGAGGCAAGATCTTAACTGGTTCATTAGATTTCTACACCAGTTCAATGGTAAAGCTATTTTGGTTAAAAACCCCATTCAACAACCCCATAGCCTCCATATTGATGCATCACTAACAGGGTTAGGGGGGGGGTCTGGGGAAATAGAGTCTACAGTACTCCCATCTACCCTTTCCCAACTTTTGAAACGGGAATAGTACATTGGGAAATGTTCAATGTATTGCTAGCTTTAAGAGTGTGGGGTGATCATTGGAAGCATTCACTAGTACGATTTTATTGTGATAATCTGGCTGTGGTCCAGGTGGTACAGACCAGTAAGACCAAAGACCCTTTTCTAGAGGCCTGCATCCGTAACATCTGGATGATTACTGCTACTCTTGATATTGAAATACGAATGGATCATGTTATGGGCATTAATAATACCATTGCTGACCTTCTTTCTAGGTTATATTCAGAAAAAAATGTAAATGAACACCTTTTACACAACCTTAAAGAAAACTATCAATGGTTCGACATTCCACTATCGTTTTTTCACCTGGACATGTCTATCTAATTTCAGGAGCTACTCCTGCCTCAACCACACTCCTGGATTCAGCCTGCCAAGTCATCCATAGAGCCTACAGACCATCATCACTGTCTGCCCACAGGACACACTTTAGGACCTACCTGGCTTTCATTATCTTCATGGACTTACCCAAGGAAATTACACTACATAATATTCTCACATTTCTAGAATATCTGCACAAGAATGCCCTCTCAGTTAAGGTCATAAGGAACTACTTGGCTTCCATCTCCACAATGGCTTCTCTCTATAATCTTGACCATGCAGTGGTAACTCATCCCCTGGTCAACAGATACCTCAGAGGGTTATCTCTACACTCACCGTTTCGTCCCACACCTAGGGGCATTTTTGATGTACACACTTTATATCTAATTTCACAGCAATGTGATACCCTACCAGACCCCATCCTATTCAGGGCAATATTCTTAACTGCCTTTTATGCTTTTCTTAGGATGTCCAACATGGCTCCCCACAGCCTTAAACTATTCGATCCCAACAAACACTTCCTCAGGCAGGATGTCATATTTGCACCCCCAGGAGCTCACCTAATACTAAAATGGTGTAAAACCATGCAAGATAACAAATCACACCATGTTGTCCAAATCCCCCAAATCAACAATTATTGGCTCTGTCCAGTTAGAGCCCTCAGGACACTGCTGATATCCAGACCACTCCATGATACAGATCCTTTATTTGCAAACAAAGAGCCACCTTTCAACCAGGTCATTGACACTGTAATCAGAGATGCTTTGAAGCAAGTACTGGCCATGGCTTTCACACCTTTCGTAGATCTGGAGCTACACTCGCGTTTGACAACAATATTCCCCTGCAGAACATCATGGCACATGGCCTATGGCGTAGCCCCGCAGTGTGGACACACTTACAAAATGCTACCCAAGCTTCCTCTTCTATCCCCTGCACCTTTGCTTCCATCATTTCGAGCTCTTTTTGATTGGGTTTGGTGCTTTTTAAAATTTTGTGCCAAACTTTTAAAAAAGTTCCTCTTTGGAGGCTATTTTACTGTCTTAACATGTAAATAAAATTTCCTCAAACCGCTTGTGCCCTTACTACCTTGGACTTCAATCATAGCATCAGAAATAACCCATTGCGAATTTGACCTTTGGGGTCATATCACAGCACTCAATCTGACCTTCAGGCTGAATTTGGCCTTGCAGGTCATATGACCTGGCATATAGACTGTTTCAGGTACTGGTCAAACTGTGTAAAGCACGGCTATGTAGGAGCCTGCTGGGGCAGTTTGACCACTACCTTAATTCGTAGGTCCACTGTGCATGGTTTCTAGGGAAAATATTATCCATTAATTAGTTTCACCAATCAATGTCGTTCCAGTTTATTTGCCCCATGTGTTGGGGTTTCTTGCTACATTTTCAAAGTGTCAGTTAAAGGACACACATGTATTATACAATTGAACCCTCCTACCCTCCACTGACACAGATTGTAACTACTGATTTGACTAAGCAACTTCCCTCTTGGAGTCTAACCACCTCTAAGAGTGTATTGGTTCGACTTTCGACCCTTGAGCTGTACCTCTTGAGCTTGATCTACTCCTGAGTGCCCCATATTGGGGATTCTTGGCTCATGGCAATACTGATCACTTTCGCACTGCAAACTGGACCCCAGAGCCTTGATCCAACTCTGGGAGGTCTCCTAGGATTGATGTGGTTTGCAGGATCTCATGGATTAGGTGGTCCAGACGGACTCTGGCTCCCCCCTACCGGATTTGTCAAAGCTTTTACCCCCTTGGAAACTGACCCCCTCTAAGGGTGTACATGGGTTACATTTCGACTTTGGAGCTGGACCCCTTGGGACTAATCCACCCAAGGGAGGTCTCCAGCAGGATTGACATAGCTCCTTAGGAACAGGATTGCTTTCAGATCACACCTAGAACTGATCCATCTGGGTATGCAAAGATCTCTTAGGATTAGGCAGGACCAGACTGACTCTGGCCCCCCCTACTAACTACGACTGTAAACTGCTGCATATACAACCTACATTGAAGGAACGACTGGGCTTTATCTGATAACTGTCTTAATACTTTAATTATGTGTTTATAACCACTGTGGTATATGTATATATTGACTATAACCATTATGGTAGTTATACTGTTACGACCCTATGTTGGGTATATGTGTTGGTGCTTTTTAAAATTTTGTGCCAAACTTTTAAAAAAGTTCCTCTTTGGAGGCTATTTTACTGTCTTAACATGTAAATAAAATTTCCTCAAACCGCTTGTGCCCTTACTACCTTGGACTTCAATCATAGCATCAGAAATAACCCATTGCGAATTTGACCTTTGGGGTCATATCACAGCACTCAATCTGACCTTCAGCTGAATTTGGCCTTGCAGGTCATATGACCTGGCATATAGACTGTTTCAGGTACTGGTCAAACTGTCAAAGAACAGGTTTGGTGTAAGGAGAGCCAATATAACTCTCCTTATCTCTTATCTTTTGTGATCTGTTAGAAATCATGAGGATGCTATGCTTAAGTTACACATTTTCTGTGTAGTCATTTCTGTGTTCATTTGGATGTCTCAGTAGCCTAGTGGAGTAGCAAATTTGGAATCAAATCAGAGGTTGTCTCCTCTGTGTGGGTTTGACTCCTACAAGTGGCAATACTGAGGACCTGTCCCAATATTACCCTGGCTGTTGAACGGGACATAAATCACCAACCTTGACCTCTGTACTTTATTGATTTTTGGTTCATGAACTCGTCCTTAGGCTTTCAAAAAGATACCTGATTTCGGGCTAGTACACATTGAAGAAAGAGCCATCTTGTTTAGCCATCCCACCCCCTTCATCCCTCCAGTAAATAGAGTTCGATAATACAGCTTGTACGAGGTTACGGGATGTTTTTCAAATTTTTTTTAAAATGTGATCCCAAAATGCAAATCCCACTGAACTGTACGTGCTACTGAACCATGTCTTAACTCACACAGTGGACTTTACCGCAACTGAAAGTACACAGGTCCGGTCATTTGTACCCTGTAACCCTAGCATTGAAAGGTGTGACCAAGGTATTAAGAGCCGAAATGGAATCACTCCTTCTCTTACAAAAATCTTACAAACACACTACACTCTTGATCTCAAGGACAGCCTCTCGCGATTTTGTACCCACAAACAAATTGACCGTGTAACAATTGTACATATTTCACACTGCAATAAGATCCTACCCAACTATGGTTTCTTTCGCAAATCAAATTAAACATACCTTTTCAGACTTGCCTCTAATAGCATACCTGTCTCACGTGGATGCCAATCAAATTTTGGTCTTTGTCTTGTAACTGGATTATCTCTAGTTGGACATTCAGCACCTTAGAGTATGCTAACATGAACTTGTTGCTACACAAATATTTTAAATCAATCAAAAAACATCAATCAGTCAATCAATATTGTGGCTTTTATTTTGGTACTTTAACAAAACATACTGTAAGAAAAGTGATTCATTAGTAGGGATTTATCTTCATGGATGCTAGTAGCTATCAGAGGATATCTTAGTAATTTTATACTCTCATTTTGTAAATATCATCCTTTATCTAGTCTAATGCATCCTTTACTATTTTATGGTCAAATGGATTCTTTTCTCTTCGAGTTTACATATACAGATGCTTTTGTTTATTGAATATACAATGCAGTGCTACTGTGATTTTGAAATAAAAAATATTTGAAATGTAGATTCAGTTTATTTTTCATTTTTTGTTATTATCTTTGTTTATTCATTCAGATTATTTTGCCCTTGTGTAATCCGTTTTAAATAAAGATTTATGCAGCATTTCCACTTCCGATGATGATCAGGGAGAAATCTGGGAGAGTCGTTTTTATGGGGGCTATGAATGTCATACATACGCTTGTCGGTGTGTGTCACCAATTATGCACCTTCATTCTGGAACTCCTACCATCTGCTGATGTGGTGTAGCTTGACTATTTCCGACTGATTACTGATTAATGCGGGTGTTCACTCGAGCCGACAAGGTCCGTTAGGGTCTGTTGTAGTTTCCAGGCCTGTCGGGGAGAGTCGATAAAATATCAAACATGTTTGATATTTCTACAACCGTTGCCAACCTTTGTAACAGACCCTAATTTCATCCATCTAGCAACAAGCCTGTCGGTTAACTTAACGGCCTGTCGATTATAGTACTTTATAGTAGTTAATGAAACAGGCCTGTCTGTATCACGTATCGGGCTTGTCTCAAATATTGAGTTCCAGACTTTATGTTAAGACAAACAGACTGTGCGGGAAATGTAACATTACATTTAGCCTGCCTGTCTGTAAGTGTTCCCGACAGGCCTGTAAATTTTCAAGGCCAGTCGGTAACTTTTAACAACTGGGTCCTAGAGTCAGGAATTTTTATAACCGACAGGCCCTAAAGTGAAACAGACAAGTCATAAACAAAAGCCGACAGGCCTGTTACACTAACAGACAAGCCGGGAACTGTAACTGACAGCCGGCAGTATTTTTGCATCTTACGGCCTGCCGGTTTCCAAATCTGTGGCTATGAAAAACCAGTTGGCACACACACTTCAATCATTTGGGCTTTGACTGTCGAGAGACAACTGGTGTGAGGCTTTTAAATTTTAAGTTTTCATTTTTTTTTGCAAATTAGCTTAAGTTTGAGCTAGGCTGGACTGGCTGGGAGTGAAATCTGTTCTATGAGGTTTCACTTTTAAGTTTAGGTTTTTGATTTTTAAAGAACCTGTACATATAATTGATCAGCATGCCAAGGGGCAGAAGGATTGAAGTACCTAAAGATTCTCAACCACAGTTTGAGGTAGGAGATACTACTGAGGAAATAGAGAGAAGAAGAAGGGAACGAGAGGAGAGAGAGGAAAGGGAGAGGAGAGAACAGGAGAGGGACAGAGACAGGATAGAAAGAGAGAGTATGGAAGAGAGCGAGGAAAGGATGGAAAAGCGACCACGAACAGACACAGATACTGATGTAGAATCCACTCAATCCAGACAGAAGAAGGGGCAAATGAAGTCCATTTTCCTGAGTGATTCAGATGAAGAAGCCACTGTGGAGTTCATTAAACAGCACAAGTAACTTAATTACACACAGCAAGTTAAGACACACAACAAGTTCAAAGACAAGCAGAGGAAGGAAGGACTTTGGGAAAGACTAGCAGCTTCCACGAACTTATCTGTCAACACTGTCAAGAAGTGGTTTGAGACTCAACGTACCAGATATGGCAAGCTCACTCAGACGAAGTCAAGACAAGCTGCAGCAAAGAACACTGAAAGACAGACCTGGATGAAGGACAGTTTCAGTTTTCTACAAGGTCACATCAGAAAGAAGGGAGTGTCCAAGTCTTCCACTTTCAAGTCACCACTGAGACCTTCTGCAGCCGCAGCCACAGCTTCAGTTCCAAATACTTCATGAGAGACTGAATCTGAGATGCAAATCCACATGACATCAGATGTTACGCATCAGCTGTCGACCACAAGCCCTTCACAACGCCGGCTGCTGTCACCACCACCACTGCTGAAGATCCAGTTTTAGATCAGTTTCAGCAGATGAGGTTGATGATTTCCAGTTTTTACGTCGGGACCCCACTCCATGTCCAAGACAGTTGTTCTGCAACTATCTCCACTCCGAGATTGAACACCTGGAGGAGCGAGACTTTTTGACCTTCAGGAAAGAGACAGTGAAACTTCTTAGCAGAATACAGAACAAGGCCAAAGAAAGCAAGAGACAGGTCACAACAGCTCAACATGTCATCACATTTCAACTTCCAGAAGCAACACAGGCCACAGCAGGACGTGAATACATACTCACCATATTGTATACTCAACCAGTCTCCGTTCCATTGTGCAGCCTAATCAGATAGCCACAACACAGCCTGCTACAGTGATTGCCAAAGTACAGCAACCACAGAGGCCAGCATCAAAGTCAGCACAACCAGCATCTTATCTAGTTGTGGATGACCAGCAGCCTGGGACTTTCAGACAACTGATGTTCACTTTGAGCCCAGCAAAGACAGTTAACCCACCTTTTATTGCATCAGGACAACATGAAGAAAGTCAACACAACACTTCTGGGTTGTCAATTCTCTTTGGAAGCATTCCTAGCATACTACAGTACCAGTAGATGGACACATCACATTCATTTTCACCCTCTTAACTTCAACCAGCACAGTCACCGGTGCCTTCTACCACTCAGCAAGAACAGTCAAGAACCCCAGCAATCACCCCTTATAAGGCCCAAAGATGATTGAAGTAGTCTTTTAGTAGGTCTCGTTGATGTTTGGCCTTCCTCAAAGGATTTCTAATGTTTTCATTCTGTCCCTGCTCCCCTTGGTCATTCTGTGGTGGTTGTATGTCATATGCTGGAGTGGGTGGTCTGTCTGCTCTCCCCTGATGGCTTCTCAGCATGTTATGTAGTACCAAACATGTTAACACAATGTCTCTCACAACTTTTGGTCTCTGCTCCATGGTGGTCAGCAGCACCCTGAACCTTCCCACCAGTATTCCAAAGGCATTCTCGACCACCCTCCTGCCCCTGAATATCCTGTAGTTGGCTATTCTCTCTTCTCTAGTCAGTTGTCGTCTGCTGTATGGCTTGTCCAGCCAAGGCATAAGGGCAAAGGCATCGTCTCCCAACAGGAAGTACGGAAGATCTGGCCCCCCAGGTCCAACTGGTTCTGGTGGTGGTAGCCCCAAGGTTCAGTTCTCAATTCTTCTTTTCAGTTTGCTACAGTTGAATATCAGCATCAGATGATGACCTACTGGCCTCCTCATTGACCCACAGAAACTTGTACTCTGCATCGACTAAGGCCAAAAGTACCAGGGAGAAGTAGCCCTTGTAGTTGAAATATTCACTGCCTGACTTCTTTGGCTTCTTTATAGCAATATGTTTTCCATCTAGTGTACCGACTACATGGGGGACATTCCATCTGTTTCTAAATCTCTCCTCTATTTTCTTCCAGTCTTCAGGATATTTGGGACAAATCAAATATTCCTGAAAATTCTTTTAAGATGGTTTGCAGACCTGGGGGACAAATTTGCAGATGGTCGTTCTTCCAACCCTCTTGTGGTATTGCAGTGAAGTATAGCTTTCTCATGTGGATAAGTGTCTCAGTGTAACTGCCAGTTTCAAACTGACTCCCAGTGGCTTTCTGAAATTGGTGGTTGGCTTCCTCAGATGAGGGGTAATTCTTTCTTCTTAAATCAAAAAGGCTGGTTCCATCTTGGTGAAGTTTCTGTAGCCTGGTATGTCAGTTGTGATTAGCTCGCCCAAGAGTGTTCTGTAGCATCCTCTCTCTGCAGTATCCAGGGCATAACCAATGGATTCTGTAGCTTCCTCCTTCTACGTGGTGCTGGCTGGGCAGGTGCTGGGTTCTGTTGTCTTCTCTGTCTTAAAATCATGATGAAAAGTAACATATTCAACTCAATAAAAAACCAAAGAACCCTCAACTTGTCAAACAGTTCCTCTTGATGTGTTGCTGTCATCTTTGCAGTGTGAAATGAGTGTCACATCCCTAGTGGCAGGGGTTTATATAGTGTGATAGTGATCCCGATTCTGGTTCCCAACTATACATACCAACCCACAAAATCAATCAGTCCTGTCAGCATGGGTCGGGAACATGCTCCCGGCTTGTCTTTTTGTCTTTATGGAAAGACTGCTCCATGTCTGTTAGGGGTTTAGAGCTTGTCGTACTACTTATACGACTGGACATGCAATAAACATCCCTGACCCTACGTCTTGTCGGTGTAGTCAGCACATCCTGTCTGTAAGTGTTACCCCCTGTCGGGGAATTCTTAACTGACTCACCATTTTCACACCCTTTTGTCTACCACGACTTTCACAACCTACCTTAGAATTATAGGGTCGGTTACATGGTCAGCTTAAGTGAAACACCGACATAAGCTGCACTAGGCTCAGTACTTGAATGAGTGACCATCTGAGTTCTGGGCCACATATAGGCAGTTACATAGTGCCTCAGTTGATCACTTAAATGGTAGCCCCATTGTAATATAACTCAAAATAGGTACTAGACACAACGTTAAATCAATAAATCTGGATCTGGATCTCAGCTGGTATTTTTCCCTATTTGACACCTAGAACCCCGTTTTATTTTCCAATTATTGGGAAACATATGGTGCCTGCAAAGCAGTAGATTAGGTTCCATTTGATGGTGTAGAATTCGTCATCAATAAGCTATGTTTAATGCATAGAAGATTTCAATAAAAATTTCAATCTGGCTAAATATAAAAAGCGACTAATATGAGGTAGAATGGCACATTTTACCGAAAACTGATCAAATTTCATTAACAAAAAAAGTAAAATGTGTTAGTCGCGTTATTAAAACTGTCAACAGAACCTTGTCTTGTAGATTCCCTCCATAAACTTGAAATCAGACAGATTTATTCTCTACTATATTCTAGATTCAGCTAATTGGCAGATCCTCTACTGGCTGACTATGAGGAAACTTGACTCAAGTAAATTATCATTTATTATAGTCATCTGTAACAAAAGCAGAAATGTAATCATCTGGGACTATACACAAGAGCTAATTACCTCAATTTTATCTGCTCTTCTTTGACTTGTTCAGGTAAAAATAACAATAACCTTCTGCAAAGCTATAAATTTGATCAGTACTGTTACCTGGCAAATGAACTTTTCACCAATGTAGTGCATTGCCAGGCGCCTGTAGCCACTATCTCACAGAGTGAATTAGTTGAAGGTAAGGCCACCTTCCATTGATATTAAGTAAAGGTCTGTGACAGAAACTACTAACATATGTTCTCTGATATATATCTTCAGATTAAGACATTATCTTCATATGTATCTTCAGTTTAAGCCATTTTGTACTGAATTATAATAATAACTATGACTTCATAATGATGTGATAGTAATTACACATTTCTTGAGGCAGTTGAGTTTATAAAGAAATTTAAAAACTTAAATGTTTATCATGTGTAGGATTTTATTAGGTGATAATAACTACACAACATTTTTGAACAGACGATTTCAGCTCTGTGTTAAAATAATCTAATTATTTACATGATTATAACATTACAACATACATACCATTCAATAAGTCATGTTTAATATATCATCCTAACTTCTGAAATTGTTTTGATCACTTTATGCATACAAATTACAAAATTGACGGAATTGAATGTTTATAAAAATATTAGGTCACAGATGGGTTCTGTTCTTTTTCAACAGTTTAGTCCAGGTAATGACAATACATGCTCAATGCATTCCCCATGTTGCCATCATCTGGGATACCTTTCCAGAACGATTAAATATAATAAAACTTGCTGCCACCTAACCTATGTGTTAATAACCACCAGCACCTCCAGGTGTTTAATCTGAAGCTATGCAGCATTGTAAACCTTATGCAGTGTTTCCACTGGAACCGACAGGCCGGTAACTATGCATTTTTGGAGAGTCTGGACCAATGTTAACATGGCCAGTTAGGGTCGGTTGCAAGTTCCCGGCCTGTCGGGGAGAGTCGGTAAAATATCAAACAGGTTTGATATTTTCCCGACCCTCTCTGACTATTGTTCCTGACCCTAATTTCAGCCCCCTAGCAACAGGCCTGTCAGTTAACTTAAGGGCCTGTCGGTTACACTTCCGGGCTTGTCTGTAACCCTTCCAGCTTTGTCGTTATCACTTGCAGGCCTGTCGTAATATGAAGCCGGCTTGTCTTTTATAATTTATTAGGTACCTCTCATTGGCAGTCCATTTGCCGCATGATGTGAAGTAAAAGTATGATCAAAAATTATGTGTCAAGAATGACACAAAACAGTGCAGAGTGATCATAATTTCAAAGTTAAAGAAATAGAAAAGGTCAATTTCAAAGTTAAAGATATAGAAAAGGTCAAATTTTATATTTTAAATGACTTTGTCGTTCATAAACTGAAGCAGACATATATTGATTTTATTTTATGTATATTAAAACAAAAACGTGGAAACTGTAATTGAAACTAAAAAAAAATAAATTTGGACATTTTGGTCATGTGATGGAATCAAAATGTTGAGCCTTGACCTAGTATAAGAATTGCTTATTGCTCCACACTTGGCCCTCTTTTTTCCCAAAAATTCATCAAAAACTGTTGTTACAATACCGACTTCAAGTCCGGTCGTGGGGATCTGTATGTTTCTCCAGTCCTGTCTGTTTCTCAGTACAGCTTGTCGGGACGTGATACGGCTTGTTTGTTACGGGTTTAGGGCTTGTCCTGGTAGTTTCCAGACGAGTCTAGTAGAAAACATCCCGACCCTAGATCCAGACAAGCCTGTATGTTTCACGTCCTGTCTGGGAGTTGAAGCTGACCCAAAAATGTCCCGCCTTTTTGTGGATTTTTGTCCCCTCCCCCCCTCCCCCCCGACTTTTGTAGCCGACCTTATAATAATACAGAGTCGTAGGGTCGGCCTCCAGTGGAAACACTGCATTAAGTTACTTTAAATAGAATAATTTTAGTCACAATATTTGGGACCACTAAGCTCCCCATAACCATTATCTGTTATAGAACTTGCTGGAGCCTGTTTGCAGCTAGGTACTCATTTTACTTGCGATTTGAGTGGAATATTATCTATAACAACTTGTGTTAGGAAAAAGCCACTTCATTTTGCAGTCTTCCAATGGTCTGTCATCCAGGGACAGACAGCATTCATTTTGGCTTCATGCCACGGCTATGGTGTTAAAACTATGACCAAAATGTGAGCTGTGAATAGCACAGAGCAGTGGGTTTGTTTTTAAACAAGAAAGAAAATAGAAAATATAGAAAGAACAATGGAAAAATATTTGGGAAATAAATGATATATTATTTTTTATAAATATTGTTATGTTATTTGCAAAAATAAAAATACCATAAATTTAGATATGTTTATCATTATATGTATCCAAGTATATTTATTGTTTCAAGTATGTCTATTGTTAGATTTACTAGTACATAGGTTTATGATGGACTTTATACATTAAGATTTTTATATCAAGGCGATTGCTTTCTTGTAAACCATTAAAATCACAGAGAATGATTTAAAGCTACCAAAAACTATATTTAAGTCGCCTTTCTATTAAAACTATTGAAAGTGGCTTGAAGAGTTTCTATACAGTTTATTGACCACAGTATAAAAGTGCACAATCGATTTGATTGCTGTATGTCCAGGAAAGATCAAATTCAAGACATTTAAGTGTGTCATGACAACGTATCATCCAGGCACTTTAATAAGCAAGAAATCATCAATCATGGTCTAGCGTATAGACAAGGGTTCGAATGAAACTCTGCAGTGTAAAGTATTAAGATGTGTTGAAAACCCAGAACCCATTAAACTTGTGTTGAAACCTCAGCTAGACTTTGTTGCAAATTTCAATGAACCGTGTGGCAGAAGGTTGTTTATAAACCAGAACCATGAGAAAATTTTAATAGACTTCTTTGCTGTTATTCACAAACATGAATTAAGGTTAGACCATAATATTAATAAATTAGAAAAAAAAATGTTTCAAGTGGGCAGGTAGAGCTCATTTGAAAAGATCAAAAATTTGATGATGATTATATATTTGGGATTTCATATTGCTTTCAACATTGTACAGGTCATATGAGGGCGAGTAGTTTAGTGGGCAGAGGTAACCAGTGCATACAGTTGGTCAAGGTTCTGTGCTGTAAACTGCCCACCATTAGTAAGCAATTACCAACTTTCCCACATAGGGTCTAGGGTTTGAACTGTCAACCTCAGAGGTTGGAGGCGAGTGTATTACCACTGCACCACCGTGGACTGAAAACTATGAATCGAATTTGGTTTTAGATTCACACAAGTGGGCTGTTTAATAATATCATTATTCTGTGGATACTTAATGGGTCTCCAAAATCTTTTTAGGGATTTTTTGCCAATATCTGTTTCCAAATCCCAAGACAAGGGTTTGTGCTCAGCCATTGCTTGTTGTATCTGCCACAACTTTGAATAGACCTTCTTATCCCTCAGGAAATCCGACAGAGAAATACCGTCTGCCTTAATCATTGTCCTGATATTACCACAGTTGTTTGAAGGGAAGTTGGATATGTTGGGCAATAAAAGTTACACTGAAGTGATATGCTACTTTGTACTTTAAAATATTTGCTAATTACTGCTCATACTAATAGTTTATATTCACCAGTACAGCACATCACAGCCTCCCCAGTATACTTAATTGATGCCCCACCTGACTGCAGTCTGCATACCTACTCGTATGTTTGTTTCCAGACATGTGACTCTTGTCACAACAAAGAAAGTTCTGGGAGGTAAAACTTTCCCAGTCTTGTTTGCGAGGGTAATAACACCACTGAGGATTCCTGTTCAAGGAAAAGTGTGAAAGT
The DNA here is from genome assembly GCA_964017235.1 of Sabellastarte sp. h YS-2021. Classification (NCBI taxonomy): domain Eukaryota; kingdom Metazoa; phylum Annelida; class Polychaeta; order Sabellida; family Sabellidae; genus Sabellastarte; species Sabellastarte sp. h YS-2021. The sequence continues at coordinate 35,036,061 of OZ024933.1, forward strand.
ATGGTGATAAGCATGTTTTTTCTGTGTGTGTGGGTGGAAGGTAGGGTTAAATAAGGGTCAACAAATTTACTACTTCCAAGATTTGCAGTAGACTATTTATGTTTCTCTTCAATTTGGAGTCTGAAGAGTAGACACTGTCGTATCAGCTGTTCTTAACCTGTTGCATGTAGATATAGGAAATGAAACTTAATGTAGTTTGTTGTTGTTATTTTATGGTTGATACATTGGTATTTGAAGGTTGATATAGTGGTATTAGATGGTTGATGAAGTGGTATTTGATGGTTGTCACAAACATATTTGATGGAATGGTATGAAATGTTTTGCAAAAGAGTATTTACTGGTTGATGCAATGGTATTCGATGGGTGATATAATGGTATTTGATGGTTGATATAATGGTATTTGATGGTTGATATAATGAGATTTGATGGTTGATACAATAGTATTTGATGGTTGATATAAGGGTATTTGAAGCCTAATACAATGGTATTTGATGTTTAACAATGCGATGTAATGGTTGTAATAGTACTTGATGGTTGAAATCACAGTATTTAATGGTTGATGCAATGGTATTGTGTGGAATCTATTACCATGAGAAAATATTTGTTCAGAACAGAATAATGGTCATCACTGGGGCATTTTATTTGTGTGGACAATATTGCAGCCACACAAAATATCAGTTTTGATTAGTTATCCTATATGGTGGGTAGATATTACATTATTTTACAGTTCTTCTACTTACATGTGAGTTAATATAGACTTTCTTGAATATGCAAAACTACTTGCTCTTTATCTACATTAAATGTGCTCCTATTACCCTCACTGGAGTAAAGGTGGATAGGTTTTTACATATCTCTAGCAGACTGTCTGTTCAATTAGGCCAGGGATGATCTCAGAGAAGTGCCTGTCTTCAAATAAGCAGACGAATCTCAGTCAAATATAGAAAAAAAGACAGCAATTCATGGCCAACAAGATTATTATGCACAGTGCAACACAAAACTGTTCATGTATTATGGTTTATTGTTCAATGTTGGTGAGCATTGTCAGTGATCATTCGTTGATAACTTTGGGTGTTCATCTTAGAAAGCTGCCAATGCAAAAGAAGATAATAACCTGCCATAAACAGAGTAGTATTAACTTTGACTCATAAAGGAGTGATGTTGAGGAGTCTGCAATTTGTACATGGACACCACTTGAGTTGGAATCTGCGGTTAATATGTATATCTCAACCGTTTCTTAAGTACTGGCACACATGCACCACTGAAACCCTGCAGGGTAAGCTTTCATGGAAAATGTCCCTGATGATCTGCCAAAATTTGAAATGGCCATACTGGATAATAGAAATGCTGAAAGAAAGTGGAGACTTTTGAAACTGAAATTTAAAAGAGGCCAAATACAGCAATGCAATTGAGATAAAAACTTTTAGAGTATTCTTCAGTCTTTTCAACAAGGCAATCCCATGTCTAAACTGCTTGATGGCTATTTGGGCTCAGACCTGCCTCAAATTTTCAAAGATTTCTTTGTCAAGAAAATAAGAGCTATAAATCCAAATAAATACTATGATGAAGCTGACTCAGCAGCTAGTGACTTGAAAAAAAATTGTTCCAGCAATTGAGTCTGAAACTCATAAGATCATTATGTCTTGAAAGAACTCTACTACCTCATCTGATCATATTCATACTTTTGTGCTGAAGAAATGTTTTTACCCTGGATCTGTTCTATTGGCCTTTATAACAAAAATTGTCCATCACTCCTTACTGTCGGGTCAGATTCCTTCATTTCCCAAACATTCTTTGGTTAAACCCCTTCAGAAGAAACCAAGTCTTGATCACAATGCTCTGAGAAACAACATACCTGTGAGTAATTTGCCATTTCTGTCAAAAATAATAGAGAAGACTGTGTTTAACATGCTCAATGAGTAACTTAAAAGCAATGACCTATTTGAACTCCTCCAATCTGTCTATCTGACACAGCACTGAAACAACAGTGGTGAAGGCCCAAAGTAAAATAGTAAACAACCTAGATTCTAATAGAGGTGCTCTTCTTATTTTTCTGTAGTTAAGTGCTGTATTTAACAAACATAACCATTCTCTCTTGATACAGAGAATTGAAAATCAAATATGTATCAAAGCTACAGCCTTGGAATGGTTTACATCCTATTTGCAGGGCTTATCTCAAGGCGTATACATGGATGGTTATATTTCAAAAAGTATATCACTTCTTTTTGGTGTGCCTCAAGATACTATTCTTGGTCTAGTTAAATATTCAATCTATACTTTTCCTGTGGGTGACCTTTGCAGAGAACATAATCACCAGTATCATATGTATGCAGATGATACACAGCTGTATGTAGCCTTTGACCTTTCTAGTGAAAATTCTCTTACACTTGCCATTGAAAAACTGCATTTGTAAATTAGCCAGCCAATGTCTACCAACAAACGTAATAAAAAATAGTAGTAGTGATTTTTATGATACCATATTTTAAGGAAAAGTTTCTGCAGACAGGATTTCACCAAGTGATGCTTCTTGAAAATATATCAGGAAGTGCCAGGATCATTGGAATTACCTGAGATGAAACCATGTCCATGGCTGGCCATACATATGCAGTTGGCAAATCTACAAACTCCCATCTTAGAAATATAGCCATAATTAGGAAAACATCACCAAAGATGCTTGTAATATACTAGTGCATTCACTCATTACATCTAGACTGGATTATGAAAATGCTACACTCTTTGGACTCCCTAGTTGCCATTTAAACAGACTCAAGGGATTTTATACAATGCTGTAAGGCTAGTCACACTTAGTTGCAGAGTCTGTCATATTTCTGATATTACCTGTAACCTTCACTGGTTACCAGTCAAACAAAGAATTGATTTCCAAATTTTGCTAACTTTTCAAGACTGGAATGACAGTGCTCCTAGTTACAAAAGGAGCTACTGAAACAGTATAACCCTACAGGAACACTGACATCCTCTGATGGCTTGCTTCTCCCTGTTCCCAAGTCAATCCACAGCACCACAGGCGAGAGGTCGTTTTCATTTAGTGCACCTAAACTGTGGAACAATCTGACAACTGAAATCAGAAGAATTGAAGAATTCTCCAGTTAAAGGTGCTTAAAGTGCAGTTTAAGGATTATGGTTCAATGAAGTGTAGTCACCTTTTGTAAATTACTAAATGTCACTCAATAAATATGACAGATTGTGGCACTTGAAGTACCTATTTTATTGTTTTGTATTGCATAGTAGATTAAGAAGTTATGACTGCTTTAGTAGAGGCACTCTATCCTATAGGCTGAGATAACCTACAAGGTGGGGCACTCGACAGAAACTGCCTTGTTGTGCATCAAAAATGAGATTCACTTATCTCTGTCCAAGGGCATGCCTACAGCACTAGTGCTACTCGACCTGTCTGTGGCATTTGATACTATCGATCATGACACACTCCTATCCTGCCTGTCGTCTAGATTTGGTTTTGCTGGATCGGCATTAAAATGGTTTAGATCCTATCTCCAGGATCGTTTTCAGTCAGTCAAGATTGGTTCTAGTCTTTCGAATTTGTTCAAATTGAAGTTTGGAGTCCCTCAAGGTTCTGTCTTAGGTCCCCTTCTGTTTTCCCTCTACACAACACCTCTTGGTCAAGTCATCAGAAAATATACCGGAGTCCGTTACCACTTCTATGCGGACGACACTCAGTTGTTCATTCACTTATCCCCCGATGATAGTCTCAAGTCTTTTGACCGTCTTAAATCATGTTTGAATGATATTCAGGTCTGGATGTCTGAAAACAAACTCAAGCTAAATCCTGATAAAACAGAATTCATAGTCTTCGGTGCCAAAGACAGACACAAATGGCTCAGTGACTCACTACCTGTCAATATCCTGGGTAATTGCCTCTCTCCCGCAGATGTTGTACGCAATCTGGGTGTTCTGTTTGATGCAAAGTTTTGTTTCACCAATCACATAAATTCTGTTATCAAATCCTGCTTTATCAGCCTCAGGGACCTTCATCGTATTAGGAGGTTTCTTTCTGTGGATACATCAGTGGTGATTGCAAATGCTCTGGTCAGTAGTCGTTTGGATTATTGCAACTCTCTTTTTCGCAGTTTGTCATCCCGAAATACTACAAGGCTCCAATATGTTCAAAATGCGCTTGCACGGTTTGTCACTGGTGCTTCAAAGTACACTCACATTACATCCACCCTTAGGACACTCCATTGGCTACCCGTTAGACAACGTATTATCTTCAAAACCCTAGTTTTGGTCTATAAGTACTTCACCACTGGCCAGCCTAAGTATTTTGCACCATATCTCCCCTTGTACAAATCTGCCGTGAATACAAGACGTTCCAATCCCAAAAATTTGTTCCTTCTGGTTCCCTCTTACTGTCCTTCCATCCAAAAATCAAAGGTCCATTTTAACAATAGTTTCTCATATGATGCCCCTAAGTTATGGAATGATCTTCCATATGATATACGCAGTGCTCCAAATCTCTCCAGTTTCAAAAGTCGACTCAAAACCTACCTATTTCAGAAATCATTCCCACCATAGCTTCTTACTACCGAACACCGGACCGCCTCCCTGGTAACGACTCGGAACATGTCTAATGTCTCATGATTTATGCCTTACAGATTGGATGGTGTGCCTTAGAATCTGTTGATACGGAGATTAAGCACCTGGACAACTGATTGATTGATTGATCTGATCAAATTTGAGAAATCTTTAAAATAAGAATTTGTCAGAAAAGGTAGTTCACATTTATCCCAACCTTATCGTCAGCATGAATCAGTTAGTTTGTCCATGGCTAAAGTTTGTTACAAGAAGAAACTGTATCTTTTTAGTTAATTAAGACCATTTGCTAAAAGTCGACCAAGAATTTCAACTTGCAAACTTAGATTAATGTATGAATAAATATTTAATAAATAAATAAATGGTGGTACATGAATACTATACCTTCTTGATATATTACATGCCCAAACAAATATCCAATACAACAAAATGAAACACACGGTTACAATAGACAAGATCTGTTGTTATTAGTCTGGACAAAAATATTCACTCTCCAGGTTTCCAAACAAGATTGAAAATTAGGGATGGACATCTACCATTGCCACTATCTCCCACTCGACCTTCATGAGTTTAAAGATAGGTTGAGCAACCCGAACAATACATGGCCAGCAGGAAGCAAATGCACAAAAGTGGAGTAGGACTAAAAACACTGTTGCTTTGGTCAAATCTTTTCTTGCGGTTGATTCTCTACATATTTGACTTCAACTTCATGATCTCTTTCTTACAGCTCCATAAAGAGGTTTGAAAAGTGGCTAGTGCTTATTGAATAATGATCCCTTCCACATATCATCTCACCCCATGTCCCTTCACTCCGCGAGTGTATGTTTTAGTATAGCTTGTGACAGGATGTAATGGCTATTTTAGATATTTTTAAAAAGTGGTCATGAGCACAAATCACTTCGGGAACTATGTGAATCCCATAGAATGTGTTTTACCTAAACAACATCTAAAGGCAGATGAGCTTGTTTATTTGTAGCTCAAGACCCCAGCACACAGAAAGGTGTGACCTACGTATAAGCTTGTTGAAGTGTAATACAGCATGTACCGGATAAAATGTGGCCAACGTGCCCAGATACCCCTGTGTCTATAGAGAAACCTGTAGACAAAGCTCCTGTGAGTGTTTCAATCATTCATCTTGAATTAAGAACAAAAAGAAAAAAATCAGCCAACAGACGGGTAATTGAGAAATAGTTTTCTTTATTTTTCACTCATGGTCCAGTCAGAAACAGTTAGAAATGAAACCCCTAATTCACATACCTGCTGGCAGCTCCAATACATATTTCCCTCTCTCTTGTGATTTGAAAACTAAGTGAGTGAAACTGTGGATGTATAAGTCACAAAAGTGCTATAGTTTCTGAAAGGTGTAGAAGTGAAGTTCCTTTTATGTGATGGTGTCAGGGTTAGCAGGTTTTCTATTGACATACGTATGTTGTTTTACAAGTTTTATCCATCGCACCAAAAGCAGATTTTTAATACCTAAATTTCAAAAATTCTCAATTTTGTTAACTTACTGGTCTTGGTTTTGAAAGAACTGATAAATGCCTGTGGTGGTGACTGAATGAAATTATTTAAAGGTCTGGTCCCTTAGTTGGAATGGTTTCCTATGCATACTACTTTGTCAGTCAACAAAATAAGGTATTTATGTATTTACAAGAAAATATTATCTTCATTTGAATATTTATACTTTGCCATAATGTAACCATAAATAATTAATAATCAATGATTTTGAATGCATGAATCTTTATTTTTTTAAATCACAGCTACATTATTCTTTAGATTTTCTTTTTAAATAGATATCCTTCACTTATAACTTTATTGTTACATGTTTCCTCTGTTTTGCTTACAACATATTCGTCTATTATATTAGGGGATAGCTTATTTTCAGTACACTTATTTTTACAAGTCTTGAACACAGCAAACTTTGTTGGTTTTTAAGTCCTCCATGTTCCAATACCTTTCAGGCATGGTTGTGGCCTATTCCATAATGGGAGGCTTTATCTTCAAGTCTCTTGAATCGCCTTTTGAAAAAAATGAGAGGAAAGAAATCACTGTGTTCAAAGCTCAGATGATTAATGACACCTTGGAACTGGCCCGGGACATGAAAGAGGGGGGGAATGAGAGCAACTTCACTGAAGAGGTGAGTGAATCACTACTACTACTACTACTACTACTACTACTACTACTACCACCTGATCAACTATCACTACTAACAATTCAAAGTTAAAGTTAGAAAACAGCTAATCGAAGCAACAAGTAACTAATATATATAAAAAGGTTGATAAAACGTATATTAATCCTGTGCATGGTGATCTAGAGTGGTGACTTCATATCTACTTGGTAATTACACACAACTATTTTCACCAAATTTGTTCTTTCCTATGTTTGCAAAATAATTTTTTGGCAATAAATTACAATCCTACCAAAATATACATCAACGCAAAATGTTTTTTGTGATAATCATAATGATCAAAATAAAACCTGTTTGTGAAATTCTCTCTGATAAACATTAAACAGGTTCAGGAACATCTTTGCAAAGACCCAATGAGTGTTTCACAGGTCCATTAGATATCCTTTTATGTAAAATGTCATCCATTTGGACCAAAACACATTAGATAGGCTGGTGAATAGTTAATCAGTATTGTAATCGCATTTGTTTGTCTGTGCTTATAAAACAAAAACCACATATTCATTTGGGGTTATCTGTTCACACAAGATGGAGTCTCCCCATGGGTTGGTACTCCTCCAACTTGATCTCGAATAACATTGGGATTCCAGAATTCTTAGGACTTTTTACCAATATCTGGTTCAGGATTCCAGCACAAGGGTTTGTTCCCTCTTCAAGCTACACATTGATTTAATATACATATAGATATATACACAGATCACTTACCAAAGCCAAATTGACTTGGTTTCCAGAGGTTATGGTCATTTTTCTTGATATTAATGGATAGTTTATAAAGCCTTTACATATCAGGGAAACGAGAGCTACCTTTGAGCATGTTTTGTTTATAGGTTCACTCCTCATACACTTTAGGTTCTGTGTTTTGTTGTTTACATCACCTGGTTATATCAAATAATCTTACTAGCCAATGCCAGAGTCTCTACAAGCATTTTCATCATCAGAAAAACCTTGGTTTTCAGGATCATCTCACCAGATGCTAACTACCAAAACATGTATACCTTCCCAGTATAATTCTCTGGACAATATTTTCTATCATATGCTTAATTTCAGAGAACATGTATGTATACAGAATGATAGACGACTGTAGCACAGTGTAATAGTTTCGGGGTCATTTCCTTTAAGCCATTTCACTTAGATGATATATGTTCTGTGAATTTCACTGGCTAACTGTCTTCAGAAATATACTAAAATTCACACGTGCCTTCGAATATGTAAGTGTATAAACATTTCTTTTGGTTGAGAATGGCCTCTAATGGCAACCTAAAACATACTTAAAATTAACAGGTTGATTATTTCTTTACCGAATGAAAAAGAGGTAAATAATGAAGGGAATGTTGATAAAAACATACCCCACACAGAAAAAGGTTACCTGTAACTTTTACCAGTTTGGTGCAATTTCCCAGGGACAAACAATGACAAATGTTGAAGGCCACAAGAGATAGACATCAACGGAAATATATCCTGGAAAATGAAGCAGATTTTATCCAAGTATTTTCTTTTCCACAGATTGGCAAAATCTTCATGAAGTTCCAGATAAGGGTGTATAAGTCAGTAAAAGAAAATGGCTGGGATGGAGCAGATTCCACAGAAGACGGTGACCAGCAGTGGTCCTTTGCAGGCTCTCTTCTCTTTGCAGTCACAGTGATCACTACAATAGGTAAGCAGGTGTGCAGTTGATTTATTAGGCCATCTGATGTCCGGACTGTCTTTAAAAGGGTAATCTTTTCTTGGTCTCCATCTCACGTTTAAATATGTTTGTTTACTTGACACTTTGGTTTCTACTAAAGAGGCTAGTCTTCTAGTTACTTCACATTTTTTTCTATGTATAGGTTAATGGCCAAGTAAGTGTCCAATATTGGAAAATAATGGAACATTTGCTCTAATGTCTGTTGTTATATTTTGCATATTTGCTGTGTACATTACCACATTTTGTAAGTTGAACAAAGTTTTATCTTGATTATGACAAGTCTTCTTTTCTTTTGGCATTTTTGAAAATTGCTACGATGATAGATGTTGCTTTGTAGTTGATACAGGATACCATATAGCCTCTATTGTTTCAGACTGTTCGCAAAGGGTAGATGGGGGTAGGTGGAGGTTGTCCGTTCCTGTGTTAGTTTATACAAATAAAAATTAGGGGTTTAAGTCTCTTACACCAGCTAATGGTTAGATCACACCTTACTCGATGGTTGTATGTGTACATATTTTATTTCCGCTTAACAATCTTGTTATTATGCCTCTAAACAGATACTTCATATCTGTTAGTCCATATTAAATAAGAAGGTGCCCTGTATATTCGCCCTGATCCCCTTCAGTCCTCAAGTATGTAAAAGTTAATACAGCTCATGAGAGGACGTAGCAGGTATTCAAACATTGCAATATAGCAGACCCAAACACATATTCCTTTTAAGAGCTGTTTCAAATGGGCCATAATACATCCTGCCAAATCCTACTGCTTTCTATCCAATTAGGAAGCAGACTAAACCACAACCAAAGGTAGACAGTCCCATTTGTTTGTAGCTCGTGACCCCATCACAGAAAGGCATGACCTATGAATAAGACTGGGGACCACGGTGGCGCAGTGGTAACACACTGGCCTCCCACCTCTGAGGTCAGCAGTTCAAACCCCGGACCTTATGTGGCAAAGTTGGTAATTGCTTACCAATGGTCTCCAGTTTACTATACAGAACCTTGACCAACTGTATGTACTAGTTCCTCTGCCCACGAAACTACCCATTGTGATAAGACCTGTACAGTGTCGAAAGCGACGTAAAATCCCAAATAGAATGAAAATAAAATAAAAGAATGGGACAATATCAGGAATGGCAACATTTCAACCTAGTTGTCACACAGATTATAAGCAAGTGTCATTTTGTGCCAAACTTGTTTGTCACCTGACTTTTCCATGTAAACTCAGAAGTGTGCTTATTTACTGAAAGGTACCAAAGTTATTGGTTATGGCCAAAGCCCATTCTTAAGGGAAACAGAAAAAGCAGTATATATTGGTGTGAAATCGCTATCAAACCAGTTACACTAATGTACAATAAACCATATAGATTTGTGTGAGAATTCTTTCGGAAGAGGTTGTAATGTTTTCAACAGCAGTAGATTTACCTGGTAAACCTGTTCAGATAGATATGCTTCAGTTTCCACAGACTCTATAAATTACAAGTCTGGAGATCTCAAACTTGCATGCAGCCCAGACTGGGTTATTTATAGTCTGAGTGAAAGTGACGTCATAAATGCGTCATCAACCCACAGGCTATTTTGATAGCGAGAACAGAAATATATGAGCTTCAAACGAACAGAGACAGCCATAAATCAATATGATATATGGACCTCCAAATACTCTGACAATATTGAAAATAATGACTACAAGGTCAAATTACAGGTAGTTTACAGAATGCAATAAAATAAAAAAGGTATTCTTAATACACTTATTCCACTGTCTCCAGATTGTCTGCCAACTGCTCTGATAAAGTAGTCCTAAATATACTTTAACCATTTATGTTTTAGTACATGAAGGTCATGTGTAATGTAATAAAGCATAGCCTTCTCTAAAATATTAAACATGCAAATCCTTTGAGAGTGAGGATTTTTCTCCTGTGTAGTCATGACTGATGTCTCTTGTCCTTAAGCTTTAATGGCTAATCTCTAACGTGTTAAAACTTTGTTACAACTTGTACGATATGCCTTTCACACTCTTCTGTAAACATGCAGCAGAGTGATCTTGCCCCAACCTAGATTTCAGACTGAATTTTCAGACAGAAGTATGGAGCATTAACTAGATGGTTCAATTCACAGATTTGGTTAGTTATTCTTCCTTGGCAATGCGTTGTCCTGAAAACTAACTTTAGGATATCAGAATTATATCCAGGGTATGTTACCTTTTATTTGTGGTGTCCTTTGTGGACATATATCATCATTTTAAGTTCGGCACACGTCTGGAAGACTGCAACAGATTATTTGTACATGATGATGTATTGATGTTTCAGTAGGTCAGTTTGGTTAGTTGCATGGTTAGTTGTATGACTGTGTGTTGACGTAGGTATATATATGTATACCTTTGCTCTTTGATGGATGAATGTACGTACTAGCATGAATCAGCCTGCTATTAATAGCAGTATGATATACAGTGGTATTTACTCCCCTCAACATGTGGATGTCATTTAGAACCTGGGGAGTTACTACACCCATACAGACAGCAAGTTACAGACACATTCATATCATAAATATATAAGCCTTCCATTGTATCTATATTCAGACATGTATGATGCAACACTGATGCTGCATTTTAACCACAATGACTTGGCTTCAAACTACATTTAATTAAATATTTTTTTAACTTACAGTAATGCAGTATTGTAAAGAGGGAGCAATTAAGTTAATTTTCACATTAGTTCATATGGTGTCAACACTGGCTACAATCTACTTATAGTAAGATAGAGGTTTCTAATGTAGATTAAGCACTGTCAAATATTATGTTGGATATTGAATGTGGTTTATGATAGTCCACTCAAAAAAAGACAACTTTTTATTAACCATTTACCACAACATTTTTAAGATTAACCATTTCAACAAAATCTCTGTGAAAACGTGATACTTTGGACAATGAACCTCGGCACTGAATACAGTTATCAATGCTGTCCAACACTCGTTTGTGAATAAGTACAGATCTGACCTAGTCACATATGATTTCAATTCATAGTCAACGTTGGGCAATATCGATTCACAACTGACTTCATCAATAGCATCTTTAAAAATATCTGAGTAAGCCAAATTTGAAACATTATTAATTGACGTGACTTAAAGTATCCAGTATGTTTTAATAATGAGAAGTTTAGGCATAACATGTACAATAGACTGTTTTAAGATAGGTCAAGTTCCGGCCTGGACTCAAAATATCAAAGTTGGTAGTTGCTGGCCAGTGCGTGATAGTTTTCAGTGAACATTTTTGATCAGTTAGTATACACTGGTTCCCTCCATCTCCGTAGCTACTCTTTGTTGTATGCCCTATATTATGCCAAAACCATCTTAAGACCCACATCTTCTTTTCAAGCTCCCCATGTAGTATTTTCCAGTCGTTACCTCCCACCACCCTGGATTATTCACTTAGAATGCCACATGATATAACTCTTTGTCACGTCTGTTGTTAAAAAAACAGTAGATTAGAATTGTTTAAAATGTTATGAAAGTGACTTTAAGTCAAGAAAAATCATTCTAAAACAATAATAAGATAATAAAACACCAATTTCACAAGGTGTTGACTAAGGCAATTAAAACACAAACTTTACAAAGGTTTCACAGAAATAACATAAATAACATGTGTTTTGATTTACAAACAATTCATTTTATAATTTGTGATTTTGAGGTCTATCTTTAACATTCAAGAATTAGTATAAGCCATAATGCCATGAGCTGGTGCCATAGTTCCACAAGTTGGACCTGCCACTGACAATGATCTGTCTTCAAAACCATACTGGTGATCATGGTACAACTAGTACGATTGGTTGATTTGAATCTTACGACCACTTTTGACACTATTTGTTTCATGATATTTTTGCACTTGTTCTTACAATTACCAATTATTTGCCCAACAGTATAATTCTAATAGTACTTTTATAGCGCCTAATCTCTATTAAAAGACAAACTCAAGGCACATCACACAAAGAACACATTGTTAAATAATCATAAGCCAGAGACATTACAGGGGTCAGCACCGCAGAGAGCAGGAGAAGAATGGAAAAATAGGGTGGATATATTTTTCAAAGAGGTAAGACTTCAGCCTTGACCTGAAGGAGGCAAATGAATTTGCAGAGCGGACCTCATCAGGGAAGTCATTCCAAATCATAGGTGCATCATACACAAAACACTGGCCTAAATGCAATCGAGACTTGAAAAATGAAAAAAAGTGGGAGACTTCAAGAAACATGGCATCAGATTGACTTTAACGAGTGTTATATGCACTATGTCTGGGTATCAGAAAGGGTTCAAAGTATTTGGGGTTACCCCTGTGTAGAAACTTATATACAAGCATGGCAGTCTTACAGATAGAGCGGTACTTAATCTGCAACCAGTGGAGTGCTTTTCTAACAGGAGTGATGTGTGAATACTTGGTGGTGTGGGCCAGCATGCGAATTAGGCAATGTGGAAATTATTGAGAGAATAACATACTAGAGTGATATAGGTATTTAATATTAATAATTTTCCCCAAAAAGGTCATTAAAAGTTTAAACCAATTTCAATAATTTTTCTGTAAATTATCAAGCTATATTTTGTTTTTCTTCTTCATCCTATAATCCTAAATATTTATGCCCCTGTTCCACCAAAAGATTAAGCCCCGATCCTGTCGGCGACCCTTAATCGTGGACAGTCGGTGGGAAAATAACAAAAATGGGCAGGAATACTGGGTCGGTACTCAAGTCTGGGATTAAGAACAGATCGTCCCCAGGACGCCTCAGGCGGCCGCAGACAGTCCCCGACTGGTCTGGGACTAAGAACCGACTAAGCCAGTTTTCAGGTCGGTTTCAACTACGATCCTGTCGTACACATACCGACTGGGTCCCAGGACACCTCAGGCCTCCTGGGACTAAGCCCCGACTAACCCATGATTAACTACCGGCGTCCTCAGGCCTCCTCAGTCTTCCCCAGACCAGGATCCCCGATTATTGTTTTCCAAACTTGCTGGATTTTCTGGGTATATATATATAAAATTCGCGATCTAATCATCATTGCTTTTCTGGGAACACAGCAGGATGCCACCTTTTAATAGAAGACAGATTCAACAACAACTTAGGGCTTTTTTGGTTTTTATTCAGTTACAAATAATCATGTATTTCCATTTTTTACGTCGACCACAGCAACCACCACCAGCACCACCAGCACCCATACAGAGACCTAGAAGAAGGCACAACATGTGGGTCAGGCCATGGCTGCTACAGAGAGAGGAGAGGGGGGCCTACCACAACATTATGGCTGATCTTTATGCCACAGATATTCCAGGATTCACCAACTACATGAGGATGACCCCAGAATTTTTTGAAATGATTAAGACCAGACTGGAACCACACCTAGCCAGGCAGGCCACCAACTACAGAGCACCAATCAGTGTTGGTGAGAAGTTAGCCCTCACCATCAGATATCTGGCCACTGGAGAGTCCTACACATCATTGTCCTGTCAGTTCAGGGTTGGAAGATCCACCATCTCCAAGTTTATACCAGAGGTCTGCAGGGCCATCCAGGATGAGTTCACCAGGGAGTACCTGAAGTGTCCTACAACCCCAGATGAGTGGAAAGAACTGGAGAGGGAATTCAGGATCAGATGGAATGTTCCACATGCCCTGGGAGCTCTGGATGGGAAGCATGTGGCCCTGAAGAAGCCCAAGAACACTGGAGCCCTCTACCATAACTACAAGGGGTTCTTTTCCATTGTGATGTTGGCCCTGGTAGATGGACAGTACAAGTTTAGATGGGTGGATGTGGGTACTGAAGGATCCTGCTCGGATGGCCAGATATTTAATGCCTCTCAGCTGAAGAGGAGGATTGAGGATGGCAGGATAGGCTTCCCTGACCCAGCTCCTATAACCCAGGGTGGGAGAGATGTCCCCTACTTCATCCTGGCAGATGATGCTTTTGCCCTGAAGACCTGGCTCATGAAACCCTATGGCAGAAGGATGTTAACCAGAGAGGAAAGGATTGCCAATTATAGAATTTCAAGGGGCAGAAGAGTGGTGGAGAACGCTTTTGGCATCCTTGTGTCAAGATTCAGGGTGATGAGGACAACCATTGAACTACCCTCAGCAACAGTCAGGGAAGTGGTCTTGACCTGTGTTGTTCTACACAACATACTGAGAAGCCAGTATCAAGGTCAACCTGGTGGTCAGCAGCCTGGGGAGGACGATGATGATGATGTACCTGATGATTGTGGATTGATTGGGGGTGCTGCTGGTGGTGGCCAAGACAGAAACCCTGCTAGAGAAGCCAAAAGACAGAGGGATTACCTGAAGGACTACTTCAACAATGAGGGAGCAGTGGCCTGGCAAGATGGCAGAATATAAGTCCTGCTGCAGTAACCAGTCCTTTTCAGGACTAACTATAACAGTCCTTTTCAGGACTACCAATTATTCCAAAAACAATTAATCAGCTATGTTTGCTACATACGAACAAACCCCATGCCAAACATAACTTGTACAGACTGACAAACAGACAAACCCCATGCCAAACATAGCTTGTTGAGACGGACAAACAGACAAACCCCATGCCAAACATAACTTGTTGAGACGGACAAACAGACAAACCCCATGCCAAACATAACTTGTTGAGACGGACAAACAGACAAACCACATGCCAAACATAACTTGTTGAGACGGACAAACAGACAAACCCCATGCCAAACATAACTTGTTCAGACGGACAAACAGACAACCCCCATGCCAAACATAACTTGTTCAGACGGACAAACAGACAAACACAACTTTCTCACCCAACAAACAGACAAACCCACTGTTAAACAAAAGCCAAACACAAAGTCACACATAATATCCGAAATTAAATTTTTTTTTATATATTTTCAAATCCACATCATAATTTCACCAATTCTTTTTGTTAATGGCTTGGAAATTTATTTGTAGCAGAAAGGTTTTCATGGAAATCTTCAATTTTAAATCTTCACTTCTAATCACAAAAATGTGGAAAATATAACCATGGAACTAGTTTTGCTTTCAATAATGGTGGATTGTGTTTGCAAAATAGTTTGTCAGTTTGTTGGCATGGGTTCTATTTAATTTTGGGTTTTTGTGTTTCTTGGTTGGTGGTTACTGGGGTTGGGTTTATTATTGGTAGTTGGATGTTGGGTTTCTTACTGGGTTTGTTATTTGGGGGTTATGTTTGGTATTGAGTTTGTCTGTTTGTGGGTAGGCAAGTATGTAATAATCACTTTTAACTCTAGGGAAGGTGTAAGTGTTGGACTTTTCAGTAACAGATTTTAAACTATCCCATAGATTTTACTCTAAAAATGGGCTGATTAATGGCCATATTGGGAGTTATTTTTATTTTTTTTTATGTGGCCTTTTTTGTTATGTGTGGTACCATGGGTTATTTGTTTCATGTTTGGGGTGGTGTAGGTGTTGGACTTGAACTTTTTTTTTCTTGTGATAAGTATTTGTACTGAACTTTTTTGTTTTGGGAGGGGAATTGGAATAACATGTAGCTGAATAATTGTTTTTGGAAGATTTGGTGGCCCTGAAAAGGGCCTGGCAGGTCAAAGACCCGCCCTGACTGGATGGCTACTGAGGAGGCTTCTGCTGCTGTTGAGGCGGTGCTGAAGTGGTGATAGTAAAGAGCTGCTGCTGCGGTTGTTGCTGCTGCTGCTGAGGCTGCTCGACGATCTGTGTTGATGTCAGATCTGGTAGCTGGCTTAAGATTCCACTCAGATTGTGTCTGCTCCCTTCGTCCTGTACAGTTAGGACAGATGTCGGGTTGCTGAAGCCAATGGGGTTTGGTGTATAGTACACAAAACTGCTGCTAGCTGCTGCTTGAGTGGAACTAGACGCCTGTGGAGTGGTTGTTGGCAGTAGGCCGACCCTCTGGGACTCCGTGGTAAAAGTGGCTGATCTTCTGGGCAATGGCTGACGTCTGCGGTTACTCTTAATAGTTTCGATGTCTCTAAAAATCTTGCCCTTTAATTCTTCGAATTCTTCTTGAGTCATCTTTTCGGCCTCTGATGCCACGTAGTCAAAGAAGGGCTGCCTGTCTGACTTCTGATGCAGAAAACCAGAGATAAGTGTCCTCATCTGCTCAAAGTGTTCGAGAATCTTGGAGTCTGTAGTTGAAACGGGCGTTGATGTAATGATGGACTGACTCCTCTCCCTCAGGACACTGGACTCGAGGTGTTCTGTATCAGTAGTTGAGCCACGTGATTCGTCCTGCCTGCTGGTATTTGGACTGGCCTCAAAACCTGAACTTCTATTGGCCCCCTTTCTTCTGATGTGGGTTTTAAGAAAACCCATCTGTTGGTACACCCAGGACTGTCTCTTGGTCATCTCCCTCGGGGCTTGGCCAGATTGGAGCTTAGACAGCTTCCCATAACGGGTTCACTGGGACTCGAACCATCTTCTCACATCAAAGGGCTGGAGCTTGAGTTCTGCAGATATTTCTGCCCAGACAGCCTCTCTTCTGGTCCTGTCGTGGAAACGTGAATGTTCCTTGTCATACAGTTCAGGGTGCAGCTTTACAAATTCCACAATGGAAACTTCCTGGCTGTCTGTAAAAGTGGCACACACCCTGGCTCTCTTGGCTGAAGAATGGCACTCCGGATCTTCCTCACACCTCTCTTCTTCTTCTGCCACAGCTTCCCCAATAGCTGGATCTTCCTGAATCTCCTCCTCCTCTCTCCTCTCACTTCCTTCTTCTGTAATAACCTCACTCCTCTCCTCTACTTGACTTTCCTTCTCCCTCTCATCCATCTTTTTCCTTCCTCTCTTCCCTCCTTTCTCTTTCCTCATAATCCAGTCGACAAAATAATAAAAAAATAGTAAAATGTGTCTCCTAACTGTGAAATTTGCCCTAAGCTCAAGTATATAAAATGTAAAATAAAAACTGAAAACCCCTACAAATCAGTGACACACGTCTCTCAGTAGCCAAACAGTCAGTAACAAAGACAAAGTGTGCGCGGTCGCTTATATAGTCCCAGACCCCCTCATTGCCTCGTTTTAATTTCCGACGCACGGAAAACAGTCGGTTCTTAATCGGTTGTTAGTCCCAGGCCGCCTGGGGCGTCCTCAGGCCGCCGCAGACTGAAAATGTGTGGTCCCAGGCGTCCTGGGGAGGCCGGTTTGGATCGGTTAGGGTCGGTTACCCTTAGTCAGTTCTTAGTCCCAGACCTTGATTTTTGGGTCCCAGGACACCGCAGACGGTCTGAGGCTTCCGGGGACTAATGCAAACGACCCACTTTCAGACGCATGAAATTCATACGCATCATATTTGAGTCTGGGATTAACAACCGGCGTCCTGGGACTAAGCTAGGGAGGTCTGGGACTAAGGGTCGCAGGCGGCCTGGGACAACACACGACTGTGTAAAATTGGGTCTGAGGAGGCCTGAGGACGCCTGGGACTGGACATTTTGTTGACGGCGGGAAATATGAATCGGTTGTAGTCGTGTGAAATATCAAACATGTTTGATTTTTCACACGGCCCCAACCAACCACAACCGACCCTTACAGAAGGTCTGGGACTAAGCAAATATTTCAAACCGACCCCCCAAAACCCTTAATCGGGAGCCTTAGTCGTGTGGTGGAACACCCACATTACTCTTCCATATAAATATTTCCACAATTCTAGATTGTGTGTAACCAGTTTGACGTACATACACTTAAACCAAAGATCATTGGATACAGTAATGCTTGCAAGAGGATTGAAGTCGAGTTTCTCACACAAAATCTTTTATAAATGACCAAACTGTGATGTTTAAGGGGGGTTCATGTCTCCCCTATACCTTACTGTATTTAGTAAAAACACTTACTTCTATTGATGTAACAAGGTTTATGTAACACAGGGCTTCTCATACAAGTACCTGAAGACAGTTTAAACAACTCTTCTGACGCACTAAGCCGCTTAACAGTATAGTTTTATGACCCAGTCAATTACTCGGCATGGAAGGAAAGGGGGGGATTACTGATCCACAAATAGATTACACATCCCTTGGAAGTTTACTGCATCTATAGCGATCAAAAGAAGCAGATTGTTTCAAGGCAAAAGGCAATATAGAACAACTTAGAGCAAGATGGGTATTATATGCTTATCTGACCGTGTATTATAGTCGTTATAAGATCTTCCTGATCGATTTTACAGCCATGACGTCACAACAGATTTTTTCGAGTTTAGTACACACCAACGGAAACAGAAAACCATTCGAAAGTTTTCAGAGAAATATACCGTAAAATTACTGAGGCTGAAGATAATTTTATTAAGCAAAAACAAACAAACAAAAAAAACTGCTCTTACACGAAAGAGCTTCTATTAATTTGCTATCTATTTAAACTTAGCATGCATGATAACACAACGGTCATTAAAAGATATATTTTTTTAGTTTTTCATGAATCTTACAAATTTACCATGTCTTTTTACCATATTTTTCACTTATACGTGTGTATCACTTTTTTGTGTTACCTACTCCACCAGAAATAACAAAGTCTGTTGTTTATTCTTGTGCCTGGAAATAAAACCCAGTTCATTCAGGTAGATTATCTGGGTAATGACCTATGGGAAATCATTTTAGATAACCTCCAGTTTCCATTCATTTCTGATGTGTAAGCAATTCAGCTTGTCAACGTTCCAAACTGGTTTTCAAAGGGTTTTACACTATGGTAGAAAATTTTTAGCATTAACAATAATTTTAACCAAAAATAATAAAAACCGTGTGTGACTTTCTTTAGAGAAAGTATTCACTGAATATTATAATGCAGAAACATAAAATTCAAGTTTCAATGGAAGGTAGCATTGTCGAAAAAAAACTACCAAACAATGGAAATTGAAAACTCCAAATAATAAGGTTAAAGAATGATTAAACCAGGAAACTTCCATGGCTTAACTCAGGGCAATTATGTTTACAAATACTTAGTTAAATGTGATTTGGGGTAAATGAAAATGATTTCAAAATGTTCTGAACAATGCTTAGGCTAAATATTTGAAGATAAAACGGCCATAACAACTGAGCAAAGATTGCATAAAATCTGACATGAAGGTTTTATTATAGGAATAAATGACATAAGACATAAACCATCATAAAGCACACGAATTTGTCATGTATTCCTCTTCTAAAATGGCTACACTTCAAAGAAATCCAAGGCCATGTTGGCTGTTTCATCAATTAAACATACATGGTTGTATCTTGTGTAAAAATTTAAGTATTTTTGTTAGTATATTTTCATAGAAAATTGTTGTAAAACATTGTGAGATTGTCTTGTAGATGCTTTCAATTTGTTCCAAGTTTTAAAATGATCTTATGACTATTTTAACCACTTACTTTACCGCGAGTTGTTTGTTTACATTTGTACACGAAGGGATGATGTACATAGACTTCAACAGTGTTACTTTATTTGCCGTTCTGTATTCGCAACTTCAGAACTGGGGAAAAGACAAGTCCACGGTCACTGCGCCACCATTTTAGAATTTACATTAACATATATATATTTGGTGTATATTGCTCTATAACTTTATTTTGGGTTACTTGTTGGCAATTTCAAAAACAGATCTTGGCTCGTTAGCCTCTCCTGAGGCTCAAACCAGTATATAAATATTTTAGAATAAAACAGGTTTGGACTTTTATGATTTTTTTGTATTTGTAGAAATTATCCTTCTAGTAACTGATGAGTAAATATAGTCTATTCAAATCTTATCCAATCTACTGCTTTTAGGTGCAATATCTTCCATACACTGGAACTTAGTGTGCTAAGTCATAGTTGAAGGACATAATAGGTCATTAATCCAGGGTTGTGGGTGTGATACAGGGAAACTACCAGGTGGGGAAACTTGAATTGAAGAGGTGAATCTTAAATTTCTTTGTAAAAGAGTTTATAAGAAAGAAAATTGCATTAAATGATGTGTAAAATATTAATCCTATATGTGAATGGGGGTACAACTTTAGTTTGAATATCCACCATGCATGTTAACTGCAATATCCTTCATACTGCCGGTACCTCTATCAGGTGATGTGTCATGGTGAGATTTATTTTTTTAATGTGAGTACAGCAATCACACATTGGTCGTTAACATACTTATTGTAGAAATGTATTCTTGATTTTCATAATACTGGGCCTAATTCACAGTCAGAGAGTAGTATATATTATGAAGTAATTTTTCAAGTCTCAAAAAATTGAAGTGTTATAAATGCTAACTCTAAGTTATACAAACAGCATTTCACTGCATAGGTACCTAAAAATATAGCAAATTACACCACACTAAATATGAAGTTTTGTCACCAATGCACGAATTTGTGTATTTTTTTTTGTGTGTGTGTGTGGGGGGGGGGGGGGGGGCGTTATGTAACCATGTGATATATTGTAATATGTTGAGAGTGAGATTAAGAGCAAATAAACCAAATAGTTTACATGCATCGGCGAATTTTAGTTGCCAATAAATGTTTCTAACGAATCTAAGCCCAAAACAAGACTAATAGACATTTCCTCCAATTTCTATCTCCGCTTTGTAATAGTCTGGCTTTTTATTGGTAACTAGGGATTGCTGGGATGACGTCTGCTGTAATTAATTATCCAGGGAAGTGTGATTATTAGGCAGATTTGGGGGAGATAGATCTGGGATTACAACTGAGGCCAGAGCAATTGTTGTGGATCTAAAATCAATCAGTAAACTCCGATAGATAAGACCGCAGAAAAAAGCAATTATTGGCAAAATTGGAAATCTCAGGATTGGAATCAGTTTGTAATCTTTGGCAGAAATTATTAGGACGAGTTGGGAAACAGAGGCTAATTTATATGTGCACTGTGTAAACGTGACAATTATCTGCATATTTTACCATATTTATTTCCTTTTACTTATTTTATTTTCACTTTGTCATATGTAATTTATAGGTCTAGAGGTTTTTTTAGAGACCAGATCCAGAACTGAAAATCAATATTAGATTCGGAAACCTGTGCAATAAGATTTAGAATGCACCGCATGTTTTTCTAGTCTTATTTTAATCTCAGATCTTTTTTTTTTTTAACAGTATCACAATTTTTATCCAGCAACATCATCTATGTGCAACCTGTTAACAGTGATAAAGAGAACTAACATTATCATATGGATTTTATGTATTGAAGAGACTACATTGGCCACCAACATTGTATCATCAGCAAAGAAATAACACATTAGATTGTAAAATGCCTTTGTTTTGGCAAGTAGGTCAACACAGCTACCACTTCGCCATACCTATTTTTTCTTGCCTTTCCAAAATGATAACTGACACATTCAGAGGTGTGTATTTAAGTAGTAGCATTGTGACATTGTCATAAAATCTGCAAATGTACATTGGTTAAAAGTAAAGACCTTTATGCAGCAAAGACAATATAGTTCACACTGGTTTAACATATGCACTAAAATAATAAAAGCAGATGTGACACAATTTTTCATTTTGAAAAATTCTCTAAATCTTCAACAAAACAGACATAGCTTTTTTATCTCTTGTCCAATTTAGAAAACATTTTCACGGAATATCATTTACCAGAACTTCTTTATCTCTGATCCAATATTGAAATAAATTTCACCATTTTACTTCAGCTTTATGAGGCCTTGTGACTACACAAACTGGCTCCCACCTCTGAGATCGTGGTTCGGTTCCCGGCCCAACTTCAAGTGGGAAAGCTGGTAGTTGCTTGCTGTTGGCCGGCAGTTTACAGTACAGAACCTTGACAAACTACGTATGTACTGGTTTCCTCTGCCCTTCCAACTACCCGTCATGATATATCCTGTACATTGTTGAAAGCGACGTAATCCCCAAATAAACAAATAAATACTACACATACTAGATGATATTGTAACAGTCTAGTGCATCAGGGCCTTAACTCTCTGCGTAGATTTGGCTTTCACTTGCACAACAGATACCACCCCATGTGAAAGGAGTGAGTGAACTTATCCAACCAAACATCTGTTCACTGTACCTGGTTTTCCCATTTGGTAGTCAGTTTATTGAGTATGTGTAACCAAAAGCCAACAAAATATCAGATTTGTTCTAGTTTTTGAGTGAAGGCTCCCTGTCTAGTATATATAAAACATCTGGCTAATGATACTAGTAGCAACAGTATCTGAAGAGTAGTGTATATTTTTACTTACGGTAATATTTTCTTGCAATACAGGACTCATAGGGCTATTTGGTGCATCCCGACTTACATTGCCCTAACTGAAAGACAGAGGCTAAAGGATGACCATTTATCAACAACCCTGAGGCTGCCACTAGGGATACTACCCAATAACGTGTGTACCATAATTTTAGGTGACCATCCAAGACACTGGTCTATGTATATACCTGTACTTGGGTTCGAACCCACCGACCCCCTCTGTGTTCCTAGAGGACTGTGTTACCCACTAGGCCACAATGAGGAAGGCTAAAAAAATGAACATTTTTGTTGATATTTTGTAAAGCAGCAAGACCCTATGGCCATTTTTGTTGAATACACTAACTTTTGGTTACCTGCACCCTGTGAAGGGGAAGGGCCAGGGTAGTGTAGTCATGTATGTTAGCCTGTGTGTGCTGAGAGCTCAGATCTTGATCAAATTTTTAAAAAGCATGGCATCTACATGTACTTCAATCCTCTTCAAATATGATCAAGCTTAGGATCAACCCTGATTGGGGTCATACTTTCAACAAATTGGGGTCTACCCTAGCTTAGTCCTCCGTAAACATGATCTGGATCTAGATTTGGATTGTTTTAGGAAATTAGGGAATTTTAAGGCATTTTTGCCAATATCTGGTTCTGGACCCCTGGGCAAGAGTTTGCTTTCCCCCAGGCAGTCTTTCTTTTAGGTGCAGCCACCTCAAATTAAATATAAAAGCATTTGAGTTTAAAAAATAGCTTAAAGTAAAATAGAATTATCATACACACCCAGTATACTTGTAAACCTTCTGTGTCAGATCACATGTCTAGTTTCACTTCAATTTCTGAAAAGTGATAATATTACAAGTGATAATATAATATTACTACATTATGTAAATGTAATAAATATAAGAATAGTATAAATATATAATGGCTGATGCACTTCTCTGGATAAATGGCTGTGTCCTATTAATTCTCTAGTTGTACAGGCCACACAAAACATAAAGTATTAAAATAGGTACAGTTGTTTACATATTACATGCAAAGTCACATTGCAACACAATTCAATTCAACACAATTCAAACATGGTAGAAAGTATCACTGTGCAGTTAGAACATGAAAAACATGACAGTGATATAATACTGAGCCATAGTGATGTAATACTGAGCCATAGTGTTTTTAATGTGACTCACACTCAAGTAAAAGCTTTACTCTCTCAGGTCTGAAACATGATAGTTTTACATTTTACATTTAACATTACAGTGTATTGCAACAATCAGAAAACGCTTTAGCATAGATCAGTTGAAAACTCTTTTGAATCACTTTAGTATCAACTAATGCTGTGTCTTACTTAGTGGGTATTGCCCTAGGTAATGATATTTGCTACAACTTTGGTCATATACTAGCTGTGTTATATTTAATCTTTAAGTACTTTGAAACTGTGTACTGTGTGCATGTTTTAATTTTTGTATCTTATTTACCTACATTATGTGCCCTGTATATGAATGTGAAATCGATAATAATAATCATTCTATTAATAATACTAGTAGTAGTAGCAGTAGTAATGTTTTTCCAATACTGGACTAGGGCTTCAACACAAGCAATCCAACACATTTTTGTGCAAGAAAAGAATTTCCTTATTTGTGTTTTAAAAAGTGGTGACAAGTGTTTCCTGCTCTAGATTACAGACCATAAGTATTGGCTGAATCATTTCAACTGGTGACGCCACAATACAGGAAAACCTGTAGCCTAAATAGAAGACAGGTGATCAATCTCTCTGGGCGATATCACCCAAAGAATTGTTCATACTTCTCCAGTCTGCCATCTCCACTTTAAGTTTTACATAATACTAATTTGGTGCAGGAGATAGGAGGATGCAGGTTTCCAAAAAAGAAAGCTTCATTGAGGAAGAACATGTGCGTATGTGTCCAATTTTTTGTTGCAATTGAAACTTTTATTATTCAAGTCCTTACTATATACATTAGAAAATGTTAAGGACACTTTTTAACAATAACAATTTTGGAGATGGGGCTGTATTTTGAAAAGGGCTTAGTGACATAACAGTGAAACAATCAGCTTCTAGGAAAATGCTCAATACTTCTGCTAATTTTGTTTATTTTTCTTCCAGAATCCCTTTGATTTATACAACCCCTTATCTGATATGATTCATTGATAAACTTAGAACTAGTACGACATAACTTGGCTATATGTGTTCAGACGATACAACGCAATTTTTTCTGGAGGAATTGTTCTGTTGGATCTCTAAGTTTATTTAGCAGATTTCATAGATCTACAGTTAAAATGACCAGAATCAGGTCCACTTTTGACATATATTTTTATTTTTCTTTACTTCAGTTTAAAGGTAATTTGTACCTAAGTTCATCATGTCAGATCATTTTGATCCGGCTTAATGTGTACAGTGTAGATCAAGCACTAGCAGCAAAGGGGGTAATGAAACAATATCAGCAACCTCTAATGGGGTGAGAAAAACAGTCACATTTGGGCGATATGAGGTCATGGTCGAATGCCCTTGAATGGAAATTTGTTGATACACATGTGGAAATTGTGCAACACTGATAGTAAAGAGGCATGTTTTACAGAGTTTGTGCTCATTTTTGTTGCATCAATTTATTTATTTATTTGTTGTTTTACGTCGCGTTCAACAGCCAGGGTCATATTGCGATGGGTAGTTTTACAGGTGGGGGAAATCAGTGCATACTGCACTGTAAACCACCGGGCATCGGCAAGTAACTACCAACTTTCCAACATGAAGTGCCCGGCCCAAGATTTGAACCGGCAGCCTCAGAGGTTGGAGGCGAGAACTCTAACCACCGAGCCCCCTTTTTGTTGCATCAAAGTCCATTGTAAAAATTATAAGATTTTAAGCATACACTCACTGGTGGCACTTACTTTGGATGAATTTCACAGCAGTTTGACACCCATTAAAATTCGTTTGTGAAAAAAAGGAATTATGATCACTTTAAAACATCAATCTCAATTTAATCTTATACATTTTTGACTAATGGACTAAATTGTTATATTTCACATACATTAAGCAAGAATTGAAGCAATTTCTAAATAACTCACTTTTTTGAAATGCAAATGTTATTTCTATTTCCCATTAATTGTAAACAAACAGGGTATTTAATTGATCGTAGTTAATGTGAATACCTTTATGCAACTCTTTTTTACATAAAATTACTTTTAATCTATTTTTTATCATTTTGATGTCCTGTATATACTACTTTTCATGCTCCGCCGGAAATGGCCGAGTGTATTGTATTTAGGTCTGTTTTTCTGTCTGTCTATGCACATCACTCGAAAGCTATACATCGACTCTGTTGGCCACATTTTTATGCCATGTAGGGGTCCACCCTTACCTTGGTCCTCCTCAAAGTTGATCAGGAACCGCATTCACAGAAAGTCGTAGCCACATCTTAGGCTTAACTTTAGTATACACACATTGCCAACTTAAGACGTAACACCTTTCATGAATACGGCCCCTGGATTAATAATTCCCGTCCGGGCCAAAAGTCCAAAACATTTTTATCTCCATCATATTGGGGTTTGTACATTCTGGAGCACAACTTGTTCCATGATGATGTTGCAACAGGGACATTGAAATTTTCTGTTTGTGTGCTCTCTAGAAACAGGACTCCTCCCAGGATCTGAAAGCTAAAAAATACGTGTAATTCTAATTAAAGCTATCCTCATGCAGAGGGGGGGGGGGGGTGATCGATAATAGGAGGAAATGAAGAGCTTGAGCAGGATATAGTTAGTGTCAGAAATCCCAGACATAACTCACTTATGTTCTCAGTTTCTGCTAAGAGCTAATTGTGACAGAAGTGTAAACACAAGTTAAATACAACTACTCCATCAATGCATCATTTGCAGGGAAGATCTTAGATTTAACCTCAATGCTACAAAAGAAGTAGCATACAGAAGCAGATTGCCTTTACACAAGTTTAGAAAGGTAAAGGTTAAAGTAAACACCGCTCAAGCCTAGTATTTTCCATACATGATACAAATCATTGGCCAAACGTATATTGCAGTAAACTAAGAAAAGATTAACAAAATCTTATTATATGCTGATGACACTAAAGATTAACAACGAGTTTCTTACTTCAATCCTTCTCTGACTCCTCTGGTGGTAATCTATCAGAAGCAGCAGAACAGTTCCCATCTGTCTATATCCCACCATCAGGTAGTAGTTATATTGTTTTAACAGTAACAAGTTGATGACGTCATTGCAAAGGCTAACTTACTGCTAAGTTAAGACTCAAGTGCAACAAAGAAGATTTGAGACGAACAACATTTTGTAAATATATTTACTTTGGTATAACAAATGTTTATTATTTTGCTAACCTATTATAAAACTGATTCTGTGCTATATCACAATAATATAGTACTATCTAAAATACTCAGTTTTTATTTTGACAACCAACAATACGATTCAGTCCAGAATAAGCCTGACGGCCTTAGACATTATCTTGTGAACTACTGTAATATATGCCTATGCAGAAATTGTAAATCTGAGGCCTAGCTCTAATTACTTGTGTTTTAAATGTTCAAATGACTTCAACTAGATTTTGAAAATTCTATATAAAAGAGTTTCAGTTCATACAGATTAAATTAAGGCGGAAACTTCAATCTGACTTGTACTTTAAACTTCAGTGTAAGTTAAAACTGTTGATAATTACAAAGGCTAATAGTCCTACAATTCATCACATGGGGAGATAGGTGCGGGGTACAGCTACTAGACTCTTATAGTTTTCAGTAGTTTTTATGACTGCTTGTTCTTGTAAATCATGCAAAGTAAAGACAAAGTATACAATATGCATACATTATTTTCCTTTTGACATGATGCATGCATGATTAAGCATCACAAACACTGAACAAAGGGGTTTTTTTTGTCAGTCATCTGTAAATTGATATTATAGTCTACATATAAATAATATTTCCTTTAATATGTAAGGTGGCTTAATATATTAACAAATGAGTGAAAATGTTCAGAAAAACTCATTTTGAAGATACAGATATATATGACTCCGGGTAGACTATTGCACAAATCACTTTTTGTTTTCAATTCAATGATCAGTACAAAGGATATTTAGTAAACATTTATAACCATCTGTATGCGTATCTCCAAAATAATACTGCACAGTTGACAACTTTTAAAAATAATAATGGCATATTGCAATTGTAAAAGAACCAGTCTTGAGTTATGTGTTTGCCATCCAACCACCAATCTTGTCCGTCTTACGACCGATCTTCACCGTTCTAGAGTTCGTAGATGTCTTTCAAAAATATATGACACTTTTAAAAAATGTTACGAGAGCACCAACGACTAATCTATTCCATCAGAACTACCTTACAACCAATCATTCGGATGATAAACCTTCTCATATCTACTCTTTTATTGATACCATCAATCCTGCAATGAAATTGAGAAGAGTTGACTAGCAGTATCAGGTATCTGATTAATCATTTCGAATGGGACGTAAAACCCTAACTCGATGTTAGCTAACTATGGTGGTCAGAGGGGTCAGACAGTGGTGATTATTAATGGTGAATACCTGTGATTAGTAAATTCTTCAATGTGTCTGTCGGATTCTGCATTATTCTTCAATTATCATCCATCCTCTTCAACTTTTACCACCTCTCGGTGACAACAACCTTATGTTTCAAACAATCACCGGTATTCATTGTTTTTAAGTTCACCATTACAATTCTCGATAATAGGTAATTCATTCATTCATACTGTAACTCTGTCATAGGGCAGTCACCAAGAAGTATTAATTGCTTGTTCTCAGTAAATACTCTGGAAGGTCTTCTCTGTTCTCAATTCATTATTTGTGGCAGAAGAATATTCACAGCTGGCATTCATTCTCACCTACAAGTAGGGACAATTATGAAAAAAAATCTGAAATTCTTTTTATCACATTACCACACGTTTCCACTTCTTTTCTGTGATCTCTTTTTTCTTCTTCATTTGCCAGTGTGTAACCTGGGCATAAGGCACAACAGTGGAACAGGGGCCTAAAGTGTCAATACATGACCTAAATACTCAAGACGAGCCTTAACCTTGATCTCATCCAACAGATGTTACCCCCTATCTGTTCTTTCGCGAACATTAAAGGAACATGTCAGATCATCATGAAACTAATTATGCAGGAATAACCCTTTACATCTTGTTAAATGCAACAAGTCTTTACCCATTTGCGATGTTGAGTTCTGAAATAATAGGTTTCTTTAAACAACATCTACAACAAAATCATGTATTATATTTTATGTACTGTTACAATTTACTCGAAGTAGCTTTTTACGGCCAAAAATACAGTAAATATTGCACCCAACTTTTTGTTAATAAAGTAAGCTGATCACTGGAAATTCCAACTAAACAAGTTAGCTTTGTTGACTAAAACCTTGGCTTTAAAGCCCATTGTCTGGATTTATGGCACAATTAGAGTACATTGCTTATTTTTCGGCTGCTTTCCTTCTATGCTCCTCTGTCCTGATTGTTACTTATCTCACTTTTACTGGCCCCAGAGTGCACTTCAGCTGGAGGATTAGCTTTGAGCAAAAGATGGCCTCTCATAAATACAGGTTAATTTACTGTTTCTTCATACAGGTAGGTATAATGGCTTATGCTGTAAGGTCAAGGATAGAGCTTAGGGCCTAGTTTTGTATGGCTTGACGACTTTGTGCCACTGATTATAAACTTTTGATAATTTATCTAAAACTTAACATATATTTGTGTTTTTTTTGTCAACAGTTTTGTGCGACAAATGCACAGTTATAAACTCTATCTGAAGCCATCCTTGCACAGAATGTTGGGTTACTTTACCTTTGCATTAATAAGATGGTGGTTTAACTGTAAAGTTTTTCTGGCAGTGTTTGTTGTGCAAATTTATGTTATAATTTACCCACAAACCAAATACTAAGGCCCAGTTGTTAAGAAAAATGGAAACTTATGTTGAATGTACAAACTCTTGCAGACAACCTATGAGGTATTTTGACTTGATCCTTATTTCTGAACAAGAGCACCCAGAGAGGACAGACCTTCACCAAGGCAGGTAGAAAAGTAAATAGGAAAATATGGATTAAAATTTTCGCACCATACGTCAATCCAGATCACTCGCAAAATTTAATGGGTTCAAAGTTGGACAAGACCCATCTTCTGAATTTTTTCATGAAGTTCCAACTAGTAGTATTTTTGGGTAATCCCACTAAAAAGACAACCAGACAAATAAACGGCAATGGAAATGATACCTATTTGCCAGAAATGATATTTAATTATGACTGTATCTCGCCCTGACTACAAAGGTGGGAGCAGTCTTTCTTAAGGCTCAAGTTTGTTCCAAAATCAACATATACACAAAGGTTTGATATTCATAAAGCACCCGTGTATGTTAGAGACACAGGCACACAAGATAGAAGGCTCTGTCTGAGCTATACATTCATATATAGAAATATGTAAAAGTACATTGGGCAAATTAAATCTCTGTTACAAAAACTTTGTTTTGAATAATCAAGAAGATTGAGTTCTTAATTAAACAAAGCTAAAGTGGAAGTAGTATGTAATTAGTAAAGGAATTAGCAACTGAATCAACTCAAAGGGACCCCCATGCTTACACAAACATATTTTCTCACCTGTGTTTGTAAGTCTTTTAACTGTATATTGGTGCTGATTTTAAATCTTCTGATTTTTAACAACCCCCTTTAGGTTCAAAGAGCCGAAGCTTACATTGGGAGCTCTCTGTTAGGTGCAGCCAGTCATTCTAACATTTGCAGAGGAAACATCCAACACCAGGGTTGTTTAAATTGCATTTTTATCAGATTTAAATGTTCCAAAAGGCAACATTTCATCAATTTAAACAGTTTTTTTACAGTTAAAAACATTTCATCTTGCCTGAAAAGAATCCTTGTACTGGAAAATAAAAAGGCAGAATGAATATCAATTGGAACAAGGTCTGCTAAGTCATGGATTTATAACATGCTTTTTAATAATAGCGTGGAAACCTTAATCTACTGCAAACTTTAAAACAAATGTATTGGTAAAACGGGGAATGATCTGACTAGTTCTCTGAAAGCTATTGAAAGAAAGTCTAGAAAGATGATGCAATCTTTAAAACATGACCTTCGTGGCAATGAATGTTTGACAACTGATATTTCATGGCAGCGTAACATTGACCTTGAAATGCCAATATGTGAACCTTCAGTGAAAAAGTCTAGTAAACTACTCAATGAGAATGATGACACTATTTGGCCTACAATTTTATTAAATCCAAAACATGACATCCCTGACAACATGTTAATCTTGAAAAAAAGTACAAAAACTGTTCAACATTATTTTTTTCTCTTCTAAAAAGTTACACTGAATTAGAATAGAGTGAAACTATTCATCACTTAAATGGCTGTCCCACTTTCTTGAGTAAATCATAAAACCTAGCTGATTCTAAACTCAGCTCTGGAGAAGGGAGGGTGTGGATGGGAAAGCATTTTAACTGATCCTACTGAAAACTAGTAGGAAAACGGACAAACTACATGATTAATCCAGTGAAAAAAGTTTGGGCCAAAAGCCTGCTCCAGACTACTCAAACTCATAAAGATAACTCGCAACACTAAGACTTAATAATCCAGGTATTCTTGCAGCTGATCTTTTTGGCCAATAACATCACTTGACTTCATTTTTCATGGAAGAGAAAACAAGATAGGTCATGTCAGACAGAAATAAGTTAAAATACTGTAACGATTAGCATCAAACAGATTGGTCGTAATACTTAGGCTACATCTTTTTGTGCTGGGGCACGAGGTGCAAACAGGCTCGTCTACCTATTCACTACCAGTCATGATGCAGTTTTCATTGTATTTGGGTAGGATGCATAAGGTGCAATTAGATGGGAATTGTATTTTAGAAGAACATATTTGGCCAATTTGACACAGCTTGGATTGTGTTGTGTCTTATGTTAGGTTTTTTCAAATGTTTTGAATAGCTACTGGATCTTCTCGTGAGCTATGTCAAAATACAGATGCTGGAGAGGTTGCAAGGAGGGAGGATCAAGGTGGATATATGGGGTGGCTTGTTCTTTATTGTGCACCACCCAGGTACAAGGTATCTGTTCAGAGGAATAAAGATGCATTCAGGGGAAATGACCACACAAATAGGTGTGACTTGTCTATAATGCCTTGTGACCAAAACTATGAGACCTGAGTACTAGTGAGAAATACTCACTAGTGCACATGGTTAATAATGTAAATATGTATATATGATCATCAGGATTTTGTGCCCAACCTTTACAACTGAAAAGATAACTTGTACGACCAATATGGTTGTACTAGGGACTACATTATCGGGAGGGGGGCAAACTCATGACAGGTGCCATGGGGTTGTTAAACAAACAGCATGTAATTAACTTCTTCATGCATTAAGTTTTGAAACTTAATTGGAGTATTTTATGATTGTTAATATTCATAAATTAATTTGTTGGAGAATATTGTCAAAAATTTGTCATAACTATTAAACAAAGGCGAATAGAAACTTTCCGCATGTTATATTGATGTTAAAATATATAGAGTTAAAGACAAGATCACTTAACACAGTAAAATATTTTTTTCAGTTGAAGCAAAGGTAAAAGGCATTGTCTTGTTTCCAATGGTGCCTAATAGTAGATGTTTTACTTACTAAAGTGGTCTCATATAACTCAGTAATCTCCAGACATAGAAGGTTTCAAGGTCAGACAGATTCACCAGGTCTTTTCTGGGCAAGACATCCCATAGTCTGAAATGCATTGATTTTTTGGATACTTTTCAACTAGTGGATTTAGTAGCTACACAATGTTAAATGGAAATCTTATCTCTGACAAATATATGTCTGAAAGACTTTTACTGAGGGGATGTATCTATCTTTCCCACAAAAACCTTTTTTCTCATATTTGAATATTTAAAAATATAACCATATGGTAATATTGATTTGCATATTTCTGGCGATGGATACAGAGCCCTGGAAGGGACATAGAACTGTTTTCCTTGCATTTTTTATCTCGTTACCACAAGATAGTAAGTCATTCCCACAAGATAGGAAGTCGTTCCCACAAGTTAGTAAGTCGTTCCCACAAGTTAGCAAGTCGTTCCCACAAGATACTAAGTCGTTCCCACAACTTAGTAAGTCGTTACCACAAGATAGAAAGTCGTTCCCACAAGTTAGCAAGTCGTTCCCACAAGTTAGCAAGTCATTACCACAAGTTAGCAAAGTCATTCCCACAAGATACTAACTCATTCCCACAAGTTAGCAAAGTCGTTACCACAAGATACTAACTCGTTCCCACAAGTTAGCAAAGTCATTACCACAAGATACTAACTCATTCCCACAACTTAGCAAAGTCGTTACCACAAGATACTAAGTCGTTCCCACAAGATAACAAGTCGTTCCCACAAGATAGCAAGTCATTCCCACAAGTTTTACTAAGTCATGCTTTGATGCCAATGTACAGGCAATTTCTTTGTCTATGATACCTAATTTATATAGAGATCACCAATCTACTAGCATGCCATTCAAGTTTACATATCCCTGTAGGCCTGGTTATCATTTTATAAATTTTAATGGTTATTCTTCTAAGTTACCTAATTAGTGACCTTCAGAGGTCATCTACTTATTGTTACAGGTATACTGCAATATTGTCTTTTAGAGATTTAATACTAATTGTGTTAGAGTGTCTATATGTGGCACCTAAGGGGGAACCAAGGTAATGGGTATAAAGAAGGGGTTGAGAATGATAAGACTATGCAATTTACTGTATGAAAAGTCTATGCAATTTGCAGCACAACAAACATGAGTTTTGCTGCATCCAGGTACATAGCTTGTATGAGAATCCAGTGGAGATACTGCAAGGTATGCTGTGCCAATAAGCACCCAGTCCAATGTAACATACTGAAATATCTTAGAAGGACCAAGGAAAGTGCCATAAAACAGGCATTTTGCTTTCTTGCTATCTTGTGGGAACGACTTGGTAACTTGTGTTAACGACTTTGCTAACTTGTGGGAATGAGTTAGTATCTTGTGGTAATGACTTTCTATCTTGTGGGAATGACTTTCTAACTTGTGGGAACGACTTTCTAACTTATGGGAACGACTTTCTAGCTTGTGGGAACGACTTTGAAACTTGTGGGAACGACTTTCTAACTTGTGGGAACAACTTTGCAAACTTGTGGGAATGACTTTGCAAACTTGTGGGAACGACTTTCTAACTTGTGGGAACAACTTTGCAAACTTGTGGGAACGACTTTGCAATCTTGTGGGAACAACTTTAAAACTTGTGGGAACGACTTTCTAACTTGTGGGAACGACTTTGCAATCTTGTGGGAATGACTTTCTAACTTGTGGGAACGACTTTGCAATCTTGTGGGAACGACTTGCTAACTTGTGGGAACGACTTTGCAATCTTGTGGGAACAACTTTGCAATCTTGTGGGAACAACTTTGAAACTAGTGGGAATGACTTGCTAACTTGTGGGAACGACTTTGCAATCTTGTGGGAACAACTTGCTAACTTGTGGGAACGACTTTGAAACTTGTGGGAACGACTTGCTAACTTGTGGGAATGAGTTGTCAACTTGTGGTAATGAGTTGTTAACTTGTGGCCACAACTTCATATCTTGTGGGAATGAGATTTTAAAAATGTAAAGAAAACAGTTCTATGTCCCTTCCAGGGCTCCGTAGATGGATAATTCGGTCTGAATATTACAAAAAGCATTAGACTTTATCAATGTATGTTTCACAGACAGAGACAGGAGGAGGTACAGTAACATTCTCACTTCGCACCATTTAGGCCCAGAGTTTAATTCCCAGCATGACCTGAAGTGGGAATCTTGGTAGTTATGCCACTTTCACACTACAAGCGATATGTCCCATGGTTAGAAGTTTTACATGGCGGCGAAACCCCCTCCCAGGTTATGCCTTTTTGTCCGAGTTATTCACACTACAGGCATGTAATTTGCAGTTATATGCATTTGGCAAAATGCCCCTGTCCTTCAACTACCGTGCAAGATTTATATACAACCTTTTGTCACAGTGGTGAAATGTACAATACCTCAACTCACCTTATGTCACCGTATTACACCAAAAAACGACTGAGTCAAATCTTAGTACACCAATGGATTACACCTTCGGTTACCATAGTAAAAAATTTATACGCATATGCACAGAGACGTCTACACATGCTCACAGTACGAAATTAAGGGAAGGAAATTTTAAACATTTTAAAACTTCCGTGGGACTCGCAAGGTAATGCACTTTTTGCCTGAAGGACAGGTGTAGTGTGAAAGGGGTATTATTTGCTAGGGCCCAATGGTTTTCAGTCCAAAGGTCAAAGTCAGGGTTTTACATCCCTGTTCAACAGCCAGGATCAGGGTTATGTATGACAAGCCCATAGGATTAATTACATCTATACGAGAAGATTGGTACGTAGCCTGTATTAGGAAATTGCAGAAAATGCATATATCTTGTGACATAGAGATCATTTCATGCGCATAAGATTATTATATAGTGTGCAACATAATCTTGTGATAACAAAATGGTTTTAAGTATCAAGTTACCATGGAGGGAAGTATTGGTAGCCAGTTGTGTACAAGAGGTATTTAAGCTCATTTACCAAGGAATGTTCAATAGACGAATCACAAAGTACACCTTTTCCAAATATTGGGGCCAAATGTGACTCTGAATTCAACACTGAGTAAACGAGTAACTCATAGGACATATCCTAAGCTCCCCCCATGATTGTACAGAACTGTTGTTGGCGTATTGGTGAGCTTGGGTGCAACATCACCAATGACAGTGGTAGGAGTGAGGTGGTGTGTCAACACCTGGTCTTGAAACTGTACCAGTGGGGGAGCATTGACTAAATGAGAGCCATAGGTTGGTAGTCACTGCTGAATAAGTCCTTGCATCCCTGCTTAGTTGATGTAAAGCCTTCATAACTAAATCTTGAAAGTCTTGCTGAAACACACTGTCTAACTGCTTCATCCATGACACAAGCGACTTAGCCTAATTGGCGTGGGAGCCTTTGTCTGGAACAACAGGGTGATTCAAACAAGTGCATCAATCAAGTGATCTAGTGATCAAGTCCTTTTTACCCTTCTGCATAGAGTCAGTCCTTGGCATTATGTATTTAAACATCTTTGGTCCTCAATTCCTTTCTGGCAGACTGTTGTCTTGTAAGACCTGGTTTGACATTTGTTCGGTCACTGTCTTACTGGGTGTGTCAGTTTTGGGGGGTTCTAGAGTTGGCATCACAACGCGATCATCTTCATCCTGGTCTCCTTCCATAGCTGATGTGGGTATTTCTGCAATAGCACTAGCAAATGCAGGTCCTGTAGTGGGAGTTTCTTGAGCTGTGTGATTGTTCCTTGCCTTGTAGTTATGTGCTGCATAAATCTCAACTTTTCTAGGGTCCGTTTTTCTCTGTATTTATAGACTAGAGAACCTGTACCAGATGGGGACACCTTGGAAAAAACTTATCCCTCAGGTCTTAGTACCCGTTTTAAAGTCATTGGCACTTGCTGCTACCACCATGAACTAAACATAACAAAACAATTAAAGATAAAATTATGGTGAAGCCATATAATGAAGTGCCAAAAAGTGATATTTGTGAATGGCTAGGGTATTTTTTCTAGCAGCAAATTATTTTATTGTTCTACAAGTTAAAAGTTTTTCATACCAAAATGTCAAATCAATTAATAATATACAGGGCATATTTCATCATCAAATAAATTAAAGTTGAGTAACTATCATACTCCAAGAACTTAAGAATATACATTGTAGCATCCATCAGTATTTTTGACTCATTTTAACATTTCCAGTGTCAACAACCTTGTACTTTAAGTAATCCATAACATTTTTAATACATTGTAAATTAGTTTGTCTTAGTAAAATCTTATATGCACAAGCAAGTACAATGTGGCAGCATAGCAAAGGTTTTAGCACAAACATTAGAAATGAACAACCCATTAAAAAGAAAGTTGAATGGTTTGGAAAACAGGTGTTGCTGGTACTACCCAATCATAACTGGAAGTGAAATGGTTTGAATAACAGGTTTTGTTGGTAATACCCAGTCATAACTAGAAACTGGTATGGTTTGGATAACAGGATTTGATGTTAATACTCAATCATAACTAGAAACTGGTATGGTTTGGATAACAGGTTTTGTTGGTAATACCCAGTCATAACTAGAAACTGGTATGGTTTGGATAACAGGTTTTGATGGTATTACCAGTCATAATTAGAAACTGGTATGGTTTGGATGACAGGTTTTGATGGTAATAGCCAGTCATAACTAGAAACTGGTATGGTTTGAATAACAGGTTTTGTTGGTAATACCCAGTCATAACTAGAAACTAGTATGGTTTGAATAACAGGTTTGATGTTACTACTCAGTCATAACTAGAAACTGGTATGGTTTGGATAACAGGTTTTGTTGGTAATACCCAGTCATAACTAGAAACTAGTATGGTTTGAATAACAGGTTTTGATGTTACTACTCAGTCATAACTAGAAACTGGTATGGTTTGGATGACAGGTTTTGATGGTAATACCCAGTCATAACTAGAAACTGGTTAGGTTTGGATAACAGGTTTCAATGGTAATAGCCAGTCATAAATAGAAGCTGGTATGGTTTGGATGACAGGTTTTGATGGTAATACCCAGTCATAACTATAAACTGGTATGGTTTGGATAACAGGTTTCGATGGTAATAGCCAGTCATAACTAGAAACTGTTATGGTTTGGATAACAGGTTTTGATGGTAATAGCCAGTCATAACTAGAAACGGGTATGGTTTGGATAACAGGTTTTGATGGTAATACCCAGTCATAACTAGAAACTGGTATGGTTTGGATGACAGGTTTTGATGGTAATACCCAGTCATAACTAGAAACGGGTATGGTTTGGATGACAGGTTTTGATGGTAATACCCAGTCATAACTAGAAACTGGTATGGTTTAAATAACAGATTTTGATGGTAATACCCAGTCATAACTAGAAACTGGTATGGTTTGGATAGCAGGTTAGGTGGTACTACCCAGTAATCACTGCATTGTGAAATGGTTAAAATAACAGGGGCTTTTGATACTAAGCAGTGTATCTTCAATTGCAAAAGTACTCAACAATGTATATGCATATAACATACACACAGGCACAGCAAGTTTCCTGTGTAACAATTTCACAACACTGTTTCATCAATAGATAATAATAATTTTAAATTTTCTCAAAAAAGCACAAGACAGTATATACAAGTGAAAAAAGTGAAAATTTGGTTCATGACAGTATATGCATGTGACAAAAATAAAAATTTGGCTATAACTAAATATTTCATGCCATTGCCTTACAATTTGTATACAGTTACAGGGGATGTGTAGAATCATGATGTTTTCTGTTTCCCAATCAAAGTAAAATCGTTTGAAAGGTTTTGGACATGTAAAAGACATGTTCTGGTATTACTTTTAAAGATTTAGATACATAAGTTTTAATTATAGAAATAAGTATCTGTAGAATGAAATAGCTGTGTCTCTGGATCTAGATATGGAGCCAATGCATTGGAAGCCTTGGCTTTTCTTCTTGGCTTTTCTTTTCACTGAATCCTTTGTGCGTGCCATTTTAAATTTAATATAAACTAGTCTAAGCTGTACCAGTATATATCCACACACTTTTCGTGCTAAATAAACACAGTAAATGAATTCAAAGGTCACATAAAATAAAATCCAAATATCCTTCCTCTGTCCAGTCCGTTGCTTTGCAGTTTTCAAAATGGCACTTGTCTTTAGACACTTGATACAACTAGCATGTGTGTGCTTATATATGTTGTAAATAGAGCTTACATTGACTCACTTGTTGATCGTCTAACATTTAAATTATTTTAAACTTGTATATGCACGTTTCAACATGCATGGTGCTCCTTCCTGCTCATTTCTAATTCATTTATATTCAACATTGTTCCTACGTGGGTTGTTATGTGGGTCATAAACTGGACGAACAGAGTTTGGGAAGACTTTTTAAGCACCAGTAGGAATCAAGTATGAATTGGATACCAAAGAAAAAGAAACACAAGCCCACTAGCTAGAAACATTTAAAAAATGTCCAATGACAACAAATATCATTAATATCCACTTCATCGGACTCCGTTTTTCCTTCCAGCAAAGGTCCACTGGCCAGCTAGTGGCAGGTTCTTTTCAAACATTTAAAGAATCCACCAGAAACTAAAATCTTTGGACATGCTGTAATGTGTTCTCACAAAGAAGGACTACCCACTAATCAAATGTATTGAACCGAAAAGAAGTAAGCAGAGTCAAGGAACAAAGTTTGCTCTCATATGTAGATTATGGGGTCAACACAGAACTGTGTGAACTAGGTATTATCTTTAGGAACACTGAATGCTGAACACTGCCACGTGGGTTAAGTAAATCATTCATTTGCAATTAGTCTATGTACATTTTTAAAAAATAACTCATTATATACTGAAAAAGAACACAAATTGCATCTGCTACTCTATCCAGCAGAAAGGGATTCAATTCAAAGTTCCCATGGTATCTGTTTCTTCAGTATGAGTATAATATGGTAACCTGTAGGAACTCCTCACAAATCTGTCAGCGCCCAAACCTTCATCCTCCATTGGCAGTCTATTAGCTCTAGGTCAAACATTAATGGAGAAATATGACATCCAGTCAGTACTGACAGGGTGTAAAACTAGCAATGGATTGCTTTTGGCCTTGGCTTTCTGGCTATAGCAAATAATTATTACTTACAGGTGATAAGAGAAAGAGTTTAGTGAAGTAAGCAGAGGCCATAGTCTTTTTGTTACCACAAAATGTCTTCCAAGCTGCTAGTAGACATGATACTCTATATGTGCATAGCTGCAAGGTGTTTTCCATTGACATAAATTAACACTGAAATATATCATTGTGGAATTAGAAAACAGAAAAGAGTAAGTCAAAGATACAGAGTAGTTGTCCTTCAGGAAACCAAATGCTTCTAGAAATTAGAAATAAAGGAAGATTACTCCTAAGATACACGTGTATGTATAAATTTGTTAAATTGATTCTGAAATGCCCAATGACTGAAATTTGCAGTCATTTCACAGAATGATTGAAATGACCTGGTAATTAGCTCAATAGGAATAAACCCTATAAATATCATTTTGAAGCACTGCTATAAATTCCTTTGATCATGGCTCTTAACCTGTGACAATAACTGTTTGCAAAATTACCTATTCATATCCCAATGTGGCTTAGGTATCAACAAAGCATGTCTGTATCATTCAAATAGGCATGGTCAGTAGGTTTATTAAAGGAATCTTATTCAGTATTACGAGTCCTGTTTTCCACCTCTGGTTTTCAGTGGAACAGCTGTTTTCGCTGATGATCATTCATCTACAGAGTCATGTCCGACTAGTACACACCGCTTTCTTTTTCCCCCACCAGCACTGGCTGTCAATTTTTTTAATATGTATCTACAAAGATCTATAAGCATATTATGGCTACAAACACTTCTCCTTTTTCACCTTTTCATCACTAATTTTCATTTCTAAAACGCTCCATAAACTAAAGAAAAGTGTGAAAAGAGCATATCAAATTTTGCTAATTTTAACTGAAACTCTATGCTATAGCGTAAAAATTCTGAACAGGGTCTGTTTGCTACTGCATCGCTTGAGTAACATAAAAGAGAAGATTCTTTACAGGTTGATTCTCTAAAGCATTTTCATCTATGGCTTGAATACACCCTTAAAACAGTTGATATAAGATGGTATAAACATAGAGATACAATTCTGTGCCTGAGTTAAGCTTATAAACCGGAAAAGGCCTTCACAGGGAAGCACCACTAATTGGTCAGTCCTAATCATGTGCAGTGCATCTGGTGAAGTGTAATAAGTATGGATAATAAATGATAAACTCTGTACACCCGAGGTGTTTTATGCCAGAACATATCTGCTGCTCGGGCAATGTATCTCACTTATGTCATACTTAAAAATAGTAAGTGCAATAATGTACCATGTTTGTTTTGCTTCCATCTGCCTCCTAAGTTCATGACGTCATAATGTTTAAAGTATTAATAAGAACCAGTGATATATCCTGTAAATAAGTTTGGAAGTTATTGCCAGTTATTTTGGCTTGCAGTAAATGTTGGTTCAATGCAAACAAACAGAACTTGGATTTGTTGTGTGTTTCCCAATTCTGGCACAGATTCGTACTCTTTTGTCAAGAATTCGTCTTTATGGTACAATTTCATTTTAGTCGCATATTGCAAACACAGATATATTACACAGAAATTTGCTATGTCCACCACATTACAAGAGGAAAGTTTCCCAAATGACATATATTGGGGGCCATGGTGATGCAGTGGTAACACACTCATTTCCCACCTCTGTGGTCGGTGGTTCAAACCCCAGACCTTATGTGGAAAAGTTGCTAGTTGCTTACTGCTGGTAGGCAGTTTGCAGTGCAGAACCTTGACCAAATGTATGTACTCGATCGTTTCCTCTCCCCACAAAACTACCCATCATGATATGACCTGTACGGTGTTGAAAACGATGTAAAACCCCAAATAATCAAATAAATAAATGAAATATATAAAAATGTATCACTATAGAAGATGGAAATATGATGAAAGTGTACAGCACCACTATTATTTTGTTCATCTTTATAAGTAATATATTTTGTATATTTCTAATATGGGATGTTTTACCGGCCCAGTTCACCTAAATACATAAGCATAGGATGATGTGGCATACAAAAGAAAAAGTCCAGGGGCAGCATTCTACAAAAATACTTGGATAAGGTGACCTTAGATATAGGTAAGGGAGGGTTTTTACTTATTTTTACTTGGACTTGGTATTTATGAGAGCTAGGAATGTTCAGTTTCATAATTTCTTACTTAAAATCGCAGAAATATGTAAAATCTAAGTTGGAAACAGCCTAAGTATTGTTATAGAATACGGCCCCTGGTCTGTACTCTCAGTTTTTTCCCCAAAAAACTTAATCCAAATAAGTAGAAATAGATTTCCAGCAATACCTGAGAGACAAAGTAAACATGTAAATGACATTTACTTTGAAACTGTCAAATTGTTTTTATAAAAAAAACACGGCTAGAGTTATCAAACTATTGCCACCCCATTCAGTAAATCAATATTCATGATAAACAGTCACACAGTTCTGCTATAAAAATGTATTTTAGGTGTGGTTCATTCTGCCAAAAGGGCAGGGTCAACGCAATTAAATCACACCGAAAAGGTCAGCAATCTGCTCGTGTGATTGGCACAAGAGCCTAATTGAGTAAACTGGTAACCACGCAGAGCAATCTCCAATGTTTTACTATCTGTTGCCCTGTGTGCCATATGGATGATATAGTAGTTTCCTTGTCTGGATGATACAGTCTGATTATTCAGCAGGTTGACCCCTTTTGTAAGTGATTCCTCCTCGTAAATACACAAAGTTATCTGCTGTGAACCACAGTGAAAGATCAGAAGCATTGACTCGGGAACATGGTAAAGCTATACAGATTTTTTTCTTCATTTGTTAACATAAGGCATAGGGATGAAGCAGGTCATCTGAACACACTTTTATACATGACATTTATATCACTGAGCTTAGATAGTCGGCTGCAGGTGTATTTTTTGGCAGAAAGTACCCTCTGGCTAACAAACAGAAGAGATAACCCTGTAATTTTTAACATTGTGTCTTTTCGATTTATTACGTTTTAAAATGTATCTCATAAAGGTTAGTTTAGGGCTTTATCCACCACTGTGTGTGAATTTTAAGTAAAGTAAATCCCGATTTACCAAAATAATGCAAAAACTCAGCCATGAAATGTATCCATATCAAAGGGCACAATTAAATAATTATGACATCATTTTTTTAATCTTGAAATATTTCCATCATTTCTGCATGGATTTTAATTTAACACAAGCGAGCAGAAGCCCCACTAAAAATATATGTGTCAAATTATTAACTTAGTTTGAAAATGTTTACTAAACATCAGCACTTGTTTATGTGAAATCAGCAAAACGTATCCATAGTTAGGCGCTCAGGGAATCAAAAAGTCTATTACCCGTTCTTTAGTTTCTCCTATTTAGGTCAAATACAATGCTCGGAGTATTGTAGAAACACTTCAAAAATAGCAAATTAAAAAGATATATATAAAGATTACAATTTCAAATCTGGAAATATTAGGGCACTAGTTTGTGTTATGCCTATTTCATAAAATTGTCCATTTCATGAAATATGCAAAAGTGAGTCTTCTCTTGCCCATTTCAGGAAATAGGCAAATATTGAGTTGCCCTTTCCATGAAATGGCAATGCTATGTAGCATATTTGAATGCTACATGGTCATCTCAACTAAGTATGTTAGGTTTTGTGTGTATTTCTTTGTCTGTCTATTCTCACAACTAACCAAAAGCTAATGAAGACATTGTTTTGGATTTCTTTTATGTGGGTAGACTCTGCCATTTGATTATGACGGTTTAAAAAAACTATTATTTGGGTGATATTACAATATGGGGTAGTGGGGTGCTGTGACGGAGGTCTGTGCTCTAAGAGTGCTGTCTACTTTCAGCATGTTACATAGTTTTTTTAATGAGCAAATGCTTACCATTGTAAAAGTATAGGGGAACAAAGCCTTTATTACATGCTAATTAAGTCAAACATGGTATGTATTTAATTAATACCATTCTACTAATAGTAAACATGTCTTTAAGTAGAAGCAGTATTTTATCACCAAAAAGAAGTTTTGACATAAGGATCTGACAGCACTTTATCCTTATTTGAACAATTGTATTATCCCAAAGAGTAATCAAGGCAGCTTCAGTTAGCTACACCTACTTAGTGTAGGGTAATGCCTGTTCATTTTACAGTTTCAATCCAAGACCTACAGCACTAGTGCTGTTTCTTATCTCTTATTCTGCCCATTTTTCAAATCATCTGATAAGAAATGTTTATTGTTTGCAGTGTTCTGAAACAGTCACACTCTCTTCAGCCACTGAAAAACTTCGGATCAGAGTTAAAAGTCAAGAAGATAACCTTAAATTGGATTTATTTACATTATACAGCATTCTCAATGGCGTCATTAGAATCTCCAATTGCTGCGAGGGCTTGTTTGTAGAAAAAGATGTTTTGGTTCAATGTTTCCTGGAAATTTGTTATTGCAGATTTAAAATGCTTTAATTCCTCACAATACGAAATCTGTGTAGTGAACATTATGTGAACAAATATTTCCCTTCTCTTTATCTCTTTTGTTTCATCTAAATATATGGTATGGCTCACTTGAAAAGAAATCATGATGTCTTCCGTTTGGAAATGGTTCAGATTTATCATCCAGTGATTGAGATCTCTGTAATTCTATTAAAGCAAGTCTGCTCTTATCTGCTATTATCGTCCTCAGGACTTCTAATTGAGCCTTAAAAGAGAACTAGATTCTCTGGAGTATCTTAAGTTTGACGTCACTGAAATTAAAACCATGTATAACTTGTACACTTGTTAGTTTTTGTTCCTTGCGTTTATAGTACAGTGCATCATGCACCTTTTCATGTTTATTTTCACTTTTTATAGACCCAGGGACTAGAGTACCGAAATACCTATGAACTTAGTCTAAGTACTTAACTTACTGTAGCTTACTATGATTGGTTAGCTTCAATCATTTCTGCAAATATTAAAATATTTAGATAGAAAACAAGCAATCTTTTTGTACAGTCTGAGACATAGAACTGCAATTAAATGTTACAATCATCAGTTAGGATTTCAGTCTCATTTGTTCAATATTTTCAGTATAATTGCTATTTTTTTTATTTCAGATAGATGGGGAGATTTTTCCAGCTATACACCCATGCACATAATACCCTGTAATCAAGCTATTGAATTTCCACTGAATCAGTCTTTCAGTTAGGGAAATTATATTTGCTGGAGAGTTAGGATGTACTTGTGCAGTCAGGATGGCTCATAGCACTTTTAGTCCTGTAGTAGGACATATTGTGCTGAGGATTAATATACAATCTGTACCATCTTAAATAAAAGCTCACCTTTGCCTGTTATAATATATTTTTCCAGTAGAGATATGATTTCTTTGTTTAATGGTGTTCTACATGTATTTTCAGGTTATGGTCACATTGCACCAAAGACACAGGCTGGCCGAGTGGTAACAATTCTGTATGCCCTTGTTGGCATACCACTTACATTTCTATACTTATCTAACATTGGAAATT
The DNA here is from genome assembly GCA_964017235.1 of Sabellastarte sp. h YS-2021. Taxonomy (NCBI): domain Eukaryota; kingdom Metazoa; phylum Annelida; class Polychaeta; order Sabellida; family Sabellidae; genus Sabellastarte; species Sabellastarte sp. h YS-2021. The sequence continues at coordinate 35,080,849 of OZ024933.1, forward strand.
TCCTGGCAGACTGCTTCCGCCTTTTCTACAAGAAGATATGCTGTGACATCTGCTGCTGTCAAAAGTGCGAGCGAGAAAAGAAACGTGAAAGGATAAAAATGCATCGACGGAAACTGGCATCCCAACGGAATATGTTAGTTGCCCAACACTATGCATCAGAAGTAAACAAACCATCTGAATCGGAGGAGTCTGTGTGCCATTCATTAGAAGATATTCGGGAGAGTCCCGAGATAACGGAAGCTTTACACAGGTCTAGTAGTGCTCCCAGAATGTCTCATTCAATTACAACACCACTAGCTAATACAGAGGCTCAGATGTATAACACATTACCTACTTCCAATAGAAAGACAGCCATTACTGTGGATAAGTTTGCCACCTTACCAAGGAAGCCCCCATATTCAGGGGTCAGAGCTCCACCACCATATCGACCTAGCTCGCGACTCACTCAGATGCCACCACCATACCATCAGTCAGCTACATCTACAGATAGGTTGTTGCCCACTGATACTGAAACATCAGAGATTGAGCTCAGACAGACAGATATTCTAGATGATGAAAATATACGGGAGACTGCAATTATTGATAGTGACACAGATGAGGAGAAATTGAAGAACAAAACCTCATCCCCAACCAGTGAGGCACTAAGTGATGGTTTCTTTGATAGACTAGGTGATTCTAAGGAAACAGCTATTGTAGATTCAGATGACAATAGAGAGGATATACAGAAAGCGTCTACATCATCAAAAGTCGACAGCCTGAGACTCCCATCAATGAGTGACTCAATGAGCAGAACAAATAGTGCAAAGTCACAAAAAAGTGCATACTCAGTGTCCATTAGTGAAAGCATTGAAGAAGTTAGCCAAGAAGATGTTGTGCCCAATGATAAAAAGAATGAAAAGAAGGGTGGTAGGAAAAGTCGAAAAGACAGATCCAAAGAAAAATCTCCAAAGCGAGGAGAATCTAAGTCTTTGACAAGAAGTAAAAGTAAAAAAAGTAGCAAGGAAAGATCAACATCTAAATCCAAAATAGAACTTAATTCAAATAACTCTAATTCAAAAACCAAATCTAGGGATTCTACCAGTAGTCAAAAAGAGGGAAACAAAAATAAAATCTCCAAAGACAAACAAGGTAAATCCTCAGCTAGCAGTCCACAGAATGATCTCAGGAGAAAATCATCCAAATTAAAAAGGCAGGAGAGCAGCAAAAAGTCTCAGCGCACCAAAGTAAATAAAGAAAAAGGTCAAGATATGGACCGGCAGACCAGCTCGAAATCACTGAGGTCACAAGCCTCTTCTGCCTCCACCGGTAATAGTCCAGACAATGGAGCAGACCAGAAGTCTTTCCATGGCTCAGAGGAGTCTTTCGTCACTGCCTACAGTGAAAGCAGCCTTTGTACACAAGATGATGATGATGATGTTGAAATTTGCAGGGACCCCATCATCACCAAACAACCCCTGTCTTCAGCAGCAGTCTCATTTGGAGATGATGACATTGCCATTGATATGAATTCTAGGTATGACTATAGAAACTTCAACCATCAATCATCTCAACTAGCTTTTCTGGAAGACAGTTATGACATAGATGACCTTGGTGACAGTGGCAAGGTCACTGTACCTATATATGTCTGTTTAATTATCATAGCTGGATATATCTTTGCAGGGTCAGTTCTGTTTACCCTCTGGGAGGACTGGGATTACTTGACTGGATCCTATTTCTGCTTTGTGACTCTGAGCACCATTGGCTTTGGGGATATTGTGCCTGGGATGCAGATGGATGCTTGGGCATCACACCAGAAGCTGGTACTCTGTGCTCTGTGGTTAGCCTTTGGTCTCTCTTTGTTAGCTATGTGTTTTAACTTGATGCAAGAGGAGGTCAAGGAGAAAGTCAAGTGGGTTGGACACAAAATAGGCTTATTAAAGGATGATGATGAGGGATAATGTTTATATTTATGGCTTTTATACAATGTTTTTATTAGTACATGATATAAGTCGTTTTGTAACTTATCCCTTCCACAGCAACTTCTCTCTGATTTACTTGGCATGATAGTACTTAAAGGCATGACAGTGACTTTTTATAGATGAAAATATGCAATGTCAGAATTGCAGGTTATTAAAAGTCTTATTAATCATTCACAAAAAGTCAAATTAATTCACTTTTTACTGTGGTTTAAAAGGGGCGACAACACAATTTCTACTTGAAATCAGGGCCCCAAAGTGGCACATTGCACGGAATTTCCATTGCCACTCAGGACATCATCATATTTTAGCTTTTATTATGTATGAGTGTTGCCAATGACAACCAATGGTTGATTAGTATTCTGTTTTGTGCCAAGTTAAGAAATGTGCCAAGTTATGATACCAAGAAGTTCATGGATCAATATATAAATGTACAACAGGTCATTTTCATTCATGCGAATGACTGCTAATACTTTTCATTTATATTCATTGTCTTCCTAATATCACCATTAATAATTCCTGTGCTTTCTTTGTGGATATTAATTAGTTTTTTTCAGTTTTTGTTCAACATTCAGCCAAAGAACATTTGTCAAGCATCCAGAAACCAATGATACATGTCTGGTGTCTTTCACGAAAGTGTATAAGGAATATATAAGATTAAGCCATTTCTTTAGAGAAGATGTAAATCTGTGATTTTTAAAGTTCTTTTTAAAATATAATTGTATTAATATGGGATTTTTATGATACACAGCAAACAGCCATTTTAAACCTCCAAGTATCTTGCCTGTATGTGAAAAATGTAGAAGTGTATGAACACATGTTTGATGTGTGTCTCAATAGATGAAAATGAGGTTTGCTGGTGTTTAGTGTACTTTCGGGTTTGCGGAATTTTAAGTAAAGATATAACTAATATTATAAATATAAATCCTACTTACCAAATTATTTTAAAATGTAAAATGTTATGTAAGTATATGTTTTATTTATGGAATGTTTGATGAAATGTTGCACCCTAATATTTCCTACACCTATAAATTGGAAGTATTTATTATATTATTGTTGCGATCAAAGGGCAAGCATGGTAGGAAATACTGGTTGCAGTCAAGTTGCATAAGTAAAAGACAAATGGTTTTACTTTAAAAATTTATCTAGCAATTATAACAATGATTACAGTTAGCTGAAATGTTATTAATAGTACATACAGTAATACAATAAAGAAACCACTTTAACCTGACCACAGTCCTATCAATGTATTTAGCATTAACTTTGTCTACTGTATCCAGAAATGTGTCCTGTTCTCTGCTCAGTTTCAAGTAACACACAAATGTCTGTATCCTGTGATCCCTTCAGTGTGCAAAAACATGAAATGTGCGTATCCTATGATCGTTTCAGTGTCCAGTAACACGAAATATCCATATTCAGATAGTCTGCACAACTATGCTGTTCAAAATGTAAACAATGTCCAAATTCACACACACAGTAGATCCACAAATTATATCCAGTAAGAGTTTACCACAAAATATGTATATCAAGAAGTTTTAATCCATTTAAAGTTGAAATACACGTAAAACACAAAAGCTCATGGAGCACTCCGACATAGCAGCTTTAACGCACAATTACCTGTAGTTATAGCAAGTGAAGTCCATAAATCTGTGGTCAGGCTTACAACACATCAGGAATCAAGTATTAGGTATCCATGTGCTTAATCTCCGAACTCACAAACTCTAAGGCACACAATCCGAATCATAATACATCTCAGTCGTAAACCATAATAGGGTTGTCACCATTGGGACCATCAAAGCTGCTAGTTAGAAAATCTAGGGAGGAAATATTTAGTAGCAAACCATTCCAAACTTTTGGAGCATCATATGAGAGGCACTTTTTGAAATGAACTTTATATTTATGAACTGAAGAGCTACAGAAAGGAACTTTGAGAAACATCTTTTCTGGATTACTATGCCCTATTTTAACAGCAGATGTATATGAAGACCAATATGGGGTAAAGTACTTTGGCTTGCCAGTGGTGAGGTACTTGTGTCTGAGTACCAGTGTTTTGAAGATGATTCGTTGTTTAACAGGAAACGATTGAGAAGACTTTAAGGTTGGAGTGACATGAGAAAATCTGGAAGCACCAGAGACAAAGCGTGCCAAACAATTTTGGATATTCTGAAGCCTTGTAATATTCTTTTAGGACAAACTGCAAAAAAGAGAGTTGCAATAAGCCAGACAACTACTAACCAATGAATTTGCCGCCATCACAGAGACATCATATGAGAGAAGGTGTCGGATACGATGCAAATCATGAAGGTTAGCAAAGTAGGATTTAATGACAGAATTTACATGATTGGTGAAACTAAATTTTCAGTCAAACAGTACACCCAGATTATGAACAATATCCGTCAGGACAGGCAATTTCCCAAAATGTTCGCAGGAAAGGAATCTTTGAGCCATTTATACTGTAGAACCAAAGACTACAAACTCTGTTTTTTTTTCAGAATTTAATTTTAGCTTACTTTCAAACCAACGCACCGTTTTACAGCTGGGAGTTTTCCCAGGAGGTTAGAAATCGCCTGGTGGTAAAAACTATGAGAAGAAATACAGGGGCGTAGGAAGCAATTTTTGGTTGGGGGGGGGCGAGGACCAAAGGAGCAAAATTGCGTGGACTCGATGCAAACATATCCCCAGACAGGTCATCTCTCATGCCACAGGCATTCACTGGGTGTTTTCTAGCACCCATTTTTTGTGATTCATAATTAGTAAAAATTATTTTTCATTCATTTTTTTTTTGTTTTTGGTTTTAGTCAAACCATATTTTTATTTGTGGGTCAATTTTAGAAAAGTCCTAAGGGTAGATTGTTGATGGGCCTTGTATACAGGTTAAATGTCTACTTAAAGGCTTGTTTTTTGGCATATGGAAAAATAACATAAAAGAACATATTAATATATTGCCATATGAGATTTCAGTTCTATCAGTCACATATTATGACAGCAAGTCAAGTCTTCTGTTAGGATGTTTTGTTATTATTTCTAACAATTTTGGTTAATTTTACAGACTGTATTGCATTTAGTTAATACACAAATTCAAAAGGTCTAATTAAAATAATTTTAAGTTATTATGTACCGAAGGAAATCGTTGTGACAGCGGTGTGACTGAGATTAATCCTGAGTATCCGCTACCTTGTCCGGGTATAGAAATTCACACAGTAACCTTTGCGTTTGAAAGATATTTCTAGTATCTTAAGCTTGACCATGTGACATTCTTTTCCTGGAGGAGGACATAATAATGAAAATCACATAACCTTTCCTCTAAATGCCAGGCTGATGCAAAATCTATTTTTAGCAAGGTGAATCCCCAAATTAAGGGGTGGGGGGGGGGGTGTATAATAATGGGACAAGCTAGGTCAAATAAACACTCAGTAAAGAAACAAAATATTTCTAGAAGATATCTCATCAGGTGAGATATTACTAAACTGCTGCTCTATGTGAATTTGAAACTACAGGATTATTGACTGTGCTCTGACGTCACCAAGTATTTGTTTACAAATATTATACTCTCATTTGAAATATTCAAGTTACAACGTCTCACTTATTACTGAACGGATTTTGACCAAACAAAAACGAGAAAAAGCAGTGTAATAATATTTTTCCAACGGTATAATAATGTTTTAGTATCTTAGCTTTTTATTATGAAAGCCTGGCACTTGTTTACGGAAAAAATAAACATCCAAGAAAACCACTTCAAAATAAAACGTCATGATGACATGTTTTTATAAGCCTCTATTTATGTGATATCACAACATTATATGTTTCTCTTTCACTTGCAAAACGTCCAGTTACATAAAGTTCATTCATTCAAGAACCATTCAAAAAACGTCACGATTACCTGTTATTATCAGCTTCTGCTTATATGATGTCACAACATTATATCTGTGTCTTTCACCAGCTAATAATAATAGTAATAATGCATTCTTCATGTGCAATATGCTGTAGAAATGGACCTTCATCAATGATTATTGGCCTGACACATCCATTAGTGCCTCGGGCACTAATGGATGTGTCAGGCCAATAATCATTGATGAAGAGGCACTAATGGATGTGTCAGGCCAATAATCATTGATGAAGGTCCATTTCTACAGCATATTGCCCTATAAAATTACATTATTGTACTATTAGTTATTTGTTATACATGACTCATATTTGGTGGTGAGAGTCACCACATATGTACATTGGTTTCTGGGTTGATTGACGATTGTGAACAAGATATAATCTTAGCCATAGTAAAGATATGCAGATACCTATTCTGCTATGAAGACTTATGGCTTTTAATTAGTTTTAACGTCATCTTATCAATATTTGGTCTTTATCACAAAGCTATACAGTGGGGGAAATAATGTCATGGTATTTTTCGTGAATATAGTTGCAATGTTGTAATTTTAAAAACTGATAGCATCGAGTAAATTGAATTGATTTATTCCACCCATCCCAAACAGTCACTTCGGATTACATATGATATGGAGTGTTGAGAACCCAGTTTGTTTTATCTTTAACTGTAATGCAGTTGTAACACTTATATTGTCATATCCTATAGGTTGTATAGCAGAATTTGCACAGTATTGCTCTGTTTTTTTTTTCTTTAACTGTAATGCAGTTGTGACATTTAACCTGTACATGAAACCTCGTTCCCCATTCCACAGACTGTTCAATTATGTATTTGCAATATTTTTTTCATATGTGCATGCTGATTCCAGGGCCCGTGTTAACTTTTAAATACAAAATATAGAAAACTTATGTCTAACTTTGTCTAAGATCTTAGGTAAATACAGGCCCAGGTAGAATCACCATGGTAATAGATTGCGTTTAAAGTATAAACTTTAGCTATTAGAAATTTTCATAAGTCCGTCAAATTTTAAGAAAGTTACAAAATAAAGTTTTAACTAAAAATTAATATTTTCACCATCCATGTTCATCAGTAAAAATAAATAAAATAATTACTCTGTGATACAGTATTTCAGTCTATGGTTTATCCATCACCTCTTAAACTCTTCACGAAGGAATTTTTGGAGATTTAAATGGTTTATCAAAAGAACTTTCTTTATTTTCTTTTACCACAATTACTGCTCAATGAGAATTTATCTTCTTTCCCTCATGCAGTATTCTGTATCAGTGTGTTATGACAATTTTTGTAATACCAGCTACATGCAGTATTGGTGTATTAAAGTGCATCATACGATGACAGTTATTATTTTTTTCCAGACTTGCTCTTTGAAATATCTATCAGTCCTGTAAATATACTGCCGTGCTGCCTTGCAACAATCACCAATGTGTAAAATGTTCAAATTTTAGTAATGGCCACGTATCTTCAGGTTTTTATGCACTTGTCCCATTCAGTTATAAAACAAAACTATTGTCCCCATTCAGTTTCAAAACAATTATACCTTATTTACTAGGTTAAGGAGATACTGTTTTTTATTTATTTATTCAGGGTTTTACTTTGCTTTCAAAACTGTACCGGTCATATTACATTGGGTAGTTTTATGAGCAGAGGAAACCAGCACATACACCTGGTCAAGGTTCTGTATTGTAAACTGCTGACCATCAGTAAGCAACTACCAAGTTTCCCACATAAGGTCTTAGGTTTGAACCACGGACCTCAGAGGTGTTTATCACTGCACCACCATGGACCCCAACTTTTTTCTATGTTATGTTTACTTAATCTTGCCAGATGATGATTGGTCCCTGGTGTTAATTGCTTGAAAAACAGCACAGTATTTCAGGTGACCTAGAATATCTATACATTATATAATACCAGAAATGGTGAGGGCTGTACATTTATTTTAAGTTTCCTGTTTTATATTGAGCATTTTGTGTGAAACTGCTTCATTGGTACTCTCTCATTGTCACCCAAGGAAACTAGCATGGGGATTTTATAATTTTATTTTAATATTTTAACACTTTTAAAATCATTTCATTATAACAGGGGCAACAGGTCCAGCACATAGTAAATACTTTAACAATCATCACTACAATGTACTATTATGATTCTAGAAACTAGTGGCAAATACTGAACAAATATCAAAACCCAGAGATATGACACTAAGGTGAGGCCCGACAGACCACAAAGGGGTTAAATTTTGAATTGAGAAGAGGGTTATAAGACAGAAGACCACAATTTAAAAAATGAAAGAAAATGGCAGACTGATTATGACTGTTAAAGCATTTGGTATCTACACAATATTTGGGAATTATACAGCCAAGCTTGAACATCACATGTTCTTAAAATTTATTTAATTCTAGTTTGTCAACCACGGGAAGAAAGTTATAACCAGATTAGCCCATGATACGCTGTGAGATGGAATGCTCATTAGATTATAAATGTAGAAGCACCAAACAGGTAAATGAAAATGGGAAGATAGGTGTTGCTTGAAAGTAGCAGCCACAGGTGATGTCGCTTGAGGTAGAGTTGACACAGTGCCAGACGCAGTCAGAAGTTGCAGTACCATGGTGCATTATATTTTGTAAACTGACCCCATGTTAAACAGCCCGAAAATTACCCGATTTGCTGACCAAGTGCTATGTTAATACAGGTCTGATATCTAGTATAGTTAAAATGTTTTTGAGGTGTTTCTTGGCTTTTGAATCTGTCAAGTGAATAACTTTTTTTTGAATTTGAACTAAGGGATCATTTGGTGATCACGGGATTAGGGACAGCAATTTTGCTATGACTTCAACTAGACAAAGAGGTGAATTGCCCAGAGCAGGAATTAATATAGTTGTGTTATCTCATCTGTTTTGAATTATCTTACATCATTTTATAACAGTCCCCAGTACGTCCCCCCAAGACATGAAAACACAAGCATGGGTTTAAATATCTATTCAATCTACCAATATTTTAATATGCACATACAATTTACATTACAACTTTATTATTTCATAACTTTATATACTGATCTTGCTTTATGATTACACTGGTTGGAGGAACTCAGAAATAAGTGTAAAGTGAATGAAGAGTTTTTGTCAAGGCAAGTCAATTCGACTTGACCTTGGAAAGAAATGGAGGTCACCAGAACCCAAATTCAGAAAGGTGAAATTTGTTACAAGGTCAAGCAATTTGCTTGGCCTTGAAATAAATAATAGATGACCCCTAATATGGCAAGGCCATAGAACATGGGTTCAAGCCCACGTAAAGAGTGAGAACCTGCAACCAGTGGAGACAGTGTATCTGAGCATATATTACATGATTATGGATAAACCCCCTGGGAGGAAATATTTGAATATGGCTATAAGTATGATAGGCTAAATAAATTTTTCTCCAAGGTGGAGGAAGACCATACTAGGTAGATGTAGACCAAAACATGAAAATAGTATGGTCATGTTATATGTGAATAATTTAAAATTTTTGACCTACCGGTTAGATAGTTTAGTTTATAGTGGGTGGAGTGAAGCCATGTAGGAAGTGTCAAGTGGGAAGTAGTGAGCTAAGAGGAAAGGGAGGAAGCGAAAGCTTTGGAAACAGGGGACGACAAGGAGGGGGAAGAGAGGAGGTAAGTATGAACGGCGTTGGACCTCCAGGTGCCATGTTTTTTTATATGTTCAAGGGGAACCCCATTGTGAAAAGCCCAGGAAGCACCCGCCCTGCGAAAGGCATGAAATGTCAAGGGAGGGGCTATGCCCAGGGCCAGGGAAACAGCCTTTAGGTGTTTCCTGGCAACCGAATCTGTGAGTGGTACTAGACCACGTTTACGGGGAAGTAAAAACAAGGGGTCATTTTGTTCAGCTGGGAAAATCTGAATCATTGATTTCAAGGCAACGATTGGGCACAAAGGGGAGGAAGCCAGGTAGGGGAGAGGCAGTGTCACGGTATCTCTACGATTCTGCATAGTCTTAGACCATTTGACTAGAAGCAAACCTCCCTGGTCCTGTGTTATAAAATCTCCTCGAGCTAGATGTCTGGTTACATCGAAGGAAGAGGTGGTATGAGGTAAAATATTGGACAACCTGAGAAAGGAAAAGAAACATAACAAATAAAGGGGCTGAAAGATGGTGGGGTTTTCCAGGTTTGCACATTGGTGAATAATATCATGAAGGGTTTGAATATCAATAAGTGTACGCCTCTTGGGAGCAAGAAGAGCTGAATTTTGGATAGATTTAAGGAAGAGTGAGAGACGTTCATCCCTGAAACATTGAGTAGGAAGGCCATGTATGATGTGGCAGGCCCTAATGGCGGCCATATAGTTGGAAATATTGGATTTTGACTGAGCATTGGAATGTAGATATTCCATAAAAGCAAGGAGAATGTGTGTATTTACCTCAGAGGTGAGCAGCCCAGTTGCCACCTTAAAAGCCTGAAAGTCAGACCACATCCTGGTATATTGCCTTAAAGTGTTGGGCCTGAAGCCATGGACCATTCTGGCTGCTGCTGAGGTGGCCAGCTGGGCTGCACAGGGAGGTAAATCTGAAAATAGATAACTGATGTAGAATTATATGGTACTATTGAGACAAGTTAAGTCGATATGTGTATCTACCCAGATGGGTTTATCTACCAGGTTGTGCAATTTTTGTGTATGATGTGAGTCATCTTGCCAACGGGATAGTAGGTCAGCTAAAGTATTTTTTACACCAGGGATATGAGAAAAAATGAAATCAATTTTGAATATGGCTGCAATGAGCCAGAGATTTCTTGCACATGTGGCTAAGGTTGTATCCCTGGTTTTGCCACTGGTTAAAACTTCTAGCACTGCCATGTTGTCGCAGAAAATTTGAACTCTTTGGTTTGACCAGTGGGTTGCCCATATCTTGGCAGCTACTATAATGTTCAATATCTCTAGATGTACTATTGTGTAACCCATGAAACCTAGAGGTATAGGGAGTGAGTAAACCATTGAGTCAAAGTGGCCTCCCAGTCCTATGAGGGATGCATCCAAATGAACGGGAATCCTTGAAAATTTTTGATCATAGTAGGTAATCCCGTTGAATTGGGATAAGAAAGCATTGAACCATGCCAGGTCTTTGAAAAATTCTGTAGTAAGAAGAATTTTTGTGTTTTCAAAGTTATCTTTCAGTAATTGGAGTATTCTATTGAGGAAGATCCTGGCCGGTTTGACACACTTTGTTATATACAGAAGACTGCCTAGAAGTGATTGAAGTTGGTTTTTACTACAATATGTCTTGGTTTCCCAATTTTTACACATGTGTACTATTTCCTGGAGTTTTTTTCTGGGGAATAGCTATAGTTCTGTCAACGGTATCAATTAGTATGGCCAAACAAACTGCGAACATACTGGGAGGTACCAATTTTTTGTCACTGATATCTAGACCTAATTCTGACAGGAGATTTTTAAGAAATTCATACGCCAGATGGATTTTTGAGGGCAATCCAGTAAAGATAAGATCATCAATGTGATTGTGGAGACCTGGGAAGCCATGTTTGGCCAAAATATGGCGAATTGAGTCGGTGCAACGCTGAAAAATTTTTGAACCATGTCTGTATCCGAACGAAACCGATAAATCGATGAAATACTGATCCTGAAATCTGATATCTAGAAGATCTACATCCCCAGGATCGACTTTGAGCTGTCTGAAAGCTCTACTTATATCTATTTTGAAGATTTCAGCTGCTGGACCAAGTTTGCAGAGTGAGGCAGTTATATCATCTACTGATGGATAAGTAAGGGTATAAGGAGTGTCCAAATACTTCTCTTTGTCGACCCCACTGTTAACTGATAAGCCTTTTGGCCAACTAAGGTCCATAATAGTTCTTTTTTGTAGTGACTCCTGCTTATCCCTGGTCATTAAGGGAGAAACGTGGATGGGAAAAGGAGGTTGGGTAAAAGGCCCCATAATTGCTTCATGTTGAATTTCCTCCTTAAGATATTTCGCCACATGATCGACATTTTGAAGTGCCGAGGTATGATTGACATATGTGGAAGTGAGTGCACAATTTCGATCAAAGTCAATGGGAAAACCGTACTGCAGTAAGTCTGGGAGTTGCTTATCCCAGTAATCGAGCAAGTGGAAATGCCACCGGTCAACATTCAAATTAGATGCAACTGGTACCCGACATTGAAGGAAATTAGGTAAGCCACTATGTTTTACCATTAAGTGTGTTGTTATAATATCTGGAATTTTCTCGTAATATACAGGATCCCCTGTATAGAGTTTTAAGGTATCTGAAGGCTGGAAACCAAACTGTGGCTTGTAAACTACAGAATTTGACTGTTTGCTATCATTCTCAGCACCCCTAGTACATGAAATGTCAGTAACATTATCACAAGTATTGAGGACACAGTTTCTGTGAAATACTTCTTTCAAATCAGCATTACGGGTACGGATATGTCCGTCAGATGAAACGTCCCATACTGTACAGTTAACAGGAGTGTAAATATTTTTGACCGTCTGGCCCAGCTTGGTATATTTATTCACCCCATCAGAACACCCAGTTTCGTTTTTTTTTCACCAAAGAAATTTTTGACTTACGTTCCAAAACTGGAGAGTGATCTTCGCCAAGCTGAGTCCGTACGGCTTCTACACTTGCCTTGTCCATATTTTTAACGACAAATGCATTTTTGTGACAAATCAAGGGCACATCCGACTCGTCAGTGGTATCAACCGTATTAAAAACATCGAACCTATTATGCAAGGTGATATGCATTGCAGGGTATTGATTATGACTCTTGTTAAAGCATGTGGTCACATTAGGCCGATTACCTGCAGGTCTGGGAATTTCTGTAGATACACCTTGTTTAACCGGATCCGGCCTTCTGATGCGACTAACTGGTACTAAAGTGTGATCAGCCTTAAGACGGGTGTTTTTGCCATACTTCAATGCATCTGCATAGGATCTGTTGGTACTTGTGGTTTGGTATGCTTTTTGTTTGTAAAAATAGGTGAGGGCCAAATTTTTGTCAATATTTGACTGTTCCCGAGCCTTTGCTACCACAGACGAGTAGTATACTTTGGTTTTTTGTCTTTGGGTGGTCCTACAACTGTGGCCACCCGAGTTCATTCGTTTTTTGGAAGTTTTTTGTTCTTGGATCTACATTCAACTTCAGGGTGGCCAAAAGACTTGCCTGTCGCATGGCAGGCTGCACACACATGTTTATATAATACACCCCTAGTTTCGTGTGTTTTGGTGTGGGAGCAAGAGCCAGCATTATAATATAATTGCATGGCATTGACCTACTGTGTTTTGGGTTTAATTTTTGGGGGTTTTGCCTCTGTGCATTGGCACAACGTATCCTATCATTTTTTTCAGTTTGACTGTAGTCCTTGGCTTCTCCCTGTTTTATTCTACAGAGGAGGACCGCATGGCTGGCCTTTGCCGCATCCCAAGAGAAGTCATTAGCATCATCAAACAGCGAAATCATGTAGTCTAACATATTGTCCCTAATTTTTAAATTTTGTTCCTCTTTCATGATGCGACAAAAGCCAGCCACCCACTGTGTGGTTGACAAGTGGTCATAGGATACACGTTCTTTAATTAAGCCAGATAACACATACTCATGTGGCCACTTGACATGGTTGGGAACCAGAACCTCTACAGAACCCCCCGCAAAGATTTGATCTTTGTACCTGTTTTCTCGGCATCCGCACCGACATGTCTTGCCTAAGTACATTCAAATCTGGGATTTTGTTAACTTCAGCACGAGGTGACACTGTGACCGAGGAAACAGCTTTTGACTTTGATTTTTTACATTTGTTTGTTACAACACCTTGTTTACTAACATTGCTTTCAATACTGTCTAGCCTTTTACCAAGTTTATCAAGCTGTGCAAGAATTTTTTCATTTATGACATCTTGTGTTACGGAACTACTTTCCTTAACAATTTTTTCTTTACGGGAACTGGGTTCCGGCCGTTCACCATCCGACTCAGAATCGGATGCAATCAGGGCCTCACAGTCAGACTCACTAATGGACGACTCAGAATCTAACACTTGCCCATTCTGTTGCTTCAGTAGTTCAGTCAAAAATTTCCCATCTTCTAACTGCAGCTGGACAGGGAACTGTAATGTTTCTTGGTTGCCAGACCTCAAGTTGTACTGTCGAGCGGAAGTACCAGCCATGTCGACAGATAATATGTTTATAAAAAAACTAAAAAGTTAAAAACAAGTAGTAAAAGTAATAAAATTTCTGTTTCTCAATGTCACCTTCTTGCCCTCCAGATTTGAAATGGCAGAAGGAAAGGGCAGGCTTCCACGTGAAAGAAGCTTGACCAATGAAATTACAGGACACAAAACCCATGTTGGTGTAAACTAAAATTTTGCTGGTCGATAATAGGACTCCCCTAGGACTGATCTGCCCGGCACCCACATGCCGGACCGAATTATCATAATTGTGTCATCTGAAAAGATAAGATCATTTATATGTAATTATTGGTTGCCATCAAAATCAATCAATCAATCAATCAGTTGTCCAGGTGCTTAATCTCCGTATCAACGGATTCTAAGGCACACCATCCAATCCGTAAGGCATAAATCATGAGACATTAGACATGTTCCGAGTCGTTGCCAGGGAGGCGGTCCGGTGTTCGGTAGTAAGAAGCTATGGTGGGAATGATTTCTGAAATAGGTAGATTTTGAGTCGACTTTTGAAACTGGAGAGATTTGGAGCACTGCGTATATCATATGGAAGATCATTCCATAACTTAGGGGCATGATATGAGAAACTATTGTTAAAATGGACCTTTGATTTATGGATGGAAGGACAGTAAGAGGGAACCAGAAGGAACAAATTTTTGGGATTGGAACATCTTGTATTCACGGCAGATTTGTACAAGGGGAGATATGGTGCAAAATACTTAGGCTGGCCAGTGGTGAGGTACTTATAGACCAAAACTAGGGTTTTGAAGATAATACGTTGTCTAACGGGTAGCCAATGGAGTGTCCTAAGGGTGGATGTAATGTGAGTGTACTTTGAAGCACCAGTGACAAACCGTGCAAGCGCATTTTGAACATATTGGAGCCTTGTAGCATTTCGGGATGACAAACTGTGAAAAAGAGAGTTGCAATAATCCAAACGACTACTGACCAGAGCATTTGCAATCACCACTGATGTATCCACAGAAAGAAACCTCCTGATACGATGAAGGTCCCTGAGGCTGATAAAGCAGGATTTGATAACAGAATTTACGTGATTGGTGAAACAAAACTTTGCATCAAACAGAACACCCAGATTGCGTACAACATCTGCGGGAGAGAGGCAATTACCCAGGATATTGACAGGTAGTGAGTCACTGAGCCATTTGTGTCTGTCTTTGGCACCGAAGACTATGAATTCTGTTTTATCAGGATTTAGCTTGAGTTTGTTTTCAGACATCCAGACCTGAATATCATTCAAACATGATTTAAGACGGTCAAAAGACTTGAGACTATCATCAGGGGATAAGTGAATGAACAACTGAGTGTCGTCCGCATAGAAGTGGTAACGGACTTGTAGTATGTAGGAAGAGGTTTGATAATCTCAGATAAAAGAAGAAACATAATAAATATAAAGGTTCAAATACAATATGAAATTTTAAGGAATCAAAATGTAATAGTATTATTAATAACAGAACAGTTGTAATGAGGATGATGACTTTGGTGGAAATTTTATTTTAATTTCAAGGGATTTTTTAAACAATTTACAATTCCTATAAAGGCTGTTCCAGTTGACTCTTTTATTTGCTGATCTCACCTAAAAGTGCATGTGAGGTAATACATTGTTAGATCCGACTCAGACACTCTGCTGAGACAGGGAGAGTGTCAAGTGTGCTTTAACCTGTTTTGTATGACCACTGCCTGAGTGTGATCTAATCTAATCTAATGTGGACTTTTATAGCGCTTAATCTCCATCTCAGATGGACTCTAAGGCGCAACAGAACATAAAGCAAGGGCAATTAACATTAATCCGGGGATACAGCAAGGTCGTACCAAGGAGACACAGGGTGACAAGGGAGGCTATGGCGGATAGGCTTTTGCATACAGATAAGTCTTAAGCTTCTTTCTGAAGGAGGCAACTGATGTTGCACTGCGCACACCATGAGGGAGTTCATTCCAGATTCTAGGAGCATCAAAGGCAAAGCTGTGATCAAAATGTTTGACAGACTTAAAGACTGATGGGCGGAAAGGAGGAACAGTAAGATATTGACAATCTGGGTGACTACGCCTGGTACTATAGGAACTACTACTGGGAGACAAGTAAGGTTGAAAGTAGGAAGGGGAGCGACTATGTAGAAATTTATATACTAGAGTTGCAGTTTTGAACATACATCTATACTTCACGGGCAGCCAGTGGAGTTGTTTCAGAATGGGCGTAACATGAGCATACCTTCTATGGTTTGTAGCAATACGAGCAAGGGTATTCTGAATACTTTGCAATTTGTGAAGATTGAAACATGACAAACTCCTAAAAAGAGAGTTACAGTAGTCCAGGCGGCTACTAACCAAGGCATTTGCAGCTAGGACTGCCACTTCCGTAGTGAGATACTGTCTTATTCTACGAAGGTCACGCATCTGGAGAAAACACGCTTTGCAAGTCCTCTTGACATGTTCAGAGAATGAAAATTCTGCATCGAACCACACACCTAGATTTCTAACAGAATCAACCGGATGAATAAGGCTGCCAAAGATACTAACAGGAAAGTAGGAGGAAAGCTTCTGACGCTGAGACTTAGAGCCAAAGACAATGAACTCCGTTTTCTCTGGGTTAAGCTTCAGTTTACTGAGAGACATCCATCGTTGCACATCAAGAAGGCAGGCATTAAGCCTGGCGAGAGCCGCCGAGGCATTTTTATGAGAGAGATGGATGTAAAGCTGTGTGTCATCCGCGTAGAAGTGAAATTTGATATGTGGATGAAGGTGGATGATTTTAGTAAGTGGTGTAGTATAAAGTGAAAACAGCAATGGACCGAGAACTGAACCTTGGGGGACGCCGTAGATGAGCTTGCTTAATTCAGATAGAGTAGAGCCTATCTTGACGAACTGGCAACGATCACCCAAGTAGGAAGCAAACCATTTAAGTACATTTCCACCAAGACCGAACCAGGATTTAAGGTAACTGAGAAGAATGCTGTGATCTATGGTATCGAACACGGCTGATAAATCCAGAAGGACTAGAGCTGTAGGTTCGCCACGTGCCAGAGAGAGATGTACCTCGTTCTTTATAGACAATAGAGCTGTTTCAGTAGAATGTCCTGGCTTATAGGCTGACTGATGTGGATTGTCCAGTTTGTTGATATTGATGTGTGACGTAAGTTGCTTAGCAACAACTCGCTCAACCAACTTTGAGAGGAAACAAAGACCAGACACTGGGCGATAATTCTTAAGGTCATTTTTGGGCAGAGATGCCTTTTTAATGAGGGGGGTGACAACAGCCCTTTTGAAAGCACTTGGAAAAGAGCCATCACTAAGAGAGTAATTAACCAACTTGGTGATAGATGGAAGGAGTATATCAAGACAGTCCCTGAGGAGGAATGTTGGTATCGGATCCAGTAGGCAAGATTTAGTAGGAGACTCATTGATGCACTTTCGGACCTCGTCTTCAGTCACAGGCTTAAAGGTATTGAAGGCGGGGGGCACATAATCAGGTGTATCATTGAATGAACCAGAAGGGGAGAATGTGTCCCTGATTTTACTTATTTTATTTGTAAAGAGAGAAGCAAATGTGTCTGCAAGGTTTTTTTCCGAGCTATGAGCTGGCAGAACCGTCTCAGAGGTGCGATGCAATACCTTCCTTAATGACTGCCATAGCTTCTTAGGGTCTTCACTATTTGCAGTTATAAGATTGGCATAATAGGAACCCTTGTCTTTGTTGGCCAATCGATTGCACCATGCAATTTGCTTGAGGAGCCTCGACCTGTTCGACAATGTCTTATGTTTTCTCCACATCCGCTCAAATTGCCGCCTTAGGGAGCGAGCCATACGATATGACTCAGACAACCACTCATCTGACTGCCGTTTTGCCATGCGTGAGATGATAGGAGCGTGCTTATCAAGTACCTGGGTAACGTCAGCCCGGTACTGATCATACAATTCTGTCACGGTTCCTGCAGGAGAGAGTACAAATGGAATATTTCTAAGGTCTTTGCGGAACTGGTTGATATCTATCCTATGATACCTTCGATAAGAGACCATTTTTTCAATGCGGATTGCTGGGTGGGAGAAATCAAGTTGGCATCGTATTGCAGCATGGTCAGAGATAAAGTCCCCAACATTGACATTACCGACAAAATCTGAGTCACCAGGAGATATCAAAACGTCCAAAGTGTGACCCAGTATGTGAGTCGGACTATTGACACATTGAATCAAACTGCAGCACTGAAGGATGTCATAGAACCTTGTCCTGTCACCACACTCAACATCCAGATGAACATTTATGTCACCACAAATGATAAAATTAGAACCGATTGAAGACAGAAAGCCAGAAAGAGCCAGAAAATCTTCCAAAAATTGAGTAGTGCAAGAACCAGGGGGACGATACACACAAGCTGCAACAAAGCTATTGTACTCAGACCTGAAAGATAATATAATGATTTCAAATGATCTAAACACCGGTGAAGAGACAATACTGGGAGAAAAGGATTTCCTACACAGGAAGCCAACACCACCACCCAATCCAGTAGACCTTGGTTTTTGAATTAAGTTGTAATTTGTTGGAGTGACAGAGTTCAGGAGACCATCAGTGTCAGTTGGTCTGATATGAGTCTCAACCAAGCCCAGGATATCCAAGTCACTGCGTTTAATGAGGTCATGTAGAAGAGGGCCTTTATTTCTCATGGATCTACAGTTGACAAATCCAAAATTGGTTGGGCCAGGGTTTACAGCAACATCGCCGCACAACAGGAGGAGTAGGAGAAGGTTTTTTAGTTTCAATTTTGGAGGGACCTGTTTTGATGCACTGTCTAATTAAAATTTACTCAACATCCCAAATGTACTTGTAAAGTCTGTGCCCTGACATCTATCTTTTCTGCTGATTTTTTTAAATTTTGACTTGTCCAAAGATTTTTGTTATTGTTCAAAATTTCCAACCTATCACAAATAGTCTGTAACTGCATTTAGAATATCTGGTTCACCGCCTGCTGTGTATTATCTAACTCCCTATTGCCCAGCAAGAAATTCATGGATATGAGTTTTTTATAAGACCTGATCTGTTTCTGTGTATCACATGTCTCATCATCAGCACTATTTATCAGATCCGAACAGTCTAATTTACCCCCAGATGAATTATCAGAAACAACTTGACTTTGAGCAGGGTAGCTGACCACTGGCTAGCATCTGAGACATAAAAGTCCTGGTCATCACACATTTGAAGTTGTACAGGTAGCACTGTCTCCTTCTTTCCAGACCTTCACAGCTGGCACAATCCAGACATTCTAACAACACATTTGGGCCTGAACCCAAAGCCCAAATATGGAGTGAAGGTCGTAAATGGAATGACCTAAACGTCAAAGGTCAGACCCGAAGCCAATAAAGCCAAACCCCAGTTCTTGGAGTCAACCTTAGAATCATCAGTGAGTGTAATCAAGGATAAATTAAGCACTACAAAGGTGGATATGTATAGGTTAATGTAAATCCATCCAAAACCTCCCACAAGGGACAGGTGAATCAAGATGACCTGACAAAGGTCACCAAGGGGTTACAAACCCCACAAATATTTAAAATAGATAACAGCTTTTAATCCACGTAAAAGAAATGAAACCAAGTATTGGGTTTTTAACATTTATTTTATTTGATATTTTATTCTGCAACGTTTACACACCACTAGAAAACTAGAGAGTTTTGTAAAATAACATGACTATTGGCCAGAAACCTGGCATTAATAACACAAAATCATAATGCACTGATATTTATATATACTGTTAGTTATAAAGCTTGCTTACCAGTGCCATGTAAAATAATGGGCATATTACCCTGCTGCAGTGTGACCAGAATTTAATAATTATTTAATTATTAGTAATTTTTAGCCAGCTTGTGATACAGGGGAACTATGAAATTATGCCATAACCACAAAAGCAAATTTACCCAATTTGTTAATAGGATGCCATACCATAAAAATAAAGTAAATTAAAAATTTAGAAATTTTAAAGGATTTACAAAGAACACCCAAGCACCCATCAAGGACGTAGGTGTAGGTAAAAAGCCTACAGCAGGGAGAAGAATTGTACTGTGTGTTAATATAATACAACGCACAGTCAAAGGCTCAAGTGCCTTGTTGTTTAATAGTTTCAATAGGGATATCATGTTGGAAAGCCCAGGAGGCACCAGATCTCCTGAAGGAATGGAAAGTAAATTGAAAATGATGCCAATTTAGAATGTTTATCACTCTTTTCAAATCTTCTCTCACCATACTATCTGTTACAGGGACATATTTGGAATACTTAACTATGGAAAACAATGGATCGTCCTGAGGACCAGGTATTACCTGAATAAGAGCTTTTAAAGCAGCAAGAGGACATATTCGGGACCCTGGTAATGAAGGAAGATATCCTAGCAAGTTTACCACTAAGTCGATTAGTTTTGGACCATATAACCAAAATAATGACCATGTCATGGGCAGAAATTCCATTTCCATGGGTCAAGTGCCTAGAAACATCAAATGTAGATGTTGAATGAGGAACAATATTAGATAATCTTCAAAAAGAGAAAAAATCCAAATGATATATGGCTGAAAAAACAATGAATGGTCAAGATCTTGGGAAGTCAGGATAATCTGTGCCAACATTTCCTCATCAAATACAGAGTGTGATTTCAAGGTCAAAGGTTGATTGATCTTAAGGGATCAAATAAACATTTGCAACTTCTGATGCTTGAAACTTTTAGTTGGGAGGTTATATATTATAGACAGAGCCCTAATCCCAGCCAGATAATTCGCAATGTTGGAAACAGTGAGATTGTTCTTGATATAAATACTCTAGGAATGCTAAAAGAATGTCAACAGTTACCTGACAAAGTGGCAGCCCAGAGACCACCAAAAAAGTCAAGTAGTCAGCAAACATTCAAGAGTATGTCCTCTGAGTGGAAAGTCTGAAAGACTCAAACAACCGGTCGCCTGGGTGGTCAGCTGGGCTACCCATGGTGGAAGACCTGCAAAACTAAATGTTATAAGTTAGGCACATCGGATCAACATGAGTGGGGATCCAAATCGGATCCGATACATATGATGTTAACAAATCCCAAGAAACCTGATCAAGTTTATATCTGGACAAGAGATCTGCAATAACATTTTATTTAACAGGTATATGTTTTATATGTATAGAGATGTTAAATAAGAGTGACAACAACCAAATAGTCCTGGCACATGTGGCCAACATTGCATCCTTGGTCCTATCAGAAAGAAGAACTTCAACTACCGCCATGTTATCACACTTAATACATATCTTTTATTTTGGAGCATACGATTTACAAAAGCCCTAGCTGATTTAACACATTTCAAGATATGGAGGAGTGAGACCACCAATATCTGTAGCTGTTGTTTTGTACATTGAGCCTTATTTTCCCACTGATAACATTACTGTAAAATATTTTTCAATTTTTCAGGAGGTACTGACATAGTTCTAGTTTCTGTATCGATAAGGATACCTAAACAAGTGACTGAAGTGGATGGAGGAATCAATTTCTTAGCACTAATCTGAAGTCCTAACTGTGCAAGCAGGGATGATAACTTTCCATAAGCTGCAAAAATGGTGGATGGAGTGCCACAGTATATTAAATCATCCACATAATTGTACAGATCCATAAATTCATGATTTTTCATGATAAATCTATTGGTATCAGTGACTTTTTCAAAGAAAATCGAGCCATGTCTATACCCAAATGGGACTGACTGATTGATAAAGTAGGAGTCCTAAAGTAGGAGTCCTGTTGTAAGCCCAACAGATTTATATCTCCAAGGTTCAGAATCCTGCTTCTCCCTAGTCATGAGGGGGAGACATGTAACTGTAAAGGCTTATGATCAAAAGGGCCCAACGTAGCACCTTGTGATGGTTCTTCATTAATATATGTAGTAACATGTTCAATAAATTGAACAGCTGATGAGTGATTTTCTTCAGTAGAAACCAGATCCAAGTCCCTGTCAAAATCTAGAGGGGATCCAAATTTGAGAGAGCGCACTGTTAATCCCAATACTGTTTAAGATAAGCCCTCCAAGAAGGTATATTGAGATTGGAAATGACAGGAATTCATAAACCCAAGAAAGTTGGACAGCCACACATGCGAACTAGTTGATGCACCAGCAAGGAATCAGTGTGGCAGTCATTATTTGTGGGAGCACCAAAATAAGTTGTAGGAGACAGAGGGACAACACCAAAGGGTTTCTCCATTTGTGACTTTCATGCAATATAATTATAACACAATTTTGCCTGCCTAATTATATCTATATTGACCCTCTTTTTTATTAGACTTTTGTCAAAAGCATCCGTAGTGTCAATTTCATCACTAGATAAAGCTTTTCCAGAACAAGAAGATATGCACCCAAAGTGATCCCTATGTTAGATATATCAGTATTTAAAGAAATGTCTGAGACTGAATCCTGTTCATCAAGTACATTTAACACAGCAAATCTATTATACAAGGATATACCAGAATCAGAATAGCCAGTGGGTGGATTTCTGTTTTCATTCCCCTGGGAGACAACGCAAAGAAATGATACTAGAAATTGGGATTAATATATAATTTTTATTCTACTAAAATTCTTGTAAGATAAACAGTTTTTAACACAAGCGCATTAGAGGATGTTACATCAATTTTGCGCTATATAAATTTTTCTATTCTATTCTATACAATAATAGTCTAATACTTCAAAGTTTATCATAAAACAGATGATTATTGGCATGACAAATTACTCAACCAAGGTCACTGATAGGAGCATGAAATAACACTATTAACATGATAATCTGATAGTTTACAGAATACAATCATGAATCTGACCTTGATCAGTCGCACATGCCAAGGTCACTGGTGAGAGCAAGCTAATGCAATAGAAACCCCTTAAGCTTCATAATTACCAGATACTTACATCAAGCCCAATACCATTGCAAATGCATGGCACTATGCAGCTGAGGGAATGAAGAACCAGTGACCCTGGATGCTAAGCCATTTGACCTTGTAGGCCAAGGTCAAAATGGGAGCTGTTTATTATAAACTGAGCACTGAGACCTGCCATGTAATTATGAATATATATTAGCTGGGAAAAAATGATTTTGATAAAGATACTCCATGAAAGCTAATAAGCAAAAATGATTTACCTGAAAGGTGGGCAGCCCAGCTGCCACCAAAAATGTCAGAAAATCCCTGAACATGCGTTCATAGGCCTTCCTAGTGGCTGTCTAAAAGCAGAGGCCAGTCTGACACAGTCTGAGGTGGGAAGCTGGGATGCAGGCAAAGGTAAATCTGAAAATAGAAATCATATACAAACATTAAGCTTAGTTAAATCAATCTGTGTGTTAATCCATATGAAATTGGGCAATCATTGCCTTAACTTTTGTTCTGGGTTCACAGTCATAACCCACCTAGATAACAAGTCGGCTATGGGATTATTTTTGCCTGGCACATGGATTACCATGATTTCTATATTGAAATGCAGTTTAAAGTCATACATTTCTGGCACAAGTGGCCAAGAAAGGGTCTTTGGTTTCGCCAGTATTTAATACTTCAATACCAGCCTGGTTATCACAACAAATCTTTGTTTTCTTGTTAGCCCAAAGTTGGGACCAGACTTTAAGGGCAACCACGACATTCAACATTTCCAATTGTGTACTGTGCAAATGTTGAAATTGTTGTTTTTTACATTCTGTCTTTATATACTTTATATATAAATACATATATCTTCTGAGAGTTAATGTAAATTGAAATATATCTGAAATAGGCTGTAATAAAACCACAATTTGTAATTAGTAAGCTATTTTTTCTGAAAAAAACAACCAATTGTATTATTCTTACCTTATGCTTATTGTTCATTGACTCCACACTCTTGTAGGTACAAGTTGGTGTTTCACATGTCCATGTTTCTTTCTAAATACTATTATAAAAATATTGTTGAAGATTTACCTGTATTGGGGAAAACCTCTCAGCGCTACCACTTTCAGTTATCAGTAGATGGGCTTTAAAGAAGGTCCTGTTTCTATTTCTTTAATATACTTCAATGTAACATTAGTTATATCGAACAAGCTTCATGTGTCCTTTGTTTTAGGTCTAAGAGTCAAACTATGTCTACAATAATCAGAGTACCACATTGTAATACATTAACTACAATAGAATTGAATTCCTTGAGTATCAACACACACCTTGCAGGTTTTAAGAAAAGGGGCTTTTTATTGCGTTAATACATCCTATCCAATGGACAATTGCTTTACCGGTCGGCACGACCAGTCCCGCCAAACGCCAGAAAAAGAGGTCCTGTATATACTACCGGCAGGACCGGTCACAGAGTGTGCATTCGCCAGGTGGCGCATCGTACTTCATTTCCTGTTTACCTATTGACGTCATAGCATCTTTTTCGTTTGGCGCAAAAAGAGTGTGCAGAAGATTTTCTTCAGAGATACGTTTTTGAAGTTTTACAACGAACTCTTCCAAGTTTCTTGTTTTTTATTAGTACAGAGTATTTCTACAACGTTACTGATCATTATGTCGTCTCCTGGACAGAAGCGAGGTTCTTGCGGGCACGTTATGGCCCTTTTTGACAACCATAAGAAATGCGCGCGTTGTCGTGACAAGGGGGTGGGAGACGACCCCTGTGTGAAGAAGTTGGATTGTAGTATCTGTAAGGCGTTTACGCCTGCTCAGATCCACCAGTTAGCTACCCCCACCTACAAGGAACGGAAAGAACGCTCTAGCCAGAAGAAATCTGAAGAATTGACAAGTACATCTCCCAAGCTTGTTGATCCGTCTGAGGTTTCACTGCTGGGTCCTGTCAATTCAGGGACGCAGTCTCCTGTTGATTCTACACCCAAGCAGAAGAAGAAGCGTTCTGATGGCTCCCCAAGGTCTAGTAAACGGAAGCACAGCAGTAAGCCCACTTCAGACGACCTCAAGTCCCTTGTTGACAAGTGGAGTGAGATATTTTCCCGTCTGGAAGCTATGCTGATTAACCAGTCTTTTGCTGTTCCGGTGAGACCGGTGAATTCTGCTTCTGTGGTGCCCAGAGAACACCCCTTCTTTGATCCGGGTGCTTCTACTAGTGTTATGTTTTCTGAGGGCACTGGTGACGTTGCTACGCAGTTGACGTCTACCCAACCTCCTCTGGGGGTTCCCGGTACACAAGCTGCGAAGGAAGTGACTGAGAGTGCTACCCACCCTGTTCAGGGCCCCGGTACCTCTGAGACTGTTGCCACCCAACCTTTACTGGTTCCCGGTGCAGGGACTGCCACCCAGCCTCCACAGGCTCCCGGTGCGGGTCCTGAGGTTCTGCCTTCCGGTTATGAAACTACGCTGTCTAACCAGTCGCCTCCCATTGGCCAGAATTCTGAGGTTGCTAGGGAATCTGACAGTGAGGCTGAGTTGGATGCGGAACCGGCTTCACCGGCTAGTGTTCACTACCAGGGTGATGTACCGGAAACTAACACTGACCAGGACCTCTCTGAAGATGCCAATTACCGGGAAACCTTGAGAGGGGTGAGGAGTTTCATGGGCTGGCATCAAATCCCGGATTATGACACCTCAGCTGCATCTATGGATGACAATCCCTTTGCCGGTTCTAGAGTGAAGACTACCGGTAAAGTGTCAGTTAAATTGCCGGTGGATGAATGGCTTTGTAAAAAGCTGGAGAAACTAAATGTAACTATTGCTGAAGGTTATCCTTCCAGGAATACAGAAACCAGTGGTCTGCTGCGTGATCAATTTGTCAAGACACCCCGTACTTCAAAGTGGTACGACATGCAAGCTGTTAAGAAGGATATGTCTACCCAGGCTGTTGGTGACTGGTCTCCAGAACCGGCAAAGCTTAACAGTATGTTTTCTAGAGTTGCAAGGCGCAGTTTACCTTCTGCTCCAGCTTCCTGGACCTTCAGCCAGGACACCCTTAGAAGGTGGGAGAGGTCTTTCAGACATCAATCAGTGATGTGTAATCACGCTGCTGGCCTATCTAGATGCCTCACCAAGGTACAGGACTCCATGGTCACCCAGTTAAAGTCCCTCAGGTTCGATTCCTCAAAGGGCAAAAGTGCTGAGAAACAACAACAAGCTGTTGAAGAACTGGAGTATCTGGTTACATTTAACCGGTCAATTTCACAGGCTATGCAGCGAACCATGCAGGATCTTTCAGAGGGAGTCTTTATCAGCATGGTTAATCTCACCCTGGCCCGTCGGGACAGTTATTTAGAGTTCATACGGGGTGGGATTAAACCGGACACCTTGTCCGCCTTACGTACGTCTCCAGTTCACCAACTATCACTCTTCCCGGACAGCTTACTGGTCAAGGCTGAAGAGGAGATCTTACGTAGTGAAGAGAGGTGTTCTGCTGGTACCACACCAAGGAAACCTGGACGTTTTCATCCATACGTCCCCTCCAATCGAACCCCTCACCAGCCGGACCGGAAGCCCACTAATCCGGCATGGAAGCAGATTAGAGACCGGCAAACTGCTCAGAATAAAATAAAAAATAAAAAGGTGGTGGTAAAGCCTCAAACTTCAGCCAGAAGCCGGCTAGGGGATTTAAAAAGCATAAATGACAATCACTGTGTTTCAAATGTGGTCGGATTGGTGAACTCTGTAAATGTATCCGACAAGATGGAGGGCTTGAACCCACCACCACCAGTGACAAGCAAGAGCGAGACTGTGTTTTCACATGTAAACTCTTTTGTTGCAAGTGTTCCTTTTGCCAGCGGGTCACCACAAAAGAAAGGTGTAAATCCCGTTTATTGTCAATCTATCAGAGAAATAAACCATGTGAAAGATGTTTCCTGTGTAGATCACTTGAGTTTTGTAAAAATTGTCACAAATGTCCCAACTGTTGTTACAAATCTTCCTGTAGGGGCAAGGCTGCAGCAGTTTTGGGAGAAGTGGGAAACTCTGGGTTCGAGTCCAAAAGTTATCAGAATACTGAGAGAGGGCTACACCCTTCCCTTCCGGTTCAGACCCAACCTAACCAGGTCACCAATGGTCATCAGCAAATATGTAAACCCCCAAAGACAGTCCCTCCTTTTGGAGGCACTGGCTCAGCTAACAAACAAGAATGCAGTGGAACCGGTAACAAATCAGACCTCCCTAGGGTTTTACAACCGGCTATTTTTGGTTCCCAAACCCAACAACCGGTGGAGACCTATCTTGGATCTGAGCACTTTGAACATCTTTTTAAACACAGAGTCGTTCAAAATGGAGACTCCAGAAACCATAAGAAGCTCCCTACAGGTAGGGGAGTGGGTCACCTCAATAGATTTCAAAGACGCATACTTCCACATTCCAATTCACAGTCAGTCCAGGAAGTACATGCGTTTTCACATTCAGGGCCAATCCTACCTGATACTGGTGACTAGGGTGAGAGTCGGATGGATTTATATCCTTACAAACACCCCCACTATTCCCTTGAGACAATTCTATCACAGTGCTTTGATAGGGAGATTTTTGGGTACTTTCCGAACCTGTGCCTTCCCATTTGTAAGTGCAACCTTTGTATGTGCAGTTCTTGCCTCAGTTTCCCTGGCATCAGAGGAGGTTAACTCAGAAAGTTCATCAGAAATTGTTCCTAATACTTCATATCTATTCTGCAATGGAAGCAGATCCACATGTTTTGAAATTTTCAGTCGTGAACTTCGTAACTGGACTTGTACACGATCCTCGGTTCCAGGGGAAACTTTGCTATAAATTCTCATATCAACCTTGGAGGGGGTAACAAGTTTTGCATTTCCATTCTTTTACGGAATTGCGACAATGCGAGTACTCTTGTTGCCATCTAATGGGTGAGAAAGACTTTGACATTTTGAATGTGCAGAGAGAACCTGGGCGTACTTCTTACCATCACGCCTGTTATCAAAAGCTTTGAAAGAACAAAACCATGACAAAGCAGTGTGTTTATTAGCCAATAATTCCTGTTCAGTGTAGTTAAAATTTGTTATTCTTGACCAAACAAGCCTACTTGTTTTTTTGTCTTTTGCTTGTTGCGACAATTAATCTCAGTGTGTTGGAAACTTTTCCCACTCTTTGTGAAACAAAAGAACACACATGCCTGTACATAACCCCCTTGGTTTCCTGTGTGTTTTGTCGGGAGCAAGTTCCGGAGTTATAATACTGGCACACCATGGAACGGTTATTATTTTGTTTTAACCCTATCTATTCTGTCTGTTTGGGTATAATCTCTGATCTCTCCCTGCTCCATACAACAACGCAGCACTGCATGGCTGGCCTTTGCAGAGCTCCAGGAAAATTCGTTTGCATCATCCAATAAAGAAATTAAATAGTCTAACATTGCATCTTTAGAATTTTGATTTGTTTACTCTCTCATAGCTCTGCAAAAGCAAGCCATCCACTGACCCATAGTAAGCTGGTGGTACGTGACATGTTCTTTGTTATTCCCAGCCAAGACATATTCATGCGGCCACTTAGTTTTATGTTTTACATAGACTTCAACACCACCACATTGAGATTTCAGCTTTTGGGACATACCTGTCAAATTTAGCTGTTGAAGTTCTGATAATCTTTCGGCTACCGCCTTCTGTATACTATCATTTGTTTTCAAATGGTCAAGTGTGGGTAACCAGATAGTACTAGACATTTGCATGCTTTCTTGCAGAGTGTTTACTTGTGTTAGTCCCAGTACTTCTGCTTTTGGATTTATGGGGGCCTGAAGTCTTTTTGACTGTCTTTTGCTCAATTTTATTTAACCGTTCACTAATGGCAGTCAATTGCTGCAATATGGTTTGATTAATGAGAGCTTGTGCATCAGAAGTTGTTGTTTTACTAGCAGAAGTACTGGGGCTATCCACTACGAGTGTATCAAACAAACGTGGTTGAGTACTCGCATTGTTGCATTCCGAGGTGTCCACCAGACCACTACAGTCCAGATCACTGTTAGAAGAATTTAGATCCGAAGCTTGCTGGGCATGGCCAGAAGAGTTCACCTCCAGCAAGTTCTTCAAAAATTTGTTATTATCCGACAACTGCAGTTGAATGGGTGTTTGTACACCATCACTCTTTGCCGAACGCAAATTGTGTTTCTTCCTCTCCATCTATGCAACTAGTTCACTAAAAAAAATTGTGAAATAGACTAAAAACATAAAACATGTACACAATGAAGATGAAAATATAAAATTTGATTTCCCAGATGTTACCCCTTCCAAGTCTTGAATGCAAATGGAAGAGTGAATGCACAATGAAACTGCAGTTTACAAAAGGCATGGGCTGCATGCTAAGACCCAAAGCCCCCAGATTTAAGGTCACCCGCAGGAATGAGCCCGCATGCACCTAGGTGCCTACCAGTAAATTTTTACAAGACCTGATATAAGTGTTTCAAACCTGGGGACTGACAGTGCTCGATATATAAGCCTCCTTGACTGACCCAGGTAGTCTGCCCTGCCGGCTGACAGCCTGTATCATCTCCAGAGGTCCATGTTCTTTGACATTGTTATCAGAGTAAGCATTTTGCTTACTGCATCAGCAAAAGTTCTACCAGGCACCACAGGTTTGCACATGTCACCATGAGCAAGCCAATGTTTCCATAACATCAATAACGTTCAAAATAGTATTATACACAAATCTGTTCTAAAAATTTTTATTTACAGTTTTTACATTTTTTTTCCACACTATCCTGAGCATGACCAGGTTGTAAAGAAACCTCATTGGCCATGCGCAGGGTTACTCGTTTTTTGCTGATTTTTGTCTACAATCAAGAGCACTGTGGGCACTAATTTCCCCTTTTTTTATCAGAATTAAACGCCTCTCTAATACAGTCCTAAACCTGCTCTTGAATCAATCTATCATGTCTAAGTGTGTGTAAATTAAGTTTGCATGCATGTTGCCCTCACAAGAGGAACGAGGGAGACTTGAACTCGTAGTAGTCCTATCACACAAAGAATTTTTGGCCTTAATCTGGGCAGCAGATAGGGAATATTCAATGACAAACAAACATTTACCAATTGTGTCCAGCTAAGATAAAATCCTTTGACTAATCAAAGCCTGATCCGGTTTAACTTCAAACTTTCAATCCAACGTTACTTACCCCTGTGACGAGTAACTTTTCTAGATGTTTTGAAGTCATGTTTATGTTTCACCACAGGCAAAGTATCGTCTGACTCAGTACTGTCACAAGAAACTCAATTTTCAACAAAAGATTCAATGTCAGAATCAGTATCCGACCTAGAAATTGAACCCAAACGAGAAAATTCATTCAAAGAAGCATTGCCACTCTCAAGTTGAAGTTCAACTGGAATCTCAACCTTTTCCCGAAAATTGTAAGAGTTACTTGCCTGCCTTTGCTGCTTCTGTGCTGCCATACCAATGGATCTGTGTAGGTAGAGACAAGATTTTAAAAATTTTCAAGAATAAAAATGTAAAACCAGTAAAAGAAAAAGATTTCAAAATTTAATCTTGTCTTGTCGACTGCCAGTTCAAATCTGGCCATTATCCCCTTGACCAAAGCCACTGTCAAACCAGTGGCCAATCAGAAAGAGTCATGTGTCAATTAAACAACCCATTAAATGACGGGGGGGGGTTCAAAAAGAGGGCTGAAGGAATGATTAAGGTTGGCACCTAAATGCCAAACCGCAAAAACTCTATTGCTTCTGAGCCATACCGTAATAATATGTTGGCTTGAATCTTAAAAAATATACAAATTCTGAAAACCTAAAATCTAAACTTGTAGGGAGTGCCACTGTGAGCATTTGCAGGTAGAAATATTTTTAGTTTGACCCGTTCAATGTCTGGAGTGCAAATGGCAGAATTAAGAGAAGCTTTTGTTTCATAATTAAATGAGCCAATTAGACAGGACACATGCAGCAATGTTGTGCTGACTAAATTATATCAGGATTGAATCATAAGGACACCCTTCCCCGAGTAATGATCTTGCTGGCACCGACGACCATATAATGTTCTGTAGAAATGAAAATATGAAAAATATGTCTATTTCTGATAAAACTTCAGTCAGTTGACCATACTGTCAGTCCACTTTTCTTTGTTTGTGTCTTTTAAAGGGTCATTATGTGCTCACCTTCTGGAATATGGAACTGCTTAAACTGTGGTCATCGCTGTATCATATCAGTCAACACCTTCACAGCTGACATCCTGATAAACTACAGGTCAAATTTATATCCTTTCTATACTGGGAAACTGTGTAATGTAAAAATTATATCTGTACTGTTTTGTATGCAACTGCATTGTGAGTTTGCCTTTTATACTGAAAAGATGTGTTTTAGTCAGAACTGTGTTTCAGCTGAGTGAGTTCCAAGTCCAAGTTTATGGTGACAGATCACCTGGATCCTCTGTTCTGCTCTCTCTGGGTGAATTCATGGGACTAGTCACTTACTACAGACTAGTCAACATTTAAACATGACTTTGTCATGGTCGGTGATTTCAATATTAGGTAGAACACAGAAAAGTCATTAAAAATTCAAATCACTAGTTGTATCATACAACCTCTCTCGATGTATTAATTTCTCAACATACATTCACATGGCCATACTTTGGATTTTATTATAACATCCTCAATTGTTTGTAACTTAGATTGTAACTACGTTCACTATAAAGTGGCTCACAAGGTTAATTTCCATCAATATCATAAGCTAAATATGGACAATTTTAGAGCTGAACAATACAAGCTTTGTTACAGCTCTTGCTGGTGATCCTACAAGGAATACGTACAATCTTCGTTAGATGTCATGGACAAACATGCCCCAGTGATTTTGAACTCATTTAATAAGCCAGCCACTGCCTGGATCACTGATGAGTATCATAATGCAAAGTGACTGTGTTGCCAGTATGAAAGACTGTGGCATACGAAACTACAGAATCCTACATTATTTATTTTCTATTAAGTTAAGGCTGGTGCATCAGACCCATAGATGGAATGTTCTAATCAATAAAGCCAAGTCTATGTTCTATTGAGGAATTTCCATGAAAATCCATATGACCCAAAGGCCCTCTGGTGAGTATTGAACAGCATACTTTACAAAAACGCAGATTTAAAGCTGCCCTTTGACAATTCAGATACCTTCATTGCAAATATATTTTGCCAGTTCTTTCAGGACAAAATAGAATCCATTCAAAGTAGTTTTATTTGACAGTTGGGCAACTGAGTCTCCTTTAAACAACTCATGTTAAACAGTGTTGATTACATCAAAAAGATTATGTCAAAATCACCAACTTAATCATGCAAACCTTAATCCTATGCCTATTTTCCCGGTCACAGACTGTATTGAAATTTTTGCACCTTCTGTCACCAAATTGGTCAACCTGTATTTATCTGAAGAGGCATTTACCTGAGTCCTTCAAGAGGGCCATTGTCACACTAATTATCAAAAAGCGGACACTTTACAAAAGGACCCGCAAAATTATAGATCTTATGCATTTCCCTATATAACAGAGTGTAAACACACCCACACAAGTGTTGTGGTAGGATTTATCTCTCTGTGTGATGGGAATTCTGGTTAACCTTTGTTGTGCAAATTATTTCTTCGGTTAATTTACAAAACATTTTAAGCTACATTATATTTTTAATATTTTGCAACATATGTAAAGAAAACACTTTTTTGAAAAAATTAGGAAATGTCAAAACTTTCTTTAATCTGTTGCAATGTCAAGTGCAGAAACTTGGCCAACATATTATAGATTGAATTGAACCCCTCTTTGCTTCTATTTTTAATTATCAAATTATGTCATTATCAAATTATGTCATAGTTTAAATGCTTTATATGTTTTAGAACAGAAAATGATCGCAAAGTTTTAACAATTAAAAACATACATTCTGATCATTTGATTTATGATTAAGTAATAAATGTTTATAGTGATGATGTAAATACACTCTGAAATTAAAGCATTTATGCCCAGTTGAATTAAGAAAGTTTTTAAATTGCAGCAAGGTGTTCATTTTTTCACTTTTCTTTAATAATTGATGTGCTGTCTAAAATTTAATTATCATTCCGGTGTGGCATGTTTAACAAAAAGTGATTTGATAAGAAACAATAAGTGTGTTTAGTGTCATTTACAGGCTCACTAGTGAGTGTATTTAAAGTTTTTTTTGTACTGTGTATTTTTGACAGGACATAAAAACCCTGCATAGGACACATATAGGATATAAGATTAGTAGGGATGGGTCAATAATCTTGCTGTCTTGGTACCGAGATCATTTTACTGAAATACTGTGATGAGATTTTACAACCACCACTTTGCTTGTCAATACACATAATGGAAGCAAGTGTTAAGATATTAGAAACGTACCCAAAAGCTGAAGAAATTAAGAAATTATAAGCTTTTATAACATATTAGTGGGCATTTTACAGACTTTTAGGGTGGTTATGTTGAGCAGAAGAGAGATATTGGTGTTATGACACGTTATCTTCTCAATCTCGCTTGTGAGTAAATTGAATTGAATTGAAGGAAAACTTAAAATACTGGGAACAAACCAGAAATATGAAGAAATAACAGAAGTTTATCTCATCATTTGTGCATTTGGTGACTTCAATTGTGATGTTGTTATGAGGAAACATCTATATTGGGTTCGGATGTACAAAGATGCAGAGGCCAGAATTGGTACAGTTTTGAACTTTAAACTTAAAAGGGTTAGGGTAGGATTTTCTTAAAATCTAAACATATTATGTACATGTAGGAATATAGATAGATTGGTAATTGCGTCTATATACTATGTTTTTGAAGTCAAGTGTCAAATACAGGGTAAATTTCTAATTTCACCATAAATTATGAATATGTTTATTACATAATTGCAACCTTATAGTAAAGTTCATTCTAAACCTTTTTTATTTTTGAAGGACTCACGGTCAAGCCACCAGTCCGTTAAATATACAACATGATGCCTGCCATAGTTACAGAATAATTAATATATCTTCTTTTATTGGGCCACACCCTTTTTATTGTTCTAATCAATAATTTTTGTTACCATTGTGTTCATCCGATAAATTATCAGATGCATGATTATAAGATGCATCCATCACCTCTTAAAGTCTTCACACAGGAAGTTTTGGAGGTTTAATTGGTTTATCAAAAGAACTTTCTTTATTTTCTTTTACCACAATTGCTGCTCAATGAGAATGTTATCTTCTTTCCCTCATGCAGTATTCTGTATCAATGTGTTATGACAATTTTTGTAATACCAGGTACATGAAGCACTGGTGTTTTAAAGTGCATCATATGATGACAGTTATTATTTTTTTCCAGACTTTGCCTTGCTGTTTGAAATATCTATCAGTCCTGTAAATATACAGCCATGCTGCCTTGCTACTGTCACCAGTGTGTAAAATGTTCAAATTTTAGTAATGACCACGTTTCTTCAAAGGTTTTTATGCACTTGTCCCATTCAGTTATAAAACAAAACAATTGTCCCAATTCAGTTTCAAAACAATTAGACCTTACTTACTAGGTTAAGGGGATAATGTTTTCTATTTATTTATTCAGGGTTTTACTTTGCTTTCAAAACTGTACCGGTCTTATCACATTGGGTAGTTTTATGGGCAGAGGAAACCAGTACATACAGCTGCTCAAGGTTTTGTATTGTAAACTGCTGACTTTCAGTAAACAACTACCAAGTTTTCCACATAAGGTCTGAGGTTTGAACTGTGGACCTCAGAGGTCTTTATCACTGCGCCACCATGGACCCCACCTTTTTGCTATGTTATGTTTATATAATCCTGCCAGATGATGATTGGTCCCCGGTGTTAATTGCTTGAAAAGCAGCACAGTATTTCAGGTGACCTAGAATATCTATACATTATATAATACAAAAAGTCTTGAGGGCTGTACAATTATATAAAATTTCCTCTCATTTTCCTGTTAGCATTCTTGGTAGCCTTCTTCATCCGGTTGATTCTGTCAGAAATCTAGGTGTGTGGTTTGATGCAGATTTTTCATTCTCTGAGCATATCAAGAGGACTTGCAAAGCGTGCTTCCTTCGGATGTGTGACCTCCGTAGAATTAGAAAGTATCTCACTTCTGGAGTGGCAGTCCTTGCTGCAAATGCCTTGGTTAGTAGTCATCTGGACTATTGTAACTCTCTGTTCAGAGGTTTGTCCGGTTTCAATCAGCACAAATTGCAAAGTATTCAGAACACCCTTGCTTGTATTGTTACAAATCATAGAAAGTATGCTCATGTTACACCCATTCTACAGAAACTCCACTGGTTGCCTGTTAAGTATTGTTGTATTTTCAAAACCGCAACACTTGTGTATAAATTTTTGCATAGTGGTTCTCCTTCTTACTTCGAACCGTTCTTGTCTTTTAGTAGTTGTCCCTATAGTACTAGGCATAGTCACCCAGATCGTCAATACCTTACAGTTCCTCCTTTCCATTCATCAGTCTTTAAGTCAGCCAAACATTTTGGCCATAGTTTTGCCTTTGATGCTCCTAAGATCTGGAATGACCTCCCTCAAGATGTTCGCAGTGCAACATCAGTTGCCTCCTTCAGAAAGAAGCTTAAACCTTACCTGTTTGCAAAAGCCTACCCACCATAGCCTCTCCCATCACATCTGTGTCTCCTTGGTATGACCTGGCTATGTCCCTTAATTAATGCTAACTGCCTTGCTTTATGTTTAGATGCACCTTAGAGTCCATCAGTGATAGAGATTAAGCGCTATAAAAGTCCACATTAGCTTAGATTAGATTTTATATTGAGCATTTTGTGTGAAACTGCTTCATTGGTACCTCCCATTGTCACCTAAGGAAACTAGCATTGGGATTTTATAATTTTATTTTAATACTTTAACACTTTTAAAATCATTTTATTATAACACGTGCAACAGGTCCAGCACACAGGAAATACTTTCAAAATTATCACTATAATGTATTAATATGATTCTAGAAACTAGTGGCAAGTACTAAATAAATATCAAAAGCCAGAGATATGACACTAATGTGAGGCCCGACAGACCACAAAAGGGTTAAATTTTGAATTGAGAAGAGGGTTAAAAGATAGAAGACCACAATTTGAAAAATGGAAGAAAAATGGCAGACTGGTTATGACTGTTAAAGCATTTGGAATCTACACAATATTTGGGAATTATACAGCCAAGCTTGAAAATCAAATGTTCTTAAAATTTATTTAATTCTAGTTTGTCAACCGCAGGAAGAAAGTTATAACCAGATTTGCCCATGATACGCTGTGAGATGGAATGCGCATTAGATTTTAAATGTAGAAGCACCAAACAGGTAAATAAAACTGGGAAGATAAATGTTGCTTGAAAGTAGCAGCCACAGGTGATGTTGCTTGAGGTAGGGTAGATACAGTGCCAGACACAGTCAGAAGTTCCAGTACCATGGTGCAGTATATTTTGTAAAATGACCCCATGTTAAACAGCCCAAGAATTACCCGATTTGCTGACCAAGTGCTATGTTAATACAGGTCTGATATCTAGTATAGCTAAAATGTTTTTGAGGTGTTTGTTCAATCTGTTAAGGGAATAACTTTTTTTTGAATTTGAACTAAGGGATCATTTGGTGATCACAGGATTAGGGACAGCAATTTTGCTGAGATGCAACTAGACAAAGAGGTGAATTGTCCATAGTAGGAATTAATATAGTTGTGTTATCTCATCTGTTCTGAATTGTCTTACATCATTTTATAATTACCACAATTGTGTCATCTGAAAAGATAAGATCATTTATATGTAATTATTGGTTGACATCAAAAGCCCTTGTAGTATGTAGGAAGAGGTTTGATAATCTCAGAAAAGAGAAGAAACATAATAAATCTAAAGGTTAAAATACAATTTGAAATTTCAAGGAATCAAAATCTAATGGTATTATTAATAACAGAACAGTTGTAATGAGGATGAACTCTTTGGTAGAAATTTTATATTCATTTTAAGGGATTTTTGAAACAATTTACAATTTCCGTAAATGCTGTTCCAGTTGACTCTTTTATTTGCTGATCTCACCTAATAGCATGTATCTGAGATAACACATTGTCAGATCCGACTGGGACACTCTGCTGAGGCAGGGAAAGTGTAAAAAGTGCTTTAACCTGTTTTATCTGACCACTGCCTGAGTCTGATCCACTGTCTAATTGATATTTACTCAACGTGCCAAATGTACTCGTAAAGTCTGTTCCCTGTCTATCTTTTTTTGCTCAGTTTTTTTTTCTTTTTGACTTGTCCAAAGATTTTTGTTGTTGTTCGAAATTGCCAACCTAGCACTAATATTCTGTAACTGCACTTAGAATATCTGGTTCTCGGCCTGCTGTGTATTATTTACCTCACTATTGCCCAGCAAGATATTCATAGATATAAATTTTCATAAGACCAGATCCGTTTCTGTGTATCACATGTCTCTTCATTAGCACTATTTATCAGATCCGAACAGTCTTACTTACCCCCAGATGAATTATCAGAAACAACTTGTCGTTGAGCAGGGTAGGCTGACCACTGCCCAGCATCTCAGACATAAAGCCCTGGTCATCACACATTTGAAGTTCTACAGGTATCACTGTCTCCTTCTTTTCAGACCTTCATCCCTCCCCCTCAAGTAAGTAGTCAAAAATTTGAGTTACCAACACATTTGGGCCTGAATCCAAAGCCCAAATATGTAATTCTAATTCTAATTTGACTTTTATAGCGTTTAATCTCCACTGAGTAGTGGACTCTAAGGCGCAACAAGACCATAGCAATAGGCAAATTCAAAGCCCAGGGACAAAAAACAGGTCGGTACCACAGAGAAGCCATAAGAGAAGTGAGCTAAGGAGGATAAGCCTTTGCGAGATAGGTTTTGAGCTTCTTTCTAAAAGAGGCCATAGTGGGTGATGCACGGATGTCTTCAGGGAGTGAATTCCAAACAGTGGGGGCATCAAAGGCAAAACTGAAGCCAAACTGCTAAGTGGACTTGTGAATTGTGGGTTGAAATTTTGGTACATTGAGGAAATTAGCGACACTCTGACTGCGTCTAGTATTGTAAGTAGTGTGGTATGTGGATAGACGTGGAGCGAAATATTTAGGGAAACCAGTATGAATAAACTTGTACACCAGGGTAGCCAGTTTGAACTCTGAGCGAAACTGAATAGGGAGCCAATGGAGTTTCCTGAGTACCGGTGTTATATGAGTGTATCTACACGAATTTGTGGCAATTCTAGCAGCACAATTTTGGATTGACTGTAATCTATGGAGACTGGCTTTAGAGAGACTCCTGAAAAGTGAGTTACAGTAGTCTAACCGACTATTAACAAAAGCATTGGCAACCGACACAGCTGCATCCTGAGTCAAGAACTGCCTGATATTTCTAAAATCCCTCAGTTGACAAAAGCAGCCTTTACAAACTTTCTGTACATGTTTTGAGAAGGAAAAATCACAGTCGAACCACACACCCAGGTTTCTGACAGACTCGGTGGGGTGAAGGGGGTTGCCCAGGATATCAATTGGGAAACATGCACTTAACCTTTCTCTCTGCTTCTTGGAGTCAAAAAGTATGAACTCAGTTTTATCAGGATTGAGTTTAAGTTTGCTAGCCGACATCCATTCTTTTACATCTTGAAGGCATCTATTCAACTTATCAAAGGCAGCAGAGGCATTCCTGTGTGAGAGATGGACATAGAGTTGTGTGTTGTCTGCATAAAAATGGAAGTTTACACCTTTGTGTCTACCAATCAGTGTGCTAAGGGGAGATGTGTACAGAGAAAATAGGAGAGGACCCAAAACAGAACCTTGAGGTACGCTGAACAGGAGTTAGACAATGTGGAACCAATCTTTACACACTGATAGTGTTCAGTCAAATAAGAAGAGAACCATTTCAAAGCTGAACTGCCAACACTGAACCAATCCAGAAGACAGCCAAGGAGAGTGGAATGATCAATAGTATCAAAGGCAGCCGAAAGATCTAGAAGTACCAAGGCAGTAGCTTCACCCCGAGATAGTGACAAATGAATATCATTTTTGATGGAAAGCAGAGCCGTCTCAGTTGAGTGACCTGACTTATATGCACACTGGTATGAGTTATCTAAGTCATGTTGATGAATGTGATCAACCAGCTGTTTAGCAACTACACGCTCCACCAGTTTAGAAATGAAGCTAAGTGCAGATACTGGGCCGTAGTTTTTCAAGTCCTCTACAGGAAGAGAGGCCTTCTTGATAAGTGGAGTGACTACAACCTTTTTGAAACCGTCTGGAACCAGTTCCTCACTGAGTGAACAATTGACCAACTTGGTTATCGATGGTAGAAGGATGTCCGTGCATTCCTTAAAAAGGAATGTGGGTAATGGGTCCAACAAACATGATTTGGTGGGTGATTTACTGATTATTTTTGCAATTTCATCTTGAGTGACTTGAGTAAAGACTGTTAGTTTCGGAGGGTCAAAGGGGGGATATACAGTGTTACAAGACTCAGATGAAGAAAATCTCTCACGAATTTTCATGATTTTATTTGAGAAAAAAGTAGCAAAGCGATCAAACAATGACTTTGAGGATTCACAAGAGGGCAGAGTAGTGCCATGGGATCTATGTAGGACTTTATGTAACTCCCGCCATAGTTTCTTAGAATCATGGCTATTATCGGAGATTAGTTTCCTGTAATAGACAGTTTTGTCCCTGTTTGCAAGACGATTGCACCAGGCAATCCTGTTGTATTGGCTTTTATCTTTACGCCAAGCTCGTTCAAATTGACGTCTCAGTGACTTAGCAAGGCGATAGGACTCGCTGTTTCATCTTCAAACTAGACACAAGAGGAGCATGCCTGTCAAGGACACAACTCAAGTCTTGTACATACTGATCATAGAGCGGTGAGACAGAATTTGCTGGACATTTGACAAAAGGCATTTCCTTAAGGTCAGACCGAAAGTCGGACATATTGATATGATGATACCTCCTATAGGAAATTCTTGTTTGACAGGTAGCAGGAGAGGAAGCAACTTCGATAGCACATTTAATGACTGCATGATCAGATATGAATTCACAGATGTCAACATGCACACATATCTTGATCACTGGGGAAAAGAATGAGATCTAGGATATGACCGTGCAAGTGAGTGGTATTGTTTACTGACTGTCTTAGATTACATGATTCTAAAAGGGCTTTCAATTTGTGGCTATCAGTACAAGGTACATCTATGTGTATATTGAAATCACCACATATGAAGTACTTGCAATCAACAGAAGACAGAAAGCAAACACAGGACATAAATTCATCTGAAAAAATGGAAGAACACGGCCCAGGAGGGCGGTAGATAGAAGCTAGGAGCAAAGTTCGACCTGGCACTTAATTTCAACCATAATTTGAGGTTTCTACTTTGCGACATTTGTATGATGCACGAATGAAGAAACCAACACCACCACCAACACCTGTTGAACATGGCCTATGTATCAAAGAGAAACCATCCGGGGTAAGTGAACGAAGGAAACTATCAGAATCAGTGGTACGAATATGTGTTTCAGTCAGACAGAGGAAATCAAAGGAGTGAGACGCTATCGTGTCAGCAAGGAGAGAGCCCTTATTCCGGATTGACCTTGCATTTACTAAGCCTAGCATAACCGGTCCAGGATTTATGGCATTTATGTAGTAAAGGTCGTAAATGGAGTGACCTAAAGGGCAAAC
Source organism: Sabellastarte sp. h YS-2021 (assembly GCA_964017235.1). NCBI lineage: Eukaryota > Metazoa > Annelida > Polychaeta > Sabellida > Sabellidae > Sabellastarte > Sabellastarte sp. h YS-2021. The sequence continues at coordinate 35,121,432 of OZ024933.1, forward strand.
GTCAGACCAAAGCCAATAAAGCTAAACCCCAGTTCTGGGAGCCAACCTTAGAATCAACAATGAGTGCAACCAAGAATAAATTAAGCACTACAAAGGTGGATATGTATAGGTCAAAGAACATCCATCCAAACCTCCACAAGGGCAGGTCAAGAAAGATGACAAACTCCACAAATATTTAAAATCAATAACAGTTTTCAAGCCACGTAGAAGAAATGAGACCCAGTATTGGGATTTTAGACATTTATTTTATATTTTATTCTGCAACTTTTACACACACCACTAGAGATTTTTGTAAAATAAAATGACTAGTGGCCAGAAACCTGACAATAATAACACAAAATCATAATGCACTGATTATGAAAATTATGTGAACCATAACCACACAAGCAAATTAACCCAATTTGTTAATAGGATGCCAAACCATAAAAATACAGTAAATTTAAAATTTAGAAATTTCAAAGGATTTACAAAGAGCACCCAAGCACCCATCAAGGATGTAGGTGTAGGTGAAAAGCCCAGAGCAGGAGAGAGGAACTTTACTGTGTGTTAATATAATGCCGCAAACAGTCGAAGGCTCAAGTGCCTTGTTATTTAATAGCTTCAATAGGGACATCATGTTGGAAAGCCCAGGAGGCACCAGATCTACTTAATGAGTGGAAAGTACATTGAAAATTATACCAATTTAGAACGTTTATCACTCTTCAATCTTTTCTCACCATACTCTCTGTTAGAGGGACATATTTGCCATACTTAAGGAGCAAAAACAATGGATCATCCTGAGCACCAGGATTTTGCCTGAATAAGAGCTATTAAAGCAGCAACAGAACATGTTGAGGAGCCTGGTAATTACGAAATAGCTGTCCTAGCAACTTTATCCCTAAGTTGATTAGTTTTGTACCATTTGAGAAAAATAATGGCCATGTCATGGGCAAATTCACATTTCCATGGCCAAGTGCCTAGAAATATCAAATGTAGATGTTGAATGAGGAACAATATTAGATAATCTTTAAAAAACAGAAAAAATCCAAAAGATATATGGCTGAAAAATCAATGAATGGTCAAGATCCTGGGAAGTCAGGATAATCTGTGCCAACATGTCCTCATCAAATACAGAGGGTGATTTCAAGGTCAAAGGTTGATTGATCTTAAGAGATCAAATAAACATTTGCAAATTCTGATGCTTGAAACTTTTAGTTGGGCGGTCATATATAATAGACAGAGCCCTGATGGCACCCAGATAATTTGTAATGTTGGAAACAGTGAGATTGTTCTGATATGGATACTCTAGGAATGCTAAAAGAATCTCTACAGTTACCTGACAATGTGGCAGCCCAGAGACCACCAAAAAAGTCAAGTAGTTAGCATTCGAAAGTATGTCCTCTGAGTGGAAGGTCTGAAAGACTCAAACAACTAGTCTCACACCTGGGTGGTCAGCTGGGCTGGTGGAAAACCTGTAAAGTTACATGTTATAGTTTAGGCACATCAGATCAACATGAGTGGGGATCCAAATCGGATCCGATACATATGATTTTAACAAATGCCAAGAAACCCGATCAAATTTTATGTTCGGACAAGAGATCTGCAATAACATTTTGTTTAACAGGTATATGTTCTACATGCATAGAGATGGTAAATAAGGCTGACAACATCCAAATATTCCTAGCACATGTGGCAAACATTGCATTCTTTGTCCTACCAGACAGAAGAACTTCAACTACCACCATGTTATCACACTTAATATGTATCTTTTTATTTTGGGGGATACGATTGGAGCATATGATTAAGAAAAGCCCTAGATGGCTTAACACATTTCAAGATATGGAGAAGTGGGGCGACTAATGTCTGTAGCTGTTGTTTTGTACATTAAGCCTTATTTTCCCACTGATAACACTGCTGTAAAATACTTTTCAATTTTTCAGGAGGTACTGACATAGTTCTAGTTTCCGTTTCGATAAGGATACCTAAACAAGTGACTGAAGTGGATGGAGGAACCAATTTCTTAGCACTAATCTGAAGTCCTAACTGTGCAAGCAGGGATGGTAACTTTTCATAAGCTGCAAAAATGGTGGATGGAGTGCCACAGTATATTAAATCATTTACAAATCCATGATTTTTCATGATAAATCTAATGGTATCGGTGACTTTTTCAAAGAAAATTGAGCCACGTCTGTACCCAAATGCAACCAAGTGATCAATAAGGTAGGAGTCCTGTTGTAAGCCCAACAGATTTATATCTCCAGGGTTCAGAATCCTGCTTCTCCATAGTCATAAAGGGGGAGACATGTAACTGTATAGGCTTATGATCAAAAGGGCCCAACATAGCACCATATGATGGTTCTTCATTAATATATGCAGTAACATGTTCAATAAATTGAACAACTGATGAGTGATTTTCTTCAGTAGAAACCAGATCTGAGTCCCTGTCAAAATCTAGAGAGAATCCAAATTTGAGTAAGTGCACTAACTGCTGATCCCAATACTGTTTAAGATAAGCCCTACAAGAAGGTATATTGAGATTGGAAATGACAGGAATTTGTAAACCCAAGAAAGTGGGACAGCTATACTTGCAAACTAGTTGATGCATCAGCAAGGGATCAGTGTGGCAGTCATTATTTGTGGGAGCACCTACATAAGTTGTAGGAGGAGACAGAGGGACAACACCAAAGGGTTTCTCCATTTGTGACTTACATGCAATATAATCATCACACAATTTCGCCTGCCTAATTATATTTACATTGGTCCGCTTTTTTATTAGACCTTTGTCAAAGGCATTCATAGTAACAATTTCATCAGTAGATAAAGCTTTGCCAAAACAAGGAGATATCCACCCAAAGTGATCCCTATGTTCACCATCAGTATCTACAGAAATGTCTAAGACTTAATCCTGTTCATCAAGTACATCTAATACAGCAAAACTATTATACAAGGATATACCAGAATCAGAATGGTAAGTGGCAGGATTTCTGTTTAAGTTTTGCAAACCCTGGGGACTGACAGTGCTCGATATATTAGCCTCCTTGACTGACCCAAGTAGTCTGCTCTGTCGGCTGACAGCCTGCATCGCCTCCAGAGGTCCATGTTCTTTGACACTGTTATCAGAGTAAGAATTTTGTTTAATGCATCAGCAAAAGTCCTACCAGGCACCACAAGCTTGCACATGTCGCTCTCAGTAAGCCACTGTTTCCATAATGAATAGGGAGCCCTGTAAGCTTATTGTACATCAATAACATTTGAAATAGTGTTATACACAAATCTGTCCTGAAAATTTTTATTTTCAGTTTTTACATTTTTCCACACTATTCCGACCATGACCATGTTGTAAAGAAACCTCATTGACCATGCCCAGGGTTACTTGTTTTTTGCTGATTTTTGTCTACAATCAAGAGCACTGTGGGCACTAATTTTCCCATCCTGGGCAAAGCAAGAACTACAGATATACCTGTAAAACCCTTTTGTCTCATGGTGTTTTGAAATATTACAAGAATTATTGAAGTACACAAATGGCATAGACTTTTTTAGGTTTTTTTGTTGAATTTGTCCTGAATTTTTGATTATCATTCATTGTCTGAGATAAAGGAAGATATTTTTGGTGCATTTGCTCTCTGGATCAATCGTATCCATCTGTGACCAACTTGTCACTGCTCCTCCCTCCATTTGACATGACAAAACTGCATCGCTGGCTTTGGCTGCTTGCCATAAGAAATCATTTGAATCAACAAGAAGGGAGATTAGATAGTCTAACACATTATTTTTCATAATCTGACAAGACTCCTCTCTCATTATCTAACAAAAACCAGCCATGAACTGAATGATGTTAAGTTGGTTGTAAGGCACCCTATCTTTGGTATTTCCTGCAAGGACATATTCATGAGGCCAATTTTTCTTTGCCATATATATCGACAGAACCACCTCGCTGTGATTTAATTCTCGGATCTGTACCTTTTTTATAAGAATTAGACAGCTGTCTAATACAATCCTAAACCTGCTCTTGAATCAATCTATCATGTCTTAAGTGTGTGTACATCGGGTAAGTTTGCATGCATGTCCTCACAAGAGGAACAAAGGAGACTTGAACTTGCAGTAGTTCTATTGCACACAGAATTTTTGGCCTTAGGCCAGGCAGCAGACGACAAATTTTCAATGACAGACAAATGCTTACCAATTGCGTTCAGCTTAGATAAAATCCATTAATTAAGCAAAGCCTGATACAGTTCAACTTCAAACTTCCAATCCGACATTGCTTTCCCCCTGTGACGCGCAACTTTTCTAGATGTTTTGAAGTCATGTTTATGTTTCACCACAGTGGAAGTATTGTCTGATTCACAAGAAACTCAATTTTCAATAATAGATTCAATGTCAGAATCAGTGTCTGACCTAGAAATTGAACCCAAACGAGAAAATTCATTCAAAGAAGCATTGCCACTCTCAAGTTGAAATTCAACTGGAATCTCAACCTTTTCCCCCAAATTGTAAGGGTTACTTGCCTGCCTTTGCTTCTTCTGTGCTGCCATACCAATGGATGAGTGTAGATAGAGACAAGATTTCAAAAATTTTCAACAATAAAAATGTAAAACCAGTAAAAGAAAAATAAAAAGATTTTAAAATTTAATCTTGGCTTGTTGACTGCCAGTTCAAATTTGACCATTATCCCCTTGACCGAAGCAAGAGTCAAACCAGTGGCTAATCAGAAAGAGCCATGTGTCAATTAAACAACCCATTAAATGATGGGGTGATTCAAAAAGAGTGCTGAAGGAATGATTAAGGTTGGCACCTAAATGCCAAACCGCAAAAACTCTATTGCTTCTGAGCCATACCGTAATAATATGTAGGCTTGAATCTTAAAAAAAGATACAAAATTCTAAAAACCTAAAATCTAAACTTGTGATGAGTGCCACTGTGCAGGTAGAAATATTTTCAGTTTGACCCTTTCAGTGTCTGGAGTGCAAATGGCAGAATTAAGAGAAGCCTTTGTTTCGTAATTACATGAGCCAATTAGACAGGACACATGCAGCAATGCTGTGTTGATTAAATTGTATCAGGATGGAATCATAAAAACCCCTTCCCCAAGCAATTATCTTGCTGGCAAAACGACTGGATAATGTTCTGTTGTAATGAAAAATATGTCTATTTCTGATAAAATTTCAGTCATTTGACCATTTATTGTCAGTCCACTTTTGCTTCTTTGTGTCTTTTAAGGGGTCATTATGTGGTTCACCTTCTGGACAATAGACTTTGTGTGATATAACTATGGGTTAATGTCTTATAGAAATCTAAAATGTCCTCGTAGATACAAGAAATCTTGCATCGCAAACGAATATGTTCATTATATCTCAATGAAAGAGAATTGTCTGGCCTAAATTAATACAGGAAATGCTTTATATTCCCACCAGTTAATATCCAGTACAAAATGTACCTGTAGTTTGATAACTAGCCATGGGCAATGGGAGATATGACTTACTGCAATAGTTGAAATATTCAGTCATGGTCTACCATTCTGTATTTTGAAAATGCCCAAAAACTGATGGAAGTCTTCTCTGCAATTACAGACAGAAAACGTAATATCCTCAAAATGATAAAGGGATAACACACCTATTACTTAAGCCATTAACATTAAAAATATAGGAAATACCGGAGGTATTATTGAGTTTCAGTCAAGTAATCAGTCAAATTATACCAAAAAACTGATCAACCCTTATACCATAAACTAGAAAGTATATTTAATTTGAGTTTAATTTATAAATACCCTTATTCAGCACAGTGATTGGGTGAATCTGCATTTCAAATACAAATGTGAATTAAGTCACACATTGTACATTATACACCTTTTAAACTACTGTGCATGTACTGTTCTTACAAAAGGATTTCTATTGGCTTGAAAATGTTATGCAAAATGTAGGAAATATCTAAAGCCCCTATAACATTAGCTTTACATTTATTATATTTCTAAATCTATGTGCGTATGTTTGTGGCTTGCAACATTCAGTGCCTGATTGATAACGTGAAATGAAATTTTTGTCATACGATTTATTTTATTTATTTATTTTGTTTTCACATACATTTGATTCTCTAAAATACACAAAATGAAAGTAAGATTTTACTTTTCATCCATTTTTTTTAACTTCTCAGATCGAAAAAAATTGACACAAATCAGTGAGGCATCGAATGTCAGAAGCCTCATATATGTGTACAAATATTAAAACTGTGTATAATGATAAAAAATGAAAAAATAATAATCATGGGAAAAAGGGAAAACAAGGTTATATGGGGCAACAATAAATACTGTGCCTCAGGATTTGCAATTTTTCTAAATTGCAGACAACGGCGAAGCATCAGTGACAGGAAGCAAAGTGCAGCAATATTTGATACATTTAGTCTCTTTAATGCACTCGAATAGTGGGGAAACCCACTAAGGCAGACAAGTATCTACATACTGTGACTTCACCCAAATTCTACCTTTTTGTTTTCACCCTGGCAATCAGATAGCATGACCATAAAATAAAGCAAAAATGGGACGTAATGAAAACTTAGATTTTTTCTCCATCTCCAGAGACAGAAGAGGGCTCAAGCACCACGAAGAACACCAGGGGATGATCCAGACTAAGGTGGGTATGCTTTGGTGTACAGGTAGGTTTTAAGCTGCTTTCTGAAAGAGGCCAAGTATGGAAAGGAACGAATATCATCTGTAAAAGCATTCCACACAGTTGGAGCATCAAAAGCAAAACTATAACCAAACTGTTTGATAGATTTATGAACAGAAGGGTAGAACTTTGGAATGACAAGGGAATTGCCACCACTTTGGCTGCACCTAGTGCTCTCAGATCTGGTGTAGAAAGAAAGATATGGAGCAAAATACCTAGGAAAACCTGTGTGTAGAAACTTATAAACAGGTGTGGCTGTCTTAAACATCATGCCTTATTCAACAGGAAGCCAATGCAATTTCTTAAGCACAGGAGTTATATTGGTGTATCGACTGGTGTTAGATACAATTATTGCTGCACTCTTTTGGATGCACTGTAGTTTGCATAGATTGAACTTACAGAGGCTCCTGAAAAGTGAGTTGCAGTAATCCAACCAACTACTAACAAGAGCATTTTAGCCACAAGTACAGAAACATCATGAGTAAGAAACCACCTGACATGTCTGAAATCATGGAATTTGACAAAACAACTTTTGCAGACATTTTGAACAAGCTTAGAAAAGTAGAAATCTGAATCAAATCATACACCCAAATACCTGACTGAGTCAACAGGGCAAAGTGGACTACCCAAGATATCAATAGTGTAACAAGCTTTGAACTTGTCCCTCTGTCTCAAAGATGATAAACTCAGTCTTGTCGGCATTCAGTTTGAACTTACTAATAGACATCTACTCTTTAACATCATTTAGGCACCTGGTCAGTTGTTCAAAGGCAGCAGATGCATTTCTTCTGGCATAAATACACATAAACCTGGCTGTCGTCTGCATAAAAATGAAGCTTCATTCCTTTATGCTTACCGATAATCAAGCTGAGGGGGGTGGTGTACAATGAGAACAACTAAGGGCCCATGACCGAACCTTGGGGTACACCAAATAGGAATTTACAAACATTTGATGAAGTAGAACCAATTTTTATTGACTGATAATGGTCTGTTAGGTAGGAAGTGAACCATTTCAGAACAGAGCCACCGAAGCCAAACCAAATACAGAGGCAACTGAGAAGAGTGGAATGATCTATGGTATCGAAGGATACAAGTCACACAAGTCTAGCAATACTAAGGCAGTGGGTTCACCTCTTGACAAAGATAAGTCACACAAGTCTAGCAATACTAAGGCAGTGGGTTCACCTCTTGACAAAGATAAGTGAACTTCATTTTTTATGGAGAGAAGAGCTGTCTCTGTTGAGTGACATGTTTTATATGCTAACTGGTACGGATTGTCTAAGTTATGGAAATGGATATGTTCTAACAGCTGTTTAGCAACCACACATTCTACCAATTTAGATATAAAACTGAGACACATTGGAAATTTATGGGAACATCTCTGGGTTGAAAGTAAAATAAATTGGTCTGGATAGGTAAAAAAGGTATTCAAAAGAAAAACTATAAATTGATATACCCCTATCATTGGTAAATATGCAGTTTCATTTTCTCGGAATAGACTTTTCAGTATATTTGGATATTGTTTACCTTAACTATAGGCCTGTTATCAAGAAAATATATGATCTATTAAAAACTTGGAAACATAGATCTTTAACCCTGATGTGAAAAGTAACAATCTTGAAAACTCTGGTCATACCTAACTTAAATCACTTACTCATGTCGCTACCTAATCCCAGTGATAATTACATTCATCAACTTGATCATATTTTCCATAAATTTATTTGGAATGGTAAACCGGAAAAGATAAGTAGACCTCAACTATGTCAACCAAGGAAGGTGGAATGAAAATTTAAAATTTAAAATGCTTCACTAAATCTTTGAAAATAACATGGATATGTACACTGAAAATTATTAATTTGTCGAAATGGTGCCTAAAGCAACAAGTTTCCAAATTGGCTAATTTAAATGCCATTTTCTTGTTGGATGATAAACCAAATGTTAATAACTTATCACTCAGATTAGCTGAAAACTGATGATAAGAAAAATAGTGCACTTAAGCTTAATTTCATAAGAACTTGGCCAATAACAGGTGGCCAAAATGACAAATTAATTGGACTATCAAGGTCATTTTCTTGTCATAAGTTTGTCCGTTAATTTGTCCAACAAGAAAGCGACAAGTTAAAATTTGTCAATTTGGAAGTTTGTCGTTTTAGGCACCATTTTGACAATGTCTTGATGAATTAATGTTTGTCAGAGGTTTTCAGTGTAGATCTTACAGCTTAGATTCACCATGGGTTCATGTAGCAAAATTTTTCATTGGTGAAAGTAAAAATATTCTTTACTTGGGTTCACAATGGGCACATGAACGTGCATATCAGATGAGTAATCTGTTTTGGAAAGATGTTTTTATATTTTGGGGAAAATTCTTGGAAAAATCCAAGAATCTGGAAAAGCAGATGTACCCATTTGGTACAATGCTAATATATCAAGATATCCTTTGCTTGAACCTGTACTTTTTCAAAAGAATACCCTGATACCAATTGACTTACTCACAATTTAACTCCTCTCAACTTATGTATAAGTGGGATGGAATAATAAATTTTAATATTGATGCTAACAGGCCAGAATTGGTACAGTTTTGAACTTTGAACCTAAAAGGGCTAGAGTAGGATTTTCTTAAAATCTAAACATATTATGTACTTGTAGGAATATAGAGAGATTGGTGATTGTGCCTATATACTATGAATTCAAGTGTCAAATACAGTGTAATTTTCTATCTTCACCTTAAATTATGAATATGTTTATTATATATTTGCAACCATATAGTAAAGTTCATTCTAAACCTTTTTAGAAGCCATCAGTCCATTAAATATACAACATGATGCCTGCCATAATTACAGAATAATTAATATATCTTATTTTATTGGGCCACAACCTTTTTTATTATTCTAATCAATAATTTTCTTTTGTTCATCCGATAAATTACAAGATGCAATAATCTTGAATATAAGTGAAAAGTCACAATGATGAAAAGGTTTTGTTACCTTCAGAGAAATACACTGCCCGTACATAAATTTTTATCTGTCATTTTCTATTTGTATTATGTACCAACATTGTCAGAAGTCACAACACTATGAGTTCCTAAACTTTTGTAATCATTCATATCACCAAGTGTAAACAATACAGGATTTTTAAAAAAATACTTAAGTCTGGAATTTCAATTATGTCCACAAGTAATTAATTAATTCTACATGAAATGACAAAACGTGGAGATTGCAAGGCCCAACATCCCCAATATTGTTTATGAAAATGTACAATGACAATGTACAATTGAAAACGTTTTTTTTTCAAACAAAATATGTCTGTAACTGTCTGAGTTATTTTGCAAACAAACAAATTCACACATCCACCGATATAACCTCCTTCGCAGAGACAATAAATAAAATCTTTAATTTTTTCCTGGTGACAAAGATTTTAACAATATAACAGCTTAATCTGTCTTTTCAAATTATGATAAATGCTCCCCTAAACACGGTAGAAGCTTTGGAGACTTTGAAGATATTTAACGTACTATTACTTAAAACATATTTCCTTACATTTTCAAATTGTAAAATCCATTTTCAAGATTTATACTCAAAACCGTAAACTTCGTGTAACACATAACTGAAATCCACACACCAGGAATAAGTAAAGTGTTGCAGCAATAAATGATGAAAAACACTCATATCTAGGAAAACCGACATAACAGATTGCTTAGAAAAGAATAGTTGCTGTACAAAACTGAGATTTTAATTACCTGTTGATACTCTGGGGTCATTGTGTAAGCATGGGAGGCTGGTGTGATGTACTTAATTGAGACAAAGACTGTAAGTAGGGAAATGGACAAATACACAGACAGAACTTTGCTTGTGATGCTCACACTAAGCTTGTGTGTGTGTTGAATACTACCACAACAAATGCAGGCTAGTGCATGGTTTGTTTTGTTCAGAAGTGGGCTTCCATGCACAAGGTCTATAGAATCGTCTCAGGTCTCCTTTTCATTTCTAAACTTGTTGAAAGGTTCGTAAGTGCTAAAGTTACAAACCATATCAATACCAATGATCAATACCAATGAACAGTTTAACAGGTAATTGCTCTCCTACACATAAGGAATGATATACTGTCTTCATCATTTAAGGGTGTGCCTTCTACTCTGAGCTTACTGGATCTCTTGGCAGCCTTTGATACTATTGACCATGCTACGCTTCTGGGCAACCTCAAACACATGTATAGCATATCAGGTGTTACCCTTAAATGGTGTGTGTTATATCTGTCAACTAGGTGTCAGTTTATAAAGATTCGCAGTATAATATCTGTTCCAAGCACTCTAAAGTATGGGATATAGCAGGGTTCAATCATCGGCTCTATTTTTTTATGTTTTGGCACCTTTAGGAAATATCATCTCTGCCTTCAAGTCACTGAAATATCATGTTTATGCAGACGACACTCAGATTTACTGCCATATTACTTTGATGGTACTTTTAGCCATCTCGAGAAGTGACTGAGCAAGCTATGGATGAACTGAAACAAACTGAAGCTTAATCCTTCTAAAACTAAGGCTAGTATATTTGGCGTGGCAGCTATGCAAAAGAGGTTAGGACCTCTACTCCCAACAAAAGTACTCAGAGAGAGGTTTGAGGCTGTTGAATCGGTGCAGAATCTGGGTATCATATTTGACTGTGGCTTCTCCTTCGAAAACCATGTGGATGATGTTTTCATGTCACGTTTTATTGGACCCGGTGATCTGTGGAGGATTAGGCAGTAACTACCAAAGACGGTGGCAACTTCTGTGGGACCTCTAGCAATACACCATTAGCTGGACCTCTGTGTGCATTGTACACACTATGACCAGGTTTAAGAAAAGGTCCAAAATATTTTATAATCACCACTTTTAGCAACCTGTGCACCAATATGCCAGTCTTTAATACAACGCAATGTTCAATAGACAATGGAGCGTCTTTGTAACAGGAATGATGTGCAATTACTTTTGGTGTTGATTCTAGCTAGACTGTTCTATACACATTGCAGATGAAGATCTGCAATGAAGATCAAGAGCAGAGAGACTCTTATTAAGGAATTACAGTGGTCAAGTTGATTACAAACTATTGGCATATCCAGCCAATAGAGCATCATCATGTGTGACACATAATATCCCGAATTTGAGGAAAACAAGGTGTTCTTAATATGCGCCAAGAAAGAGAAATCAGTGTTGAACCAAACACCAAGGTTCCTGACTGCCTCAGCAGGAGAGAGAAAATTGCCAAGAATATAGACTGGGGACAATTTGTTTTTCATATTAGTTCTTTGAAACCAAAAATAATGAATTCCATTTTGTCCAGATTGAATTTCATTTTTTTTTTTTTTTTGCATTCTCTAAGCAGTTTTTTTAACCTGTGAAAGGCCTTAGTCGCATTCTTTTGGGTAAGATAAACATATAACTAACTACATATCATCCACATAAAAGTGGAAACTGATTCTGATGATTTTGAATAACTCTGCTGAGGGGAGTAGTGTATAATGAAAAGATTATTGGACCAAGAACACAGCCCTGCAGTGCATCATACAAGAGTTTCTTCGCCACAGATAGAATCAATCTTGATACACTGAGAACGATCAGAGAGGTAAGACTTGAACTCAATCCAGAACTACACCATCAACACCAAGAACTCAACCTAGGAGTGTGCCATGATCAATGATATCGAATACTGCTGACTGATCAAGTAGCACAACAGCAGCAACATCTTCATGAGGCACATATGGCCAATAATTATATAACTTGTATGGGCTCGTTTCTGGGTTTGGCCTGCTTTGTGTTTTGTTGATGTCCATGAAGCTTATTAGTTCAGGATTATTGTCTAATATGCCTGAGATTACAAGAACAAGGGACAAGGAACAAGAGCAAATGCTGGACACAAGATCTGCAAAAAAGTGTCTGTATTAAACAAGACAGCCAGATTTTTACTCATTTGAATGTAAAATGCTTTACTGGGAGAGGCCATCTTTCCAATTCAACTGGAGACGCAAAAGTAATGAACTCAGCTTTCTCTGGAATTGTTTTTAATATACTAGAAGATATCCAATGTTGAACATCATAAAGACAAGAACTGAAGTAGCATTTTTGAAACAGGTGTACAGATAACTGGGTGTCATCAGCATAGAATTTGAATTTAGTACCAATGTGTCTTTTAATAACCTTGCTCAGAGACGTGGTGCATAGAGGAAACAATGCTGAACCTAGAACTAAGTCTTGAGGAATCTCATGTATTAGCTCACACACTTCTAAAAGTGTATAGCAAATCTCAATGTTCAGATAAGAGATAAACCAATTTAATGCTGTTCGACTCACACCAAACCAAACACAGGCTCACTGTGTGCTAAAACGAAATGGACCACATGTTAAATTATGACAAGGTAATCTCTGTTGATTGTCTAGACTTGTAGGCAGATTGCAGACTGTTGCAAGTCGGTTGCTATTGATATGAACTGCGAGACAACTGAAATCAAAGAAAGCCCACAGATCTATTGACTTCCTTCATGCTGAGCTATGATGCCCCGACTGACTACTTCCACTTTGGCATTGAACAGATGGCTCTTGAAACCATTATGAACAGCAATACAACCCCAGTGGAAGAAGGATGGAGAATACATTTGGTATACTTGTCCAAAAGTTAAGAGCCATGGTTTTACCATGCAGCAAAAATCACCATTGTTAGTGACCTTAACAATGTATTATGTTCTGCACAACACTATCAGATAAAGCTTTGAGAAGCTTGCAGCACAGCATGGCACTCTACAATACAACCAGCCACTCGTTGGAGACAACATACTAGAGGAAAGCAGAAAGCCAGTCAAAGAACAAAGTGATATCCTGATAGATTACTTCAGGAATGATGGGGCAGTATTTGAAGATGAACAAAATACAAATGCTCCCTTGAGTCAGAGGCTACCTACCTATCCCTTTGATTTAGCGCTCAGCTTTCTTTTTAAGTGTGAGCTCTCTGAGGTTCACTAATCTATAGATCATTTTTTTTCATTTTTAAGCGCAAGGTCTAGCAAGGCTCACTAGCAATGGGCTAAGGACTCAGATCTCTGATGGCTTTGCAGCCCGCACTAGTAGACCGAAACCCCTTTCGGCCTTGTTTTGTCTATTACTCTGTTACACTACTATTGTTTCTTATTGCTTTACATGTAGACCAAAAAGTTGTTTCATGCTTTTCCTTCATGTGCAATATTTTAACCCTCAATTATTTTTTCTCTTTTATTTTTTCAAATCTTTTGTTTTTCAATCACTTGAAATAACTTCTAGGTATCTCAGGGCTCATTCACTCAAGCCCACCTTAATTGTCAGTTTAGGTGCAGTAATGTGCATTTTTTGTTATTTCTTTTCTCATTGCTTCAGGGGTCCCTGTCCTTGCCACCAACAGCCATGTGATCACTTTCACTTTGAAAGTTGACCAGTGCACCTAAAAAATTAGCTTAAGCTATATTTTTAGTTCTTTGTCACTGTTAGTATGCAGGCAGGCAGATACAATTTGAGTTCGAGCAGAAGAGAGTGCAGCATTCGGATCCACTCAAAACAGCAAAGGCTGGGCAGGTTGTTTTTCTGATCTATCAGAGTGTAAGTCGGATATTGACCTATCTATTTTAATTTAGCATTCGGATCAAAATTTGTCCCCTGATATGTCACCAGAACAGGGTGCTTGTGCTGTTGGTGGTATGGACAGTGTCCCTGTCCTCTCAAGTTTGAATTCCTTAGCTTCTGATCTTATGGTTATCAAAAAACAAATTTTGGCATAATTGAACGTTTGGCCAGCATTGAAAAGAATGCCCTTGGCAATGCTGCTGCCATAAACCAATGACAGAACTAAATTGACAAAAGAGACTAAGAGCCAGCATACTGCTCCTAAACCACATGTCCCATTGGCATGGGGTAAGAGAACAAAAAATAATGCTTTAGTGACGCCACAGTCCCTCCACCAGATAGGTTGAGACAGGAAATGAGAATTCAAGAGGAAATTCAGGAAAGGCTTAGGCACCTGGCAGGAAACACGAGACCAGGTAAAGAAAAACTTAAATCACAAAGTGGGGTTTTGTGGAAGTTTTTGTCATAGGGTCAAATGCCACACACATTTGTTGAGGCAGGTATTCCCTATTGAATTGATGTCTGGCTTTTGCAGAACCGTCCAGGAGGAGTCAGATATGAGGATCAGAGAATATATGCTTGATTATTTCATAAATCTTCTAGATGATGCCACTGACTTCCAAAGGGCTTCTGCAAAGGAGCCATGCCATTCTGTTATGCGATATGGAACACAGCGAATTCACTGGTTGGGCAAAAACAGAAAAAAAATTGATAGGGTTGATTGTTGATAATTCAAATGGTACATGCCCAAAGACACTCTGTTGCCCAAAATAGCACCCATATAGCTCAAGATAAAAGTTTAAATGGGCCCTGTCTTCAGAAGCAAACTTATGAGAACAAAGGGGTAACTTATAAGCACATCTGTTCTCATTGCTGGTCCAAGGAGGGTAAGGCAGTTTTGTTGTAAGCAATTTTTCTTGTAATTCATAGTCACACTTTACTACACAGAAAGTAGGGATTATTAACCAATCTGTTGTGATTCAATGCAATAACCAATTGCAGGTGTAGTCAGGGAGGATACAGGGCAGTACCTGTAGGTCAATTGAAACCCTTTCGTTGGGCTTTGAGGTACCCAAACACAGTTACAAAGTCCGTAATCTAGGTCATAATACTGCTACTGTGACTAATAAGACAGATGGCAACAACACTGGAGGTTTGAGCCCTGTCAGGACTGCCCAGGTAAGTCCTTCAAAAGTTAAGTGCAAGTACTAGGATCAGTCAAGGAAACAGGATGATAGCATTATTTGTCAGGGACTCATCCAGTGCCAGCAACAAATTGGCAGCAAGTTTGGTTCTGTTTCGATCACCCCTATCACTATTTACCAAGGACAATCCCAGAGTTTGGCATACTGTTCCACAGGTTTTACAGGCTCATAACAATTATTCGTTAGAGTGTCTTTTCCAATTTTTGGGGGCCTAAGGATTCCTATAAGTTCCAATTTGAATGTTTCCAGTTGGAGAAAACATCTCTGCGATTATTTTGACAAGCAATTGGTTGATTTGATCGAATTTGGCTTTCCTCTGGATTTTGACAGAACTAGAAAGTAAATAATCATGCTTCAGCTAGATATCACCCCTCGCATGTAGATCAAATTTAGAACTATTTGGTCCTTTTGATACTCCTTTTTTGCATATCCAATTTCTCCCTTTATGACTAGGGAGAAATCTGGATTCAACTATCGTCGGATTATCATAGACCTCAGTTTCCCTCAAGGTTTTTTGGTGAATGATGGAGTAGCCAATTACACATAATTGGGCACAAAATGCTTCCATTATTCGAACATTGCATTCTCTCGGTCAGGCAGCTAATATATTCAAAGTAAACTTTAGTCCTGCTTTTAGGCACATTCGGATCAATCCAGGGAACATAGACCTCTTAGGTCTTCAGCATCAGGATAAGATATATCTTTAATTATCGGTCCCGTTTGGGTTCTTTTTTCTTTAGTTAGATCAGCAATGGAATTAGGTATCATTGCACAAAATTTTCATAATGCATTCATAAATTATATTGATGACCTGTAATAAACTGTGGTTTACCCTAATCTATTGATAATTCGTATCAATTTTAATTAACTTGTTACAGGATCTCAGTTTGGACATAAGCTATAAAATTTGTCCTCCAGATACCAAAGTGGTGTGCTTAGGTATCCTTTTTGATACTCTCAAAAGGTCCATATCCATTCCCCATGAAAAATTATCTGAAATGATTACAGTTTGCAATGAATGGTCAGAAAAGAGAATGGTTATCAAAACTGAGGTGCAGTCACATTTAGGATTGTTACCCTAAATGTGTCAAACTGGCTAGATTTTTTTTTCTTAACAGGATGCTCCAATTATTGAGAGACAATAAAGATAACCGCCAGACTATCTTAACTCAGGATTTCTTTGGGGACTTCCTGGTTCCAGACCTTTCTTAGGTCATATAATGGAGTCAGCATTTATAATATTCGGCCCTTTATATTCGTATCTACTTAGATGCCTGTTTGCAAGGTTTAGGTGGTTGTTACAACAATTTTGTTTACAGCATTCCCCTTCCTAGAGGTTTTAATAATTACAACATTTGAAATTCTGAATGTGGTGGTAGAAAGTGTGGGCCTTCTCTTGGGCTAACAAATCTATACACATTTTTGTGACAATCAAGCAGTGGTTGTCATGTTAACAAATGACAATACCAAAGATCAGGTCATATCTTCTATGGAATTCATCTTTGAAACACGGGAAGATTTAGGTGAGCAAAAGGCGGGTGGATAGGGACCTCTCATTGTATATATGAGGTAGTGAAGGCTTTGGTTGGCTACCGGACAGACTGCTTGACTGATGTGTCTTCTGGAGTAAACATAACAACACTAATATCTAAAATGCACAAATTTTAATGACATGTTAAAGCAATAAATTCTGGGGTTACAATGTGAAAAACAGGAATTATGAGGGACGACGCAAAACTGAGAATCACTAACTATCCAGAATTTTTTAAAATAAACACTGTTAAATAGTTGCATAAATACAATTAAAACCACAACTCAAAATAAAATATAACCTATTTTTCACGTGTAAAATATTGTTACTACAGCTTTGAAATTAAATTCATTGAATTAAATAAATTGAAAATAACTCAATTAAATGCATTAAAATTAACTCAACATTATTCAATCTGGCTCTGTTTACATACACTGAAAACCTCTGACAAATATTAATTTGTCAATAATTTGTCAAAACGGTGCCTAAAACAACAAACTTTCCAACTGACAAATTTAAACTTGTCATTTTCTTGTTAGACAAATTAAGTGACAAACTTATGACAAGAAAATGACCCTGATAGTTCAATTAATTTGTTGTTTTAGGCACCTGTTATTGCTCACAGTCTTGTGAGATTAATTTTAAGCGCACTAATTTGCTTGTCATAAGTTTTCAATTAATTTGACCAATACGTTATGAACATTTGACTATCATTCAACTAGAAAATAGCGTTTGAATTTGTGATTTAGGAAACTTGCTGTTTTAGGCACCATTTTGACAAATTAATAATTTTCAGTGTACTTTACACTATTTATTCAAGATGACTGCTAACACAGGTCGAAATCAATTGTACATATAGCTAATGGCTTTACAAGTTGTAATTGCTATAAGAAAATTTAACCTCGGTTTGGCTATTTTGCATAATTTAATCTTCATGGCTTTTATTCCTTATAAAAACACATGAAAACATGTTATTTGTTGATATAGACATAAAATACTACAAAGTTTTCATTTAAATATGTCATGGTAAAGGAGATAACCATGTAAATGTAAGACAAACAAAATACTTTTCTTACTATATTTAGAAATTTGTAGAACTTAATTGTTTTTTCTTTGACAAGATAAAATATTCTGCATTCTTGTTCAGTGATGCAAACTGGTTCAAAACTTTGTTGTAATTTTATGCAATAGTGTGTGAAAGTCGCCAGTATATTTATGAATTTAGTTTACATTTGGATTCTAGAGTAATAGGAATTATATATCTTTATGTGAAGGCTTCTTTAGACAGCTAGACTACATGTTTCTAAATTATGTTAAAATATTTTGTAATATGTCGCTATGTTTATAATTTTATCAATGTTACAAATTTTTCTGACTTATGTGGCTTCTTACTGATGTAAGGTTAAATCTCAGACAAAAAGTGCAAAGGATTAAATCCCTTTGAAAAGTGTGATTTCCTTAAAAGCTGTCAAGCCACATATCAGCTTACATCAGAGACTTTTAAGTCATGTCTTTATAAAATTATAGATGCCTAATAAATTGTTGCTTTTTGAAACAATAATTCAACAGAATTGTACTGTGTTCCCAGTTTTAATTACAGATTGAAATGGATGAAGTTCAAAAACATACACATTAGGTTGAAAGACATAGTCAGTTGACTGGCAGTATTTTTGCAGATCCACACCATCTTGGAGAAAAACTGAGCCATGGTTAGATCTCTTCTTGTAGAAAAATATAACCAAGCTCTAATGCATAATCTTTGACTTAGATATGATTAATTAGATGCATATATAGTTATCATAGTAGAAAGTCCAATCTGGTATAATTTCAAATTCTACCGGTAGAAAGTCCAATTGGAACTTCTACCAGTAGGAAGTCCAATTGGACTTTATGCCAAGATAAACTTGGTAGAAAGTCCAATTAGAATTTCTACCAGTAGAAAGTCTAATGTAGGAGATTTGGGTATTGCCCTAGGATCCGAAATCTGATAAATGCTGCTGCAGAAGCATAGGTGTTAATTGCTCAACTAAATACAACGTAGGAAGTGACTGTTTCCCAAACTTAATTGGCTAAAGCTGTAGCTTTGTACAAAACTTGTCATATGACATTTATCTCTTACATCAGTAATGGCCATATTGCAGATTTCCCTTGAAAAATGGTGATGGGATTTGATGTTGATTGTAAAATTCTTGAAATAGACTGAAAATTTCAGTTTCTGTCATGTTTAATTATGTTAAATCTGTGTTACAGTAAAATATCGTTTTTAATATGTATTTTTTCATTTCTAAAAGCTGTACCTTGCTTAAATTACAGATTTATATGAATAGAAAGCCCCCTTTTGTGTTTCAGTTGAACTTTCAAGCTTTATTGAGTTTCTACAAAGATTATAGTCTGGTACACAGGGCAATACCGATATCTCTAAGATTTGAATATCTATCAAGATTATTAAATTTCGGGCCCCAGGGCAATAACCTTATGTCTCAGATTAGACTTTCTACCAGTAGAAACTCCAGTTGGACTTTCTACCAAGTTTATCTTGGTTCAATTGGACTTTTAACCAGTAGAAATTCAAATTCTACCAGTTTGGACTTTCTACCATGACAAAATTATTTCAATTACGGAGTTTTATTAGATGTCAGCACTTACATGTAAACTCTATTATGTATCATTTTGATGACCTACTTTCAAGATACTTGTCAATGCTGGTGATAGGTAATGCATCGTGCAAGATGGTTCCTCTCTTTCATTTGCTCCCTCCCTTGTGGAAGAAAAGGGGTCTGCTGTTGTTACTTATTTTGGGGAAAATGGGGATGGCAGTTCAAACCCCGGAGCTTATGTGGGAAGTACATAGTTTCTTACGGACGGTCAGCAGTTTGCAGTACAGAAAATTACCAACTGTATGTATGATTTTCCTCTGCCCACAGCACTAAAGGTCGTGACATGACCTGTATGGTGTTGAAAATGATGTAAAACCCAAAATAAATAAATAAATAAATAGGTAAATAAATAGATTTAGGACAAACACACCCTGATTTGGTTAATATCTGTGCACAGGTTTTGAATGTAAAGCACCCATGAAATCACAAATACAATAAAAATAAAACAGAAAAAGCATCCCCATGAGAATAGTTGTCACTAAATTTGGTGAAAAAAAATTGTCAAGTGTCTAGTTCATTGTTCAAGAAACATATCCTGCAAATGTTGATAAAATCCTTGTATGGGTTTTGAGCATAAAAAATCCACAAAATTACAAGTAAAAATAGAAAAAAGGGTTATTACCATTATTACCAAAAATTTATCCAAACCTTAAACACAATGTAAGCTTTCAACTGGGAAGAGTTTGAGGTCACCTATCTATGCAGATAAGGTGCAAAAAGTTGCAGATTGATGAATATTGATGATCATTATAACTTGTATGTAATGAATCCATTTATAAAATCTATGTCGTACAGTAATTTTTATGTATAAGACAAACATATTTAAGATGGAATAAGAAAATCAGTTTTCCAAAAGTTCTTCTGTTGTAACATTTTATCACTGAGACAACACAATAGCTCATATATCTTATTCCTGTGAAGCAAGAAAATGATTTGTGAGTCATAATTTAAAGGGCCACTGCAACCAAATTTGCAAAGGTTATTTTTCACATGAAAAACACAGAGATTTATTTATACAACACCACTGACATAAATAACCAATGCAGAATACACCCAGCAGTTTGTTATCAACACTTTTATCTGTTTAAATTTACCTTTCTGCTACTGACCAGGAATAATTGGGTCAGGTTGCATACTTCTATGTACACGTCATGCCCAGAAGCAATACTTGCTCTTCTGTTTGTTTATGTTTGTAGAGAGCAGTTGCTTTGTCAGTGTATTTTTTCATTTTACATTTATTTGAAATGCTTTTGGAATTATGAAACAATTGATGAACTATACTATAGTGATGTAAGTTTAGTTGGTGTGGATTATAATAGTAGTGAAAGTGATCAGGATCAAGATGAAATAATACCTTATAGTTTGAACCTTATTTATCTGACCTCCCCTCAGAAAGAATTGATAGCTGCAGCAGTGACAAAGGGGCTTCTGATAATATTTCTCACACTCTTAAGAAAATAAGTAACACACAATGGTACCTTTAGCAGTTTCTTTTTATGTAAACTGCTAGCTATGAGAAATGAGTGACTTTTTATTTAAAGTATGTATTTATCAGTTTTAAGGTTAATTTTTGTCTAAGTAAGAATATTTAAAGACTATGTTTTTCTTCTAAAATACCAACAGACTGAGTGGGATGGGTAAAATTCTATTTTACAATTTGTACACAGAAGAATTTCTTATTCATTATATCTACATATAAAAGACAGGTATCTATATCTGTAGGGACAGCTGTGAAAAATGTACAGCAATGTGAACTGTAGATGAGTGTATATGCTGTAAAGAAATAGAGCAAGTGGTTCACAAAATCACTGAAGAAGACTCCCCTATGTCATGCATCGCTGAACACTCAGGCTTTGATCCAGTTTGCCTTAACACCCATGTACTACAAACTGCATACTTTGTTAATAAACAGATTCATGGAGTTTTGGATAAACCAACTGAGGAAAAATACAGATATACCGCATACAGACAGCTTGCAAGATGGTGCTGGGGATATCCAGGAAAAAACATTGAGTCCCTCACCGTTCTTATGTTATAGCTGTCATTAGGCAAAAATTTAATTCTCCAAGCTTTGTTGGATACAAATATCCTTAAATATGAAAACTTCAAATTGACATTGTTTTACATGACACATTTTTTTATTGTACATTACATTCTATTGGTAAAATGTACAAAAGTTTTCTAAATAAGCAAAAACAAACAGGCTGTGACATGTTTTGTTTACTTGATATTCCGGCATTGTTACAATAGTTTTCATAAATCTAAAGGGAGTGACTGTTTTCAATCAATGGTCAGATCATTGCTTGTTAGCTTTTATGTTCCAAATTGCAAAAACTAGTGTGTCTGGCTGTCAATCAATTACAATTCATCTTTGAGCTACTCTTTTGACTGCTATAACTTACTTAATAATTTTATTTCTTTTAAAAATATTTTACGAATAAAGACACATACATACACATGTGATTCCCTATCCTTGAAATTGCTCATTTTGTGAAACAGACAAGAGTTTTATTCAACTAAGCCACATGTGTTGTAAAGATGTGTAAATGTCAAGGTACCTGCCATAGCAACACATCCCATGAAAATATGGAAAAATGAAATATGCAGTGGCTTGTAAATTATAAAACCCAAAAACACTGTTCTAACACTGTTCATATGCAATAAATATGTGTTTTAATGTATATCTGATGTTTGAGTTAATAGGAGACATATTTTATTTCAATTAAATATGTTCTATTTGTGTAAAATGTGTCTGTTTTATTACAGATCCAGAAATATGATTATCAATTTCTACGGTAAAATACGTTTTTTTTTTGCATAAACACTTGAATATAAAGTATAAATTAGTGTTTACAGTAACAGTCAAGCAATAAGCACTTTTTGCATGAAACATTATTTCTCATACATGGTATTGCCCATTTTAGGGGAAAAAAACTGGACAAATTACCTATTTGTGATCATTATATGACTGAAAAATGGCTGCAAAACAGGTACTTGTTTGGATTTGAAATGATTCCAAAAATGATGCTATAAAGCTTTTAGACTTCAAGTACTACACACACTGTTCCTGTAGTAATGTGTGAGTACCAGATATTTGTTGTGTTCATGCCATAAATGGTGTACACATGATCCAGGGGTTCAATGTTCAGGGAAGTAGATTTCTTCAGGGAGGCTAAACAAAAGCATTTTTGTCCAAGTGATTATGTGTTTATTTATCTACTGTGCTGGGTATGGTGATCCCTGGGTGTTTTATGCTATTAAAATGTCTACTTGCAGTAAACATTACAGCAAATAAACATTCAATCTGATTTTTTTTAATGAATAAAGGACAGAATTTTTTTGTTAAATTATAATTCATATTTTGAAGCCAAAAAAAAAAAAAAATTGAAAACAAAGGGCAATCAAAATAGTTACTATGGAATTTTTATGTTATGTATTAATGAAATCATTTGCAGGTTCTCTGTATTATTTTTTTTAAAAAAATTCTTCTCATCAAAATATAACTTTGTGTTTTGATACCCATACACTGAGACAATAGTTTTTTGGATGCAGTGGCCTTTTAACCAGTATGGAGCCTTGTTTGTGAATATTGATGCGCATGTTTCGTTATTATTTTTAAAAATAAGATAGTTACAACCCGGAAATAGTCCTTACGTTATCCTTTTGTTTACAATGTTGCTAGAAAAATGTTTCAATTTAGATGAAACATGCAACAGGATGACAATACTTGTGCCTGTAAGGGTATAAGATCTTGTTTGTTTTGTGAAAATTTAGATACCCTTAAAAATAAAAGTCATGGTAGCTCCAGTGACATTCATGTAAGTTGTATCTTCTATTATCGTCCACCTACATGAGAATATAGCAGTATCGTTGTGTCGTTTATTATCGACGGTCGTCCATTATCCACGGCCGCGTATTAATACATTGTAGTTCTATGCACGTGCTTTTCTTGTTGACAAAAATGAAAATTAATGAACTTAATTTGGAATATATTACAAGGGAATAATTGAAATATTGTTTTTCATTTGATAAATTGGAGTTTTTTAAAGCATGGTACACTAAAATTCTGATTTTGTTAATTGAAATACAGCATGATATTTCAAAGCTAATAAAAGACGGTTGTCATGGGCAACACTCATGAATTTCCGTGAAATATGCAAATTTTATCCCCACGATGTACAGTGATAAGTTATTTTTTAAAAGACAAATAGATTTATTAGATTTATTTTTAAAAATAAAACGGCATATTTTTTAATGGTTGAACTTTATTTTATTCTTTTGTTACTGACAGCATGCTTCAGTTCAACAGTAGATATAAGAAAACACATGCAGTGAAATATTTCCCAGCAGGCACACGCCTTGAAATGTCGTTGATTTAGAGTTGAAAACAGGTCCTGACGTTGAAATGCACATTACCAACTACTAAATCTAAGTTAGTTTTCTGACATGAAAAAGTAGTCATATTTTGTCCAGAAATCATGGTGATTTTTGGTTGAAAAACTGACACTGACACAATTTCAACACTATTTCAAAGCTGGATTTCTGACTAGAAAAAGTAGTGATACTTCATAAAAAATCACCACTAAATCAAGTTAGGTTTTTCGACATGAAATCTTAGTCATGTTATTGAACAGAAAACAAGTTGAATATTGGGAAATGAATGACTGGTTGATTGAAAATTCATATTCTAGAGGGTGATATAGTGATTAAGTCTAACTAGAAAGAACTATTATTGCAATTGTTTTTGAATTTGTAAGTATTTGTAAAGCAAAGACTAAATTTTAAAGATTATAAAGATGATAAAGATTATGTGTGCATGTACTTGTACATTTTTATCCATTCTCCTTATTAATTAATTGATGCATCCAAATATAATTTTTATAATTTATAATTATATTTTGATTAATACAATTCCCAATAATTAAAAACAAACATTTTGAAGTCAAACTTATCTTAAATATAAAAAAGATAAATTCAAACTTATTCATCAAAACTTAGTAATTAGAATTTGTTTCTCAAAATTCTCCCATACACAAAGAACTAGTTTTCAGTTTGCAAGTTTACACTGAAAACTTCTCTATACAGAAAACCTAAGTTATAACATTTTATCACACAACAGTGAGGTTGGGGGGTTCCTGGTTTTTCTTATCTGTACCCTGCTACACAGAACACTGGACCTGTGACTAAAGTAATTAGATAACACAGCAGGGGTGGAGGTGGGGGCTTACCATTGCTCAATTGAATGCATGGTGTTTACTTCTTTGAGTCTGTTTTTTGTGGTCAGCACTGACAACTAATTAAGGTGGGGAGTAATGGGTGGAGTTCTAATAATGTGGCTATTCTTGTGTTTTTTTCTCAGTTTATATGCCAAAGTTGTATGAGACACAAGCATCTGAACTGAGCATTGTGGCTTTGCTACATGATTATAGCTTCTTTATAATTACAATATAATTATAGCCAACTTAATAAAACATTTAACAGAAACTGATTGGATAAAATGCTGAAGATATAAATAATGTCACAATTGTTTCTTTTTTACAAAGAAAAAAAAATGTTTTAACATTTTACACAAAGAATTTCAATTGAAGACATTGAATAATCTGGTCCTATTAAAAACATAAAAATGGATATCTAGTTCGATAATATGGATTTACATATCTTGAGCAATTATAATTATATTTGATGCAAAATTATGTATCATTACAATGTCATCAGAAATAGAATATTGAATATGCAATGATTCATGAATACATGCCATCTTGGAAAGAATTAATTACTTTGAGTTGTATCCGAAGTGTAAAATATGCATATGGATAGTTATTGTATAATATTATTAAGAAGCTATAATTATGACACACAAGCTATAATGATTCAAATAAATAAGACAATGTAAATAACCTGATTTTACCCATTCAACTCAACCCTATTTCATACATTGGATCCAACCAAAACCTGTTTGCAAAATCTACATGTATTTCAACCAGAATTCACACATAAATACAACCAGATTTCAACAGTTGGTTTCAACATGATTTCACTAGTTGGATCCAACCAAAAACAGTTTGCAAAATCTACACGTATTTCAACCTGATTTCACCCATTGAATTCAACCAGATTTCAACAGTTGGTTTCAACATGATTTCACTGGTTGGATCCAACCAAAAACGGTTTGCAAAATCTACACGTATTTCAACCTGATTTCACCCATTGAATTCAACCAGATTTCAACAGTTGGTTTCAACATGATTTCACCGGTTGGATCCAACTAAAAACAGTTTGCAAAATCTACACGTATTTCAGCCTGATTTCACCCATTGAATTCAACCAGATTTCAACAGTTGGTTTCAACATGATTTCACCGGTTGGATCCAACTAAAAACGGTTTGCAAAATCTACACGTATTTCAACCAGATTTCACCATTGGATTCAACCTGATTTCAAAGTTGTGTGCCTGCTGGGTTTGTTTTTGGATGTTATGATAAAAAGAAACCATGCCAAGGCTCATTAACATAAAATCATGTGCTTTGTCTTGACACAAAATAAAAGAAACAGCCTTCAAAACCAATTTTAAGATTAATGATGTAATAGTTTAAAAAAAAAATTATGTGCATACCTTCAAAAAGAATTATATTTGCCATGTTTATGATATAATTGCAACAATTATTGGGTTTGTTTGTTAAATTAATGATTTAAAGAGGATAAAGAGGAAAATAGTAAGTTAAGAATATATTTTGAATACCGTTAATATTGATTTTATTTTACCGTCGATAACAGACAACCATTTGTAAAATAAAAGTACTTTACCCACAGAAATCGAATCAAATAAAAACAAATAAAATAATTTAAAATATTTATCCTACTATACTTGTTCTTATCATATAAACAGCATATTTTTTTAATTTGAAGTTGAAATACCATAGGGATCGATGAAAGACACGAAAATGGATTAAAATGCGTAAGACCGTCGAAAACCGGCAACACAAGGATACAGTATGGTTGGTTTATGTTATTTCGACGGGAACTGGTCAGCACGGACCTCGGCCTCCGCCAAGACGGACCCATCTATAACAAACTCGGCCCCATTCACGTAGAAATTTAAATTAACATAGAAACTTTATTAATCGAGGTGCTTCCTAAAAGTTGGACAAAAGCAGCCACGTTAATTTTAATTGAGAAGAAATGAGGAGGGACAGATGGTCGGCAGTGATAGTCCAAGTGAAGAGGCGATGGGGGGGGGGGTGGGGTGGGGGGGGGGTGTCAGTGGAAGAGTAGTGGTGGTGTGAACCAATTCACACCCACCCTCAATTTTCTTGGAAGATTTATTATTTTTCATTGAGAAGATGTTTACCCCATCATAGATAATCATCTAATGGCTCATTTACATTTGTAATTTATTGTTTAAGTGTGATTGTTTTGGATAAATTTAGGGGTGGGCGTGAATTGGTACCCGGGCGTGAATTGGTCCGCCACCACTAGTTGGCCAGTGGCGATGGCTGAGATGTCTTTTTATTTGTAAAATATTGCAGGAAACTCCCGTCTCGAGCCTCATGTTTCCTCATTAAGCGTCCCGCAAGGGGCGCTTGTTTGTGTATGGGAGACCTTCAGGCTCCGCCGGCTCCGCATTTTGTTTTCCTTATAACTCTGTAACCGTTAGGCGGATGCTTTTCAAATTTGGCAGGTTTCGGCAGTAGCCTTGGGGGAATTTTTTTGAATATGGTGCAGTGACATTTCAACCCATCAGAGAGGTCACATGACCAAAAATGTCTTTTTTCGATGGGGAAGCTTGTCCGGATGATAACTTGAAAGGAATTTTATCAATTCACCTGAAACTTGGCAAATACATTCATTCTATTAAAATCTGGAAAGCATTAGATTTTGGCATTGATTGGTTTAAGAAATGGCCGAGTAATTAATGATTAATTAATCATTACGAAATTTTCCAAATAAGGAAAACACAAAAATGCTTATATCTCAAAAACCGTGCTAGATAGAGCGATTTCGACAAAAATTTTCACCCGCAGGGTACTTCTGCGGAGTAGTTATCCCAATTTTGAAAAAAAATTTGTCTCGCCAAAAATGGCGGCCATTTTGAATTTTCGAATTTTTCGCAAAAATTGCAAAACATGAAAATGCTTATATCTCGAAAACCGTACTAGATAGAGCGATTTCGGCGAAATTTTTGGCCCACAGGGTATCTCTGCAGAGTAGCCTTGCCTATTTGTCAAAAAAAATTTGTCTCGCCAAAAATGGCGGCCATTTTGAATTTTCGAAATTTTTCGCAAAAATTGCAAAACATAAAAATGCTAATATTTCGAAAACCGTGCTACATAGAGCGATTTCGACAAAATTTTTGATCTTCAGGGTATCTCTGCAGAGCAGCTATCCCAAAGAGCTTTCACTTGGTGAAGTTTCAGACCCATAGCTAATTGCTCACCTACTCAAAATGAGTAAATGCGAATTACCTCTAAAAGTATTGCAGATAGCCAATTTTTCTCCAATAACTCATTCACCTACTTTTGGAAGAGCTTTCACTTGGTGAAGTTTCAGACCCGTAGCTAATTACTCACCTACTCAAAATGAGTAAATGCTAATTATCTCAAAAACTATTGCGGATACCCAATTTTTATCAAATAACTTATTCATGTACTTTTGGGAGAGCTTTCACATGGTGAAGTTTCAGAGCCGTAGATAATTACTCACCTACTCAAAATGAGTAAATGCGAATTATCTCTAAAAGTATTGCAGATAGCCAATTTTTCTCAAATAACTCATTCACCTACTTTTGGGAGAGCTTTCACTCCGTGAAGTTTCAGACCCATAGCTAATTATTTACCTACTCAAAATGAGTAAATGCTAATTATCTGTAAAAGTATTGCGGATACCCAATTTTTCTCAAATAACTCATTCATCTACTTGTGGGAGAGCTTTCACATGGTGAAGTTTCAGACCCATAGCTAATTACTCACCTACTCAAAATGAGTAAATGCGAATTATCTGTAAAAGTATTGCAGATAGCCAATTTTTCTCAAGTAAATCATTCACCTACTTTTGGGAGAGCTTTCACCTATTGAAGTTTCAGACCCATAGCTAATTACTCCCCTACTCAAAATGAGTAAATGCGAATTATCTCTAAAAGTATTGCAGATAGCCAATTTTTCTCAAATAACTCATTCACCTACTTTTGGGAGAGCTTTCACTCTGTGAAGTTTCAGACCCATAGCTAATTACTCACCTACTCAAAATGAGTAAATGCGAATTATCTCTAAAAGTATTGCAGATAGCCAATTTTTCTCAAATAAATCATTCACCTACTTTTGGGAGAGCTTTCACTTGGTGAAGTTTCAGACCCATAGCTAATTACTCACCTACTCAAAATGAGTAAATGCGAATTATCTCTAAAAGTATTGCAGATAGCCAATTTTTCTCAAATAACTCATTCACCTACTTTTGGGAGAGCTTTCACTCGGTGAAGTTTCAGACCCATAGCTAATTACTCACCTACTCAAAATGAGTAAATGCGAATTATCTCTAAAAGTATTGCAGATAGCCAATTTTTCTCAAATAAATCATTCACCTAATTTTGGGAGAGCTTTCACTTGGTGAAGTTTCAGACCCATAGCTAATTATTCACCTACTCAAAATGAGTAAATGTGAATTATCTCGTAATAGTATTGCAGATAGCCAATTTTTTTCAAATAACTCATTCACCTACTTTTGGAAGAGCTTTCACACACGAAAATGAAAAATTGTGAATATCTCGGAAAAGCTATTTCTTCTCCTTTAATGCTCGGCGGGAGATACACACTGTGGCAGTGGTCTTGACAAAAATTTTTGTCTCCCCAAAAATGATGGCCATTTTGAATTTTCAAAGTTTTTGTAAAACACAAAAATGCTTATATCTCGAAAACCGTGCTATATGGAGGGAACTCGACAAAATTTTTGACCTGCTGGGTATCTCTGCAGAGTAGCCATGCCAATTTTCAAAATATTTTTGTCTCGCCAAATATAGCGGACATTTTTAATTTTTTAATTTTTTGCAAAACACAAAAATTCTTATATCTTGAAAACCGTGCTAGATAGAGCAGACTGCGTTGACTTTGGTTGCCACAACAGTATAAGGCTAGAAACGAAGCATTTTCTTAATACTTTAGCACTCACCTTTATATCCTTTTCGGGACGCTTTGTTTTTGCTATGCAAAAACATTATCTTTTTTTTTTGCGAGCGATCCTCTAGTTAACATATGATGTACAACTCCACGATGAGATCTCTGTCAGTTTATTCATATGTTTCCTCAATTAACTATTGGCAAGCGGCAATTAATGGCTTTCATGTGCCCCCCTTCCCCATTTCCCAGTTGGACAGGGACTCACCTGGGATTTGTTGATTGGTTGAATTGATGCATAACACAGCCCCTCCCCTTGCCTTAAATGGAGAAGTGGCAATTAGTTTGATTGACAAAGGTGTCAATTCAATTGATTGGCTGAATTAATGCATAACACAATCCCTCCCCTTACCCTGAGTGGAGAATATCATGTTTGTGTTTGTATTAATTAAAACAAATTTAGTTTAACATATATTTTTATTCATTGATTAACCCTTGGCTGTCATACAAGACATTGACTTTTTATTCTTGTGTGGTATATCTTCGTACCGAACTCTACATTACATATTTATGAGCCTCATTTGAAGTACACAGATGATACATTTTAAACAAATTCAGATGAACGATAAATCTTCAATGAGAACATTGTGGATACAAAGTTTTTTTATGCAACACATGAGTACATTTTAAACAGAACATCACATGGTAATTCCTTTGATTGACTGGCCTGAGGCCTATTAAAGCCCAAAGTCGAGGAGTGAAAGAGCATTTGAGAACCTTTATTCCAGCAGTTTATTTTATAAACCCACAGTGATCCTATCGTGCAGTTGTACACCCAAGAGTCAACTCATTAATTTATTAATGATATTGGGAAACATGAGGCATCAGGTGGGGCTTTCTAGCAATATTTTTAAAATAGGAGATCGCATTGTGGAGATGTACACCCAATAGCCAACTTAGTAATGTTATTGATGAAGCATGAGGCTTCAGATGGGGGGGGGGGGGGGGGGGGGGGGTTCTAACAACAATTTATAATAAATGTACATCCTGGCCATCACTTGCCTTGGACAAACGCTTTTGGCCAACTCCCCATCTTCATCGCCACTCCCCTCCTCCATCACCGCTTTGTCCAAGTACAATTCCAAGTTGGATAGAAGTCCAAGTTTTAGAATGTAGTACCATTCATCGATGAATTTTCAAGATTTCATTACCTTAGTATGATAGTATCATTCTCTTAAGTTTTTAAATGTGGATATTATTCAGCATCCTACTTCTCTGGTTATCTGCTGGATCACTGACTGTTGAAACGTTCTTTATGTTGTCTCTTCACTTAATATTCTCTGTCCTTGTACAACACTAACACAATTTTTCTTCAGAACTTCATTGTCCTTATTCGCAGTTTTGAACTCTACTTCTCACGATACTTGACAGAATCTTGCATCGTCACGACGACCTTCAACTTTTATATTGCTCCCTGCAAGTGGGTCATTCTAACGGCGAGATCGTCTCCACCTGTGATTCACCACAATATAATGATATGACTTAATCTTCAATGGAGAGTAAGAGTTATATGAACAAGGATGATTCTGTCAAATTCACTGGAACCTGGTTTTATAATCTATCCAAGTTTCACATAATATTACCCACTAAGTCCCATTTCCAGTAATATTAAAGACGTTAGAAAATAGAAATATCCTGATATGCAATAAAATTGGAAATAATCATAACACAAAACATGGTAGATGATTGTAATGTCGATATGCTCATTAAGTCGATCGGTCAGCATTGACATCTGCACTGCACATAGCAAACTTAATTTGAATGTGCAAATAAACCCCCTTTTCTGGAACATATTATACAAAATTCTCGTGCAATATGCTTCAAGCAGATATATTTTTATATTTTCTGAAATAAACACTAAATATTACCTCAATACAGAAATCAACCATTCAGTTTATTATAATACTGACATATAGAATTTGTGTACAAATTTTTGTTCGATAGATGTAATTGATCATCTTGTAACAAATCTTTCTTCTTGTTGATCCCAGTGAAAGTGGTAGTACTAGGTAATCAACTTAATGATCAATCAAATGACTAGGGATGGGTCGGTAGGTCTGGTATCTCGGTGTCGAGAACATTTTACTGAAATACCGCGATGAGATTTTACAACCGCCACTTCGCTTGTCAGCACATATAATTGAAGGAAAGGTCAAAATATTAGAAACATACCCAAAATCTGAAGAAATTATAAGCTTTGAGTCTGTGTCATTTGAGTCTGTTTCCTGCATTTTCAAACCCAAGTTTAAACTTTATGTTGAAAAAAAAAATCATAGAAGTCTTCCAGCAGTTTGTTAGTTTATTTGCTTTATTTTTCACCTTGGGCCCCTCCTTCAAGGTCAAACGAGGACAGTCAAACTTCAAAAGTGCTTATAATTCGCTTATAATTGGTCCTAGAGGTTTGCTGTCATAGAGTATACTGAAAATAACTTCAGAAATTTCATTCAACTTTTGCATGTATATGTAACTGGCCAATGGCCATAGGTAAGTGCCATACAATAAAGTGACCTTAAACTCCCAGTAATAACAGAATTATATTCACTTTAAGTTTGGTAATTTTTGAACAGTATTTCAAATTTTGTGCAATTCTAGGCATATTTTAGTTGTGGATGTAACAAACCGTGAACAAAACCTACAGGAAAAGATTCCCTTAAACTCCCTCACAGCTGCAAACTAACTTTGGGTTTAAAGTTGGGACAATTTTTTGGTGTTTGAAAGATATTTGATGTGCTAATTGAGACTTTATTCCTTGATATTCATCATGTACATATATCTCCACCAAAAATGGTCTCTTTTTTTAAGGCTATAGTAAATTCCTGATATTTCATAAACTTATGAGTTTAAGGCTGCATTACTTTTGTGTCACTAGCAGCTATGTTGGAGCACAAGTATGGTCAGTGTCGTTGTCACACTTCCTTTCCAGAGAGTATCTAAAAAATGGCATGATGGATTCAGTTCAAATATGGCATGTGCATGAAACTGGTCCACACGATGTGCTCTATTTTAAGGTGACCTTAAACTCCCAGTAGTAACATACTTATATTGAGGTTAGGGTTTTTCGTTTCCAGACAGTATCTCAAAAATCGGTAGATGGATTCAATTCAAATTTGCCATGTGGTTGTAACTGGTTTTCAAGGTGTGCCCTATTTTAAGGTGACCTTAAACTCGCACATATTAAAAAGTTATTTGTTGAGTTTACATTTTTTATTTTTCCATAGAGTACACTGAAATAACTTGAGAAATTTCATCCAAATTTTGCATGTGTATGCAACTGGCCATAGATAAGTGTCATACAATAAGGTGACCTTAAACTCCCAGTAATAACAGAATTATATTCACTTTAAGTTTGACAATTTTTGAACAGTATTTCAAATACTGTGCAATTCTATGCATGTTTCAGTTGTGGATGTAACAAACCTTGAACAGTACCTTCAGGAAAAGATTACCTTAAACTCCTTCCCTCAAACTAACATTGGCTTTAAGGTTGGGACAATTGTTTTGGTGTTTTGAAGATATTTGATGTGCTGAGATTTTTTCATCGATATTCATCATGTACATATATTTAGACAAAAAGAAAAATATCTCTTTTGTAAGGTTACAGTAAATTGCTGATATTTAGCAACAAGTGCTGCCATGGAAACACTTTTTTGGGTTTCTTGGACTTATAAATATTTTATGGTTCTCAGCTTTCCACACCCCTGCACAGACTGGAGCTGATTAGTTTTTCGGCACTCCTGGCAACAAGTGTTGTCATGGCAACACTTTTTTAATATCAGCTGACTTGTCCGTCAGCTGACATTATGTCGTCACTCTGTGGCATTTATGTACGTGTCTGCGTGAGTGACTTCTGCTCCAAAACTACAAGACCCAGAGACATGCTGTTGTTTTTAAAAGATACCTTATATATATTGAGGATGAAAAATTGTTCAAGGCATACAGATCTATTTGTTCATCTGTTTGCTAGAGCCATTACAAGTGAGGTACCCCCCACCCTAAGTGTAAACATTTTAGCACTTTATCACAATTTTCTCATTGACTATTGCAGGGACTTCTCTCATATCTTGCACATATGTACTAGGCCTCAAGTGTGTATCAGCCCTGGATCTTTCTTAATTTTTATGATTTTTTAAAATAATTTTGAATACATTAAAATTCCTGAAATCATGCACTAAAGCAATTATAACTTGAAAAGTATTGCATTTAGAGCATTTTGTTAAAATATGTTATTCAGCTACTTTTTCCGTAGCTATAACATGGCGAGTAACTTGGGAGTCTATCCCAATAGCTAAGTGAGTAATAGCTACTTTGTGACTTTTCAGTAACTTCCATAGTGAGTAAAATCACTTGTAACTTGAAAACAATTGCATTTAGAGAATTTCGTATAAATATGTTATTCACCTACTTTTGGATCAGCTATAACATTGTAAATTTGCAGACCTGTAGCTTATATCATAGCTGAGCAATAGCTATTTGAGGTCATCACTCGAGTAAATTAGTTATAACTTGAAAACTATTGCACTTACAGAAATTTATATAAACATGTTATTCAGCAACTCTTTAGTCAGCTATAACATAGTAAAATTGCAGACCTGTAGCTCATGGCATAGCTGAGTAATAGCTACATTTATGTTATCACTGTTGAGTAAATTGCTTGTAAATTGAAAACTGAACTGCATTTAGAGAATTTGGTTTAAATATTTTATTCATGTACTTTTGAATCAACTATAACATGGTGAACTTGCAGACCTGTAGCTCATGGCATAACTGAGCAATAGCTGTTTTCAGTTTCTCACTGTTGAATAAAACAGTTGTAACTTAAAAACTATTGCATTTAGAGTATTTTGTTTGAATACGTTGTTCACTTACTTTTCTGTCAGCTATAACATAGTGAACTTGCAGACCTGTAGCTCATTGCAGAGCCGAGCAATAGCTACTTTCAGAATATAGCTACTGGGCAAATCAGTTGTAACTTGAATAATTATGTCCACCCACTGGGGGGTGGACATATTATTTTTGCTTTTCCCGCCGTCTGCCGTCCGGCGTCCCACTTGGTTTCCAGACATTTTAGGCAACAGTTCTTATCCTATCTTAGGAGATAGAGCGATTTCGTCGAAATTTTCGACCCACAGGGTATCTAAGGAATGTACTCTTTGCAATTTTCAAAAAATTTTCCCCTCCCCAAAAATGGCGGCCATTTTGAATTTTTGCCAAAAATGGCAAAACACGAATTTGCTTCTACAGGGTATCTAAGGAATGTACTCTTTGCAATTTTCAAAAAAATGTCCCCTCCCCAAAAATGGCCGCCATTTTGAATTTTCGCCAAAAATGGCAAAACACGAATTTGCTTCTATCTCCTTAACCGTGCGAGATAGAGCGATTTTGTCGAAATTTTCGACCCACAGGGTATCTAAGGAATGTACTCTTTGCAATTTTCAAAAAATTTTCCCCTCCCCAAAAATGGCGGCCATTTTGAATTTTTGCCAAAAATGGCAAAACACGAATTTGCTTCTATCTCCTTAACCGTGCGAGATAGAGCGATTTCGTCGAAATTTTCGACCCACAGGGTATCTAAGGAATGTAATCTTTGCAATTTTCAAAAAAATGTCCCCTCCCCAAAAATGGCCGCCATTTTGAATTTTCGCCAAAAATGGCAAAACACGAATTTGCTTCTATCTCCTTAACCGTGCGAGATAGAGCGATTTCGTTGAAATTTTCGACCCACAGGGTATCTTAACGAATGTACTCTTTGCAATTTTCAAAAAATTTTCCCCTCCCCAAAAATGGCGGCCATTTTGAATTTTCAATTTTTTGCCAAAAATAGGAAAACAGAAATTTGCTTCTATCTTCTTAACCGTGCAAGATAGAGTGATTTCGTCAAAATTTTCGACCCAACCAATGCAAAAAGGCATGAAGCTGAAATAATTTACCTGTACACTGATAAATATTTAACCATCATTGATATATTTCACAAATGAAACAGGGTCTTGTAAGACTACTGTGCAATTCTGCCAAAAGGTTCATGGGGTGGACATTACACATGATAATGTGTGTTCTTCTATGCTATCCTGTTCCTATTCATATGTCGCAGCTACTATCAACAGGGTGTCCTATTTCTAGTATTACATTTAGAGTATCTTGTTAAAATATGTTATTCTTCTAATTTTTGGTCAGCTATAACATACAAAAATTGCAGACCTGTAGCTCATTACATAGCTGAGAAATAGCTACTCTGAGGTTCTCACTGTTGATTAAATCAGTTGTAACTTGAAAACTATTGCATTTAGAGAATTTTGTTTAAATATGTTATTCGCCTACTTATGGGTCAGCTATATCATAGTGAAATTGTAGACCTGTAGCTCATGGCATTGTTGAGCAATAGCTACTTTCAGGTTCTCACTGTTTAGTAAATGAGTTGTAACTTGAAAACTATTGCATTTAGAGAATTTTGTTTAAATATGTTATTCACTTACTTATGGGTCACCTGTAACATTGTGAAATTGCAGGCCTGTAGCTCATTGTATAGCTGAGCAATAGCTACTTTCAGGTTTTCACTGTTGAGTAAATCAATTGTAACTTGAAAGTTATTGCATTTAGAGATTTTCCTTTAAATAAGTTATTTATCTTCTTTTGGGTCAGCTATAACATAGTAAAATGGGACCTGTAGCCCATTGCATAGCTGAGAAAAAGTACTTTAAGATTCTTACTGTTGAGGAAATTAGTTGCAACTTGAAATCTATTGCATGTACAGTATTTTCTTTAAATATGTTTTTCACCAACTTCTTACATCTTTAGAGTTAACTTTGTACTTTACTTCTGAATACCATTTGCAGGGCACAACTTTTGTGTCCTTTTCTTCATTCACTTCTACTCTGAAACTCAAAACGCACAGTCAGCTGACACAGAGTCCGTTCATGGGCACTGATTGCTTGTTTGTTTCTTGGGCTTAAAAGTCTTTCTCAGCGTTCTTTACACTCCAAACCACTGCATAGATTGGTGCTGATTTGAAAACTTTTGTTGTAATTTTAATTTTTATTAGATAAATACTCTTTCCTTTCTGACCATAGCTATATGTGGGTGCCATCCAACTCACTGGCCAACGTTGAGAAACGTTTTAAGGTACCTTAAGAGGCCAGTGAGTGAGTGTGAACTAGCATGTCCCCCTAGTGGTCATGTGACCATGCTAGTAAACAATCTTCATTATTTTTGTTGCAGAAAATACTCCCCTAGTACTGAATCTGCGGGGAGGTAGGGGGGGGGGACTATCCTGGTCAGGAAATGGTAAGTATTTATCTAATAAAAATTAAAATTACAACAAAATTTTTCAATTTTATTGCGAAAAATACACTTACCATTTCCTGACCATAGCTGAATGCAGCCTTCATGGAAGGAGGGCAGTACTAGAATTTAAATACCCAGTACACCACTCTGCACAGCTATCATACAAAGCACAATCCTATAGGCATTCAGATCCAAACTCACCTCTCAGATGAGGCAATGGAACTGTTAAGCACTACGAAACAACACAGCCTTGTTGTTGTTGTAGGAAGGAAGGAATTATTGCAGAGACCCACTACCTAGCCTACAATATATAAATTTCCAACAAACACCACATACCATACAGATTCTCTAAATCCTAGTATGTAGTTGCAGTTCTGACAATGCTGATACTTATTGCCACAGTTGAATGTTGCATATAGACAAAGATCCAACACCAACACGTGACCCAAAACTTAGAAGTGTTAACAGCATATTCTATAATTCATTCCAAGTCTGAATGAAGTTAACAATGCTGCCTAATTCTAATACAGCCAGTACGAGAGACATACGTATGCAAATGCATACCAAAGTATCAATATAAGTATGACACATATACTTATAAAATAACAAACTGTAGGAACCAATTTTAAAGTCTGACCACAAGCAAACCAAGCACTTGAGACAGAAAATTGGTAAAAATGTTATGGTTTCCAGTAACATGTATCTAAACACTATGTTAAAAGCTAAAGATGCACTCATTCTTGCTTTGACCGGCTACTGTTGAGAGTCAGAAGATGGCTTCTCCTCAGTCAAAAGGATAGTCTGCCTAAAGCAAGATGAGATAGTTGACGTGAAAATATCTGCTGTAAATAAATCCCTAAATAAAAGTATTTCAAAAACTTCACAAGACAAAGAGATCTGTCTTGGGTAAAACTGCTGTCCCAATGATTGAGAGCTGGCATATCGACCGGCTTAACTGAAATAGGCCCATCCAAAGCCATCTGATTCTTAGCTAATAAATGGCCAGAGCCACTTGTGAGCAATACTCCTTTCAAGCAAGGGAAGACAATGCTAACAAGAATTACCCATCTTCCTTTGCCTGATGCCAAAGTCAAAAGAAAGACTGTCTTGAAAGTTAATAACCTCCAAGAAATCTTCCCAAAAGACTCAAAAGGCTGTCTGGTGAGACCAAATACGACCAGAGACCAAAGGCAAAGAAGGCTTAAACCTATTGGCTCCAGGATTGTCTCTATAAAAACATGTCAACAATCTATACAGCTCAACAGTTCTAGAGACTTATTCCCCTTCAAGCAAAGCAATCTGCAATTGTTATTCTGTAACCAGCAATAGTAGATGGCTTAAGATTCTTTTCCTTAAAGAAATAATTAAGGAAATTTGCTACATCTATAAAAGTATAATCTGAGATGTTCACCACACAGAAGCCTCAGAAGTAGGTTTGTGGATAGATCTACCAGGTCCCACAACCAAGACATCCACCATGACAATCATGATTCAATCATGGTGAATCTGCACCTGAAGGTGGTCATCTTAAATCACCTAAAGAATCCTTGGCCACCCTGGTGCAATCATGATTCTGCACCTGTAGGTGATCAACTTGAATCACCTGAGGTATGAGAGCCACTGGAACAAACACAAAGCTGTCCAGACCCTCCCAAGAAATGTGTAATGCATCTGTTCTCCAAGCCCCACAGACTAGGAAAGGAGACACATACCCTGGAAGCATAAGATCCAAATTGTTGGATACTAATGGCAGATTGATTGAACACACCTACAAGGGAAGCCTTAAAAAGAATTTTTGTGATCCCAACTAAGACATCCCTAGCCACTCTGATGCAATCATGATGATTCTGCACCTATATCTTTGAGCCTCCTTAATAGCTGCAAAAAGAATTTTCTTGCCTTTCCTGAGATCTTTATCTTATCAAGATAATATCCCAAGGTTCTCAGTGGACAAAGAGACTTATCTTGCACCAAAGAAGGATCTAATGTAGGTTTCAAAGCAGGAATGACCACAGGATGAAACCCTCAGAATGCATCACCTGAAGAATCAAAGCCACAGGACCAAACAAACTGTCCAGTTCATCCCAAGAGATGTTGACAAAGGCCATACCTTGGAAGCCTGTGGTTCAACTCGTTGCAAAACAAATCCATCATTGGTAGATGCTATCAATGACCGATTTGAGTGAACACCTGATTCAGAACAGATGATTCAAAACTCATTCAAAACTTGTTCAATTTGAATCATCCTGTCTCTTATGAACAAGGAATCTGCTAGAACATTTGGATTCCCTGGGAAGTGATCTGTCCAAATCTGAACCCCCCCTGGCATTCGTCCAAGGTATGATTCTTCAGATAAGGGCACACATTCCTGAAAGTGGGCACCTCCCTGCTTGTTCAGATAGGAAACCACTGATGAACTGTCTGTGGAAATCAAGTTTTAGAATCCGAATCTGACTTCGGAAAGATTCTAAAGCTAGCAACACTGCTAATGTGGAGTCTTGACTCCTCATGATACCACAAACCACTGGCTGTTTGATGCCATAATTGGGCATCCCAACCCTAAAGAAAACATCTAAGAACAGAAGGAGATTGTGCTCCTCCTGATGAAGTAGAGGGCCCTCCTTCAAACTTGAAAAGTTGATCCACCACTGAAGATGATCCCTGAGAACAGAAAACTGGGATATCACAAGACTGAAGATATCCTTTGGACATTATCAGAAAGCCTTGGGGTCACCTGACAAACAAATGACCCAATGGTACTGTCTTCTCCTATGAAGCCATGCTGCCAACCCAAGACATGGCTTCCTTAGAAACCATTAACTCAAGAAATTGCTTTGCATACCATACCATAGGGTCGAATCTGCAATCCAAATTAAAAACCCTGGAGCTGGAACTTAATCTGATCTAATAAATCATGATCCAACTCTGGTTTTATGTTCCAAATGTACTTTAGACAAGATGAACCTTTTTTTTTTTGTATGTATGTACCAAATGTATATAAAGTGGTGACACCCAATGCCTTCTACTACAGCCATCAGGTTCACTATCCTTTGATACCAGCAGAGTCGAAAATAAACCATTTCAAAGAGCAAGGCAATGAAATGTCTATATACTGGTAAAACATGATGCGTTCTTATAGATCCCACAGTTTCACCATGTACTGACATAGCGAACAGGCAGAGAACTGGTGTGATCTGTCATCAACACTGAAGTGAAGATAAAAATTCGCGTGAATCTGGCTACAAAAGAATGCCACTGTAAGGAAAGGGACAAATACCTCCATTCACTTACTAGAAACAAAAGGAAATATCCCAATATTGAGAAATTAAGGTACATGTAAAGACCTGTTTAACTGACCTCGACTATTGGTGGTAGCCATCTCTTCCCAGCTTATGACAACCGATAAACTGTAAAATTGCAGCGATATCACCATCTTACTGGTGTTATCGCCCATTTGTCGATCATTTCATAAACAGCTTCTATCAAACTGTTGTCTCTCGCATTTTTTTTTTTAACCTCAAAACCCATGTCCCCAACTGCTTCCTGCATATGGATCAGAACTACTTCCTGCTACTGTCGCTTCCGTGAAAAATAAGGATGAAAATAGTCCTGTTACTATCTGAACAAGTAAGGAATTGTATATCTGCGAAAACTGGACATACATTCCTTCTAAAAGATTACTCCATTAAAACATTACTAACTTATATTACTTCAAATTCCCCTAAGTCTATCTGAGGAACAGAGTAAGTGGAAGAATTGTCATAAAAGGGACAAAAGTATATGTTGTAGGGCCTTTCAGGACGTTTCCAGTCATATGTCAGAGTAAGTCCTTCCTAACATAAGAATCCCAATACACATGAGATTACAAAATGAAGTTTTTCGGGCATCTGACATGTGTCCACCAAGAAAAAACTTCATTAACGGTGAAAAATCCACTCCTTATCCCACTAAAAATATTTTAAGAGATAAGTTAGAGCAATGAAAGACCTGTAACACTCCTGGTGAGCAAAAAATTGAAGAACTGGGCAAGCACTTCCCAACAAAAAAATCCAGGATCTTTGAGGACTGTAAGTGCAAATACTCTGGTGACAAACCAAGAAATTACTGATACTCTATGATATGCAGTAATCCTTAGATCCTTGAAGAAGTCCTGGAAGAGGTCCCGCCAGACAACTTCCAAAAATTCTTATCCAAGATTTGACATGCTCTCTAGCTGCTGCAAAAACCCAGAGAACCTGTACTGCTGAATAAAAAACTGACAATGGGTACTAGATTAAGTGTACCGGTGCCAGTTCCCAGCAGAAACCAGTAAAAATCCACAGAATGAAAAGCCAATTGGTGAGATAAATCACAACTCCGGTCGTCTGTCAACCCGATTCCAGACATTTGAGGAGGTATGGAAACTCGATTGTCTTAGGATGACGTCATGCAGGTATTTTCCTCCGTGAAAAGTTCCGACTGAACCTCACCGGAGGAATTAAACGGTGTAGAAGCTCAACTCTGCATCCGGAACTTGTCCACTCTAATTCTAATTCTATTCTAATAGCACTTAATCTCTGTCAAAAGACAGATTCTAAGGCGCATCGCACAAAAACATTGTTCAATATTCAAAAACCAGAGACATTGCAGGGCTCAGCACCGTGGAGAAAGCAGAAGGAGATTGGAAATTTAGGGTGGGTATGCTTTTCCAAAGAGGTATGACTTCAACTTAGACCTGAAAGAGGCAAGTGAGTTTGCAGAGCGGACCTCATCAGGAAGGTCATTCCAAATCATAGGTGCGTCATACGCAAAACTGAGTCCAAAATGTTTTCGAGACTTGAAAACTGAAGCAAAGTGGGGAACCTCAAGAAATATGCCATCAGATTGACGTGTGTTATATGCACTTTGTCTGGGAATCAGGAAGGGTTCAAAGTATTTGGGGATACCACTGTGTAGGAACTTATATACCAGCATGGCAGTCTTAAAGATAGAACGGTACTTAATCGGCAACCAATGTAGTGCTTTTCTAACTGGAGTGATGTGTGAGTACTTGGTGGTGTTCTGGCAAGTCTATTCTGAACACATTGAAGTTTGCGCAGATCTAGAACTGAGAGACCTCTGAACAGAGAGTTACAGTAATCAAGTCGACTTCTGACCAGAGCATTGGCAGCCATAAGAGCCGCTTCATGTGTCAGATGTCCTCGGAGTCGCTTAAGATCCCGGACCTGAGCAAAACAAGCCTTGCAGACCTTCATAACATGGCAAGAGAATGAGAAATCTGAATCAAACCAGACACCAAGGTTCCTAACTGCATCTATTGGTGATATAAGATTACCAAGTATGTTGACCGGGAAGGACTGATTAAGTTTTTCGCGCTGAGACTTTGAGCCAAACACAATGAATTCGGTCTTATCAGGATTTAGCTTGAGCTTATTTGTACAGAGCCATCTATTTACATCTCCAAGGCAGTGTGACAGCTTATCAAGGGCCGAGGCAACATTTTTATGTGTGAGATGTACATACAATTGTGTGTCATCAGCGTAGAACTGGAAACTAATACCAGGATGATTCAGTATGACTTTACTCAGTGGAGTAGTATAGAGTGAAAAAAGGATTGGCCCCAGGACAGAGCCTTGAGGCACACCATACAACAACTTTTTGGCATCAGATAAAATTGACCCAATCTTAATGCACTGAACACGGTCTGAGAGATAAGACTTAAACCAATCGAGGACAACCCCGCTCACACCAAACCAGGAGCTAAGAGAATTAAGTAGCGTATCATGATCAATAGTATCAAACGCTGCTGATTGATCCAAGAGAACGACAGCAGTAGCCTCACCTTTAGCAAAAGCCAAATGAACATCATTCTTAATTGAGAGCAATGCAGATTCAGTTGAGTGACCCAGTTTATAGGCAGATTGCCTGACATTCTCTAGTCCGTTCAAACTGACATGGTCATTCAATTGAGAAGCAACAACACGTTCAACAAGTTTGGATATGAAGCCCAACCCAGAAACAGGTCTGTAGTTTTTTAAGTCATTGGGTGGTAGTGATGACTTTTTAATCAATGGGGTTACAATAGCCTTCTTGAACTCATCAGGTACAACACCTTCTGACAATGAGCAGTTAACAAGCCTGGTGATAGAGGGCAGTAAAATATCAATACATTCCTTAACATGAAATGTAGGCCATGGATCTAACAAACAAGATTTAGTGGGTGACTTCATGATAATTTTTTAATTTCCTCTTGAGAAACTTGTTTAAAGCAGCTGAAATTGGGTACATCAGGTGGGGGAGGCAGAGTGAGAGAGTCAATAGAGGAAAATGAGTTTCTGATTTTAGCTATTTTGTCACTGAAGAAAGTGACAAACCAGTCAGCAAGACCTTTCTTAGATTCATGAGAAGGGAGTACTGCTTCAGGACTATAGTGCAGTGCAGAACGCAAGACCTGCCATAGCTTCTTGGAGTCGTTAGCATTTTCTCTGACCAGGTTTCTGAAGTAAATTGCCTTATCTTTGTTGACCAGTGAATTGCACCGGGCAATCTGTCTTCGAAGTCTAGCTCGATTATAGGCAGATTTATCTTTACGCCAGATTCGTTCCAGCTGTCGCCTGATGGTTTTTGCCAGCCGGTAAGTCAGATAGCCAACCAGTAGCTTGCTTAGTAAAAGTACGAGTAACCAATGGTGCATGCTTGTCGAGCAATTTGCTCAAATCATCTAAGTATTGTTCACACAAACCACTGACTGTATCACCAGGGCATTTTACGAATGCACTATTTCCCAAATCCTTACGGAAACTATCCATGTCAATTTTATGATACCTCCTAAAGGTGACAACTTTTGCCTTATGTGAAGGAGGATTAACTGAATCAAGCTGAGCAAGGACAAGAGCATGTTCAGAAATAAATTCAGCAACTCGTACATTGGAGATGACACTGGCATCAGTAGGAGTGAGAATAAGGTCTAGGATATGACCATGAAGATGGGTAGCCGTTTGAACATTTTGTGTTATATTGAAGAAGTATCCACATGAATATTGAA
Organism: Sabellastarte sp. h YS-2021; assembly: GCA_964017235.1. Taxonomy (NCBI): domain Eukaryota; kingdom Metazoa; phylum Annelida; class Polychaeta; order Sabellida; family Sabellidae; genus Sabellastarte; species Sabellastarte sp. h YS-2021. Next base: position 35,165,549 of record OZ024933.1, read on the forward strand.
ATCCCCACAAATTAGGAATGAGGGAGAAACTGAAGATAAGTATTCTAAAAGATTGAGAAATTGGTCCAGGAAACTTTCAGAGCATGAGCCAGGTGGACAATAAACACAAGTCAACACAAGCAGTTGAGCCGCAGACCCAATTGCAATGCTAATATTATCAAAGGAACTGAAAGTAGGTGTATCCACAGATCTAAACTGTATAGCTGTGGATCTAAACTGTTTAGATCCACAGATCTAAACTGTAGCATCCAAGAAAAAACTATGATGTCTGCCCCCATAGGGAATTCCATCCGGTGACCCATTCGGCAGAGAATGATGTGGTAAGATCTTTACTGCCAAACACCTGGCTATAAGAACCCGACGTGTGATAAGCTTATTTGTGACAATCGAATTGCCTCCATGCCTTCCTTTGTCGCCTAGCAACATGTAAACTGTCCCTGCCAGAGCTAATATGACTGCCGACAGTTTCAGAGTTAAAAATGAAGTAAATCTTCAACCAAGTGGAAATACCATAAAAAATAAAAAGAACTCGTCCCATTCTGAAGTAACACGAGATTTGTGAAGAAAAACATACATTCTGAGCAGAAGAAGGTCTTCATCCAAAGACAAAACATCCCTGCCGCCATGTTACAAATAGTGGTCATCAATCCGTGAAAAAATGTCCACAAAAGCACTTTTCCTCTGTGCTTTTTAATCTTAATTTTTGTCCTGAGAAGGCATTGTCAACACAGATGTCTTACAACAGAACTCAGATCCACAAGAAGTCTAAAAAACTCAATAAATATCCGAATTGAAAATAAACATCCACACTCTAGGATGGCCAACAAAAATAATGAAGATTGTTTACTAGCGTGGTCACATGACCGCTAGGGGGACATGCTAGTTCACACTCACTCACTGGCCTCTTAAGGTACCTTAAAACGTTTCTCAACGTTGGCCAGTGAGTTGGATGGCACCAACATATAGCTATGGTCAGGAAATGGTAAGTGTATTTTTCGCAATAAAATAGCTTTTCAATGATGCCTGGCAACACATTTTTTGTTTCGTGGACTTATAAATATTTTTATGGGTTCTTTGCTTTCCATACCCCTGCACAGACTGGAGCTGATTAGCTTTTCGGCAACACCTGGCAACAACTGTTGCTATGGCAACACTTTTTTATGTTTATTGGGTTTAAAAATTTTTCTTGGGTATCTTTGCATTCCAAACCCTTGCACAGATTTCAGCTGATTAGTTTTTCGGAAACACCTGGCAACAAGTGTTGCTATGGCAACACTTTTTATGTCAGCTGACTTGTCAGTCAGCTGACATTATGTCGTCAATCTGCGGCGTTGGCGTACTTGTCCATGTGAACAACTTCTCCAAAACTACAAGGCCTAGAGACATGCTTTTTATTTCATAAAAATGTAAATATATTATACCATATGAAAACACTTGGGTAAGCGTGGCTTGGCGTTCGGTGACCGCCACATACACCGTACATAGAATTTAAAATATGAGGGGAGACCCTCTTTAAACCTATATACTTGCTACCTTTGACCCCTGGTGACCTAATTCACTCTGCCATGTGCAGTAATACAGAAATAGTTCATTCTTTTTGTGGCGGTTGTAGTGTCAACTGGCGTTTTTGCTATCTCACTAAGACCTGCATTTACACGTTTTTCAAGCTCTGTAAGTACACTTAAGCTGTTTTATTCACTTTTCCTCCATTTTATTTACCTTTTACTTCAATTTCTGGTGAATTTATTGTATACTTTGGGCAATATTTTACGTATTTCTTCATAATTCGTATTATCGCTCATCTGGTCACGTGGTGTTAGAATGTCGGATTGCCTTTGGAGATATTCATTTCCTTTGTAAATTAATTCTTTTTATGCACTTCTACAGGCATTTTAATTTACGGTTTTCCTTCATTCTTTCAACGAAATTCTTCGTTTCTCCACATATTTTGACCGTATTGACTGTGCATTGTTTTTCACGTAGTTACTGATTTGGTATTATCGCTCATCGGGTCACGTGGTGTCAGACTGTTGGATTTCCTTTGGAAATATTCATTTCCGCGGTGACTTAATTCTTTTATTCACTTATACAGGCATTATAATTCACCTTTTACGGTTTTCCTTCTTTCTTTTTACGAAATTCTTCGTTTCACCACGTAGTTTCACCTTATATTTGAGCTTTTTACGAATCATTCACAAGGTCACGTGATGATGACGTCACATCCAAAATGGAGGTCAACCGATCAGTTGTCAGAAAATATTCATTTTCATAGTGATTACAGCATCTCCAGGTTTGTTTATACATTCCTTCTACATATTTCTTTGAATATTATTATGTCAGAGCATAATGTGTAATAATTTCAATTGTTAACGCACTTTTCATAGCGTAACATTACGTTATCTACTACCTACCATTCACGGTTCTTTACTTGTACAGGCCCTTTCATTTGACATTTCTGGAATTCGGATCCTGGTTTCAGTGTTTTGGGGTTCAATTCTGAGCCTAGGGTCTCCATTTTTAGCCTTTCTCCACCTTCAATTTTGGAGGTTGGGGGGTTTACGGCTTCTGGGGAGGACTTTGTCTTCCACCTTTTGGAGATCCATTTCACTGTTACTGGTTTCCTACATTCCAATTTTATGTCAATTGGTCATTTGGTTTCTCAGCCCATTTTTAGTCCTTTGGCCTCTTTTGTGCCTCAGGCTTCAGTCTAATCAGACTGTTTTACTGGGATTACCTTCTCAAGACCATCCATGTTCAGGGTCCCTTAGAAGAGTTTATCAGTTGAATCCAACTGATTTTGCTACTTCCTTAACACTACTCCATTCATTTTCTAAATCTAGAAAAAATTTTGTTTGGGGTTTGGTGGAAATCTTCTGTTACTCAACAGCTATTGTGTTTTCACCATTTTTTAGATCTGACAATCAATGGGCACATTTCCCTTTTGGGTATGTTGGGGGTTCCTCTGTCTACAGTTTACCTTTAGGCAGACTTCAGGAACCCTATTCCAACTTTTTGGTGCCAGTCTGTTGGACTATATGGGTGCTTAGGACTTCATTCTTTAATCTTCTCCACAGAAGATTTTCAAGCTTCCTGTCTAACAGAATTAGGGAATAAATTTTACTGCTCTTTCCTTTTGATCAGTCTTATTTTTCTCTAAGTCAACCACCTTTCCCAGGCTTAGAAGTTCCTTCATGAGGCCAGATACTTTCTTTCTGTCACTCATTCATTTTGGGACCTTCTTATTCTAAGTTTTGTAGGTTGGGTAATTACCCAATTTTCCTTCTAAAACTTAGTTTTGCCAGGTACAAATCCTCTTCAGAGGGTTTTTTTGGGTTGACTTGCTCAGGTTTCCGGACCTGGGATCTAGCATGATGGGGTTCTTAAGACCTTCTCTTCCCTAGGTAGAGTTCCTCTGCTATTAGGGGAGATCTGAGATGGACCTTAGGGTCCTTATTTCTGTGGGATTTTTTCCTTCAGTCCTGTTTTGTTGATCATTTATTCAAGTTGATTGACAAGGCAATACTTTCTCAGTGGTCTTTTTCATCCACCATTCTTTGGACATCTGTTCAATGGGTCTTCTAGCTCCATTTTAGCTGGTTGATCTATGGCCCTTTTTCAGCCATCTTTGCACTTTGTTTTGAGAGATTTCTTTATCCATTTCCCTCACTTGTGCTTAGTCACTTGGTAGGGTAAATTGGTCCTTTTTTGGTCTTATGCTGTTTCTTGTGGTGTCTCTCTTGGGAGACCATTTCTTCTCACATATAACAGTATAAGCAGAAGCTTTCCATGTGGCCCTTACTCAAGGTGCCTCTTTTAAGCTATCTGCATTAGCCTCTTGAGGCACACCAATTAAGACCTTTTTTCCTCCCATCCAGGGAGTTTTCTCTCTAACTTAGTGCTTTTACGATGTGGTTCCTTTCCAGGTTCCAACATTCTGATGGTGGAATGCCTTCCAGAGGTAGAGGCGCAGCCTCAACCTCTATTATGGTGTCCTTCAGGAGATAAGAGTGTTGTTTTACTCAAATTTTCACTCTTTAACTTCCAGATCCCTCCATTTGCCAGTGGGAGGTCAACTGATTCCAGTGGTCTCTCAGATTCCACTTTCCAGATTCTTTCAGCTCTTCTCCAGAGAAGAATGCTGTTCTTTGTCATTCAGTCTCACACTGTCTGTTCACATGAGCAGTTCAAGTATCATGAGCTCCTGTTTTCCTGATTTTTCAGGTCATTATCCTTGACAAAGTTATACTGGAAACCACAATTAGATTTATATCTTTTCCTGGTTTTCCAGACTATCAGGATGCAACTTATCAGTTGATCATTTTCTCAATTGGCTAGTGGACCACTTCTCTTCCTCAATTTGCCTCCTTTCTCTCCTTTGCTTCCTTTGGTTCACTCTTGCTCATAGTTTTGCTTTTGAGCAAGGTGTACCACTTTGTGGCAATGCCTTTTGGTCTAGCCACTAGCCTTTCAGGATTTACTTCCTTAGTCAAGGAATTAAGGAAAGTTGGCTTTGAGGTTGGGCATCTCAGTGCACATGTCACTACAAATTGGCTCATTAGAGCCAATAGTTGTCAGAGGCTCATTTACCAACTCTATTAGAGTTGATTTTGGGCTTCCACTTGGAAGCCGCTTCTTCAAGGTCCCTGCACATGACACTTCTTCTGTGTCATCTCAGGACACTTGATTTTCCTTCTCAAAGGTGCTCTGGATTTGCCATTTTCTTGATCCTTCTATGAAGGTTCATTCAAGATGGTACTATCCTGGGAACTATGTCTTTGCATCCCTCCCTTTAATTCCCTAGTTTTTACATCTACTTTCATGGATGTTTCACTGCAGGGTTTGGGAGTTCTTTGTGCTCTGTGGACCACCTAAGGTCTATTTTTGATGTAGCAGTCCAGTCTGTGCATCAGTTCTAGAGCTCATAGCTGTCCTTTTTGCTCAGACATTTGTTCCTGTATTATCCTTTCATCAAAGGATCATCCTTTCAGCCTCAAACAACTCAGATGTCTTGTTCTCAAGACATTTGTTCCTCATTTGTCCTTTCTTTAAGGGATTCTTCAGATAGTCCAGGTAACACTGTTGTCTGGGCTTTCTTTATATCAAGACAGCTTCCACTCTTGGGACATGTGTATTTTGGCATTTTTTGCCATTATTTTTACAAGAACAAGTCTGTTCTTCCTCCTCATGTTCCAGGGGCATGAATCCTTGGCAGACCATCTCTGGAGGTCTTTTCTCACCTTTCATATAAGGTGGCCCTTCAATTCTTGGATCTTCAGATGGTAGTCTCAGACTTCTCATCTTATTTAGATCTCTTTTGCCATGTGATTCAATCACAAGCTGCTCTTACATGTGCCTCCTGTGCTAGATCCTTAGGCTCTGGCAACTGATGCCCTGGAGTGTTTTGGTCCAGAGTACTTGTTTTACTCCTTCCCTCCTTCAGCTCCTTGTCCTCTATGGCCATGAAGTTAATCAACTTTCAGAGCTGTACCAATTTTCTTGTAGTCTTCCTTGGCAAGTGCCAAATTTTTGGCCTCAAGATCTCCTTTAAGAAAGCCATTGGCTCTTCCTCTTATTCTTCTATAACAATCTTATCTAGAGTTTTGTTATTTATTTTTATGGAGTTCCTTTCTTCAAGCTTTCTGGCTGAAGTCTCCTTTAAGAAGAATCTTCACAGGAGGGGTCTTGGAGGATTTTTATCCTCCATAACTGTCTATGAAGCAATGTGGAACTGCTTCAAAAACTTGTGAGAAACATGGCCACTCTGCCATGCTTCAACTGTCCCATTTATTGCTGTTTGTTCCTTTTAAGGAATTATCTTTCAGACAATAGGGATACAGGTCAGCTCTCTCCAGGTACTACTTGGAGTTGGGTTCTTATAGGGAGCTTGGAAGTCTCTTTTAGAGCTTCTTTAAGTCCACAGTAAGGGTAGTCGTCGCCTACCTTTTGGTACTTAAACCTTGGTTCTGCAGGCTCTTACCAAGGCTCCTCTTGAACCCTTTTCATTTGCTGAGCCAAGTTTTTCACATTTTAGACAGTCTTTCTTACTCCCTTTCTTTGGGAAGGAGAAGGAGTGATTTTGATTCCTTTATTTAAAGGGTTTCTCTCACTCTTTAGGGATGGCCTAAGTCATCCTTAAGTCAGATCTTACTTTCCTGGCTTAAGCCAGTTATCTTCAGAAGGCTCTTCCTGCTTTGACTTTTTGTCTTTGGTCAGGATGACTTAGAAGACCTCTCTTTTTTACAGTCAGATTCCTAAGATACTTTCTATCTAGCTATTCTGACTTAAAAGGATTTCTTCTTGGTCTTTCTTCTGAAGTCCAAGAGGGTGATATTGCTGCTCAGACAATATCTTTTTGGATAGCACTTTATCCTCTATTCCCTCAATCTCTGTTCCACAGAGAATGCATCTCTTCATGGTGTCAGGGCTCACCATTTCTCTCTCTTCTACTTAAATTCCTCAATTTAAGTCCATCTGAAACTTTTAGTTTCAGAAAAAGGGGGGGTGGCATTTCCCTTTTAGGGAATCTATTCTTCATCTCTATTTTCAGAACCGTGCTTCTTAGTGCCTCTGAGCATGTTCCTATTCTGAGCACAGGGCATACTTATGCCTTCTCCTTTGAGCTGACCTAATAGGGTGTAGACAGCAGTGCTGAAGTTAGTGCAGTGGTTAATGCTACTCAACTCACTCGAGTTATTGCTTCAGCACAGAGGTTTTGGGTTCAATTGCATTGCACTAGGAAGTATCCTTTTGTAGCAATTTAACCTTAGGGTGGTTTTCCTCAGTCTGTCTTTTTCCCACCATCCTTCCATGTGGGCATTCAACCCAAGTGTTTTCATATGGTATAGTATATTTACATTCTTATGAAATAAAATTTCATATTTTTAAATGTAAAATGCATTTTTATGAATAAAAATGTATATACTTACCATATGAAAACAGCAAATCACCCTCCCGCCTGCCCCGCTTTTAAAGACCTTTTTCCAGCATTTATGTTTATTCACAAAAAGAATGAACTATTTCTGTATTACTGCGCATGGCAGAGTGAATTAGGTCACCAGGGGTCAAAGGTAGCAAGTATATAGGTTTAAAGAGGGTCTCCCCTCATATTTTAAATTCTATGTACGGTGTATGTGGCGGTCACCGAACGCCAAGCCACGCTTACCCAAGTGTTTTCATATGGTAAGTATATACATTTTTATTCATAAAAATGCATTTTACATATGAAAGTTTTTATCTCTCGCTGGCCCGCCGGGCGGGAGATTATAAAACGCATTTCGTGCAGGAGTGCGTGCGTGCATGTGTGTGTCACATTTTAAAAAAGGGCTGTACATCACACTGGTTGTTTCTCCTTGGCCTTTTCAATGGTTTATGACCTTATTGTAGTGTTGGTATCGAATAATAATATGTATATCAATATCAAACCATTTTTTGCCTCTCGTATCGATCAATATTGAAATATCGGGTCAGAGATGTTTTCCGGGAGAGACCTTCCAAACTCTTTTGCAAGTTTTAGCTGTTTCCCGAAACGTAAACAAATATGGCATTTCCGCTTTAGCGGTAAGTGAAAGTTTACAAAAATAATATGAAAACCTTTATATTATTAAAATATTGTCCTTTATTTGAATGAAAAACACCATAGTTGTACCTGTTAAGTAGTATGTTTCGATATTGATAGTGGACCCTACCTTATCGATACCAGCATATTTAGCATGGATCGATAAATATTTCAATATCGATAAACAATACCAGCACTACCTTATTGCTTATGTCTTTTCATTTGATGCTGTTTTTTCTGACCTAGGTCCATAGCTAAGTGAGTAATAGCAATGGTGGCTACTTTGAGTAAAGTGCTCATAACTCCAAAACGACTGCATTTAGAGCATTTCTGTAAAATACATTGTTCAGCTACTTTCTCCATGCCTACAAGATGGTACCATTTTTGGGGGTCTATCTTGATAGCTTAGTGAGTAATAGCTATTTTCTGTTTTTAACATTGACCAAAATGAGTAAGTTGCTCTTATCTTTGTAACTGTTACTTACAATATTGGTCTCAAATATGTTGTTGAACAACTCCTTCATGTACTATATCATGGTGGGGTTTCCAAGGTGTAGCACCATTATAAGCTAGCTGAGTAATAGCTACACTAAGTTTAACATTTGACCATTGAGCAAGTCACTTATCACTCAAAAACTATTGAATATACAGGATTTTTGTCAAATATGTTATTCACCTACTTTTTGATGTACTGTGTCGTGGTGAATTTTCAGAGCTGTAAGTCCATAGCTAACTGAGTAGTAGCTACTTTGAAATTTCTTAATTTCAACATTCAGTAAATCACTTATACCTCCAAAACTATGAATTTAGGGAATTATTATATCCCCAGACGAAAGTCGGGGATATATTGGATTCAGGTCCGTCGCACCGCCGCCGCCGCCGCCGTAGAAATTTCCTTGTGGACGCGATAACTCAAAAACAAATTAATATTTTTTTTTCAAACTTGGTACACATGTTAAGGGTGCCCAAAGGAAGATCCCTATTTTAAGGTGACCTTAAACTCCCAGTAAAAAAGAACTTATGGCCACCTTAAGGTCAGAAATTGGACTTTTGGCCACTTAGAGCCCTGTAGGTCACAAACTATGATGCTCAGCTGGCTGAAATTTTACCTGACAACACATTAATATGTTCTTAGTACATGTGCCGAAAATCACGACTTTAAGTTGAGGAGAAAATTGTCCTTGAGGCCCATAAATACCCCCACTTAGGGATTTTTTGCTATACTTTTCACATATTTTGCCCTATAATTTGGAAGTGGTAATTCTGATGAGTCTCAAACTGTGCTAGGTATAACTTTGATATGTAATCCTTGTCTGTAGAAAATTTTAGGGCTGTAGGTTTACCCAAAGGGGTCGACTTAAGGTCTCAAAAGTGCCCACAGAGACCCAATTTATGCACTTTTTGCCACTTTCAAGCACTGTAGCTTTCAAACTATGTCTCTCATCTAAGTTAAATATCATCTGGGAATATATCTATGTGTTTTCTTATATGTGCCCCAACATTTAGGCCTTTAATAGACAGTTAACCTGTGTATCAGGACCATAAACACCCACCCGAGTGACCCTTATAAGACATTTTTCACATCTTTTTCCCTGTAACTTGGAAATGGTAAGTCTGAGAAGTTTCAAACTGTATTAGATATATATTCTGTGTGTAATCTTAGTATGTAACAGATTTTAAGTCTGAAGCTTTAATTTTGAAGGTCAAATTGAGGTCTCTAAAAGGCTCCCAAAGACCCAATATTTGGACTTTTTGCTACTTTTAAGCCCTGTGACTGTCAAACTATGTGACTGATAGAGCTCAAATCCTATCTGGGAAGATATTAGTATGTTATTTATATATGTGCCAAAAATTAAGGCTTTAAGAAGACATTTAACCTGTGTATGAGGACCATAAATCCCCACCCGAGTGACCATTTTTAGACATTTTTCACATATTTTGCCCTGTAACTTGGAAATGGTAAGTCTAAGAAGTTTCAAACTGTATTAGATGCATATTCTATGTGTAATCTTAGTATGTGACAAATTTTAAGTCTGAAGCTTTAATTTGAAGGCCACATTTAGGTCTCTAGAAGCCATAGACACTCGCCCAAGTGCCTTTTTGGACATTTTTTCCGTATTTTGCCCTGTTATTTGGAAATGCTTAGTGTGACAAGTCTTAAACTGTAATATATATAATTTTTGTTTGTTATGTATGTCCCCCAAAAAGTTTCAGATCTGTAGTTTAATTGCTAAGGTCTCTTTAACAATTGTAAAATGCCCACAGAAACCCAATTTATGGACATTATGCCACTTTAAAGCCCAGTAACTGTCAAACTATGTGGGTTATAGAGCTGAAATCTTTGAATTTTTAAAAGGAAATGCCTGTCTATTTAAATTTTGAATATTAATAATGTTATGGCTATCTTAGTCTTTTAAGAACTTATTTTTGTGTGTTATACCTCTGCTTGCTGAGTTTTTAACTTTTTAAAATGAAACTGGTTAAACGCCGGTTAAACATATTCAAGTAGACAAAATGGACACTTTAAGTGAGCTTTAAGTCCCAATATTAATGAAATTATATCCGTATGTAGTAAAACTAGGGGATTTTTAACCCTCAACTAGCCCAGTTTTATTCAACTTGCCTCAGTTAATTTTGACACAGCTCCTACAGTTATGAACTCATTTCAGTTGATAATCACATACTTAAAATTCTCAATTCTTTTTGTATTTGAGTACCCCTTTTATATAGATTGTTTGTTTACCATTTATGCTGTAGCACTCCATCTCTTTGAGAGAACATGTAAACTGTGTAAAAAAGATGTAGAAGATGAGATACATTTTGTTTGTGTTTGTCCAGCTTTAGAGCTGATTCGTATGAAATATTTCAAAATTTTAAATATAGATAAATCTGAATTATTAATAGATCAATTATCAAGGGTATTAACTCATATGAATGTCAATATGGTTATTAATTTTATTTTTGATTTGTGGCAAGAAAGAAAAAGTAAATTATATTGTTAATTTTTATGTATTGAATTGCTGTCTTTATTTACTGTATCTTACCTCAAAATATGTTTGCTCTGTTTGTTATTAACTCTCTATTTAAAGTGACTTATAAGCCCATATAGGGCTGGGTATTACTTCAATAGTTTTTGTATAATCCTTGTCAACATAATACATGTCACTATAATAAACTAATAAACTAAACTAAGTCCCAACCCACATCCCCCACCCGGATTCCCCCCACCCACCTCTGGGACCTCCAGCTATATTGAGTGACACTAAATAAACAAAGGTATTTAATGATATCAGATGAGAAACAAAGACCTCAATGGGGTTGCAGATCTTGTGTAATAGTGAGAGAGGTGTGGAGAAGGGGAGAGGGGTGGGGGTGGGAGGTGGTGGGCTTCATTACATATAACACAAAGGGGAGTCAGAACTGAGATTGTGTCACATATTTAGGTTGCATATATATGGACCACATATATAGGTATAGAGGAAATGAATAACTGAAAACAATTTGCAAATTCTAAAAATAATATAATAAAATAATAATATAAATAACTTTTTTTTAAATAATATTTTATTTGTGAACAAATATAGAAACAGATATGCGCTTTTGGGATTATGAATTTTAGAATGGACATTGAATCATCAATCATTTAAATACTTTGAAGGAGGATTGAAAAGTATGATGAGTTGAGTTAAAAATAATATTTTATTTGTCAACAAATATAGAAACAGATATGCTCTTTTGGGATTATTATTTTAGAATGGACACTCAATCATCAATCATTTAAATACTTTGAAAATAGGTTTAGAGTTATCATTGCAGGAAGATTGAAAATATAATTTGAGTTATGTATTCGGCGTCTGGGGATACACCATCTTCCTTGGAAGATATAAACAGAGTAGATTGATGTGCTGAAGTTCATATAATAATGGGTAATTATGTTTTTAAAAATTCCCGATCAAAACCTGTGGCGTGAGTGATGACCTGTCTGGGGATATGTTGGCGCCGAGTTGGCCCAATCTAGTTGTCAAATGAGTTAATCCGTTACTTTTTAATGTTCTGTGTCGTGGAAAAGTTTCAGAGCTGTATCTCCATAGCTATCTGAATAATGGCTCCTTTGAATTTCAACATTGAGTAAATCACTCATAACTCCAAAACTATTGAATTTAGAGAATTATTGTCAAATATGTTGTTTACTTACTTTATGATGTACTGTGTCACAGGAAATTTTCACAGCTGTATCTCCATAGCTATCTGAGTAATAGCTACTTTGAGTGTTTTCCATTGAGTAAATCACTTAGAACAGCAAAACTGTTGAATTTAAAGGATTTTTGTCAAATATGTTGTTCACCTACTTTTTGATGTACTGTGTAATGGCAAATTTTGAGAGCTGTAGGTCCATAGCTAACTAAATAATAGCTACTTTGATGGTTCTCCATTGAGTAAATCACTTATAACTGCAAAACTATTAAATTTACAGGATTTTTGTCAAATATGTTGTTCACCTACTTTTTAATGTTCTGTATCGTGGCAAAGTTTCAGAGCTGTAAGTCCATAGCTAACTGAGTAATAGCTACTTTGATTGTTTTCCTTTCAGTAAGTCACTTTTAACGGCAAAACTTTTGAATTTAGAGGATTCTTGTCAAGTATGTTCTTCACCTGCTTTTTGATGTACTGTGTAATGGCAAATTTTGAGAGCTGTAGGTCCATAGCTAACTGAGTACTAGCTACTTTGATGGTTCTCCATTGAGTAAATGATTTATAACAGCAAAACTGTTGAATTTACAGGATTTTTGTCAAATATGTTCTTCACCTACTTTTTGATGTACTGTGTAATGGCAATTTTGAGAGCTGTAGCTCCATACCTAAGCGAGTAATAGCTACTTTAATGGTTCTTCATTGAGGAAATCACTTATAACAGCAAAACTGTTGAATTTAAAGGATTTCTCTCAAATATGTTGTTTAGCTACTTTTTTATGTACTGTGTAATGGCAAATTTTGAGAGCTGTAAGTCTATAACTAACTGAGTAATAGTTCCTTTGATGGTTCTCCATTGAGTAAATCATTTATAACTGCAAAGCTATTACATTTAGAGGATTTCTGTCAAATATTTTGTTCACCTACTTTTTAATGTTCTGTATCGTGGCAAAGTTTCAGAGCTGTAAGTCCATAGCTAACTGAGTAATAGCTACTTTGATTGTTTTCTTTTCAGTAAGTCACTTTTAACGGCAAAACTTGAATATCTCGAAAACTGTAAGAGATAGAGCAATTTCGAGTAAATTTTTGACCCGCAGGGTAGTACAAGAGGGTCCTATGCAAAAGGGAAAAATTTCAATTTTCACCACTTTTGGCGGCCATCTTGGATTTTTGCGGAAAATGAAAAAGTGTGAATATCTCGAAAACCGTAAGAGATAGAGCGATTTCGAGAGAATTTTTGACCCACAGGGTAGTACAGGAGTGTCCTATAGAAAAAGGAAAAATTTCAGTTTTCGCCACTTTTGGTGGCTATCTTGGATTTTAGCGGAAAATGAAAAAGTGTGAATATCTTGAAAACTGTAAGAGATAGAATGATTTCGAGCGAATTTTTGATCCTCAGGGTAGTACAAGAGTATCCTATGCAAAGGGGGAAAATTTCAATTTTCGCTACTTTTGACGGCCATCTTGGATTTTAGCGGAAAATGAAAAAGTGTGAATATCTCGAAAACCGTACGAGAAAGAGCGCTTTAGAGCAAATTTTCGGCCCGCAGGGTAGTACAAGAGTGTAAAGGGGAAAAATTTCAATTTTCGCCACTTTTGGCGGCCATCTTGTATTTTAGCAGAAAATGAACAAGTGTGAATATCTCGAAAACCGTAAGAGATAGAGCGATTTCGCGTGAATTTTTTACCCGCAGGGTAGTACAACAGTGTCGTATGCAAAGGGGAAAAACTTAAGAGTATCTTATGCAAAGGGGGAAAAAATTCAATTTTCGCCACTTTTGGCGGCCATCTTGGATTTTAGCGGAAAATAAACATTGAAAATATCTTCGAAATGGTAAGAGATAGAGCAATTTCGAGCGAATTTTTTACCCACAGGGTAGTACAACAGTATTCTGTGCCTAGGGGAAAAATTTCAGTTTTCACCAATTTTGGCGGTCATCTTGGATTTTAGCGGAAATTGAAAAATTGTGAATATCTCGGAAAAGGTATTTCTTCCCCTGTAATGCTCGGCGGGAGATAATACCACAGCAGTGATCTTGTTTTTTAAAAGATACCTTATCTATCGAGGATGAAAAATTGTTCAAGGCATGCAAATCTGTCTGTTCGTCTGTTTGCTAGAGCCATTACAAGGGAGGTACCCCTACCAAAAGTGTGAAAATTGCAACACTTTATCGCAATTTTCTCAGTGACTATTGCAGGGATTGCTCTCATATCTTGCATATGTGTACTAGACCATAAGCAGATTCCCTTGTGTGAGTGTCAGACCTGGATCTTTCTTATTTATTTTTTTATGAATTTTTAAAATAATTTTTAATGCATTAAAATTAATGAAATCATGCACTAAATCAATTATAGCTTGAAAAGTATTGCATTTAGAGCATTTTGTTAAAATATGTTATTCAGCTACTTTTTTCATCACTACAACATGGTGAGTAACTTGGGTGTCTATCTCAATAGCTAAGTGAGTAATAGCTACTTTTGCACTTTTCAGTAACTTCCATCATGTGTAACTTGAAAACTATTGCACTTAGAGAATTTTGTGTAAATATGTTATTCAGGTACTTTTGGGTCAGTTATAACATAGTAAAATTTCAGACCTGTAGGCTGTAGCTCATGGCATAGCTGAGTAATAGCTACTTTTAGGTTATCACTGTTGAGTAAATCTCTTATAACTTGAAAAGTATTGCATTTAGAGTATTTAGTTTCACATGTTATTTACCTATTTTGGGGTCAGTTATAACATAGTAAAATTTCAGACCTGTGGCTCATTGCATAGCTGAGTAATAGCTACTTTGAGGTTCTTACTCAACACTAAATCATTTATAACTTGAAAAGTATTGCATTTAGAGCATTTTGTTAAAATATGTTAGTCAACTACTTTTTCCATAGCTACAACATGGTGAGTAACTTTGATGTCTATCTCAATAGCTAAGTGAGTAATAGCTACTTTTGCACTTTTCAGTAACTTCCATCATGAGTAAGATCACTTGTAACTTGAAAACTATTGCATGTAGAGAATTTTTTTTGTAAATATGTTATTCAACTACTTTTGGGTCAGCTATAACATAGTAAAATTTCAGACCTGTAGCTCATGGCATAGCTGAGTAATAACTACTTTTAGGTTATCACTGTTGAGTAAATCACTTATAACTTGAAAACTATTGCATTTAGATTATTTAGTTTCGGTATGTTATTCACCTATTTTGAGGTCAGCTATAACATAGTAAAATTAAAAAAAAAAGTAGGACAAGGGGGGCACCTGGGTAATGGGTGCTGTGAGAGGGCATAGCTTCAGACAAACATGTTGATGCCTGCTGGGTGGAGTGTGGGGAATGCCCAAATATAGTATAATTCTCGGCGCCTGTTTGTGGCATTTGGGCTGGTTGGATCCCCCATCCATTGCAAGATGCTTAATTCCATGTTTTTCACAGAATGATTTTTCTGTGTGAAGTGCCTTGAGACTGGAGTGGCCTTTTCGGCTTGGAATCTCTGAACACTACTGTAGTGCTCATACATCCTATTTCTGATTGGCCTTTTGGTCTCTCCTATATATTGGAGACCACACTGGTTGCAATTTATCATGTAAATTACATTAGATAGCTCACACGTAATTTTGTGCTTGGGTGGAAGTGCTTGACATTTAAATATCCTTTTGCTGTGGAAACTGGTGATTTGCTCCACTTTCTTGATCTTAGGGCAGTAGGTGCATTTCCCTAATCTGGTGCATACTGGCACATGCACTAGGGGTGTCCCCAAAGACTTGGGGACCGGTGGGTAGTTGATACCACTACTGGTCAATATGTCCTTGAGATTTGGTAGTCTCCTGTATCCAACTAAAGGTTTGTCCTTGAAGATCTGAGTGAGTTCTTCTGTGTTTTGAATAATGTTCCAATTAGTCCTCACCAGGGAACCAATGGGTGGATTGGTGGGGTTAAATTGAGTGACCATAACAGGTATATCATTTTGTGGGCGTGGGACAGTGTCAAGTAATTCATCTTGGGTGAATTTCCTTGCTCTGTGGTAATGTTTCTTTAAGGACTTAAAAGGATACCCTCTTTTTAGATAGTATCCAGTGAGTTTTTTGGCATTAAGCTCAAAATCATGGTCCAGACTGCAAATCCTCCTTAGCCTTAGGTATTGTCCATAAGGTCCCTTAGTAAGGATACTATTAGGATGTGCTGAGGAGTGTTCCAGATACAGGTGGGTATCTGTGGGTTTATTGTATAGGGTTGTGATGAGTGTCCTATTTTCACCAAATTTGACTGTAGTGTCAAGGAAGTCAATTTGAGTGTAGCTCATTTCATGGGTGAACTTAATAGTCTCGTGTAGAGAATTTAGGTATTCAATGAATTTGTTCAGAGAGTCCTCCCCAATAGTCCAAATCATGAAAATATCATCAATGAATCTTTTCCATGTTAGTGGTTTTAGTGGGTAACCATCTAAGGCTTTGGTTTCAAATCTGTCCATGAACAGGTTGGCATAGTTGGGGGCTAAGGATGTGCCCATGGCTGTGCCACCTGTTTGAAGATAATGGTCACCATTAAAAGTGAAATTCATACTGTGAAGAACAGGTTTGAGTAGATCAAGTATGAAATTGGCCATTGGTCCTTTAGAGGGGTCTTGCCTCAGTTTAGCTGCTACAGCTAATATCCCTTCATTATTGGGGATGTTAGTGTACAGAGAAGAAACATCTAAGGTGCATAGTATAGCACCTTCAGGAATTGAACCTAAGGATTTGATTTTCTTAATAAAATCCTGAGTATCTCTTATGTAGGATTTAGTTTGAGGGACATATTCTTTGATATGTTCATCCACTAATTTACTGATTGTGCTAGTTGGGTGGTTGACCGAACTGCAGATAGGTCTGCCTGGGACACCTTTTTTATGGATTTTTGGTAACATATAAAACCTGGCTTCAGTACAGTTGTCTGGGTTCAGGTGTTCAAAGTTCTTTTCAGTAATGAGACCTTTGTGTCTCATCTTTGTTAAGGTTTTGGTGACATTGTCGGCTACTGTGTCAGTTGGGTCATTGGGTAATTTGGTGTCACTCAACTGTCTATAGCCTTCTCTGAGATAGTCAGTGGTGTTCATAACCACTACTGCTGAACCTTTATCTGCCTTTTTGATGATAATTTCTGGATTATCAGCTAACTGTTTAAGGCCAAGTCTCTGTTCTTTGGACAGGTTAGACTTGGAGTTATATTTGGTTTTACTGTTTAATAGCCCTAGTTTAAAAGACCTTTGTAAGATATCAAGAGACTGATGGACTCTATTGGGCTTCCAGGTGCTTTTATTAACAAATCCCTTATGTAGTTTTTATAAGGGTCAATTTCTTGGTCTAAGTTGCTGGCCATGAAATTAATCAGATCTAGTTCATTTTCTGATAGGTGGTCAAACATTTGGTTATCATTATAGAAGTGGAATTTCAAGCATAGCCTTCTGTGGAATTCTTTAAAATCTGTCCAAATAAGGGATTTATTTGGTGGGCCAGGTGTTGGGCAAAAAGTTAATCCCTTTTCTAAAGCTGAAACTCGTATAGATATATTACCAGTATTGATGAACTATCCCAAGGATATCTCAGGGTTATTTTTACTGTAAATACAGTAAATAACCTATAATTAATATATTATATGGGTTTCCACTCCAAAAAACACTAAAAAACACCAAATCTGCCAAATCCTCATTTTAGAGGCTCTATTTGGCGGATTATCCGCTCAATTTAGCGGATAGAAGTGGATTGGTTTTTTGCACCTCAGGACCAAATGTGGGATGACTATTCAGCCTCTGATGAGAAAATTCATAATTTTTTCGAAATATTGCCAAACACTTTGGACAATATAAGGCAAGGTTATTCAGGGATAACTGTCACCTCACTGACACACAACATTTATTTTGTTAGTAAAATTAAAACTATTGCATTTGCAACATTTTCTTTAAATATGTTTTAACTTACTTTTTACACCTTAACAGTTACCTTCTTACTTTCCTTCTGAATACCATTTCCAGGGCACAACTTTTGTGTCCTTTTCTTCTGTCACTTCTACTCTGAAACTCAAAACACACAGTCAGCTGACACAGAGCCCGTTCACGGGCACTGATTGCTTGTTTATGTTTCTTGGGCTTAAAAATTTTTCTTGGGTATCTTTGCATTCCAAACCCTTGCACAGATTTCAGCAGATTAGTTTTTCGGAAACACCTGGCAACAAGTGTTGCCATGGCAACACATTTTTATGCTTCTTTGACTTATATTTCTGTGGAATTTTTGCTTTCCAAACCCCTGCATGAATTGGAGCTGGTTAGCTTTTGCAGCAATATCAGGCAGCTAGTGTTGCCATGACAACATTTGTTTCTGTTTCTACGTTGTGGATATAAAAAGTCCTGAAGAAGACCTGTATGGTAAAGTGACCTAGCACTCCACAAGATTAGACAATGCTTGTTTGCTGTCCCACAAAATGGTGGACAAATAGAAGTCCTTCTTTCCTTCATGAAGAGAGGTGAACAAATATATGTCCTTCTTTCCTCAATGAAGAAAGGAGGCAGACAAGACATGACCCATCTTGCACAATGCATTAACATGTATTATTACTAACTGAGCCTTTCAGTGCAGAATTGATAGACAATGATCTTGCTTCTTTGCCCTCCCACAAAATGGTGGACAAATGTAAGCCCTTCTTTCCTCCGTAAAGAGAGGAGGTGGACAAGACAGGACATCTTACACAATGCATTAAATTGTATGGTCATATGACTAGCAGTTTAAGTTATATTTTTCAACAAGGTGGGGCTTCACAATGACTCAATCTTTCTGAAAGATGGTCTGGATCTATTTTTGTCTGCCTGGCATAATTAAGCGTCCCTGAAAGGGCGCTTATTTGTTTTCATCTCAGTTTCCTCGCCGCCGCCGCATTATGGTCTCCCTTGAATATCTCCCTTATTATTAGAAGGTTTCAAACCATATTTGGCAGTTACATACCTTAGGCGTGGGAAAAAATTTTCTGCATGCTTAAATTTGACCTTTGACCTTTATGAAGGTCACATGATCAAAAAAACAATTTTTTGAAGTACACCCCCCCGTCATCACAGTTCAGGAAAAACTACTTGCTACAGAGCCTTATAATTTGACACACCTGTTTATACTATCGAAAACGCGAGCTGATTAGATTTTGGGAGCAATCCCTTGAAAAATGTCTCATTTATGAGTGATTTTCTGACACCTTCCAATCTGAAAGCCTTAAAGTTAGGCCAACCCCCCTATTATCTTCTTAAGTATTGCATTTAGAGCTATAAAATGTACTGGGAGGTAATAGGAAACCATATGTGGAGAGTCTAAATAGCCGGTCAGTTTTACCCCACGGCCCCCCCTTATGGGTCAAACTGGGGTCATAAAATAGCTGATTTTTAGTTTTTGCCTTATATCTCCTTTATTGTTGCTTTTATAGCTTCAGAATGTATTAAGAGGTATTGGGAAAGCATATATGGAGAATCTAAATAGCCGGTCAGTTTTACCCCCCGACCCCTCCTTATGGGTCAAACTGGGGTCATAAAATAGCCGATTTTGAGTTTTTGCCTTATATCTCCTTTATTGTTGCTTTTATAGCTTCAGAATGTATTAAGAGGTATTGGGAAAGCATATGTGGAGAGTCTAAATAGCCGGTCAGTTTTACCCCCCGACCCCCCCTTATGGGTCAAACTGGGGTCATAAAATAGCTGATTTTTAGTTTTTGCCTTATATCTCCTTTATTGTTGCTTTTATAGCTTCAGAATGTATTAAGAGGTATTGGGAAAGCATATGTGGAGAGTCTAAATAGCCGGTCAGTTTTACCCCCCGACCCCCCCTTATGGGTCAAACTGGGGTCATAAAATAACTGATTTTTAGTTTTTGCCTTATATCTCCTTTATTGTTGCTTTTATAGCTTCAGAATGTATTAAGAGGTATTGGGAAAGCATATATGGAGAATCTAAATAGCCGGTCAGTTTTACCCCCCGACCCCCCCTTATGGGTCAAACTGGGGTCATAAAATAGCCGATTTTGAGTTTTTGCCTTATATCTCCTTTATTGTTGCTTTTATAGCTTCAGAATGTAGTAAGAGGTATTGGGAAAGCATATGTGGAGAGTCTAAATAGCCGGGTCAGTTTTACCCCCCGACCCCCCCTTATGGGTCAAACTGGGGTCATAAAATAGCCGATTTTGAGTTTTTGCCTTTATCTCCTTTATTGTTGCTTTTATAGCTTCAGAATATATTAAGAGGTATTGGGAAAGCATATGTTGAGAGTATAAATAGCCGGTCAGTTTTACCCCCCGACCCCCCTCTTATGGGCCAAACTGGGGTCATAAATAGCTACTTTGGAGTTTTTGCCTTATATCTCCTTTATTGTTGCTTTTATAGCATCAGAATGTATTAAGAGGTATTGGGAAAGCATATGTGGAGAGTCTAAATAACCGGTCAGTTTTACCCCCCCCCCCCCCCCCTTATGGGCCAAACTGGGGTCATAAATAGCTGCTTTGGAGTTTTTGCCTTATATCTGACCCTTATCGTTGCTTTTATAGCTTCAGAATGTATTAAGAGGTATTGGGAAAGCATATGTGGAGAATCTAAATAGCCGGTCACTTTTATCCCCCGACCCCCCTTTATGGGTCAAACTGGGGTCATAAAATAGTTGCTTTGGAGTTTTGCCTTATATCTCCTTTATTGTTGCTTTTAGACCTTCAGAGTGTATTAAGAGGTATTGGGAAAGCATATGTGGAGAGTCTAAATAGCGGGTCAGTTTTACCCCCCGACCCTCCCTTATGGGTCAAACTGGGGTCATAAAATAGCCTATTTTGAGTTTTTGCCTTATATCTCCTTTATTGTTGCTTTTGTAGCTTCAGAATGTATTAAGAGGTATTGGGAAAGCATACGGTGCAGCTTTGTGCATTCTTAGCTTACAAAGCATTTTAAACTTTAAGGGACGCTTCGCTTTTGTTAGCAAAAGCATTCCTCTAGTTTATGTCCTTTTTTGAATTTCATCCGCTTTAGTCTTTAACCAAAGCTGGTAACACAGTACAATTCTACTGAATTCTTGTGTTAAATAAGAGATGGTTAACCGGTAACCGACCGGGAAATACAAGACATGAAACCGGAAGGAAAAAATCGCTACACCCCTAGTGATCAGATTTGACCTTGGGCCCCTCATTCAAAGTCAAACGAGGAGAGCCAAACTTAAAAATGCCTATAACTTACTTATTATTGGTCCTAGAGGTTTGCAGTGTGAACCAGCTTATAGGAAATCATGGGCTGGGAATCTTCTGATGTAGTCAGATTTGACCTTTGGCCCGTCCTTCAAGGTCAAACAAGGACAGCCAAACTTAAAAGTGCTTCTAACTTATTTATTATTGGTCCTAAATGTTTGTAATGTGAAGTGGTCAGATTTGGCCTTGGGCCCCTCCTTCAAGGTCAAACAATGGTTCACTGACTTTTGTGAGTTGTCTTTCGGGTGGATACAAATTCGCATTGGTTCTTCAATGCACCAAGTTTAGTTTATTATGTATTGTGTGAAATATGATATGCAAGTGATGTAAGTGTTTTGAATATCTTTGAAATTGTGACATGTTACAGGCCACAGTGTCTGTTTTAGGTAATGTAGAGTCAATCTCAATCATTTCCTGAGGGTCCCATTTCATACCTAGGTGTAGCATCAGGTTTATTTCGTATTTATGTTGTATTTTTTATCAAAGTATTGTTCCTGTTAAATGTTATTTTGCAGGAAGAGGATGCATTGGTTCTGACCTTCTGTGACAGTTGTTCCCAGGCATGGGAAAGAACAGCAATAGATACACATCATCATTCAGGTATATGTATTATAGTGTCAGTAGTGCCACAATAAAGTGAGTACTTGTTCAATCATTGGTAACAGTGTAGCCTCAAGGAGGGTGATTGACAATTCTAAAGAATCCATTATTTTATAGATACGCGAGTACAATGTACTATGGCCCCAACCACGATAAATACCTTCCAATAAATAAATTAATATCCATGTTAAGTTTGATATTTTTACCTTACTTTAAACCGTTATTGTGAATAACTAATGGTTTTGTTTTTAAATTTGTATGCCACCATATTTGCAAGAAATAGCTAGTTTTGGCTGATGCCAAATTTTGAAAAGATATTTTCTGTGTCTGCAGCAAAAGAGAATTTAATAGATGCATCACAGGTTTTTGTTAAAGTATATTTTTTATGTCAGTCATCATTATGTAGACAGATTTCTTCATAGATCCCCATCCAAACAATTGGATTAATGTCAATGCATTAGCAGTGGTATCTCCATCAAAGACAACAATGATTTTGATAATATAAAGTTTCTTAACTTAGTTTACAAGTAAGTAAATGAAAAAGAATTTACAATCCATGTAGTATGGATTGAAACCCATATGTTTGGAAGCTCATGTATGTTTAAATGTTCCCTAACCGGGCTGTTATGGGAGGATTGTATTTAATTGAGGGTACCAAAATACTGTTAGGTGACTTTGTTGTTGAATTAAACGTCCCTGAAAAGGACGCTTATTTGTTTTCGCGTCAGTTTATGCCGCCGCATTATGGTCTCCCTTGAATATCTCCCTTATTATTCGAAGCTTTTTATTTTTAACCATATTTGGCAGTTATATACCTTAGGCGTGGGAAAATTTCTCCACATCCTTAAATTTGACCTTTCATCTTTATCAAGGTCACATGATCAAAAAATAGTTTTTTTGGGTACACCTGCCCGTCATTGCCACTCGGCAAAATCTACTTACCGCAGAGGCTTGGAAGTATACATAGTACATGTTCATACTATCAAAAACGCGAGCTGATTAGATTTTGGGAGTGACCCGATGAAAAATGACTGATTTATGAGCGATTTTCTCACAACCAGAAAGCTTAAAAGTCATGTGAACCCCCCTGTTATCTTCTTAAGTATTGCATTTAGAGCCATAAAATATATTGGGAGATAGTAGGAAACCATATATGGAGAGTCTAGAAAGCAAGTCAAATTTCCCCCCCGACCCCCCTTTAGGGCTCACACTGGGGTCATAAAATAGCCAATTTTTACATTTTTCCTTGTATCTCCTTTATTATTGGTCTTAGAGCTTTAGAATGTGTGAATAGGTATTGGGAAACCATATGTGAAGAGTCAGAATAGCCGGTCAGATTTACCCCCTGACCCCCCTTATGGGTCAAACTGGTGTCATAAAATGGCCGATTTTGTGTTTTTGCCTTATATCTACTTTATTCTTGCTTTTAGAGCTTTAGAATGTATTAAGAGGTATTGGGAAACCTTATGTGAAGAGTCTAGATAGCCGGCCACGTTTACCCCCTGACCCCCCCATGGGTCAAACTGGAGTCATAAAATAGCCAATTTTGTGTTTTTGTCTCATATGCCCTTTGGATTTTTGCTTTAACAGCTTTAGAATGTATTAATAGGTAGTTAGAATTTGTGGAGAGTCTAGGTAACTGGTCAAATTAGCCCTCTGACCCCCTCTCATGAGTCAAACTGGGGTCATAAAATATCAATTTTTCTGTTTTTGCCTCATGTCTTCTTTATTATTGGTTTTACAGCTTTACAATATTTAAGAGGTAGTTGGAAACCATATTTGAAGAGTCTTAATAGCTGGTCATAGATTGCAATTTCTACTTTAATATTTCAATATTAATGATGTCATTATTAAGCGTCCCGCAAGGGACGCTTGTTTGTGTATGGGAGACCTTCAGGCTCCGCCGGCTCCGCATTTTGTTTTCCTTATAACTCTGTAACCGTTAGGCGGATTCTTTTCAAATTTGGCAGGTTTAGGCAGTAGCCTTGGTGAATTTTTTTGAATATGCTGCAGTGACATTTCAACCAATCAGAGAAGTCACATGACCAAAAATGTCTTTTTTCGATGGGGAAGCTTGTCTGGATGATTTTATCAATTCACCTGAAACTTGGCAAATACATTCATTCTATTAAAATCTGGAAATCATTAGATTTTGGCATTGATTGGTTAAGAAATGGCCGAGTAATTAATGATTAATTAATCATTATGAATTTTCCAAATAAGGAAAACACAAAAATGCTTATATCTCGAAAACCATGCTAGATAGGGCAATTTCGACGAAATTTTTGACTCGCAGGGTATCTCTGCGGAGTAGTTATCCCAGTTTTCAAAAACATTTTGTCGCGCCAAAAATGGCGGCCATTTTGAATTTTCGAATTTTTCGCAAAAATTGCAAAACATAAAAATGCTTATATCTCGAAAACCCTGCTAGATAGAGCGATTTCGACGAAATTTTTGACCCGCAGGGTATCTCTGCTGAGTAGCCATGCCAATTTTCAAAAAAAAAATTTCTCGCAAAAAATGGCAGCCATTTTGAATTTTCTAATTTTTCGCAAAATTGCAAAACATAAAAATGCTTATATCTCGAAAACCTGTTACATAGAGCGATTTCGACGAAATTTTGACCCACAGGGTATCTCTGCAGAGTAGCCATGCCAATTTTCAAAAAAATTTTATCTTGCCAAAAATGGTGGCCATTTTGAATTTTAGAAATTTTTGCGCAAACATTGCAAAACACAAAAATGCTAATATTTCGAAAACCGTGCTACATAGAGCGATTTCGACGAAATTTTTGATCTTCAGGGTATCTCTGCAGAGCAGCTATCCCAAAGACCTTTCACTTGGTGAAGTTTCAGACCCATAACTAATTGCTCACCTACTCAAAATGAGTAAATGCGAATTATCTCTAAAAGTATTGCAGATAGCCAATTTTTCTCAAATAACTCATTCACCTACTTTTGGGAGAGCTTTCACTTGGTGAAGTTTTAGACCCGTAGCTAATTACTCACCTACTCAAAATGAGTAAATGCTAATTATCTCAAAAACTATTGCGGATACCCAATTTTTATCAAATAACTCATTCATGTACTTTTGGGAGAGCTTTCACATGGTGAAGTTTCAGACCCGTAGATAATTACTCACCTACTCAAAATGAGTAAATGTGGATTATCTCTTAAAAGTATTGCAGATAGCCAATTTTTCTCAAATAAATCATTCACCTACTTTTGGGAGAGCTTTCACACATGGTGAAGTTTCAGACCCATAGCTAATTATTTACCTACTCAAAATGAGTAAATGCTAATTATCTGTAAAAGTATTGCGGATACCCAATTTTTATCAAATAACTCATTCATCTACTTGTGGGAGAGCTTTCACATGGTGAAGTTTCAGACCCATAGCTAATTACTCACCTACTCAAAATGAGTAAATGCGAATTATCTCTAAAAGTATTGCAGATAGCCAATTTTTCTCAAATAAATCATTCACCTACTTTTGGGAGAACTTGCACTTGGTGAAGTTTCAGACCCATAGCTAATTACTCACCTATTCAAAATGAGTAAATGCGAATTATCTCTAAAAGTATTGCAGATAGCCAATTTTTCTCAAATAACTCATTCACCTACTTTTGGGAGAGCTTTCACTCTGTGAAGTTTCAGACCCATAGCTATTTATTCACCTACTCAAAATGAGTAAATGCGAATTATCTCTTAAAAGTATTGCAGATAGCCAATTTTTCTCAAATAAATCATTCACCTACTTTTGGGAGAGCTTTCACACATGGTGAAGTTTCAGACCCATAGCTAATTATTTACCTACTCAAAATGAGTAAATGCTAATTATCTGTAAAAGTATTGTGGATACCCAATTTTTATCAAATAACTCATTCATCTACTTGTGGGAGAGCTTTCATATGGTGAAGTTTCAGACCCATAGCTAATTACTCACCTACTCAAAATGAGTAAATGCGAATTATCTCTAAAAGTATTGCAGATAGCCAATTTTTCTCAAATAACTCATTCACCTACTTTTGGGAGAGCTTTCACTCTGTGAAGTTTCAGACCCATAACTATTTATTCACCTACTCAAAATGAGTAAATGCTAATTATCTGTAAAAGCATTGCGGATACCCAATTTTTATCAAATACTCATTCATCTACTTGTGGGAGAGCTTTCACATGGTGAAGTTTCAGACCCATAGCTATTTATTCACCTACTCAAAATGAGCAAATGCGAATTATCTCTAAAAGTATTGCAGATAGCCAATTTTTCTCAAATAACTCATTCACCTACTTTTGGGAGAGCTTTCACTCTGTGAAGTTTCAGACCCATAGCTAATTATTCACCTACGCAAAATGAGTAAATGCGAATTATCTCTAAAAGTATTGCAGATAGCCAATTTTTCTCAAATAACTCATTCACCTACTTTTGGGAGAGCTTTCACTTGGTGAAGTTTCAGACCCATAGCTATTTATTCACCTACTCAAAATGAGTAAATGCTAATTATCTCCAAAAGTATTGCGGATACCCAATTTTTATCAAATACTCATTCATCTACTTGTGGGAGAGCTTTCACATGGTGAAGTTTCAGACCCATAGCTAATTACTCACCTACTCAAAATGAGTAAACGCGAATTATCTCTAAAAGTATTGCAGATAGCCAATTTTTCTCAAATAACTCATTCACCTACTTTTGGGAGAGCTTTCACTTGGTGAAGTTTCAGACCCATAACTAATTATTCACCTACTCAAAATGAGTAAATGTGAATTATCTCTTAGTAGTATTGCACATAGCCAATTTTTCTCAAATAATTCATTCACCTACTTTTGGAAGAGCTTTCACACACGAAACTGAAAAATTGTGAATATCTCAGAAAAGCTATTTCTTCTCCTTTAATGCTCGGCGGGAGATACACACCGCGGCAGTGGTCTTGACAAAAATTTTTGTCTCCCCAAAAATGGTGGCCATTTTGAATTTTCAAAGTTTTTGCAAAACACAAAAATGCTTATATCTCGAAAACTGTGCTATATGGAGTGAACTCAATAAAATTTTTGACCTGCTGGGTATCTCTGCAGAGTAGCCATGCCAATTTTCAAAATATTTTTGTCTCGCCAAATATAGCGGACATTTTGAATTTGTTAATTTTTTGCAAAACACAAAAATGCTTATATCTTGAAAACCGTGCTAGATAGAGCAGACTGCGCGGACTTTGGTTGCCACAACAGTATAAGGCTAGAAACGAAGCATTTTCTTAATACTTTAGCACTCACCTTTATATCCTTTTCGGGACGCTTTGTTTTTGCTATGCAAAAACATTATCTTTTTTTTTTGCGAGCGATCCTCTAGTCTTAATGTTATTTTTATATCTTAGTGCAAAGGGTGTAACTTTTTTAAATTGCACTCGCAACTTATTCATACTATTAAAGCAGGCAAAATACATTTCTATTTTGTTGTCATCATGTAAAATTATATGCATCAAATTATGCTTGTTTTATTGAAAAAAACTGGGTCCAAATATTTACAAACTTATTTCAGTGCAGCAGTTTGGTTTGGGTACCAAAAATAGCCGGTTGTAAAACCCCAGTGAGTTTTGATTTTCCACCGGTTCGACTGCATTTTTGTTTATCAGCTGATACAGTGCTTCTAAAAGGAAGGACTGCTTGGTTGGATTGTGGTAGTTGCTTATTACAGTCGGTGACCTTGTCAAGTGGGGTCTGAACCGGAACGGGAGAGTGTAACCCTCCCTCAGTGTGTTGACCAGTTTTGGACTTGAACCCCGGGTTTCCCATTTCTCCCAACACTGTTGTAACCTCGCCCCTACAGGAGGATCTATAACAGCATGTTGGACATTGGTGACAAGATTTACAGAACGCAAGTGACCTACACAGGAAACATCTTTCACATATTTTATTTCTGTGTAAATTTGACATGCATTGGGATTTACGTCTTTCCTTTGTGGCAACCCGGTGACAATATGAGCATTTGCAACACAAGAGTCTACATTCAAATTTAAAGTCACTTTGCTGCTCCCTGCTATCACTGGTGGTGGGTCCAAGTCTCCCTGACCGGTAACACACACAGAATTTATCTGACCGGTCACAGAATTTACACAGTAATTGTCATTTATGAGACTTGGACCCCTTAGCCGGCTTCTGAGGGAATGTGGGGGCTTTGCCACGACCTCTCCTCGCTTGCTGCTTGTCTTTGATCTGTTTCCAAGCAGGGACGTTCTTCTTGTCGTGCTGGCCAGTGGACTTGTCACTTGCAGCATATGGGTGGAAGCGACCTTGGTGTCGGTGTGAAGTACCAGACGAACGCCTCTCCTCACTCTTACTGATTTCCTCTTCAGCCTTTGCAATAAGCTGATCCGGGAATAAAGCATTCAGATAGACTGGAGACATTCTCAAGGCGTTCACAGTGTGTTGCTTCACCCCAGCATGTAAATAGTCCAGATAACTATCCCTGCGAGCAAGGTTGAAGTTGGCCATGTTGATAAAAACTGCACCTGAAAGATCTTGCATAGTCCTGGCCATTGCTTGAGATATTGACCGGTTGAAAGTGGTCAAATACTCCAGTTCACTAACAGCTTGCCTCATCTTCTCTGATGACTTCCCCTTACTGTCCAGACGCAGGGTTTTTAACTGAGTGTTCATGGAGTCTTGAACCCTGGTCAAGCACCTTGATAAACCAGCAGCCTGGTTACACATTATTGTCTGTTCATGTGCTGCCCTCTCCCAGCGTCTGAGCAGATCCTGACTGAGGGTTCGGGAGGGTGGAGCAGAAGGTAAATTTCTTCTTGCAACCCTGCTGAAGGAATGGTTGAGCTTTGCAGGATCCGGTGACCAGGTGCGTACTGTTGAAGTCTCGCTGTCTTTCTCAGCATGCATCCCGTACCATCTGGAAGGTCTAGGGGTTTTGATGAACTGATCTCTGGGGAGGCCCGTGTTGTCAGTGTTTCTGGTAGGGTAGCCTTCCTTGATTGTGAGGTTAAGACTTGACATCTTCCTACACAACCAGTCATCCACAGGGAGTTTCACACTGACTTTACCGGTTGGCTGGACCCGTGCTCCGGCAAAAGGGTTGTCATCTGCAGTAGAGGACACAGTCTCGAACTCAGGAACCCTGTGCCAGTTCATGAAACTTCTCACACCTCTCATGGTTTCCCTGTAGTTAGCCTCCTCAGTGGGTTCACTCTCAGGGTCATCTCTGGAGGCATCCTTGTCTGCTGACCGGTCCCGGTGGATGTCACCATCCAGGGAACCGGTTTCACTGAACTGGTCAGCTTCACTGTCAGAGGCTGCACTCAGATCTGCTTCACCGGTGGGCTGAACATCTGGGAACGAACCGGGGGCCTGAACAGGCTGGGTTGCTATCCCTGCACCGGGAGCCCCAAGGGGCTGGGTGGCAGTCTGCATCTCCTCTACAGCAATACCGGTGGCCTGGTCTAGGCAGGGACCGGATTTCTCTACTGGCAGATTGTTCGCCACAGGTAGATTGCTGGTGGTGGCACCAGGATCAAAAAATGGCTTCCGAGTGGGAGTCACATCTGAAGCTGGCTTCACAACTGGTTCAACCGGCACTGTGAAGGTTTTGGCTAATAACATCGCCTCAAGTCTGGAGAACCTCTCTGCCCACTTGTCATCTAGTTGTTTAAGATCTTCAGTTGATGGTATACTGCTTGAAGATCTCTTCTTGCTGGCAGACGGCTTGGGAGACTCACTACGTTTCGTCTTCTTGTTAGGGGTCGACTGCACAGCCTTGACCTTTTCCACTTTACCCAGTATGCTAACGTGTGCTGGGTCCACGAGAGTGGGGGTGGATGAGGTCGTAGAAGTGGTGGTCGTCTTCTTCTCCTTTCTGTCCCTGTAGGTTGGTGTAGCCAACTGAAGGGTCTGCTCAGGGGTAAACCCTTTACAGATAAGACATTCTTTCTTCAGGACACAGGGGTCGTCGCCTAGCCCTTTGTCCCTACAAAGTGCACACTTGGAGTGGGAATCAAACCCAGCCATAGCGTGTCCGCAGGAACCTCGTCTCTGTCCTGGTGATGACATAGTTGTAGATAATACTTCTAAACTACTTCAAAGATGAAATAAAGCGGTTGAGTTCGGTATAAAACCAAAAATTCCTTGTCGTTGAAAACACTTCTTCACTCTCCACGCGCCAAACGAAACAGATGCTATGACGTCGCGTTGTCTAGACAGGAAGAGGAAGTACGATGCGCCACCTGGCGAATGCGCTCTCCTGACCGGTCCTGCCGGTATTATATACAGGACGTCTTTTTCTGGCGTTTGGCGGGACCGGTCGCGTCGACCGGTAAAGCAATTGTCCATTGGATAGGATGTATTAACGCAATAAAATTATAAATTCACATTTTCAGCTCATTATCACTTCATCTGACTTCCATTCTTCTGCAGCAGTAAACTAATAACTCAGCAATGCAAACATATTCTTGCCCTTATTTATACATAAAATCTACGTATCACTGACAGTTTCAACAGAGCATAGATAAAGATAACACATTAACTATTGATTTTATCCCTTCTCAGCATATACCCAGTCGACTACTTCTCTGGGGACTCATCAAAGACTGGTAATGATATATAAATAGAAATGAGCATTATTCATAAGATATAAATAGGCTTGTGGGAACATTGACCTTTTATTTACTAATTGGGATAGATGTGTTCAGAGCATTGTGTCATAAACTTCATGCCTTTCTAAAGGCTCAAATTTTACTATGCCTTCTTCTAAAATAGAAATACATATATGGCATTTAACAGTGACAAGCTGTTTCATGTAAAACATCAAAAAGCTGCTAGAGTCTGAGAAAGGCTTTTATTGAGTTGCAACTTCCTCCTTAGCAAATTTTCCTTAATATATTAGTTAGACATTGATATTCATACTGGCATAATATTTAGCATCAAGATTGAAAAGGTTTTTTTAAACCAAGTCGATTCATGAATATATCTGGTTTGCAAAACTTGATTTGATTGGAAACTTGATTAGAAAAAAAATTGAATCTTTATATTCTGACAGGGGTCTTGAATTTTTCTGGAAATGGAAAATGTCATTTATTTAACTGTAAAACATACAGTGATTTTAGCAAATTTTACATCTGCTGCTCAGTAAAGTTGCTTCAAAGTTGAGTTTATCATATGGAAAAGGTATTTTATCCCTCTCATTATTGCTTCATGAGCTTTCAACCCAGTTTTGTATTCACGCCAACCCATATATGGAGAATCTATATTGCCAGTCAGGTTTACCCACTGACCCCTTGTTACGGGTCAAACTGGGGTCATAAAATAGCAGATTTTCTTGTTTTGTTTTTTTTTCTACTTTAAAACTACTGCTCTTACAAACTATAGCATTTATTAAATTAACTTTACACAATTTATGACCATAGAAAACAAAGTAAACCTTACATTTTTCTTTCATGTTAATGCATAAACTTCCACACTGTCTGCTTAACTTCTCGGCGCTGCATGTTTTTCTTTTCAAAAACCTTTTTCTACTTTATACTATAAAGCATCTGACCTTTTGGGACGCTTTGTTTTTGTGAGCAAAAACATTTTTATAGTTTTGTCTTTTTTTAAACATAGCACTGGCACATTCTCTGAACTCAATAGCCATGAGATGTGTATTATGTTTTTGTATGCACACAGGTAAATCTCTGGACTTTCAAGGGGTTCAGGTGGTGAGAGACTTTGTTTCAAGAGATGAAGAGTTAGCATTAGTAGATGCCATTGATAGATCAGAGTGGACCAACTCTCAGTCAGGGAGAAGAAAACAGGTATATTTATGTCATTGATTTAGGTCTATTTCCTCCAGATTTCTTCGGGTTTAGCGCAGGGCAGCATTGATATTGTTAGGCCTAAACTTAAGATCGGTGAAATCTTAAGATTTGCTTGCTCAAACTTAGGATCCTAAGTTTAGGCAGAAAACTTAAGATGGTGCAAAAAATCCCAAGATTTTGCTGCACAAACTTAAGATGAAATCCTCTATACTTGTTTTCTGATAAATACAGATAATTAAGGATAATATGAGGGTTATATAATGTCAATATATCTGTAATGTACATAAAAATATGAAAATATGAAATGTTTTAATTTGACAGCATGCAAAGGCTTATTCTATAAAGGGATTATATCCCATTGTCACATATCTTACATAGGAAGATCTTTACTAAATATACTTCACAATTCTTTGGTGTGTTGTCTTAAGTTTGTCAATTTTTACCCCACAGCCCTTAAGGGCTGTCGGGGTATTGTTTTCACCCATATTTTCCGGATGGGCGGGCGGCGGGAAAAAGTTTGTCTGGGCTGTATCTCAGAAACTGTAAGGTGTAGGAAGTTGATACTTGGTAGGGACATTGGTTAGGGGGTGTAGGTGTGCAACGTCATGGTCTGACCTTGATTTGACCTTGCTGTAGTGACCTTGTGTTTGAAAATCTTGTCCGGGCTATATCTCAGAAACCGTAAGGTGTAGGAAGTTGATACTTGGTAGGGACATTGGTTAGGGGGTGTAGTTGTGCAACGTCATGGTCTGACCTTGATTTGACCTTGTCGTAGTGACCTTGACCCTTAAAATCTTGTCCGGGCTATATCTCGGAAACAGTAAGGTGTAGGAAGTTGATACTTGGTGGGGACATTGGTTAGGGGGTGTAGGTGTGCAACGTCATGGCCTGACCTTGATTTGACCTTTACCGTAGTGACCTTGCCCTATAAAATCTTGTCCAGGCTATATTTCGGAAACTGTAAGGTGTCGGACACTGATACTTGGTGAGGACATTGGTTGGGGGTAGTATGTGTGCAACATCATGGTGTGACCTTGATTTGACCTTTGACCTTGCCGTAGTGAACTTGACCTATAAAACCTGGCCCGGGCTATATCTTGGAAACCGTAAGGTGTAGGAAGTTGATACTTGGTAGGTATATTGGTTAGGGGGTGTAGGTGTGCTACGTCATAGTGTGACCTTGATTTGACCTTTGACCTTGCCGTAGTGAACTTGACCTATAAAACCTGGTCCGGGCTATATCTTGGAAACCGTAAGAGGTCTAGGAAGTTGATACTTGGTAGGGACATTGGTTAGGGGATGTAGGTGTGCTATGTCATAGTGTGACCTTGATTTGACCTTTGACCTTGCTGTAGTGACCTTGACCTATAAAATCTTGTCCAAGCTATATCTCAGACTGTAAGATGTAGGAAGTTGATACTTGGTAGGGGCATTGGTTGAGGGCTTTAGTAGTACCACGTCATGGTGTGACACTGATTGACCTTTGACCTTGCTGTATTGACCTTTAAAATCCTATTCCACCTTTGGGTCTGTCTGTTCATGCAGATTAAGCACTGTTAAAGTCATATTAAAATTCATTAAGAATTTCCTTTTGCAAGTTCCAATTGTAACAGATGGAATTTCATCAAGTGAGCCACAGGCTTTTCTCCAACACCACACATAAGCATTCATTGAATGTATTGCCACTTCTGTATGCATAGGTAATATTCAAAACATCCAAACCATAATTCGGCCATTTTTGGTTTACTGATAAATGCTGTCATTTTATTATTGAATTGTCTTGTTTTAATACTTTATCTTTACATACATTTCTTTTCCTTAGATATTATTTTTTCTACTTCAGCATTATTTGGACCTTAATATAACTGACACTGCTCTGAAAGTATCTTGAACTTTGTACTGTTACACTACTTCTATATCTCATGGTGTTGAAAAATGTTTCCCCAGGCTGTGGGGTACGGGCATCTCTGATGCTATTTTTAGTATTTCCCTTGGACGGTCGTTATACACAAGTTTGACTGTACTCTACATCTGAAGAAATTATAATTTCTTTGTGTAGAATCAGAATGATTACAAAGTAGCAGTAACTTGCCAATATCTGACGATTTACAGTTCACAGGCTCGACCAATTCACATATTACTTTATTTCAGACCTTCAACTACCTGCTATAAAACAACCTTTAACATTTGTTGAAACTAAGATAAACTGAAACTAAATTTAATTTTCCATTTTATTTTTAATATTTGTTGTCACCATTACAGTATTTCCAAGGTATTTATGTGGGTCATTAATAAAATGACTCATTATAGAGATAAGTTCTTTGTAGTGTACAGATTCTGAGGTAGATTGATTTACATGGAGAGTGTATCTCAATTCTGCAGGATTATGGACCAAAAGTCAACTTCAAGAAGAAGAAGATCAAATTCCATGTGTTCACAGGACTTCCAGCTTACAGTAAATCACTTGTCCAGAAGATGTCTCACATTCCTGTCTTGCAAAATTTCCAGCCAGTTGAACTCTGTAATTTGGAGTACATTCCTGAACGCGGCTCATCCATTGATCCTCATTTCGATGATTTCTGGGTGTGGGGTGAAAGACTTGTGACCTTGAACTTACTTTCAGAAACAGCTTACACAATGACCAGTGACAAAGAGTTAGGGATCAAGGTTAAAATACCATTTCCTAGGCGTTCTTTGTTGGTCCTTTATGGCCCTGCCCGACATGAGTGGCAACACAGTATATGTCGCAGTGATATCCGGAGCAGGAGAATAGGCATCACAGTACGTGAGTTAACTGCAGAGTTTTTAGAAGGTGGGTCTGAGGAAAGTGTGGGCAAGGATCTATTGGAGACTGCTAGTAGTTTCCAAGGGGTGACTGTGGTAGAATATGAGAAGAAACTACAGAATGAACAGCTAGTCAATGGGGTCAGATAATCTTTGCAGATATATAATAAAGGGTGATATCTGGATATGGCTGAAGGACAAACTTATCACATTTGAATTTCTCACTGACGATCTATACATCTTTTTTCAGATTGAAATGTCATATAATTATTATTTTTGCTTTTTCCGGGGTCCGGCGTCTGGCGTCACACATCATTTCCGCTCATTTTAAGGAAACGTATTAGAGCTATCTTTACCAGATTTGGTATGCGGGATTATTGGGTTAGTGTCTCGCTTGGGATTGCTTTCAGCTGTTGTAGCTCTTTTGCTTACTGAGTAATACCCAAGTGTAGCTATTTTCAGTACCTGTTGGTTTCCGTGCATTAAAGGGAAAATGATACA
Source organism: Sabellastarte sp. h YS-2021 (assembly GCA_964017235.1). Lineage (NCBI taxonomy): Eukaryota > Metazoa > Annelida > Polychaeta > Sabellida > Sabellidae > Sabellastarte > Sabellastarte sp. h YS-2021. The sequence goes on from OZ024933.1 coordinate 35,200,197, forward strand.
AGTTATTTCAGTAAAATTGGGAATATAAGATTGCTATGTCTATAGCTCGCTTGGTATTGCATTTGGGACTGATAGCTCTGTAGGTAAGTGAGTAATAGCCATTTAGGTACTTAAATGGCTATTTTCAATAGTTCTTTTGAGTAATTTGCTTATATCTCAGAAACCGTTACAGATAGAGCGATTTTGAGCAAATTTTAACCCAGAGGGTAATAGAAGATTATCCTGGGTAAAAACGAAAAATTTCAATTTTTGGAACTTTTGGCGGCCATCTTGGATTTTTAGTAGAAAATAAAAAAAGTGTAAATATCTCCGAAACTGTAAGAGATAGAGCGATTTTGTGTGAATTTTTGGCCCACTGGGTAGTACAAGGGTGTCTTATTGAAAAAGAGAAACATTTCAATTTTTGCAACTTATGGCGGCCATCTTGGATTTTAGCGGAAAATAAAAAAGTGTTAATAGCTCAAAAACGGTGCGAAATAGAGCAATTTCATTAAAATTTTGGAGTGCCAGGGTATCCCCAGAGACAACTGGCGAGTTTTCCCAAAAATTGTTTTGGTGGCCATCTTGAATTTCTGCATAAAACGTAAAAAAACGCATTTATCTGGGAAACGGTGTGAGATACAGGATTTGGTTGAAATGTTTGACCCCCAGGCAGGGTATCAGCAGAGTCAACTGGTGACTTTTCCCAAAAATCATTTTGCCACCATTTTTGGTGGCCATCTTGAATTTCTGCGTAAAATGCAAAAACACATTTATCGCGGAAATGATGTGTGATAGAGCGATTTCGTTGAAATTTTTGATCGCTAGGGTATCCCCAGAGTTGACTGGCAATTTTTTCCAAAAATTGTTTTCCCGCCATTTTTGGCAGCCATCTTGAATTTCTGCGTAAAACACATAAATGCATTTATCTCGGAAACGGTGCAAGATAGAACGATTTTGTCGAAATTTTTGACCCTCTAGGGTGTCAGCAGAATCAACTGGTGACATTTCCCATAAATCATTTTCCTGACATTTTTGGCGGTCATCTTGAATTTCTACGTAAAACACATAAACGCATTTATCTCGGAAACTGTGTGTGATAGAACGATTTTCGCGCCATTTTTGTAGGCATCTTGAATTTCTGCGTAAAATGCAAAAACGCATTTATCTCGGAAACAGTGCAAGATAGAGCAATTTTGTTGAAATTTTTGAAGCCCAGTCAATTTCTGTGTACACAACAATGCATTTATCTCGGAAACGGTGCGAGATAGAGCGATTTCTTTGAAATTTTTGACCCCCAGATATTTACTTTTTCATCTTTTCATTAAATGACTTGTAGTGTTTCCAAGCATCATGGGTGGACATTACACATGATAATGTGTTTTCCTGTTTGCAATCTGCCTATTTCTCTATTGTTCCACTTTCTCCTTTTACAGGGCTTCCTATTTCTAGTTATATGATGATATCACCTAATTATAAAATAGGTAGGTAATTAAGCGTCCCTGAAAGGGCGCTTATTTTTTTCGCCTCAGTTTCCTTGCCGCCGCCGCATTATGGTCTCCCTTGAATATCTCCCTTATTATCAGAAGCTTTCAAACCATATTTGGCAGTTATATACCTTAGGCATGGGAAAATTTTTCTGCATGCTTAAATTTGACCTTTGACCTTTATGAAGGTCACATGATCAAAAACAAATTTTTTAAGTTATATCTCCTTTATTGTTGCTTTTATACCTTCAGAATGTATTAAGAGGTATTGGGAAAGCATATGTGGAGAGTCTAAATAGCTGGTCAGTTTTACCCCCCGACCCCCCCTTATGGGCCAAACTGGGGTCATAAATAGCTGCTTTGGAGTTTTTGGCTTATATCTCCTTTATTGTTGCTTTTATAGCTTCAGAATGTATTAAGAGGTATTGGGAAAGCATACGGCGCAGCTTTGTGCATTCTTAGCTTTACAGCATGCTTATTAAAACCACAAAGCATTTTAAACTTTCAGGGATGCTTCGCTTTTGTTAGCAAAAGCATTCCTCTACTTTGAGACAGGTGTTGCTCTTGACAAAGTAAAGCTGAAACAATTAACCCTAGTAACTAGATATAATTTTTGCAAAAGCACTAGCCAGCTCCAACATCCTTAGACCAGTTAACTGTTTTTTCTTATGAATATTTGGGATTTTACAGGATCATTAGAATTCATAATATTTTGAGTTAAACCTAAAAAAGGAACCAAATTTAAACATTTTATTTGCAAATTATGTTAAGGGTATATAATATGATATGTATTTGTAAATTACCCAAGGGTGGATATTTTCTTCTTTTCTAGACTAGATATTCTAGCACCTCGAGATGTAATGATTTGTAATGTTTACATTCCTTTCAGTGCACATATCTTGCATTTTTTGGTTTTCCTAAAGATACTGTACATCAGAAAGAGTTAACTTGACTGGGCGGCTAATGCAAGCAACTGTTCAGTGACCAAATTAGGTTAATCGTTCCAGCCTTACAACTGAGTAGGTTGATTTATTTCATTGTCCACTTATCTGAAATTTTGAATAATGATCAGCCAGAATTGATGATTAGTATAGTTTTATTGGTTTCTACAACGTAATACACTTTCAGGGCTGATATATACCTGTGTATAAGATTTCCTTACTTTTGACAATTTGGTATCTTCAATAGAAAGATGTTTGTTGTATATAGGGTGGTAGACTTGAACAGAATATAAAGTTTGGGAAATCTATGCATGCAATGAATCCTAAATGTCTGTAATTTATAACATTGTGTGAATATTTGATTTTTTTTTTTTTTTTTTTTTTTTTGGTAAGAGAAGGTTAATGTTATGTAATTAATTATATAAAATTTAAAGGTTTAAGTGAGTAATCACAGGTACTAGACTTTAGATACTGGAGGTTCTATATATTCTTTGCCTGTGCTTTTAAGTGTGAAGAAACAAAAATGGGGCTTTTGAAAAAGAAACATGTATACACCATCCTGTGTGTCAACTGTAAATTATTGTAGGGATACAGAAACTAACTTAACATTTTACATAATCTCTATACTTTGTGCAAAATGTCACAGTTGACATATCTGTTAAATACAAAATAATATTTCTGAGTACAAAGTATTTTATATGAAATAATAACTTATATAAAACATTATATTTTATATATTTGAAAACTACATCACTTTTGTGTTATCTTTTTTATTCTTAATGTCTGTTGATAATAGTCCCATAAAGGTTTTTCAGGAACATAACAGCTTTGATCTTCAACTTCAATGCAGATTCATATTTGTTGCCCTTTGTCGTGATAGTCTGAAATGATGAAGTGGTCCGTTAATTGAAAATAATTCCAGTTTCTTAACTGTTCAGCCAAATATATATCGCAAAATATCTGTGAAAGCTAAAAATTCTGTCAATATATATGCTAAACGGTTATATTTTTTTCCCAAAAGTATTGCCTATTTCTATTATTTTGAGTTTTCTCCACATAAACAGTTAAAATACTGATTGTATTGCTTCACAACAATATTTCAGTGAAATAGTTATGATTCCAGCATGTTGGAACTAGTGACTCACTCCTAACTTTTAGAAAATAATTAATCCACTCTATGGTATGCATTACTGAGAATTTATCGTTTGTTGTACATTGGTTGTTGTTAGGGCAGGGTCACAAGCAGATTTTCCATTTCAGTATCCCGCCAGTGTGAAACCGCAACAATTCTGAGTAACCGAAAAAAATTGTGTTCTAGCATATCCCCAATTGAATAGGCCCATTGCAGGAAGCAATATTAATGAAAACAACACATGGAACTGCTTTGGAAAGAAATCGCTGTAAAAATGCTAAAATATACAAAAATATGATGTAAAAGTTTATACCGCCAATTTCTTCAGATTTGAAGTTTGTTTCTAGTGTTTTACGTTTTCTCACAATAATATGTACGGACATTTTGAAGTACTGGTTGTAAAGTATCGTCATGGTATTCAAGTAAATTGGTCTCAAAACCGAGATACCGGTGTTACCGACCCTGCCCTAATTGTTGTGAACAGTGCGTTATTCTGCTTATTACCATAGTAAGCTGCTTTACAGGAATCAATCAATATTACAGTGTTTAAAAGCATTGAAATTGTATGTCCTTATTTAGACATAATAGCAGCATCTCAGTTTGCCCCACTAATTGCTGTATAAATTTTTTTTTTTTGTATACAAAATGTCTCAGGTTTGGTGTTGTATCAATTTTATGCTGTTTACTAGCTGCTGTATGTTTTGGTATTTCCTATGCATAACATGACAACAAAAGCCAAATAACCTGTGGTAGGAAACATGAAATGTTGATATTTCAGTAACCTCTTAAAGATGGCTAAGAATTTTGGTATCAATATTTTTCCCTTTTACGCATTTTTTTAAAAAGAAACCAGTATTTAAATTTATCAGTAACTTGCAGTTCATAAAAAGGAATGCACCAAATTTTTTGCTGCGACTTTTATTCTTACATTAAGATGTGATTAAGTTTAACTAGAATTTTTTGTGAATCAGACACCATAAATTTTGTATCTGTGATACAGCTAGCCTTATTAAAATTTGATAATTACTAGGGGTGTGACAATACCAAATTTTCTAGTTGGAGATTCTGCCAATGCAAAACTATCCCGATTCCAGGATACTGAAAAAGTTTGAGTTTTAACATTTCATGAAAGTGAATAGATGTACAAACAGGAAATGATGTTCTGTAACCCAAAACATGGCAGTTTTTCTCAAAGAAATTGCAATAAATGCATTAAAATCTAGTAAAAAATGAGGTCGTAGTTTCTATTGTCTTCAGATTTAGGTTTGGTAGTAAATATTTTACGTTTACCAATGATCATATTAGCTGACATTCAAGATTCTGGTTGTAAAAGTGGTCACAGTATTTCAGTATAATTGTCTGGGTAATTATGGTGAACTTTCAGTTCACTGCTGTAACTACTATGTTGTAATTGATGTGATGTTGTGGATTCATTTGAATCAGAAGTTAAATGATTTCAATTCTGGCATTTAGATGGAGAATTATTTGCAATGTTACAATAATATGCAAAATCAGTAAATATGTGCTTTTACTAAAATTAAAATTACAGTAAGTAAATCTAATCACTGATTTTGTCCATACATATGAGGAATCCTTGTAAATTTTGCCAGGTGTATTTACTGCAATTTAACCTACTTGGTACTTTATAGGACAGGTTTACTGTGATGTCAGTAAACGTGTGTCGAGAGATATTGATTTGGGCGGCATTTATACCCGTACAAGAGACTTAGTCTGAATGCTTAGTAATATTAGTTCATAAATTTGCTGATTTCATACAGTTATTGTAACTTATATATGTGGTTTTAGGCTGATGTTCTAATTGTACATTGCATTTAAAAGTCACTATAAATAGTTATTTATATTTACATATATTTGCATGTGAATCTAGCAGGGTATTCGTAGAATTCCAAAAGACAGTAAGCAGAAATGGTTCACCTCTAACTAGCAAGTACCAAAACCTAGTAGTTGAATCACTATTTTTAATCTCTGTTATACACAATACATAACCTATCACACCTGCAGTGTATGAAACTTACTTGAAACTTAATCTATTGGGTAAATGACTCTCTTCCCACTGCTGTGGCTATGTGTTTAAACTCCAAGTAGAGAGCTGATGGCTGCTTCATTTCCAGTGCAGAATCTTTACTGATAATCTGTACTACTTTATTCCATCCCAAGGTCCTTCTTTTACTGTTTTTGAAGGTGTTATTTTACCTATGGAGTTTATTGAAAGTAACACCAAGTCACACCAAGTGAAATCCACATACAAGTAGAAATACAAGATCTTGCAACAGATATCAAGTCTTACCGAAAATGTGGAGTATATTTACATACTTGTGTGAGTTGTGTATATATACCGTAGTTGTACTGTACCTTTATATCCAGGTTTGCGTAATGGTGTATGTTTTGAATATGTATATCAATTTTATTTTAATACTATTGTCATTATGTAGTTGTAGAAATCTATTGTATTGTGTGTTTATCCCTTATTATTTCTCAATAGAGCACACATATTTGCTGTGAAATACTAATATAATTTTTAAAAATTGAGAAAATGAGGAGAAAGAAAACCCAGATTATTGTGAAACACTGACCTACACTCAGTATTTTCTGATAAAATCTAATTCAGATTTAAATATATTAGAGTCATATTTTGTTGTTGGGAAAGAGGCAGTGCTGGTCTAATGGGTCAGCGGGTTTGGTATCTAATTACAGGCTGTCCCTTCTGTATGGGTTTGACCACCACAAGTGACAATACTGAGAACCTATGCCAATATGATCCTGGATTTTGAATGGGATGTGAAACACCAACTTTGACCTTTGTTGTTGGTACATTTCATAGTTTCCAACATATTACAGATTTTACAGTTCCTGCTATGGCAAGTAAGTGTAGTGCAAGTAGCAGCACATGGTTCACATTTGTATTTTCTGTTTCAGACACAAGTACTGCATGATATGAACTAGTATATAAGGAAATGCCATTTGTAGTGAGGACAAATCAGTATACTAGAAGACTCCTTTAGTTGAGAAACACGTAGACACAAACACATTCTGAGACCATATAAAGAATGGCTCTTCAGTCATATTCTGGTTAAGATTTTAAAATTTGAGGCAATTAGAATGGTTATGTTACCTATTACATTTGCAATACAAATTTTAACATATACTTGTGTCTTAAACTCTGTACTACCTTTGCCAGTTTATATAAAATAACATGGCCAAGAACAGTGCAACTTTTGGATTATACATAGAGGCCAATAAACACATTGTTTTAAATTGAAACCTTAAGAGTAAACTGTTGCAAAATGATTTTGATTTTATATATTTATTGGTGTATATAATGTAACATTGTTCTTTTTTTTCTGCCCTTAAAACCAGTCATTTTTGCTGTTTAAAGTGTTTTTAATTCATTGTGAATAGCAGATGTAATCAGGTTGCACTTATTTATTGTTATTTGTTGAGGGACACTGTTAACCATTTATATACATACCTGTGGTGAATTTATGTAGATTTAGTCCTGCCTTTTAAAATTTAGTTTTGTTTATTGTACAAGATTTGCTTATTTCTGCTGCTTAATGGACGGAAATCTTTGAAAATCATTCAATACTTAGCTATCCTGTAATTGCAGTAAAACCTGGATTACTGAATTGTCTTATTAACAATTAACATTTTAAGGAACTTTAAATTGGAAATTGTCCTGCATGTCTCTACATAGATTACAAAAAAAAAATCCTTTAAAAGAAATCTTGGATCTAGAATTGGTTACTGATCAATAACAAAACTGAATATTTAAAGTCTCTCATCTAACAAATATATCTGGTAAACTTGCACAGTGGACAACATTTCAAGGTGCCATATTCATAAATTAAAAATTGTGTTTAACATTTTACAAACCATGTTAGCTCTATTGTTTTGTTCAAAGTTTCCACATAAAGTAATTCCAATTTAATTGTTGCCATAAAAAGTTGATTTTTCCTGGGTTTTTTTTTTATACATATTTTTTTTTCTTTTGTTTCTGTGTACAAATGTTCTTACATTTCTGTATAGTGACTTATTTTTTTTCTCTCCAAAGTTAGAATGTATATTTGTACTGTGGTAACACTTTCAGTTGCCATATTTATGTTTTCTAGAGTTTAATCTATTTTTGATGTAATCTATAGCTTAGTGTAATGTTTCCTGACAAAAAGACTTACAATGTCTCAGTTGCTGTCAGGTATGTTACTGTGATATGAATAAATACATCATGCTGTAATGTTAGCCTTTCCACAAGATTCCTATGCCCCTGACTTTCATACGAGGCAAGATAACACAGGTCCTGGAGAACTTAAGAAGTTCTGAGTGCCGGTCCGGAAGTCTTAAAAATCCCCTCAGGAACTGTTACCTGATGGAGGCATTGCAGACCCTTAAGAAGAAAAATGTGGTAGACCTGTCAAAATCAAATCTGGTCTACTTTCAACCGGTTACCTTTAGTTCACAAACCTAACAACTGGGGACTACTACACTAGACCTGAGAAAAACAAAACCAATTTCTCAAGGTGGAGAAATGCTAAATGGAGACAATGGAAACCATCTCAACCTCGCTCCAGTAAGGACAGTGGGTTACCGCAATAGATTTCAAGGATACCAACTTCCATATACCAGTACAGGAACAGTCCAGGAAGCACACGAGATTTCACATCCAGAGCAGGTCATATCATTTCAAGACACTGCCATTCAGACTGTCCACAGCTCCCATGAAGTTTTACGGTCATAGCAAGGCGGTGAAACTGATGACCACATACAGAGGTACAAGGATCCACCAGTACCTAGTCTGGTTGGTGAGATCCAGATTCCACCAAGTTTTGTCTCCAGCATATTTATGAACTAGTTAGAATTGTCAGAAACTAGGTTGGCTGGTGACCATGGAGAAATCAAGAGCTGGAACCCCAAACAAGTCTTCGACTTTGTAGTTTACTAGTTTATCTCAGAGGTGGGCGGGTCCGACTGACACCGGGCTGGTGGCAGACCCTTCAGAAGAAATTACAGGATCTAATCTCCTGACCGGCCTGTCCGGTCCGGCAGTTCATGTCCTTTATGGGTCTGCTAATAGCCACAGAGAAGCAAGTTCACCTTGGCCGACTGCACATGAGGCCCATTCAATGGCATCTCAAAAACAGCTGGAGGGTACAGAAATGACTAAGACTAAGAAAGGTCATTCCTATCCCCAGTTCCTTGCACTCCATCTAAATGGTGGCTGGAGCAAAGCAATGTGCTTCAAGGTCAACCATTACACCCAATAAAACATGCTCTGCAAATCTTTACAGACGCATCAAAAGAAGGGATTGGGTGCTCACTTAAACGAGCACACTGCAAGAGGAACTTGGTCCCTTCCGGAAAACAAGCTGCATATAAATTATCTAGAACTCAAAGCAGTTTCCTAGCCTTAAAAGAGTTCCAAGACCTCTTCTTAGACAAGATAATACTTGTGGCAACAAACAGCACCACAGTGGTGTCATACATAAACAAGGAAGGAAACATGAGGTCGGGCCCACTTTGTGCCCTACTATGGAGAATCTTGACCTGGTGTACCAGAAATCAAGTAACTCTCAAAGCCCGACACATTCCAGGCCGGCCGAACGTGATAGCAGACAAGCTATCCAGGCTAGGCCAGACCATCCAGAGTGGTCTCCCCTTCCAGAGGTCTTCCAGTCAGTATGCAGCAGGTGGCACCGGCCATAAATAGACCTTTTTGCCATGAGGTTCAACAACAAGTTGCTTACAAAATGGTGCATCACTAATCGGGTGGACTTCAGGGCACCCCCTGTAAAGTCAGTTGCTGACTTCCTTATGTACATATTTCAGAACAGGAAGTTACAGCCCAGGACCATTGGTGGTTACAGGTCAGCCATTGCTGATAAACTGGGAAACTCGCCCATCAACATCAGCAAGGACGAAAATCTCACTCGTCTCCTGGATAGTTTTCCATAGAGACAGACACAAAGGCCGGAGGGGAATCCCCTCCTGGAACCTATCCCTGGTCTTACACCAGCTGACAAAGGCTCCATTTGAACCAATGAAAGAGGCCTCTTTGAAGCATTTGACCTTCTAGACAGTTTTCCTCTTAGCCCTTGGGTCGGGCAAGCGTAGAAGTGAGTTACGTGCTTGGCAAAACAGAAATATTATACACCAGTCTGACTGGTCAAAGGTATCCCTGTACCCATCACCCAGCTTTCTTTCCAAGAATCAGCTGGCAAAAGAGGGTCCAGACAGTGTGGCCCCAGTGGTTATACCAGCCCTGGCCCCAACTCTGGATAGATCCTTCAAGTCTGACAGGTCCCTCTGTCCGGTCAGAGCTTTGCGCTATTACTTGGACAGGACCTCAGATCTCAGGCAGAATAAGGAGTTGGTCTTTGTCTTCTTTAAGAAAAGGTTTTGACAAAGACATCTCACCTGCCACTAGTGGTCCTACTATTGAAAATCGATTCAACGTCTATTTAAAAGTTTCGATGTAGAAAATCAATTCTCATTTTAAGAATCGATTGTGAATCGAAAGTAAGAATTATAAACCACCTAATTTTCCCTTTTTCTACAGATATTTAACATTTTATTTTCGTAATATTTGTTTACATTATCTGCCATGTTTCTTTGACTGGTTGGTTACAACTAAAACTCAAAATTTCTTTACGTATTTAGAAGATCTTTTAATACAATAAACTAAGTTCAACCTAAATTAAATTTAACTTTCACTGCTTCATACACAACATGCATATTCCCTATAAATGGGGAATAATAACCTTGGCCATAAATCAAGTGGAGAGAGATCACACTACTGTAATACTTCAGCAGTCTGCCATGAATATTTTTGACAAATTTTGTTGAACAAGAAAACTGAAATGTATACTACATTGCCATACTTAGAATTTTACAGTATCTAAGAAATTATAATTATATGAAATGAATAGATCATGAAGATCTGCTTAGACAGTCTATGGAATAAGTGTCTTTGGGAACCTTTAAATCCAGTTTTCTTCCCCCCTTCACCTGCTGTGTGCACCAATAAATCTATCAACACCTGTCAGGATTGTTTAAAATTAGGATGCTGCAGTGGTAATCTTGAAAGTAACATTTTAAAATGTGCCATATTCTCCAGAAAAAATTGTAATTTCTCTATTTTTATTTGTTGGCAATAAGTTATTTATTTTATGAGTTAAGATGATAAATATTATGATTCAAATTAACATGGATTTTATTAATATATTTGGTTGCTCTGTTGATTATATAGTCAATTTATAATGGGGAAAAATATCATAATTTATGGTAGAGATTTTACACTGTACACACAATGAAATAGCTGGGTTGATACTGAACAAGGATAAGTACTCAGTCATAAAACAAGCTTCTTATATATATACAGAAAGTGAATTCACTTCAGTGAGTGCTTGCATTTGAAAAGAAATACATATATTAGTTTTGAAAAATAGAAAAAAAAGGTAAAAATTAGATCATGCTCAACCGGTACTATAAATTTTGAAACTACTTCAACAGTAGAAGTGTCCTAAAAATTATACACACACCTAGGAATCTAGGAAAAAAGCCTCTAAGAGAAATTAAAGTAGGCCAGAAGCCCTCAATAAAGGCACCTACGCAAGAGAGGCTGTCCACATAAATTGAAGCATATGAAGAAAACCCAACTTATATTTTTGTTTGTGGAAAAAAGCCCCCGCCCACTTAAAAGCCTTACTCTTGGTGTACTTTCTAATAATTTTATAAAATTGATTGGAATTAAGCAGAAATACTTTCATAAACTGATGATGTAACTTAATCCCCATACTCATTAACCCCTAAACTTAAGGAAACCCTCATCCATTCTCATTACTAAATCCCCCATTAGATTTGTGATTACTTTGCCTTTCAAAACAAAGTAATACAGAAATATTTAAATAGTTTTTAAGATTCTTGCTTTGAGAATTCTTTACATATATCTGTAATTATTTGAATTATAATGATATAGTGTTTTAATTTTTCAGTGCCAGTATTTTTTTAAATGAAAACATTTATTATGAAGATTTGGGGGAAAATAAGTTGAGGGTTTTTTTCAACATGCACAATATAGGTTTAGAGCTTTTTCCAATAGGTGTCATTGGGGGGGGGGTCTTTTCCTAAGGGCTTCTTGCATTTCATTTCACTTAGAGCTTTTTTCCATTCCCTACACCTGGAACTTCAGATAGGAGTCAGAAAGCAGTCAAACAGTAAAAGTATTAAGCCCTTTGCACATGTATGCGGGATGGTGTGGTATGGCTAAAACATGAGTAATAAATACTGAATCGTCTTGAGGTATAGGTATAAGAAGTATAGCACTATTGTTTCTGTATTTAAATTTTATTATTTAACCCCTCTCCCCACCCCCATAAAAAAACAACCAATTTTTGAAAAAGTCATGTAGATTTTAATGCTATTTTTACTTACATCTAAATGCAGTTTGATCAAGGATTGTAATTTGGTATGGTACAAGAAGAAATCAATCAACTGAATTAAGATTGAAGTCATCTTAATGCACAAGAGAGGCAATATATCTACACACGAAAAGGATATATTAATATCCTTTTGGCATATCTAAACTGTATATTGAAACATATAAGTGTACTAAATATCTCTGTGATAAATCTTATCTAATGCAAATGGTACTTTCAATTCACTTTCTCTGCATTTTCAAAATTTTCCCCAAATACCCTCAGTCTTCACCATATCACACCACTCCTGTGTGCAATTTCCTTTATGCAATAGCATGTAGCCCAACACTTTTTAAAAGCTTTGCATGTACATAGTATAATTCAGTTTATCACTCCAACATGATCAGCTGTAAATTTTATCCTCCACTTGCCTGGGATGAGGAATTATATAATGACCTAAACTTCAAACTCACCACAGGTTTACACCCAAATGCTTATCTGTTTACTATTATTTCAACAAACTGCTAAAACTGTAATGCTTAAATTTATTAATTAGTTAATTATATCCAAAGAATTTCTTCACAGCTAAAATTTAAATTTAGACATTTTAAAATATTTTTTCAAATATTTTCTGTAAAAGTGTGAGGTTGAGCTAAAAGTGAGAGATTCAAAAGTGAGATTTCTGTGAACTGTGTAAAAATACTGTACATTGATGCAGTACCTTAACACATATAAACACACAACTACAAGGCTGTGCATGTCAGGGGTAGTGATGACAGTTCAAAAACATTGGCGTGTGTCTGTGAGGGGGAAACAACATCCAAATCTGTCATCACTACCCCTGACATGCACAGCCTTGTAAAGAATTCTCAAAGCAAGAATCTTAAAAACTATTTAAATATTTCTGTATTACTTTGTTTTGAAAGGCAAAGTAATCACAAATCTAATGGGGGATTTAGTAATGAGAATGGATGAGGGTTTCCTTAAGTTTAGGGGTTAATGAGTATGGGGATTAAGTCACATCATCAGTTTATGAAAGTATTTCTGCTTAATTCCAATCAATTTTATAAAATTATTAGAAAGTACACCAAGAGTAAGGCTTTTAAGTGGGCGGGGGCTTTTTTCCACAAACAAAAATATAAGTTGGGTTTTCTTCATATGCTTCAATTTATGTGGACAGCCTCTCTTGCGTAGGTGCCTTTATTGAGGGCTTCTGGCCTACTTTAATTTCTCTTAGAGGCTTTTTTTCCTAGATTCCTAGGTGTGTGTATAATTTTTAGGACACTTCTACTGTTGAAGTAGTTTCAAAATTTATAGTACCGGTTGAGCATGATCTAATTTTTACCTTTTTTTTCTATTTTTCAAAACTAATATATGTATTTCTTTTCAAATGCAAGCACTCACTGAAGTGAATTCACTTTCTGTATATATATAAGAAGCTTGTTTTATGACTGAGTACTTATCCTTGTTCAGTATCAACCCAGCTATTTCATTGTGTGTACAGTGTAAAATCTCTACCATAAATTATGATATTTTTCCCCATTATAAATTGACTATATAATCAACAGAGCAACCAAATATATTAATAAAATCCATGTTAATTTGAATCATAATATTTATCTCTTAACTCATAAAATAAATAACTTATTGCCAACAAATAAAAATAGAGAAATTACAATTTTTTCTGGATAATATGGCACATTTTAAAATGTTACTTTCAAGATTACCACTGCAGCATCCTAATTTTAAACAATCCTGACAGGTGTTGATAGATTTATTGGTGCACACAGCAGGTGAAGGGGGGAAGAAAACTGGATTTAAAGGTTCCCAAAGACACTTATTCCATAGACTGCCAAGTTAAAAATAGAAGGAAAATTCCATGAATACATGTCTAGCTGTTTAGTTCCCAAAGAAGCATTTTATGCAGGATAATTTTCAGAAGCTGCTTGGCAGTCACTGTTCTTGACATATGATAAGGATAAGCAGATATTCTATTTTTCTTTGTTGTATATGTATATGTACACTGTTTGTTAAAAAAAGTGTCCTGAGTTCACAACACGGGTGTACCACAAAGTGATGTTGAACAAAAGGGGTTGAAATATTGTTTATTTTAAGCATGATTGGTTGCTAATCTGCTGAAGTTACATTCAAACACTGTAAATGATTTAGCTGATGAAAAGGGAGAATGAAAATTGCTAAGGTCACCTTAGTAGATAATTATATTATTGCTAACACACATATTTGTTGACTCTTCAACCTATTGGTTTCCTAACATAGCCCCTTCCCTACCCCAAACTGTAAATAAATAACCTGGATTTTTTCACCACTGACCTATTGGAAGACTATTGTTATTATATTTGGTTAAAAAAGAATATTCTGTCTTTCTTACAAAGCAAGCAGAAAAACGATTATAATCGATAATCGATCGCTTAGAATTACCGATTAATCGATTCTGATTTTTAGACCGATTCCTAACACTACCTGCCACTATCTCCTCATGGATCAAACAGACTGTGATCCTATGTTATGAGCTCTTAGACCAAGAGGCCCATTTTTTACGTCAGGTTAAAGCCCATGATATCAGGGCCTTTGCTGCTTCTAAGGCCTTCCAGTCAGGAGTCTCCTTAGAACAAATCCTGTCAGCCTGCCACTGGAGGCCACATAATTCTTCCTGAAGGATGTGGCATGGGCTAACTCAGAGCTCTACCACCTGGGGCCTGTAGTGGCTGCTCAGCAGATCCACCAGTAGCCCAGAATATAGAGGAGATTTGTACATTATGTAAATAATTGTACATAATTATATATATATATATATATATATATATATATATATATATATATATATATAAAACAAAAAACCTCTGACGTGCTTCCTTCGGGAGGTTTATTTCTACTTATGGGACTGAACTCATCCCTCTCTTCTCCTACCTCAGAGCAGGTCTGTAAAAAGGGGGGTGGGGGGCAACGTTGGGTAACCCGGGTAACTGGCTACTAACAATCGACCATATCCTTAAAGGGGTTCCTGACCAGCAGGGTCATACCGAGGCTTGGAGAAAATTTTGTTATTTTGTCTACGAGTTCACTTAAGTCCCTAGTAACTTACCCGCCGACCAAGCAGTCGTTATTCAGCAATTGTCCATTGGATAGGATGTATTAATGCAATAAAATTGCAAATTTAATAAGTAAATTAAATTTTTATAAGTTAATACCCTATCCAATGGACACACAAGACCCTCCCACCAACCCCTCTATCAGCTTACTTGGGGTCTAAGAGGTCAGGTTGTCTAGACAGGAAGGAAGTACGAGGCGCCATCTGGGGAGTGCACAGTATTGGGACTGGCCAGCCGGTGGAAACATAGGACATCTTTTTCTGGCGTTTCGCAGGCCGGTCTGCGCCGACCGGATTAGCAATTGTCCAGTGGATAGGGTATTAACTTGTAAAAATTTAATTTACTTATTAAATTTGCAATTTGGCTTGGTTGGCAAAACAATTATTGCATTTCCCCAAGAGATTTGCTTCAGGATGCAATAAAAATATTTTGCTGGATGCTTTCCGATTTAATCTGTTGGTGTATATGGACAAATCATTATATCCCCAGACGAAAGTGGGGGATATATTGGATTCCGGTCTGTTGCGCCGCCGCCGCCGTAGAAATTTCCTTGTGGACGCGATAACTCAAAAATGGATTAATATTTTTTTTCAAACTTGGTACACATGTTAAGGATGCCCAAAGGAAGATCCCTATTTTAAGGTGACCTTAAACTCCCAATAATAAAGAACTTATGGCCACCTTAAGGTCAGAAATTGCACTTTTGGCCACTTAGAGCCCTCTAGGTCACAAACTATGAGGCTTATCTGCCTCAAATTTTACCTGAGAACACATTAATATATTCTTAGTACATGTGCCGAAAATCAAGACTTTAAGTTGAGGAGAAAATTGTCTTTGAGGCCCATAAAGACACCACTTAGGACTTTTTTCCTATATTTTTAACTTATTTTGCCCTATAATTTGGAAGTGGTAATTCTGATGAGTCTCAAACTGCACTAGATGTAACTCTTATATGTAATCCTTGTCTGTGAAAAATTTAAAGGCTGTAGGTTTACCTGTTAGGCCGACTTAAGATCTCAAAATTGCCCACAGAGACCCAATTTATGGACTTTTTGCCATCTTCAAGCACTGTAGCTTTCAAACTATGTCTCTCATCTAAGTGAAATATCATCTGAGAATATATCAATATGTTTTTCTTGTATGTACTCCAAAATTTAGGTCTTTAATAGACATTTAACCCATGTATGAGGACCATAAACACCCACCCGAGTGACCCTTTTAAGACATTTTTCACATATTTTGCTCTGTAACTTGGAAATGGTAAGTCTGAGAAGTTTCAAACTTTATTATTAGATACATATTCTATGTGTAGTCTTAGTATGTAGCAGATTTTAAGTCTGATGCTTTAATTTGAAGGCCACATCGAGATCTCTAAAAGGCCCACAGAGACCCAATATTTGGACTTTTTGCCACCTTTAAGCCCTGTGACTGTTAAACTATGTGATTGATTGAGCTGAAATCCCATCTGGGAATGCATTATTATGTCCTTTTCACATGTGCCGAAAATCAAGGCTTTTGGTAGACATTTAACCTGTGTATGAGGGCCATAGACACTTGCTCAAGTGACCTTTTTTGACATTTTTTTCTGTATTTTGCCCTGTTATTTGGAAATGCTTAGTGTGACAAGTCTTAAACTGTATTATATATAATTTTTGTTTGTTGTGTATGTCCCCCAAAAAGTTTCAGTTCTGTAGTTTAATTGCTAAGGTCTCTTTAACAATTGTAAAATGCCCACAGAGACCCAATTTATGGATATTATGCCACTTTAAAGCCCTGTAACTGTCAAACTATGTGGCTCATAGAGCTGAAATCTTTGAATTTTTCAAAGGAAGTGCCTGTCTATTTAAATTTTGAATATTAATAATGTTATGGCTATCTTAGGCTTTTAACTTATTTTTGTGTGTTATCTCTCTGCTTGCTGAGTTTTTAACTTTTTAATATGAAACTGGTTAAACATATTCAAGTAGGCAAAATGGACACTGTTATTTTCTGGTGAGCTTTAAGTCCCAAATATTAATGAAATTATAGCCTTATGTAGTAAAAATAGAGGATTTTTAACCCTCAACTAGCCCAGTTTTATTCAACTTGCCTTAATTTTGACACAGCTCCTACAGTTACGAACTCATTTCAATTGATAATCACATACTTAAAATTCTCAATTCTGAATTATTATTATAAATCTGTTCTTGTCGTTTGATAATTTATATTTAATTCTGGAGGTATATAATCTTTCTGTTGGACATTCCTTATTTATATATTTGATTTTATTTTAGTGATAAGATTAACTGAGCTTTTTGTATTTGATTACCCCTTTTATATTATAAGTGTTTGTTTACCATTTGTGCTGCAGCACTCCATCTCTTTGTAGTCCCACCCCCCATCCCCCACCCACCTCTGGGACCTCCAGCTATTGAGTGACACTAAATAAACGAAGGTATACAGATCTTCTGTAATAGTGAGAGAGGTGTGGAGAAGGGGAGAGAGGTGGGGTGGGGGTGGGAGGTGGTGTTTGCTTCATTATCTAATTATCTAAGACAAAGGGAGTCAGAACTGAGATTGTGTCACATATTTAGGTTGCATATATATGGACCACATATATAGGAATTGAGGAAATGAATAACTGAAAAACAATGCAAATTCTAAAAATAATATAATAAAATAATAATATAAATAATATATGATTTTTAAAAAATATTTTATTTGTGAACAAATATAGAAACAGAGATATGCTTTTGGAATTATGAATTTAGAATGGACATTCAATCATCAATCATTTAAATACTTTGAAAATAGGTTCAGAATTACCCTTTGCAGGAAGATTGAAAAGTATGATGAGTTGAGTTAAAAATAATATTTTATTTGTCAACAAATATAGAAACAGATATGCTCTTTTGAGATTGTTAATTTAGAATGGACATTCAATCATCAATCATTTAAATACTTTGAAAATAGGTTCAGAGTTATCATTGCAGGAAGATTGAAAATATGATCTGTTGAGTTATGTATTCGACGTCTGGGGATACACCATCTTCCTTGGGAAGATATAAACTTAGTAGATTGATGTGCTGAAGTTCATACAACTTTTCCCAATATTTATGGCATACAACAAATGGATTAAATAAAAAATTCCCGATCAAAACCTGTGGCGTGAGTGATGACCTGTCTGGGGATATGTTGGCGCCGAGTTGACCCAATCTAGTTAAAATTGCATTGATTCAGAATTTTTGGTCAAATATCAAAGTTCACTCAAAATGATAGTACTCTGCATAAAAAACATATTCACAATATCTTTCCTTCCTGAAAAGTTACCATATGTTGAAATAAAGACTTTTAACTAAATCAGACCACACATATATTCTGTTTTTGTTGTTCAAGCATTCTTATTTCCACATTTGCAACCTCCCTATTTGGTATAATACACAAAAAACTCACCACAAAAGGTGATGGCACATAACACATTGCTTGTGTAAATGTAAGTTTGCTGCAAAAAAGAGTTTTTGTACACCAACAACTAGGCAACTGACAGCAGTTATCAAGAATATTCGATAGCACATAATGTAACAAACACATCAACACGTGTTGTTATTCTTCTAAAATCCCTTTGGAACACAATGCATTCTTTCTATTTCAATTTTAAGGTCAGTGGATGTCTTCTTCAGGTCCGTTTTTTATGTAAACATATGTTCTCTATACACCTGCAGAAATTTGGGAAATCATGAGCTTTGAATCTTTTTGTGTTTATACATCACAAACACGCCCTTCCTGTCCCAATGATTCCATGGTGTGAAAAATATTGCCATTTGCATACTATAAGATGCTGGTTTAAAGTGTTTTAATACTGGTTTCATTATTGGTTTTTCATGGAATGAAGGTGTGATTCTTTAAAATAAAACATTACTGTCCCTGGAAAAGCTCGAAATGGCAGTGAAGTGAATATGGAAAGACTACTGTAAAATGACAAGAAGGTAACTTGGTGCTAAGGTGACAGGAAATGTCAGCTTATTTGCAGTATTCCTGTTTTTGTATGCTTCATTTCCCAAGGTTAGGTAGACTTGCAACAAGTCTTTGTATTTCTTATTCCACCAAATCTGACATACATGGAATCATTATGAATCCATACAATACAAAGGCTTCTCTGAAATACAAACTTTTGTCAGCCTCACATTCTAGTAAAAAGTCATTCAGTCCTCATATAATACCTAAGACAAAAGGACTTAAGGGAAGTCTAAAGGTTATGGGAACAAGGGTGATATGGCGAGACATACTGCTTGACCTTGAAGGGTCATGAGCCAAATCTTTTGCAAAAGAGTTAAAGCCCAGAACTTGAACTTTTTTTTCACTTGTCATACCTCTTTGGGAATGGTAAGGGAAAATAGCCATTTAGGTAGAAACTTTGTCTGACCTTGAAGGTGTCAAAGTTCTAATGTATCACTTACTGAAAGTGTAGCAGTCCATGATTTCCTGCAAACTGTTTTGATAGAACAAACCTCCAGGATCAACACAAAAGGAGGTTTGGCTTTTAGTTACATCTAAAATGATAGTATTTTATCTTGAAGGAGGAAATAAAAGCTGACTTTGTTAAATCTGAACCCAACAAAAAGAAGTGCAGTCCATATAATACTAGTTGTCTTAATGTCCCAAATCTCTGTTATCAATATTAAGCCAGATATAGAATGTTTTTCCTTCTTTATGAAAATCAGAAATCTGGAAATCTATCGAAATGGCTCAGGATCTCCCTAGGCCCAAGATTTTCATGTAACATACATGAAAATCCTCTTACATACAAAAGGAAAGGAAAAACTTCTTGAATTTCAGTGTAGATACTAAAAATATTAATTTAACTATGTTTCCAATGCCTTGTGGGGTAAGTATATTACTATGTTAGTGGTTAAGACATAAAATATACAAATGTACGCATTGTTACAAGTTATATATTGGTATGAATCGCCACATTTTTGTACTCAAAACATGCTTTGATCTTGTAACAAAAAACTGCAAACGTTAAGTAAAGAAAACATAAAGCATATAAAATGTATGCGCTGTGATAAAAACATGTATTAATTGTGTAACAAAGAACTGTAACTGTTTAATAATCAAACTTAAAATATATAAAAAGTGTGCACTAACAACATGCAGCTGTGTAAATTGACAAATGAGTTGTAACATTTAAAACTGTAGCTGTCAAGCAGTTAAAATATGAAAATGTAAAAATATACAGTTAAAATACAGTTAAAATATAAAAATGTAACGATATACACGCTGTGACAAAACTATAATATTTGTAGCAATTGACACATTTCTGGACTGAAAATAGTGGAAGGTGGTAATTTTTGCTGAAATAATGCTGTTTTTTTCTGAAATAGCCCTACAGAGTCTTGTAAAAATGAACCATTGTTTTTAATACACATAAAGCCAATGAGAGTTGTGGAGTAGTTTGAGATGGTCCCCGTGGTAGACCTAGCTGGCAGAAAGTTAATATGATTATGTTAGGTCATGTCCAAATGTGTACTGTAAATGGTCACATAAAGCTTGTCAATGTGGACTATAAGATAGTTGCCTTTGTGTCTTGTGAACCTACTAGTGTTTAAACCACCTATAATTATCTCCCGCCGGGCTTTAGCCCGGGAGGGAGATTATGAAATGATGCCTGTGTGTCCGTGCGTGTGTGCGTGCGTTAGTTAGTCATGCAGATTTCTCCAAAACTACTACGGCTACAGATTTTTTGTAAATTAATTGTCCCAATGAATTTTCACGCCCTCAAATTTTTTTGGTTTTATTGACTTAGGCCTAAGGATAAGTGAGTAGTAGCAATGTTAGCTACTTGGAGTAAAGGGCTCATAACTCAAAAACTATTGCAGTTACAACTTTTTCTTCAAATATTTTGTTCAGCTACTTTGTCCGTAGCTATAAGATGGTACATAGTTTGGGGTCCCATTGCATGCCATAAGTGAGTAATAGCTATTTTCTTATTTGTAGCAAAATAATGACATAAATAAATGTCAAATATCTTCAAAAGTATTAAAGTTAGGGATTCTTTTCAAATATGTTGTTCATCTACTTTTTGATAAGCTATCACATAGTAAAATTTCAGATCTGTTGCACATTGGATAGCTGAGTAATAGCTACTTTGAAATTCTACAGTTGAGTAAATCCATTGTAACTCCAAAACTAGTGCAGTTAGAGTATTTTCCTAAAATATGTTGTTCAGCTACTTTGTCCTTAATTATAAGATGCCATATAGTTTGGGGTTCTATTGCATTCCATAAGTGAGTAATAGCTATTTTCTTATTTGTAGGAAAATAATGACATAAGTAAATGTTGAATATCTTCAAAAGTATTAAAGTTAGGGAATTCTTTTCAAATATGTTATTCATCTACTTTTTGATAAGCTATCACATAGTAAAGTTTCAGATCTGTTGCACATTGGATAGCCGAGTAATAGCTACTTTGAAATTCTACAGTTGAGTAAATCCATTGTAACTCCAAAATTAGTGCAGTTAGAGTATTTTCCTAAAATATGTTGTTCAGCTACTTTGTCCTTAATTATAAGATGCCATATAGTTTGGGGTTCTATTGCATGCCATAAGTGAGTAATAGCTATTTTCTTATTCGTAGCAAAATAATGATATCAGTAAATGTCAAATATCTTCAAAAGTATTAAAGTTAGGGAATTCTTTTCAAATATGTTATTCATCTAGTTTTTGGTAAGCTATCACATAGTAAAGTTTCAGACCTGTTGCACATTGGATAGCTGAGTAATAGCTACTTTGAAATTGTGACTGTTGAGTAAATCCATTGTAACTCCAAAACTATTGCAGTTAGAGTATCTTCCTAAAATATGTTATTCAGCTACTTTGTCCTTAACTATAAGATGGCATACAGTTTGGGATTCTATTGCATGCCATGAGTAATAGCTATTTCCTTATTTGAAGCAAAATAACGACATGAGTAAATTTCAAATATCTTCACAAGTATTAAAATTAGGGGATTCTTTTCAAATGTTATTCATCTAGTTTTTGATAGGCTATCACATAGTAAAGTTTCAGACCTGTTGCACATTGGATAGCTGAGTAATAGCTACTTTGAAATTGTGACTGTTGAGTAAATCCGTTGTAACTCCAAAACTATTGCAGTTGGAGTATTTTCCTAAAATATGTTATTCAGCTACTTTTTCCTTAACTATAAGATGGCATATAGTTTGGGGTTCTGTTGCATGCCATAAGTGAGTAATAGCTATTTTCTTATTTGTAGCAAAATAACAACATAAGTAAATTTCAAATATCTTCAAAAGTATTCAAGTTAGGGAAATATTTTCAAATATGTTATTCATCTAGTTTTTGATGAGCTATCAGATAGTAAAGCTGCAAACCTGTTGCACACTGGACAGCTGAGTAATAACTACATTGAAATTGTGACTGTTGAGTAAATCCATTGTAACTCAAAAACTACTGCAGTTACAGGATTTTCCTAAAATAATTTGTTCAGCTACTTTTTCCTTAACTATAAGAAGGCAAATCGTTTGGGGTTCCATTGCATGTCATAAGTGAGCAGTAGCTATTTTCTTATTTGTAGCAAAATTATGATGGAAATAAATGTCAAATACCTTCACAAGTACCAAAGTTAAGCAAATCTTTTCATTTGTTATTCATCTAGTTTTTCAAAAGCTTACTTTCCTGTGTCCTTTATATTTTTGTTGTTTTTGCAGATGTAGGTCAATAGCTAAGTGAGTAGATAGCTGAGCAAGAGCTACTAAAATGAGTAAATGTCTTTTATCTCTAAAAGTATTATAGGTAGACAATTTCTTCTAAATAAGTCATTCACCTACTTTTGTGTGATCTACCACATAGTGAAATTGCAGAACTGTAGCTCTTTGGATAACTGAGTAATAGCTACTAAAATGAGCAAATGTCTTTTATCTCTAAAAGTATTACAGGTAGGCAATTTCTTCTAAATAAGTCATTGACGTACTTTTGGGTGATCTACCACATAGGGAAGTTGCAGAACTCTAGCTCTTTGGATAGCTGAGTAATAGCTACTAAAATGAGTAAATGTCTTTTATCTCTAAAAGTATTACAGGTAGGCAATTTCTTCTAAATAAGTCATTGACGTACTTTTGGGTGATCTACCACATAGTGAAGTTGCAGAACTGTAGCTCTTTGGATAGCTGAGTAATAGCTACTAAAATGAGTAAATGTCTTTTATCTCTAAAAGTATTACAGGTAGGCAATTTCTTCTAAATAAGTCGTTCACCTACTTTGGGTGATCTACCACATAGTGAAGTAGCAGAACTGTAGCTCTTTGGATGGCAGAGTAATAGCCACTAAAATAAGTAAATATCTTTTATCTCTAAAAGTGTTACAGATAGGCAATTTCTTCTAAATACGTCCTTACCTACTTTGGGGTGATCTACTGCATAATAAAGTTGCAGAACTGTAGCTCTTTGGAGGGCAGAGTAATAGCTACTAAAGTGAGTAAATGCCTTTTGTCTTTAAAAGCATTGCAATCAAACATTAAACTTGTTGTCACTTCTACATGTGCCTCCATCTCACAAGAAAATTTATATTCCACTATCTTTAGTACATCTAATTTATACGGCGGGAGATAAATGCATGCGTCAGAATGCTTGTTTCAAATATAGTACACATTCAGGCCACACAGAAAAGAAATGTCTCTTGAACAATATGTATAAAAAGTGTTACCTTGTGATTTCAATTTGCTGGGTTTGTAACCAGTTGATATTAAATTGGTAATGAAACCTTTCCCAGTTTTGAATTAAATGACTTGGTAATGATGTCTTCATGTAAGACATATATAATGTTCTCTTTTATCACAGGTACTTCTTTCATAATATCAGACACTTGACTAATCTCAAGTAAAATATCTGGATAGTTTTGTATAATCATGATTGTGGAATTATTAAATTACAACAAGTTAAAGATTACACTCACTGGCTATCTCATGAAATGGAATTAACTTGCCTGCATTTAGAGGCATTGATAATGCAACTTTCACATTTAACATTTCGAGAATATGGATGTTGTTGGCAGATAAACCATGACAAATTAGATAGCTACACAATATCAATGTTATTATTGTATAGCTTGGTTAATTAAATAATTTAAAAAACACTACCACTTGCAATGATGTTATAATGCATGTATCAACTATGGCTACTGAATTTCATTCACACACAAAAAAGTACATATGTTACTATGTAGCATAAATAACCATATGAAGTAATTGTCCCAGTTAAGGTCAGTGATTTCATTTTGCTTATATATATATATATATATATATATATATATATATATAGTTTTATAAACACCTATTTATTGGGTCAAATGTATCTCTCAGACTCACACTATTGGGCCTTCACCTAACTATTGGGTCTTCACCTAACTATTGGGTCTAGACCCAATAATTAGAAAGACCCAATAGTTAAAGTTGCATATTTCGTCTCAGTTATTAATACTGATTATGATTAAGCGTAACTGTTAAAACTAATTATTGGGTCATTTTAATCTAATTTCTTACTTGTAGCCACCTAGTGGTGGGAAATGTAGTTACTTTATATATATATATATATAACTTTTAGCCAATCAAGCTTCTATCCCAGGGTGATTGACACTTACTCAGAAAAAAGCTTAATAGATTTTTGAGGTACTTAAATAGCTTTATTTTAATGTTTACCTATTTAATTGCATCAGTGTATAATTTATATAAACTGCATGGATCTATTAAACATACATACATATAATCATTTACAAAAATGATCAATTGATAAATGTTTCATTAGAAAAAGAAATAAAGAGGCATAAATATATTTTAGTTAAGGAAGAACTTAATGTTAGATACATGTATATTGAGGCTGGTTTTGGAGGGAAGTTTATCAAAGGGTCTGCCAAGTAACAGTAATCTCAGGGCTTGTTTTTCTGCTGGGGGTTAAGTACACACTTTCCAATCCTTTGCTCCTTTATTTAACAATACAAAGGAAAACTTTTCAGAATGACTTATAGTTTAACAAATGTGTGGTGTGTTAACTATTCTTAAATACATAAAATGTGCACCTTTATTTATCATCCCAGTCTCCTTTATTGAAATAATTTATTATACAAGAGACTAATTCATATAACCATGCCAAAATATATAAACTTTCATTATTTGTACACAACAATTTAGTTGCAGGCCATATTTATTTGTGAAACACTACACACAGGGAAAAAAGCACCTGACACCAATAAGTATTTGCAGTGTATAATGTATCCTAGTGTATCATGCAGTTTCTTGCTTGTTTTTCCTGATACACTTGAGACTCCAAACTTGCTAGGAGTGAGATTTTCCAGATAACAGAAGACTCACAAAATAAGAATTTTAGTACAAAACAGTGAGGAAACAGAAATTTTAGGGAAAATACCACTAAATGATTTATTAAAATCAAATGTTGGAATATTAGAAGGCATACCCTTTGTACTGTTTTTCCATATTTTGAACAGTCTTCAACAATGTGTGAGGCTACAATTATACATTAAGAAGAAATTTTCTAGCAGCTATGTACTGTGTACAAAATAGTTCAGGATTCTTGTAATAAATATTTGTGCTCATAAAATATTTATGATTTCTGATCTTTACATTCAATTGTTGAAATTGAGTAATATGCCTAGAATTCAACACACGTTTTCGGCTCTCAGAGACCAACCAACAATCCAAGAAACCTGAAAATTTTACTGAAAGTTTGAATTATAGATACAAAAAACCTGGGAGAATATTGCTTTTCTAACTTTTAAGACAAAAAAACTTTGACATTTCCCGCATATTCTTCTTTGATGCTGATAATAAGCACAGAAGTGACACATAATTGTACCCCCACTGAATATGGTTGTAGCCAGGTTGATAATTTTTTGTAGAGAAGTATGCTTTATGGGTGTACAAAAGTCCTGCAAATTAGAAGTGAATAGATTAAGAAATAAAAATTTTAACTCAGTTGAACTATATTGGGCTTAGATCAAGAAAATGCTGTTTTTAGCATAATCGAATACTTTAAATTAGTCAAAAACAGAAAAAAATGAACCCTCATATTTAATTTGATCCCCTCCTAACACTTTTCACAGCTATGTACTCATCACACATTGGTGCAGGATACTTGTAATAAATATTGGTCCTAAAGTATTTATGATTTCTGATCTTTACATTCAATTGTTGAAATTGAGTAATAGGCCTAGAATTCAACACACGTTTTCGGCTCTCAGAGACCAACCAACAATCCCAGAGACCTGAAAATTTCACTGAAAGTTTGAATGATAGATACAATGAACCTGGGAGAATATTGCTTTTCTAACTTTTAAGACAAAAATATTTTGACATTTCTCACATATTCTTCTTGAATGCTGATAATAAGCACAGAAGTGACACATAATTCAACCCCCACTGAATATGGTTGTGGCCAGGTTGATGATTTTTTGCAGATAAGTATGTTTATGGGTGTACAAAAGTCCTGGAAATGAGAAGTGAATAGATTAAGAAATAAAAATTTTATCTGCATTGAACTATATTGGGGCTTATGCCCAGAAAATGCTATTTTTAACATAATCAAATACTTTAAATTAGTCAAAAACAGAAAAAGATGAACCCTCATATTCAATTTCACCCCTCCTAGCACTTGTCAGAGCTATGTACTCAGTATATACTAGTTCAGGATTCTTGTAATAAATATTTATTTATTCATGAAGTATTTTTGATTTCTGATCTTCACATTCAATTATTGAAACTCAGTGATGTGCCCTAGAATTGAACACACGTTTTCGGCTCTCAGAGACCAACCAACAATCCCAGAGACCTGATAATTTCACTGATTATATAGAATTATAGATACAAGGAACCTGGGAGAATATGGCTGATCTAACTTTTAAGACAAAAAAATTTGACATTTCCCGCATATTCTTCTGTAACGGTGTTAATAAGCACAGAAGTGACACATAATTCTACCCCCACTGAATATGGTTATGACCAGATTGATGATTTTTTGCAGAGAAGTATGTTTTATGGGTGTGCAAAAGTCCTTAAAATTGGAAGTGAATAGATTAACAAATAAAAATTTTAACTCGGTTGAACTATATTGGGGTTTAGGTGCAGAAAATGCTATTTTATTACGCTACAATAGCTTACCATGTGGGACTTAATGCTGTTCTCGGGTTGCCACACCCGGGGCCAACATCTTAGAAAAAAAGACAGTTCTTGTTAGCCACCGGATATACTGCTAGTTGTCGTCACGTGATAACCTCTGACCCCTCGCCCTACTTTCTCGTTGGCCACGCGAATTAGCAATACCTTATTTTACAAGGAATATATTTTCATTTTTACAAGGATATACTTGTCGTTGGATATGGAAACTACATCAGTTTCTTTATTTTATAACATAGAATCACAATTCGATGTCTTTTCATAGTTCAGATAAGTATCTTTACTATATTTGCCAACTGAAGTCCACTTCCGGGTTCACGTTGTAAAGCAATGGCGACTTGTTTATGTGGTTTCTAATACAGGATATATATATATGCCTGTCAGTAAAATAAAATAAA
This sequence comes from Sabellastarte sp. h YS-2021, assembly GCA_964017235.1. Classification (NCBI taxonomy): domain Eukaryota; kingdom Metazoa; phylum Annelida; class Polychaeta; order Sabellida; family Sabellidae; genus Sabellastarte; species Sabellastarte sp. h YS-2021. Next base: position 35,227,850 of record OZ024933.1, read on the forward strand.
ATATTTAAGCCCTATCTGCTTCATTATTGGACCCCTTTTAGGGTTTAAATATATATAAATGTAACACAAACGAGTCCTGGTCGAGTTAAATCAACGGAAACAACTTCCGTTTTATTGTCGAGACAGCAATTTCTTGTAATGCACGTCTCGTGTTGGTAGTTTATGTACAGGAATATATGCCTGTTGAAATCAAATAAAATAAATTTTGCAAGGGTTTATCCCCGTTCTTCTACTCTATTGGTCCATTTTAAGGGTTAAAATATGATATAAAGCACGAAACTATCTTGGGGGAATCCTCTGGGAAACCCCTGTGATGACGTCACATCTAGACAACATGTGCTGAGAGACGCGTGTTTCTTACAGTATGTTTATAAAATAAAATAAATAAATAAAATAAAATATTTTATCCCTTCTTTCCTGTATTATTGTCCATTTGAAATTTTAATACTTAAATAAACAGGAATATAATCGTCTAGACTATACGTGTTTCTTCAAACTAAGGTAACCTTGGTTTGCCATTATTTTAGTCGTATTTTAAGTCATCCAGTTTCATAATATTAAAAAATATTGTGCTTGCCTTTTAGATTCTATGTTATTTTATCAAATTCTGTGTAATTACTGCTTTCCTTATCTCACAACTAGCCCTACCTGCAGTGAGGCGGGTGGGGCAGGTGACCTTGTGTCACTGTTGATTTACTTACGTAAATCCAGTTGTGTAGTTCCTTCAAGAAGGAAAGGCAAAAGCTTACATGGAAGCCTACTTTAAGGAAAGCTTACATAGAAATTATAATATCCAACTTCTTTCTCCAGGGTGGATCAGATCCCTGCTTAAATCTGAATCCAGATAACATCTTAGTTCATCCGAGGTTTTTAATGCACCCGAGAATCGGATGCATTATTTGCAACTTCTATCCATCCGAATATGATTTGATACTCAGATTTTCATTGCATCTAGACCTGATCCGAGGTTACACTAAGTTCCAATGCTTGGATGATCTAATCTTAAAATCCGATGCTCGGATGATTGTATCTAGATCTAATCCTCGGATGATCAGATCTTAAATCTGATGTTCTGATGATGGTTCCAGATCAGAACTCTGAACAATCCTACCACACACTTGGACTAATATTTTACCAGCCTGGCAGTAAATATCACTTATTGGAGGCTTGGGTCCAAGTCCTCAAGCCCAAGAGGGCTTCTAAACAAGGTCCTTCATTCAGTCCTGACTTTGTATTTTAGGGAAGTAGGTTGCCTGACTTCACCCTAACCATTTTGGAGGACATTGAAACTTAGGCAGTTTTTTTAACCTCCCTGCCCCAGGGAATTTATGCCTAGATCCTCCACAGTCTGGACTCTGAATGATGTACTAGGGTAACAGGAAGTTGGTCTGTTATTTTCCCTTAAAATGGAACAACCTTGTCTTGAACACAAGTTTTCAAATCTGTATCTCCCTAGGGGCCTCCTTGGGTAAGCCCCTCCTCCCCTTCTGGTTAGCAAGAGTTGAGCTTTAGGCTGCTCTCCACTAGGTTCTTCTCAATACAACCTGGTTATGGATATATGTTAAGACAGTAGCAAGGCTACTACCAGACAGGTCAAACTCAATTTCATGATGCATATAAGTAGTCAGAGGGGGTATGGTGAATTCAGGTGAGATACTGGATCTTTAGATCTTAAAGTTCCCCATTCACAACTACTTTAGGAGGGACAGGAGTCCCTCATCAAGGCACCTGTAATAACACTTAGGGTTTAGACCCTATTAATCAACCCTTTCCAATTCCCCACATCCCAGTAAACATTACAAACGTTTATAAACGTTTATAAACCTAAGTAGCAACGGTTTAGATTAGGTTTAAAATGATGGGTCCCTAAACGTTTGCCTATAAACGTTTATAAACGTTTATACATAAACGTTTATAAACATTTGCCTATAAACGTTTATAAACGTTTATACACGTGTTGAAAATCTGGAGAAATATTTCTGTAAGTATATCTTGCTGTATCACTGTTGTTTGAATCCATCATTACATTCTAAGTAGATGTATAGAAGTATGTAATTTGATAAATTACATACTTCTATACATCTACTTAGAATGTAATGATGGATTCAAACAACAGTGATACAGCAAGATATACTTACAGAAATATTTCTCAAGTTTCTCTCAAAATGGCTGTGCTGATGTCATTATCCCAAATGAAAGCGAGGTTAAGATATTCTTCACTCTTTGTAAACGTTTAAAAACGTTTATAAACGTTTATGCATAAACGTTTATATATAAACGTTTAAAAACATTTATATATAAACGTTTATAAACGTTTATAAACCAAACTAATGTTGCTGAAACGTTTATAAACCCATAATGTTGAATAATTGTCAATATTTAGGTTTATATTTGGTTTAAAAAACGTTTATAGGTTTACTAAACGTTTATAAATGTTTATAAACCTTTGCTATGTTTACTGGGATCTAGAGGCTCCTACAGGAACCACCCCAATGGGGGTCATTCCATCCCAAGCAGTATCCATCGTTTTCCCCAGGTAGGGGGAAATCGAGTAGCCGAGGCTCCAAGGTCTTTTTGACCCACTCCAGGGGATGAGGGCATGAAAACCCTTCCCCCCAATTACTCCTCCAGCCTCACTCAGTCCACCAGTAGGAGGTCACCTCCGTTCTTTCAGATAAGACTGGCAAACAAATCCTGTCATTCTTTCAAATCTAAGTCCAGTCAGACTCCTGACCCAGTCAGAATACAAGGCCCTTCAAAGACCAAGTCCTGGCCTCTGTATCCAGTCTCTTCTGTCAAGAATGCAATAGAAAGGGTGGAAAATGTAAAATCTCTCGGGTTTTACAGTCGCCTGTTCCTAGTACCAAGCCTCACCGAAGGTGGAGGCCAGTCATAGACCTAAACAGGCTCAACACTTTTCTACATGTATAAAAGTTCAAAATGGAAACCCCAGAGTCCATCAGGACCTCACTGATTCCAGAGGAATGGGTACCGTCGACAGATTTGTCGGATGCTTACCTACACACCCCCACCCATCCAAACTCAAGGAAATACCTAAGGTTTTGCTACAAGTCTCAGGTGTTCCAGTTCACCTCCCTCCCATTCGGACTAGCCACAGCCCCCCAGGTCTTTACAATGATTGTAAAGGAAGTGAAACTAATGGCCCTCTCAAGAGGACTCAGAATTCACCAATACCTGGACAACTGGCTGATCAGATCCCAGTCTCAAGAGGAAGCCCAAGTGAACACTCAGACGGTGGTAGACTTAACCCAGTCCTTGGGGTGGATAATAAGTCAAAAAAAAAATCAGAACTGAAACCTACTTGGGTGTTCCTGTTCGTGGGCTACGAGTACCATCTAGATTCAGCCCTTGTAAAACCCACTCAAGAGAGATGGCTCAAACTCCAGGATTTGATCCTACTCCTCAAGTCAAAACGTGTTTTGACTGCAAGATGTTTGATGTCGCTAATTGGGTTACTAGCCTCAACGGAGAAAATGGTCCCCGAGGGACTCCTTCACATGAGGTCCTTTCAGTTTCATCTCAAGGCGCACTGGAGATATCCTCAGTCGCTAGACAACCTCTTTCCGTGGACAGAAGCCATTGCAGCCCACCTGGATTGGTGGCAAAATCCCTCAACGGGATGAAAGGCGCAGACCTTCATCCCAAAGACCACAGTATCCAACTCTTTACCAACGCCTCAAACGAAGGTTGGGGCTCTCATTTAGACCAAAATTTTACAAAGGGTCTGTGGTCAGATCGGGAAAAAAGGCTACACATAAATGTCCTAGAATTGAAGGTGGTCTCGCTGGCCCTTCGAGACTTCAAGGACGACAACTCAACAGTGGTAGCCTACATCAACAAACAAGGAGGAACTCAGCAGAAATGTGTGCTCTACTGTGGAAGATCATGACCTGGTGCCATCACTACCACATAACATTGAAAGCCAGGCACATCCCAGGGTGCCTGTATGTGATGGCCGACCTGCTGTCCAGGTCCAACCAAGTGCAGTCAACAGAATGGTCTCTGCATCCGCAGGTGTTCAAACAGATCAACCAGAGTGGCTCAGCCATCATCTGAACCACAAACTTCCACTGTACGTATCTCCTGTCCCAGACCCATAGACTTGGGACATAGATGCTCTGAACATAAACTGGATGAACCTTTCGGCCTATGCTTACCCTCCTACGGCTCTCCTTCACAAGGTGATCCAAGAGATCAAGCAATGCCATTGCCTGATCATCGTAATAGCCCCAGGCTGGCCAGGGATGCCCTGGTTTTGGGACCTAGTGCAGCTCTCAACAGAGATCCCACTACAAATCCCAGTGTCAACGACCCTACTCACAGTCCCACAAGTATGTGTTCCACAACAACCCACAACAGCTGAACCTCCTCGCCTGGTGTCTAGGAGCGGACAACTCCAAGAACAAGGCTTCTCTGTGGAGGTGGCAGAGAGAATTGCTGCTCCTCAGCGGTCATCAACAAGGACCATCTATAGTCAAAGTGGGCCCTATTTGAAAAATGGTGCAGAGAAAATTCGGTGGATTTCTCCACTCCATCTGTGAAACAAATCTCAGATTTTTTCATGTACCTGTACCAAGACCTAAACAGGCGCCCCTCGACCATTGATGGTTACAGAACTGCAATCGTTGACACTTTGGGCCCAACGGCCCACCATATTGCACATAATGCAGACCTTTATAGATTACTCTCCAGTTTTCACAGGGATCGTCCCAAAAGTTCCAGAAATTTACCTAAGTGGAACCTTTCTGTTGTCCTCAACGAGCTCACAAAAGCACCCTTTGAGCCCATGAAAGACACAGACCTCAAACATCTTACTCTCAAAACTGCTTTCTTGCTAGCTTTGGCCTCCGGCAAACGCCGCAGCGAAATCCATGCCTGGGTCGCAAACAAAGTATCTAATCTAGGCCAATGGGAAAAGGTTGCCTTGTTCTCTTCTTCTGATTTCATAGCCAAAAACCAACTAGCAAGAGAAGGTTCTCAAAGTGTGTCTCCGGTGACTATTCCTGCTTTGACTACCATTGTAGATAGACAATTTAAAGATGACAGGAACCTGTGTCCGGTACGGGCCCTGAGGTATTATCTGGACCGAACCAAAGACCTGAGAGGGTCTCATTCCCTCCTTTTTATCTCCTTCAAGAAAGGACATACCTCAGATATCAGACCCGCTACTCTCTCTTCCTGGTTGAAACAAACCATCCTACTTTGTTACAAACAAGCAGACCAACAAGCCTTGGACTTGGTCCAAGTTAAAGCGCATGACATCCGGGCCTTCGCGGCCTCTAAGGCCTTTTACGGTGGGGTAGTGGTGGCACAACAAGTCCTAGATCCTTCCCCTCAGACCAGTTGTCCTCGGAAAGAAAAAAAAAGGGGGGGGGGGCACATCCGCTACAACCAAGTCTTCAGGAGTCTCTCCCAGGATCTAGGTATTCCTTTACCTTCAAGATGTTACGGGTAAGGTCATTTTGTTTTTTAGTCATCAAGTAATTTCTATTAAGGATTTATTTAGTTGTCATTAATCTCATATTCAGGTTGCAAAAATTTATGAGATCTCCAACCATGGGTTGGTCAGTCACTAGTGAAGGGCCCTCAGGGACCCTTAGACCTCGAAGTGAGCACTGCTGCACTTCTGTCCTACAATCAAACATCTAGACAGTTTCAGCACTGTCTCTCATTTTATTTAGGTTTTTGGCTCGTTACAGGCCCGGTCTTCGGGATCGGGGCACTGTAAATGGGCCTCAGACTGGTATTTCTGGCACTATTCTATACATATTAATTCAAAATCTTAGAAAAAATGACATATCTTCCAGTCTCAGCTGTAATCCCGCCACCGGGCGGTTGAATTCAGCATTAAGTCCCACATGGTAAGCTATTGTAGCGTAATAAAATTGAAAATTTTAATTACTTAAATGTAGCTTTTTATAAGCTACAAGTTTACCATGTGGGACTTAGAAGAGTCCCACCCTGCCTCCCTGCTGTTTACAGCTGAGGGGTAGGTTTTAGAAAATTTCAACGAGAAAGTAGGGCGAGGGGTCAGAGGTTATCATGTGACGACAACTAGCAGTATATCCGGTGGCTAACAAGAACTGTCTTTTTTTCTAAGACGTTGGCCCCGGGTGTGGCAACCCGAGAACAGCATTAAGTCCCACATGGTAAGCTTGTAGCTTATAAATGTTACATTTAAGTAATTAATATTTTCAATTTTCAACATAATTGAATACTTTAAATTAGTCAAAAACAGAAAAAGCAGGGCCGTCATATTCAATTTAACTCGAAAAGTTATGGACAGATTTAATGAAATTTTCAGAATATGTGCTAAATGGGACAAGGAACAAGTGATTAGATTTTGGGAATGATCTGGATCACTGTCTGAATCCATGAAAAATATATCGGGAGTGATCCGGATTGAGATCCTGTGGCGGAGGTCTGTGCTCTCCGAGTGCTCTTTTTCTTTATGCAATACCAGAACTTATACATACGTGTAAAATTATTAGTTTTCATGTAATGTTTTATTCTGTTAAATAGTCCATTATATTTTTTATTATGTTATATAGTCATAATATTTTCATATATATTCAATTACATCTACTTATCAGGCATTTCTTCAAAATAATCACTGGGTTTACCAAAGATTGAAGTAAAATAAATAACAAATTGTGTTTTGCAAGAAATCCCCTGAAAAAGTCCATACATTAGAGCTTTTCTGATGGTCTTCATCTACAGCACAATGACTTATTAAAGAAAATGTTCTGACATATTTTTCATATGCACAAATAAAACCTGTCAGTTCAAAAGAATGTTTTGCAATTTCAGACACTTGTGGTGCTTTTATTCGCATGAGTGTTAGATTAAGTTCATTCCTTATAATACACCATTGTATGGATAAATATCTGTCTACCACACACAAACTATTAAAGTAGTTTACTGGAAATAAGTCTTCTGAATATAAGCCCATTTTGTGTGAAAATAAGGCCATGTACCTATGTTACAAAACGTTGTGAGACGAAAATATGTCCTACAATATTTCAGAAGTTTCTTTACTTTTCTGAATGTAATAAGCAAGGAATTTTAATCCACAGACTCTAACAATCACATTGATGTTACAAATAACACGGATCTGTCTTTTAATATAATTAAAATTAATTGAAGGCTTCATTTTGATTGTATATATATATATCTATTTTCTCTGTGAGAAATTCTTTAGTTCAAATTATATACTCATAACAGCTTATTTTCTAACAACTGCTGTACTTTCACATTTCCAAAACAGTTTGATAAAACTTTCTGAAAACCAACGAAAGGTGTTGATGCTGAACTGATTCTAACCAATATTGTGATACACGTACGCCTTTAAGTAATAAAACTTTAACTTTTTAAAGATTTTTACTGACCGTGAAGGAAATCTAGGATAGGAATCAGTGATCAAAAATATGTTAGCCATGTTAAGATGTTTGGGCATACAAAATAATCACAATAAAATCTGTGTTCCACTCATACTCTTATCATCTCTTTTGTGAAACAAACCATCAATATTCTGTAGTAGTATGTTTTGACCCTCTAAGTGGATGAATATGTCCGTTTTTATAATATTGAGTTTTACATGATATTGGAAACATAGATCAACATTGTGCCAAAAGAATTTGTTATCCACCACATGCTGTGATTGACCTAAATACCGGGGAAGATTAAAACACCAGGGAATAATATTTGTGTGTACTGTGGCTCCTTTTCTTGGGACAACTAGCATTAGGATTGCCTTCAGATTTAATGTAAAGATATTTGTGTAAATGTGCAGAGCGTCTGCTAGTTTTTTTATTGCATCTATGGACTCGGGTTGTATGTATATGTGTAATCTAGCATGAAAAGTATGTGCCTCACACGTTTAATTTTCCTATTGTATTACTGAAATAGGCTGAACATAAATGCCAAAGGGTGACTATAAGCCCTGGAGCACCACTTAGTTCAGAAAACTGTCTCGTACTGGGCTAAATATATCAAAATTATGTGCATTATACCATAACCTAATACTTTTATATTTTCCTATTTTAAAAGTATAATCAGAAAAATTTCTCATTTGGCTTTTCTGTAAAATATATCACAGTTCACTGTACTATATCCAGAAAAAACTTTTCTTGTAAATGTCATTTGGTAAAATAATTACATGAAAGAGAAGAATTTTGGAGTCAAAATAATACTTTGTAATTTTTGAAAACAGGATATCTTTCACAAATGTGTCCCTTTTATTTTAACACACATTAGCTCAAGCATGATATATTTTTTGTCTAAATTATGAACTGTAACATTTTTATGTGAGTAGGACCTGGCGAAATGAACAGTCCCCCCCACCCCAGGAGTCAGAAACAAGACGAGTGGAGGTAATTGGTTTATTATTATACACAACAAGATTACACAATCCAGTATACATGATAACTAATTGTATTTACAGTCCCAAGACAATACATAGTTTCTGTCATAATCATCACTAAATACAGACATGTAAAAAGAGCAGTAAGAATTACACTTAATCATAAAGAATTACATTACCAGAGTTAATTCAAGCAAATACAAATACATGATTTAACTGATTAGTTATCACCATACAAACTACTGGCCCAGGGCTGATACAGACGGTGAGGGCGGATTTGAACCCACAACCTGACTGACTGAATAACCACTAGGGTCAACCTGACCCACTAAGACTGAGTCATTTAATAGTATCAAGTAACCAGCCCCAGGATAAAGTGTAAATATAAGAATGTATATAATATAAATACTGTATATATATATATAAAACCCTTGTATACACAGGTAAACCACTAAGAACAATTAAGATCAAAATTAAAAGAGCTTAAAAACAGGGAAGGGAGGGTGGGCAATTTAAATTTTCCATGACCGTCCACCCAGTTCACAAACTTAGATTCAAGTGGAGGGAAACACACATTTTTGGGGGGAAACAGTGAGGGCATGCCCTCTGACCTCTGGGTCATCCAATAAGAGGGGGTGACACACATCCCTGTAACAGCACCCAAGAACCCCACAGAAAATTAAGGTACCCCACAAACCTCTCAGGGACTGGCTCCCTGGGGTGGGGGACTGACAACCGTGATGCCTGAACACCACTTATGACAGTCCCCCCCACCCCAGGAGTCAGAAACAAGACGAGTGGAGGTAATTGGTTTATTATTATACACAACAAGATTACACAATCCAGTATACATGATAACTAATTGTATTTACAGTCCCAAGACAATACATAGTTTCTGTCATAATCATCACTAAATACAGACATGTAAAAAGAGCAGTAAGAATTACACTTAATCATAAAGAATTACATTACCAGAGTTAATTCAAGCAAATACAAATACATGATTTAACTGATTAGTTATCACCATACAAACTACTGGCCCAGGGCTGATACAGACGGTGAGGGCGGATTTGAACCCACAACCTGACTGACTGAATAACCACTAGGGTCAACGTGACCCACTAAGACTGAGTCATTTAATAGTATCAAGTAACCAGCCCCAGGATAAAGTGTAAATATAAGAATGTATATAATATAAATACTGTATATATATATATAAAACCCTCAAAGGCCCAATAGAGGTAGTTAAGCATCATGAACAATACGAGCAAAAGTACTAGCTATTTCCCTCCCAGAGTCTTGACTCTCCTGTATATAAGTCCAGACACAGTCCGAAGACCAGGAGCCATGAGCCTTTATGGATTGAAGTGAAGCATTCGACCTGTACGCCAGAGTGGCTCCTGACCTACGGAATGTGTGGAATGTGAATTTGTTCTTTGGATAACCCAATTTCTCATTTAAGTTGGCCAGGACTTTCCGTATACGTGAATCTATTAATACAGTCCACCTACCAGCTGAATAGATCTGGAATAAAGGTTCACTAGGACCAGGTTTATAAATTTTCATGGCAGCTTTTAGAGCTTTGACTGGACACAGGATGCTATGACGCAGCCTAGGAAGAGTGATTGTTTGAATCTTATCTCGGAACTGATTCGTCTTTGACCACTTTAAAGATAAGGACATGAAATTTTTTGAAAAATTGACATCTGAGGGGGTGAGATGCCTTGTAGCATCATATTCTTTCAGTGAATGAGGGGCAATGTTTGAGATCCGTAAGAAACCAAAATAAGCAACAAGAAAAACCGCTGCATACACAGGACCAAAGGGGATGAAGTTGCAAGCCGAGATAAAGGCATGGAGAATATCAATGGACATAATAGGCCTATCTGTAACTGCCAGAGGCCTGGTCATTTTCATGGACTTTAAAAAATATCTAATTTTTGGATGGTCCAAGAAGGAATGGTCTAGACTATAGATAACAAAATTAGCCCTTATGGCCGACACATTGTTTGCAACCATGTTAACTGACACACCATTTGTTACCAAAAATTCGAGATATGCCATGACCACACACAGTGATACATTTTCCAAGCTAATGCCAGCACATACACAGAAACCCACAAAGTTTCTAAATAACAATTGGTAGCATCTCTTTGTTTTTGGCCTGAAAGCATCCCTCAGCCGTATGGAAGCACCAGCCACAAACCCAGCAATTCGCTCTTGACCTAAAACAAAGATAGCATCCATTATTATCAGCAGGTACACACTAGCAAATTTAAATTTCATTATTTATTTCTAATAAGTCAGAACTCACAGGAACCCACAAAAAGTTAGGTACCAAACACTGCAATAAGTGAAACTGATGAGCAGTGTTCTGCCATCTGGACAACAAGTCGGCTACTGAATTAAGCTTTCCTGGGAAATGTTTATAAATCAGTTGGACGTCAGATAAGGCGGCTTCCAGCCACACATTTCGCACACAAGCAGCCATGAAAGCATCTCTAGTTCTGCCACTTTGCAGTACCTGAACTACTGCCAGATTATCACACTTAATGAGAACTTTTTTGTGGGACCAGGTAGGGCCAAAAATTCTAATAGCCACTAGTATGTTTATCATTTCAAGCTGAGTTATGTGTAGATTTTTATAATGCCTTGCAATGGGCAGGTGGTACACTTTCTCATTGTACCTGCCCCCCAGGCCAGTTAAACAAGCATCTAGTTCCAAGACAGCCTGAACAGGTTTGTGGTCATAGAATGAGGAACCATTGTACTGGGTCAGAAATGCTTTGAACCATCTAATGTCCCTTTTGAAGTCTTGGGTCAAAGTGACACTATGGGCGTCATAATTGCTTCTTAATAGTTCAAGTATTCTATTTACAAAGTAACGTGACGGCTTGACGCACTTCTGTATGTACATAAGATGACCAAGCAATGATTGAAGCTGACGGACAGAACAGAAACGTCTATTACCCCAGGCGTCAACCATATGACGTATGCGTTGAAGTTTGTCAGGAGGGACTGATATGGTGCATGCGACAGTATCAATCTCGACGCCCAGACATACAGCTTTTGTACTGGGTGGACACAACTTTTTCTTGCTGACGTCAAGGCCCAACCGACGCAATAGCTCTAATAAGCAGTCATATGACGCAGACGCGACGCTAGGCGTTCCCACTCCCACAAAATCATCCACGTAATTTATGACGCAGTGACCACGTTGACGCAAGCCGTACCGTACGGCGTCACTGATACGCTGGAAGATTTGCGTCCCGTGCCGTGCGCCGAACGGCAGGCACGTATCAATGAACGTAACGTCATTCCAGAGCAATCCCAACAAGTCATAATCTGAAGGGTCCAACTTCACGTGCCTGAAAGCTCGACTTACGTCAATCTTGTACAGATGGGCAGCAGAGCCCAGACGCGTCAACTCAGCTGTTATATGATCAACAGATGGAAATGTCAGGGCAAAATCTGTGCCAAGATATGAGTTTTTGTCAATTCCAGAGTTAACTGAGCATCCCTGAGGCCAAGACAGATCAATTATTACTCTTCTCTTATCGGATCCGGATTTCTCCCGAGTCAGAAATGGGGAAAAATGACAATTTTTAATCGGATGATCTTGGAATGGGCCAAGAATAGCACCATGTTCAATTTCTTCTTGCAAATATGCCTCCACATGAGAAGGGTACTGCAGTGCAGATGAGTGGTTTTCACGTTTACAACAGAGGGTGGAAGTTCTGTTGAAATCAAGAGGGAATCCGAATTTCAGTAATTCAAGTAGTTGTACATCCCAATATTCTTGCAACATTTCTTGCCAGGCCAGAATGTTTAATTGCGAGCGGACAGGGATTCTACATCCCAGAAAATTGAGTTTACCACTTTTTCGGATCCGACTATATAATTCAAAGGGGTCCCCCCTGTGATCAGACCCACAATCAAACCTGTCTGGTAAAATGAAATCTGACAGAGGGACAAACCCAAATTCAAAATCAGATTGTTTTCTCCATTGGTCAAAAGGCACAATCTTTGTGTCCCCTTTTACTTTTAAGAGTTCCTCTAATTTCTTTTTGCCTGTCACATTCAAGAATTTGTCATCACAATTATTTATGTCAAAGAGCAAGACTTTGTTTTGATTATTTGTGTGAATATTCTTATTCATGGACACATTCTTTGTGGGGTTGTTCCCAATCAGTACCATTGTCTTTTGTGTCAAGCAAAGGTGTGAATCTATTGTTGACACTGACATTACACAAGACCTCTGGTAGATTCACACCTTGGCTTGCCTTTAATATACTGTTCATAGCCGGTGCGACCGGACTGCATGCACCCCCCTCCTTTGTGGCCCCCCCTTTTTCTTCAGGGAAGTGTGGAGTAGGGAAGTGTGGAGTTCTGCTGTAAACCATACATTTATTGACAACTACACGACTGTTATACTTGCCAACATCCTTTTTACCATTTTGCTTCATCACAGGGGTCACATTACCTGGTCTCATAAACCTAGCTCTGTTACCTCTTGCTATAAGGCCTTCCACATCCTTCTTGCTGAGCTTGGAGTTGTAAATTACTCTGGTGTACACATCAGGACCAATTTCAGAAGAAACACACCTACCTGGTATTTTCTGATAACTGCTGTCACCTTTTGCTTCACTGTTCTGAATAACACTCTTACCACATTTACCATCTCCAAGCATTGGTGTATCACAGCTGCCCAGCTCTAATGCTGCTGAGCAGCCATATGTTCGTTTTTTAACATGCTATTGGATGTTTTCTTAAGAAAAAGACAGTCTTTTTCTGAATGTGTAAGGATACGACCCTGAGCAAGGCAATGGGCACAAACATGTCTGTGGGTCTTGCCATTCTGCTCGTGGTCTTTGCTGTATGAGCACAGACCTGATTGGAATGCCTTGCAGAACCATGGCTTTTTTGTTTGATCATTGCTTTTTTGCCAATTTTGCTTTGATGGAGGATTGTGACGCTGAGCATGCGCACGCCTGATACGATCAATACGCGTAGTATCGAACCAGTCAACTGAGCCCCTCTCCATCTCACACAGGAGAACTGCATGAGCTGATTTTGCACTTGACCAACTGAAATCAGTCGCGTCCTCCATGAGGTCTCCTAGGTAATGCAACATCTTATCCTTACATTTTCTGTCAGACTCATCAATGATATTTTTTACAAAACCTTGGATGAATTGTGACAGTGTCAACTGGTCATATGTTACCCTTTGACGGTTCAAACCCCCCAAGATATGTTCATGTGGCCATGCCACTTTTTTATTCACCACAACATCTACAGGGCCCCCCCGTTTTGATTTGAGTTTATGGGCATTTTCATTACCTTGTGGGACAAAACTTGTGTCCAAATTGGTCAGGGAACGGTCAATCTTTCTTTGTACAGCCTTTGAAGTTTTTATATCATACAAGCTTGGAAAATCTGAGTCTTCAGATGACTCATCAGTACACACAACATATTTGCTTTTCTGTTTTACTTTACAGTCACTTTTATCAAATTTACCAACAGTACTTAACTTCTTTCTAGTGTCTTTCTTGGCCTTGCTGGTCTTCTCTGCCACCTGCTTCTCCACCACATCCAGCCTGCTGTTCATCTTCTGCAATTCTTGTAGAATTCTTGCTTGCACATCCACACTGTCCTCTTCTGAGTCTGTCGAGTCAGCACCTGACGAGTCACTGAGGTCACCATGACCAAGGGCACCAGGCCCATCAACAAACAAGTCCTTCTTGGTTGTGCTCGCCCTGGTGCTGCACCCAGCAGTAGCCAGGCTCTTGGATACTTTACGACTCGACAAACAGTCCTGCACAACATCACCTTCCTCCACTGCCACGCTGCCAGCCGCCTTCTCCAAGTGCTGTGTTTCTGTATTGACAATGCATTTTTTCCCAGTTGGGGGATAATGTTTCTTTGTGCATTTTGTACACCAGTTCTTATTTTTTCCCATATTTATACTGTTTCAAAATCTCTGTAACACAAGGGAACAACTCCCACAGAATGCTGCCTTCCACGTTATCAGAATTGACTTTGGCTATCAAACAAGGGGTAAAGAAAATAGGTTAGACCGTCCCTTAATAGCAACAGAGTCAAGCCTGAGGTCGTCAAGAAGACTGAATTCTGCTGATTCACTGCAACACTGAAAGTCCCAAGTTCATCACGAGTACACAAAGGTTCTCCAGAATGACAAAATATATCATCACACTCAGCAGTTAGTTACATACATTAAAATTGGTACTATGTACATGTCTCTGATAAAAACACCACATAAAAGCATTAAAACAGTCCAACATTCCAATTTAAATTTTCCATGACCGTCCACCCAGTTCACAAACTTAGATTCAAGTGGAGGGAAACACACATTTTTGGGGGGAAACAGTGAGGGCATGCCCTCTGACCTCTGGGTCATCCAATAAGAGGGGGTGACACACATCCCTGTAACAGCACCCAAGAACCCCACAGAAAATTAAGGTACCCCACATACCTCTCAGGGACTGGCTCCCTGGGGTGGGGGACTGACAACCGTGATGCCTGAACACCACTTATGAAAAGATCCAGATGATATTCTAAATGCAAAAAAATCTTTAAAAAAAATTTAATGACTTTTGATTTTTAGTTGCTATTACTCCAAAAGTAAAGTAAGGCTATGTATGCCCCAGGTGGTGGTGACAGCAGATACAGATAACAGTTAAAACAGAGGCAGACTGTTGTAGCCTCTATGAAACCCAGTTACAAACCTCTAGCTATAGTTTGGGGACAGAGGAAGAGAATTGGGGAAGAGAATTATTTTTGGGGGAGAACAATGACCAGAGATAGATAGATAGATGGGGAGATAGAGGGGGAGATATTTTATTTGTGTGTTACATGTGATAATACTCAATCACCATAATTTCCTGTATAAAAGGTATTGTAAAGATGCATGCACATTATGGTAAACATTTAACTCACTGGAGACACAGAAAGATATGAAGTAAGATAGAATTAGCATGAAAGGCAGCAGAACAACTAAAGATGATAAATAATCCTGTAGTTATGGAGAGTTACTGGTGATAAACCCCATACTGCCAATGGTAGGTTGAAATTTACACATTAAATGACTATGTGGGTTGCCCTGAGAAAGAAAGGAATGTCACAGTATGCAAACCTATCTGATACAAATTTGACATTACATGGTGAATAATGCTTCATGAAAAGACCTATTAATGCAATCAACACCACCTCTAGTGTGATCCAGGAAATACATGACACAATAATTTAACAACGGCGAAAGGGTTTCAGTCGACTAGAGTGAGCCATAAGGCCATCAGAGACACAAGTAGTGCACTGAGGTGGTCACCCATCCAAACACTATTGTAGCCCATTGCTGCTTACCTTCAGTGATGAGACAGGTACTCATTATGCTATGCCACAATTCATGAAAGTCCGGAGAAAAACAATTTAAAAAAAGACTGGAAAAAAGTGATCTCTAGAAGCTTGAGCCTTGCTAGAGTTCGCTCTTAAAGATGTTACAAAACATTGAAAATATGCAAAGTGACTTCTCCCGTGGTCAAACTTGTAGTTTTATGTTATATCTGTTGAATGCCATGAGCTGGACTCAAACCCAGGACCTCAAAGGTGAGGGCCAAACTTATTTACTACTCAGAAATACTATCAGTAAAATTGAGGACAATCCTAAAGCCTTGTTGAACTCCCTCAGGAAATTACTTTGCAGACAAAATGGTAAATCATTCACAGGGAAGAAATTCTCAAAATTATCAAGTGAACACCAAATAAATCACATGACTTAGAACCAATGCCTATTTTACTGGTCTCTGATTTTATCAGTGAACCCTGATTGCAAATATTTTGAACTAATCCCTTCAGGAGGGCAGTTTCCCATCCTGTTTCAAGACTGATTGTGTCACCTCCTTGCTTAAGAATGCAAACCTGTTGTTTCTTCCACAGTTTCCAACAATCCTCTTCTTCATTTATATGGCAATTGATTCACAAATGGGAAAGTTAATCAGATGGTACAGTTTTGATCAGTGTTTTTATTCTAAGTTTACTGGCTAAATGACCGGAAACTTAACCCTATTCATACCGACATATTTTACAACCTGTTCATACCGTGTGAGGTCATAAATGACCCCATGTATATTTTTGAGGATTTGCCAATAAAAGTTAAATTTTTAAGTAAAACATTTATTTTGTTAACCATATTAAAGTTAGTCAATGTAAAGTAAGACTGTTTACATGTATTACTCTGGTATTAATAATCAATTATCAGAACAATAATGCGTATATAGATTGAAAATTTATAGTTTTTTTGCAGTAATGTTGGAAATTATGTATGCGTATCCCTATTGGATAATTTATATGTTCTTTAGGTTATAGAAGTGACAAAGGCTTATTTACATTAATTACATGTTTTTATATATTTACTGGTACATGAAAATAACTGTGTTAAGAATAATCATTTACTTTACTGCAATACCGTAGACATGAAAATATAACCATGCTAAGAGCAGTTGTCATCCTAATAACACATCAAAATTCTGAATGTTGGTTGGTCTCTGGAGGGCTGAAAAGGTGTGTTGAACTCTAGGCCTATTACTCAATTTCAACAATTGAATGTAAAGATCAGAAATCATAAATACTTTATGAGCACAAATATTTATTACAAGCATCCTGAACTAGTGTGTACTGAGTACATAGCTGTGAGAAGTGTTAGGAGGGGTCAAATTGAATATGAGAGTCCTGCTTTTTCCTGTTTCTAACTAATTTAAAGTATCTCAGTCTGTTAAAAATAGCGTTTTCTGGATCTAAGCTAGTGGACCTAAAATGAGTTAATATTTCTATTTCTTAACCTATTTACTTCTAATTTTCAAGACTTTTGCACAACCATAAAACATACTTCTCTGGAACAAGAAATTAGTGCTCTTGAAGGGACTCTGTGTCAACTGACTTAGTGCTCAAGTACCTGGTGCTCAAATAGATTTGTTTCTCCATATGACACTTCCATCCTCCGCTGGTGGTGTCTTCAGGTGATGTCCAATGGCACTGCAAAGTTTTAAATTGATCAGTTGAATATCTTTGAGTTAGAATCCGAAAAAAGAATTTCAAGATTGTGGCCATGGCAGCCATTTTGTTTCTCCAAATATTACCAACTAAGTTTTGAAATTACTTCAAAGGTAACCTAGCTGAGGTCACAATGGTGTCCTACAATTTCTCAAGTTTCAAATTGATTGGCTGGCACATCCTTAAGTTACAGTCCAGAAATGGAATTTCAAGATGGTGGCTATCTTGATTTCACAAATGGTACCAATTTCAAAATCAACCAAGTCTAGGTGGTTTCCTACTGCCCTGTTAAGTTTTAAATCAATTGGCAGAAGCATCTTTGAGGTAGAGTCCGGGAAAAGGATTTCAAGATGGGTATTATTTCAGCCATCTTGTTTTTGGAAGTGGCACCAATTTTGAAAACAACCCAGTCAAGGTACTGTCCTAGCAGCCTGTTAAGTTTCAAATCGATCAGCTGAAGTGTTTTTGAGTTAGAGTCCAGAAACGGCCATGAAGGCCATCTTGCTTTTTAAAGTGGTACCAATTTCAAGAACAATCTACCTTGGGAGGTGCACTATCACTGTCTTAAGCTTCAAATTATCAGCAGAAGCATCTTCAAGTTACAGTCCAGAAACAAAATTTTCAAGATGGCGGCCATAGCAATGATCTTGTTTTTCCAGATAGCCCAATATTGATAGCAACTTAGCATGGGTTTATCAATCAACGTAAAGATACTGAGAGATTTAAAGCAAAGAAGGTTGCAAAAGCTTTATAATTATTTCATGATTTATGGTCTGAATAAAGTAACAATATTCTTTCAGGAAATCTTAACATTTGTGGCATGTTTGGTTAAAGAAAATTACGGTTAAGGGACCTAATAGGGTTTATCACCATTTTTGACATTGAGGTGACCTTAAAATCAAAAACGGGGGATAAAAATTCAGATTTTGAAAGAATATAAAAGAGTAGCTGAATAAATTTTTAAAGCGGCCAAAGCTTCATTGTTAGTTTGAGTTTAAGGTCACAAGAAATAAAGATATTATTTAGGAAGCTTTAATATGTGGAACAAGTTTGGTTGCAGAAGAGTACAGTTTAAGGGAGCTTATGGGCGTAAAACACCAATTTTGATATTGAGAGAATATAAAAGAGTAGCTGAATAAATTTTTAAAGCGGCCAAAGCTTCATTGTTAGTTTGAGTTTAAGGTCACAAGAAATAAAGATATTATTTAGGAAGCTTTAATATGTGGAACAAGTTTGGTTGCAGAAGAGTACAGTTTAAGGGAGCTTATGGGTGTAAAACACCAATTTTGATATTGAGGTGACCTTAAAGTTGGAGGCAGATGGTTTAAACTTTTAGTATATAAAAGAACATCAAAATATAGCTAAATAACTTATTCTAACAAAATGCCTAAATCCTAACCATTTTTGAGATACAGATTAAGTATCACATGTTTTTTTTTTAATTAAATGCCCCCAGCTGGCCATTTGACCGACGTGCAGACTAAGTTCTAGAATGTCTCTGTAAAATTTTTCCAAAAACCAATGATGAATTGTTGTTGACAGATAAGTTCAGTTAAAGGTCTCCTTAAAGTAGGCCAAACAAATTTCCCGCCCCTATAGTTTTTAAAAATATTTTTGCAAAGCCAAAGAAATGATCTAAAAGAGACTATAGTGTGTCCATTGGTGGTGGTGGCGGCAGTAGTGGTGGTGACAGTCAGTTATACCAACATCAAGTCCTGGAAGCAAGAACAGTAACTGGGCTTCTATTCTTTAAATAGAAACTGCTCACCTCAGCAAAAAAATCCACAACTTGCAATGAACTCATTCTCCATATTTTAACACTTTTCTTACAGAAGCCCCTGTAATATATGTATGACGTAAATGACTCAAAATATTTTTAAAAATTTGCTGAAAATACAGGGCTGAAACTCGCACACAAGAATCTACTTGTGCTATAGTACATATAAGCAAAATTGCAGACAAATCCCTTCAATAGTCACTGAGAAAAGTGTAAAATTGTGTTGAAATTTAGACACTTTGGGCTTTGGAGAACAAACAGACAGATCTGCATGCCTTTAACAGAGGAGGTTTCAGAGAAGAAGATTGTCATGCGTACACGGACGCAGACGCAGACAACGCAGGGTGATCTCATTATGCCAGCTGACTGATATTAGTCAGCTGACATAAAAATGAACAACATGGCTGCAACCATATTGGGTGGGCGTTGAATTATCGGTCTTCTCTGTGCTTATTAACAGCATTAAAGAAGAACATGCTTGAAAAGTTAATTGTTATTTGGACCCAATATTTATGTAGAATATCCACAAGGACCCAATAAACATGTATATCTTCAGCATAACAGAAGTAATTAGAAAAAGGCACTCGGAGAGCGCAGACCTCTGCCTAATGCTACCCTTTCAAATAAATGCTTGGATATGAAATTTCAGTGACAGATTTTGATTATATAATAAGTTTAATAAAAAATTTGCTTAAGACCCAATGTTATATATTGCATTTTAGGACCCAATAATTGTGTGGAATGTCCACAAGGGCCCAATAAACATATATCTTCAGCATAACAGAAGTAACTAGAAAAAGGCACTCTGAGAGCACAGACCTCTGCCTAATGCTACCTTTTCAAATAAATGTCAGAGATTAAGCACTATAAAAGTGCAGAATAGAATAGATTAGGTGAGTAGTGGGTACATGTTTTGGCTGTCTGGACATCGATGCTGAAAGCAAATATATTCTAATATCAGATCTGAGGACCCAATAAACATATATATCTTCAGCATAACAGAAGTAATAAGCACAGTATTTTAGTTAAGTTGCCTTCTTGAGTATATAAATACTCTAAAGATCCTTCATTTCTTGTGATTTAAGATATAATACTAACTATCTGTGATCCAATGCTTTGTGTTCAGTAGGCTTAATAAAAATGCAAACACTCGGTGCCAAAGTTCAGAAGAGGAAACAAACATTTTTATTTGTGGAACTCTGGTGAAATTTTCTCTTTTCAAATAAATGTTTGAATATGAAATGTCAATAGCAGATCTTGGTTATAATACATTTAATAGAAATTTCATGGAAGACCCAATAAAGTTATATATTGCTGTTTAGGACCCAATAATTATATAGAATATCCTTTAGGACCCAGTAAACATATATATCTTCAGAATAACAGAATTAATAAGTACAGCATTTAGTTAAGTATGTTACCTTCTTGCTGTCAAGGTCACTCATTATTTTTCATTTAGAGCCAACACTTGCCATCTATGGTCCAATGTTTTGTGTTTAGTAGGAATAATAAAGATGCAATAACGTGACACAAGAATTATTATATTTTATCTTTATACAATATGCCATTTTTATTTCTATACAATATGCCATAATGTGCAAATTTATGAAAGGAAATGTTAGACATTTGAAATTTGCTTTCTGAAAAATATTTTAGAAAGACCCCGTAATTGATATGTATGAAAGTATAGATAAATATTGGGTCTGACCCAATATAATTATTGGACCAGACCCAAATAATTGGTCTGAGGATTATTTAAACAAATAAACATTACTCCAAGAAAAAATGACATATATCAAATTTTCTGATATACATGCTATCCGTGAGACATGTTATATCAATTACAAAAAGACTTCACTGTAAGTGCTTTCCTACCAGTAGCACCCAATACTTAGGTATGAAATGACAGACCCAATAAAGTGGTAGTTTTAAGTATATATATATATATATATATATATTGTTCTTTTCTTTCTGTTTCTTTTTTATTTTTGTTATTTTTGCTGTTTCACTGCATATTATGTTGTATATTGTCTGTTTTCATTCTAGTGTCCACATATATTTATTAATTCTTAAAACTCTAACTGTGGTCATATGGAATTATTGTATCACTACCTTAAAGTCTGATATATTAACAGCCGAAAAAATATCTAACTTAAATAGGGAACTATACATTATATTTTATCCCTCCCAAAAATTGGTGCCTGTTTTGATCATTTTGATATCAACCTACAAAACAAGTGATGACTTGATACTGTTAAATGATGACAATGGCTGAAAAATTAGATAAGGTGAAAGTGTTATCGGCGAACTGTAGAGGACTTAAGGATAAATCAAAAAGATATGATGTTCTTAATTATTTCAAAAATATGGAAGCAGATATTATCTGCCTCCAAGACACACTTAACAAAGCAAGATGTGTCAGAAGTCAAAATGATGTGGGATTGTGGCTTTCTATTGCATGGCATTCGTAGTAATGCCAGAGGGGTTGCTGTATTCTTAAGCAACAAATTTGAATACAAAATATTGAATAAATACAATGACGAAGAGGGAAATGTATTGATAATTGATATTGAAATTAGTGATATGAAATTGATAATCGTTAACATATATGGACCAAATAATGATGACCCCACTTTTTATTCTACTCTTACAGAACAATTTCAGAGTAGTGAATATGACTACTTAATCTGGTGTGGGGACTTTAACATGACACTTAATCCAACATTAGACAGTTTCAATTATATAACTATTAACAACCCCCAAGCCAGAAGATATGTAAATAACTTTATCTCAGAGAACAACCTCATAGATACATTCAGAAATTATAACCCTGAAACAAGAGATACACATGGCGCAAAAAACCCCGTTAAAACAAGCCTGTCTTGATTATATCATAACATCTTCATGTTTTACAGACTTAACAATGAGTGTAAATATAAGGCCAGGCTATAGGAGCGACCACTCAATGGTAGAACTAACCTTTTTATTTAGTCACTTTAAAAGGGGAAGAGGAACATGGAAACTCAACACAAGCTTATTAAAGGACAAAGAATATATATCCTTAATCAGAAATTGTATACGAGAAGAATATCTGAAATATACAGCTCCCATATACAGCTATGTTTTTTTGGAAAACTGTGCTTCCAAGATCTATGTTTAACCATTGAACCGGATATATTTTTAGAGGTCCTGTTGTTAAGAATTCGGGGTGAGACAATTAAATATGCGGCATTGATAAAGAAACTCCAGTCAAAACTTGAGAAAACCCTAATCTCAGAAATAGAAAAATTAGAGGCTGGTTAAAATACTCTTGATTCTGATATATTAGAATTAAAAAAACAAGAACTTGTTGAGTTTAGAAAAAAAGAACTGAAGGGACACATGATAAGGTCTAGAATACAATGGTTAGCTGAAGGTGAGAAACCTTCAAGATTTTTTTGTGCACTAGAACACAATAATTATGTTGATAAAACTATAAAGTGCCTACATAAACAAGGTGAAATTTATATTAGGGACCAGAAGAAAATATTGAATGAAATAAAAACTTATTATGCAAAACTTTATGAGTCCACCGAAAGTATAGAATTGTTCGATTGGAATGAACAGCTAAAGAAGTTAAAACCCTGAGTGTAGAACAAGCTAAATCAATTGAAGGTTACCTTACAATACAGGAAATAGGTATAGCACTTAAAAATACCAAAAATAATAAAACCCCAGGCTTGGACGGATTTCCTGCTGAGTTTTTAAAATTCTTTTGGAAAGATTTAAAGTTCTGCATTACTAATGCAACAAATTTCAGCTTTGACAAGGGGTGCCTACCTTTAACAATGAGAAAGTGCATTGTAACATGCATTCCCAAGAAAGGAAAGTCAAGGGATAGAATTAAAAACTGGCGTCCTTTGTCAATGCTGTCAGTCTTGTATAAGTTGGCATCTGCAGCGATTGCAAACAGAATGAAGCCTTGTTTAGATCAAATTATTGATAAAACTCAATGTGTTTTTGTCCCAGGAAGATATATTGGTGAATGCACTCGATTGATATTAGATATAATGAAAATTACAGAAGACCGCCATATACCTGGAATGCTAGTATTAATTGCTTTTGAAAAAGCATTTGATTCTGTCTCATGGTCGTTCATCTACCAAACGCTGGCTCATTTGGATTTTTCTGAAAAATTTATAAAATGGATTAAACTTTTTAATCACAATATTACGGCGACTATTATCCAGTGTGGTGTATTATCTGATTTCATAAACATACAAAAGGGATGCAGACAAGGAGACCCCATTGCCCCATATTTATTTATTATTGTTGCACAAATTCTAACAATCCTCATTAAGAATAATAAATCTATAAAAGGAGTCAAAATCGGTATTGCAGAGTTTAAATTAGTACAGTTCGCCGATGACACAACACTGATACTTGATGGTACCATGGAATCATTACAGGCAGCACTTAATACTTTAGAAATATTTGGCACTTTTTCGGGATTAAAGGTTAATAAAGATAAAACACAGATAGCCTGGATAGGTAAAAAAAGGCCAGTAAAGATAAAATTATTATTAAGGACTGTACATTTAGTATTGTACCTAGTTTCAAGTTACTGGGCATTTATATTTCATTAGATTTGGACAGTTGTCTAAAACTTAACTATTCTGAAAAGATAGCAGAAATTAAAGAAATAATCAACAGATGGAATAAAAGGTACCTAACACCTTTGGGAAAAATAGCAATCATTAAAACATTTCTGCTGTCCAAATTAAATCACCTTTTCTTAGTTTCACCAGACCCACATGAAGGATACATAAAGGAAATTAATGGTATATTTTTAAAATTTATATGGTCCTCAAAGCCTGACAAAATAAATAGACAAACAATTGTACTTGATAAAAAATTAGGGGGACTAAAAATGTTTAACTTAAAGTACTTTATAACATCTCTGAAAGTATCATGGATTAGAAGACTTTTGCTAACCACAACACAGTCATTGTGGATAACACTTTTTGAACAATCCTTCAATGTAACACTTCATAAATTAACACATACCGGGCCAGGATATTATCTACTGTTAAAAAACAGGACTAAGAATAAATTCTGGATAGATGTATTCAGTGCTTGGCACCTTTTTACAAATGAATACCAACCGCATACAAACTTAGCTGTAATAACAAGTCCATTATGGTACAATACTAACATGTCTTGTCATGAAATGTTCATTCCAAATTGGTTTGAAAAGGGCATAACTGCAGTATCCGATGTTCTTAACTTAGATGGTTCAATTAAAACCTTAGACGAAGTTAAACAAGAATATTCTATTAACTCTATTAACCCTTTGCACTATTTGAGGGTCCAGCAAAATGTGAAGAAATTTCTTAAAAAATATAAGCCAGTAGTTGATTTTAATGTGCAGAGGCCCTTTATTCCGTTTTACATATTACCTATTTGGAAAAATAATAAGGGAGTAGGAGCCTTTTATAAATTACTGTTGCAAAAAGATAAGAATAATCATAATATGAAACAAAAATGGCAATTTGAGCTGGATATAAATATTGATGACAAAATGTGGATGTCAATATTTAATGTGTGTTTTAACAGTTTAGATAACAACAGCTTGCAGTGGTTTCAGTTAAAACTCATTTATAGAATACTCCCTACAAAGGCATATTTAAGGAAAATTAATATCGCGGACACTGCAGAATGTAGTTATTGTCAAGAAAGTGAAACTATTTTGCATATGTTTGTTGAATGTAATAGAATTGTAGAGTTTTGGAATGAAATAGAAGAACTGATATGTCAAATCATTGGTTTTCGGATTAAACTTTCAGCTTTTGTTAAAATGTTTGGCTATCAGAATAGAGACCGAAACAAAATCCTTTTAAATTTGATATTACTTGTTACAAAAAAATATATTTTAGATACAAATGCTACAATGGCATTCTCAACTTAAATGTATTGAAATGTAGATATCACCAAACATATGCCGATGAAAAATACCTTGCTGTTCTCTCAGGTAAACAAGATAATTTTAATAGAATCTGGGATAAATGGGGTACAGTATATTAAAGTAAATTTTGGTGTATTTTATAACTAGAAATAGGACGCCCTGTTAACAGTAGCTGCAACATATGAAAAGATACAGGATAGCATAGAAGAACACACATTATCATGTGTAATGTCTACCCCATAAACACTTTGCAACAATTGTACAGTAGTCTTACAAGACCCTGTTTCATTTATAAAATATATCAATGATGCTTAAATATTTATTAGTAGACATGTAAATTATTTCGGCTTCATGCCCTTTTGCATTGGTTCACAATTTCCTAAAAATCACTGTAAAGGTTTTTGAGATAACCAACATTTTCGATTTCTGATAAAATTGAAGATGGTGGGT
This sequence comes from Sabellastarte sp. h YS-2021, assembly GCA_964017235.1. Lineage (NCBI taxonomy): Eukaryota > Metazoa > Annelida > Polychaeta > Sabellida > Sabellidae > Sabellastarte > Sabellastarte sp. h YS-2021. The sequence goes on from OZ024933.1 coordinate 35,253,470, forward strand.
GAAATTTGAGAAATTTGACATTTTTCAGAGGCAATATACCAAAGATCTCTAATATCCAAATGGTCAAAAATTAGCTTGAAATTGGTCTATCCCTTACAGTTTTCGAGATAAATGACATATTCAATTTCCGCCAAAATTCAAGATGGCCGATAAAATTCTGGAAATTCAACTTTTTTCACTATATCTAAGGTCTCTAGTACCCAAAGGGTCCAAACATTGCTCGAAATCACTTTATCTCTGAGGGTTTTTGAGATAAATGACATTTTCAATTTCCACCAAAATTCAAGGTTGCAGCAAAAATCTCGTTCCCAAGGTAAATGTGTTTTTGCATTTTACGCAGAAATTCAAGATGGCTGCCAAAAATGGGGGAAAGCGATTTTTGTGAAAAGCCACCAGTAGACTCGGCAGATAACTTGCAGGTCAGAAATCTCGAACGGTTTGCCCGATAAATGTGTTTTGCGTTTCACGCAGAAATTCAAGATGGCCACCAAAAAATGGCGGGAAAGTGATTTTTGCAAAATGTCGCCAGTACACTCTGCAGATACCCTGCGGGTCCAAAATTTTGTCGAAATCGCTCTATCTCACACCATTTCCAAGATGAATGCGCTTTTGCGCTTTACGCAGAAATTCAAGAGGGCTGCCAAAAGTGGCGGGAAAGCTATTGCATATATCCTGTGGGGCAAAAGTTTTTGTCGAAATCGCTCTATCACACACCGTTTCCGAGATAAGTGTTTTTAACGTTTCACGCACAAATTCAAGATGGTTAAGGAGATAGAAGCAAATTTGTGTTTTTCCATTTTTGGCGAAAATTCAAAATGGCTGTCATTTTTAGGGAGAGGAAAAGTTTTAAAAATTGGCAAGAGTAGATTGTGGAGATACTCTGTAGGTTGAAAATTTCGACGAAATCGCTCTATCTCGCACGGTTAAGGAGATAGAAGCAAATTAGTGTTTTTTGCATTTTTGGCAAAAAATTCGAAAATTCAAAATGGCCGCCATTTTGAAGAGAGTAAAATTTTTTGAAAATTGTAAATAGTAGTTTGCTGGGATACCCTCTAGGTAGAAAATTTCGACAAAATCACTTTATCTCGCACGGTTACAGAGATAGAAGCAACTTAGTGTTTTTGCATTTTTGGCGAAAATTCAAAATGGCCGCCATTTTTGGGGAGTAAAATTTTTTGAAAATTGCAAAGAGTAGTTTGCTGAGATACCATTTGGGTCGAAAATTTCGACGAAATCGCTCTACCTCACACAGTTACGGAGATAGAAGCAAATTTGTGTTTTTGCATTTTTTGCAAAAATTCGAAATGGCTGCCATTTTTGAAGAGAGTAAAATTTTTTTGAGAATTGCAAATAGTAGTTTGCTCAGATTTTGACGAAATCGCTCTATCTCGCACGGTTAAGGAGATAGAAGCAAATTAGTGTTTTTGCATTTTTGGCAAAAAATTCGAAAATTCAAAATGGCTGTCATTTTTTGAAGAGAGTAAAATTTTTTGAGAATTGCAAAAAGTAGTTTCCTGGGATACCCTCTGGGTCAAAAATTTTGACAAAATCACTCTATCTCGCACAGTTAAGGAGATGGAAGTAAATTTGTGTTTTTGCATTTTTGGCAAAAATTCAAAATGGCCGCCATTTTTGAAGAGTGTAAATTTTTTTGAAAATTGAAAAGAGTAGTTTGCTAAGATACACCATGGGTCGAATATTTCGATGAAATCGCTCTATTTCGCATGGTTAAGGAGATAGAAGCAAATTTGTGTTTTTGCATTTTTGGCAAAAATTTGAAAATTCAAAATGGCCGCCATTTTTGAAGAGAGTAAAATTTTTTGAAAATTGAAAAGAGTAGTTTGCTAAGATACACCATGGGTCGAATATTTCGATGAAATCGCTCTATTTCGCATGGTTAAGGAGATAGAAGCAAATTTGTGTTTTTGCATTTTTGGCAAAAATTTGAAAATTCAAAATGGCCGCCATTTTTGAAGAGAGTAAAATTTTTTGAGAATTGCAAAGAATAGTTTGCTAAGATACCTTGTGGGTTAAAAATTTCGACGAAATAGCTCTATCTCACATGGTTCAGGAGATAGAAGCAAATTAGTGTTTTTTGCATTTTTTGCGAAAATTCTAAAATTCAAAATGGCCGCCATTTTGGGGGAGAGGAAAATTTTTTTGAAAATTGCCAAGACTACATTGCTTAGATACCCTGTGGGTCGAAAATTTTGACAAAATCGCTCTATCTCGCATGGTTTAGGAGATAGACATATTTATGTTTTTTGCTATGTAGCTATTACTCAGGAGGTTAAAGCTATTATCATCAACAACAATACCAAGCAAGTAATTGACCCTATAAACCTTCACACCAAATTTTACAAAGATGAGTTAAATAGGTTTCTTTTAAAAGTGAAAACAGAAATGCAATACAGAGTAGGCTCAAAGTAGCAAAGCAGCTATTACTCAGATAGCTATAAAGCTATCACAACCAAAAGCTATCCTGGCCAAACTATTGGCCCGATTATCCTTCATATAAATTTTTGTGAAGATAGAAAACATTGTTTCATTAAAATGTCCAGAAAAAAAAGTCGACTAAAAATAGCACAATAGCTATATAGCACAGTAGCTATTACTCAGTTAGCTATAAAGGTATTATCACCAAAAGCAATCCCAAGCAAGCTACTGATCCAATAATCCTACATCCCAATTTTTTTGTGAACATAGGTGAAATACTTTTCCTTTAAAATGCTTAAAACAAAAAAGCTACACAAAGTAGCTAAGTAGCTATTATTCAGACAGTTATATAGCTATTATCACTAAAAGCAATCCCAAGCAAGCTATTGACCTAACTGTTGCTGCTACCAAATTTGGTAAAGATATGTCAAATATTTTTCTTTAAAATGCCCGGAAACAAAAGAAGTACACAAAAGTAGCAAAGTAGCTATGAATCAGTTAGCTATAGAGCTATCTTTACCAAAAGCAATCCCATGCAAGCTATTAACCCAATAAACACGCATACCAAATTTGGTAAAGATAGGATAAATACTTTCCCTTAAAATGACAGGAAACCAAGCGTGACGGATGGTGGACGCCGGAAAAAGCAAAAATAATATGTCCACCCCCCAGTGGGGTGGACATAACTAAATTATATTTTGATAACCAGTATGTCTGAAGATTTATTTTGACATATTTGAGGTATTTAATTACTTTTATAGTAGTCCTGCATTAAACTTGTGATCTTTCTTTAAATATATCATGTATTTTTTTGATAAAGTGGCCATCAGTGCCTGAGAAATGTTGCATTTCACAGCAGGAAATGATGTTTGAAAATCAGTCGCTATGCAAAATCAAATTAGACACCGGTGTTAATACTGAATCTCTTCACTAAGAGTTTCACAAAGAACGGCTGTAGCACTGGGTTTACAACTTGTTTTCTCTTTTCTCATAATTAAGGTCAAACAATTATTTAACAAAATATAGTCTGTATGAATGTTTTACTTTTAGTTAAAGTTGATCTGCATGTCCCAAACACTACTTCCTTGTGCTTAAGTTCATTTCAGTAATGATCTACATACAATTCTGATGATGGAAAACTATACCTCACTGTACCCTTAAAACATATGTCTGTAGCTAAACTTATGTTTCAGACAAGATTTCAAAGTCAGGATCTGTATACCAAGTTTAAATAGAGAAATCATGCAGGACTTGAGAGAAACAAAAGCAATACTAAAAATATTTATATAATATATCATATACAGTATAACCTCTATTATCCTACCCTCTTGGGGCAGGAACAATTGGTTCGGATAATAGAAGGGTTGGATAATAGAAGGGCTAAAATAACAGGCTTAAATTGAGTTGGGAGAGTGGGTTTGAGGTCGGATAATTGAAAATTCGGATAATAGAAGGTCGGATAACAGAGGTTCTACTGTATATATATATATATATATATATATTCATACCCCACTATGAGTATAATCCAATCACATATTTGCATTACTCCCTTTTATCAACACAGTAATAAAGAATACATCCACGTAACACAGTGTGACCAACATGATCTGCAGGCTGATTAATAAAAATGCCAATATCATACTTCATATACTAAAAAAAATATATAATATATAAGCAAAAATGTTTGCAACATGTAGAGTCAAACAATGTTTTATTTTTCATGGAGATGCAAAGGTGGATCAGATAACTTGTTATAAATATCTATGTTCAAGTTGTCACAAGTCAGACTTGGCGCCCTTTGACTGCACAAGCCCCCTGGGGCATGCTACACCTGTGCCCCCAAGTCCACAGTATCCACCTGGATTCTTGTGCAAGTACTGCTGGTGGTAATCCTCTGCATAGTAGAAATCTGACACTGAGATGATCTCTGTAGTGATCTTTCCATGGCCTTTCTTTGTCAGTTCTTTCTGGTATTCATCCCTTGTCTTTTCTGCCAGTTCTTTCTGCTCACTGTTGTAGTAGTAAATCCCTGACCTGAAAGAGTAAGGATCACAATAACTACAAAAATTTGTAAAAAACAAATAAAATTCATCATACCTTAAACTCTACCTAAAAATATGCTATTTTCAAAAATTTTAAGTGACATTGCAGAAATTGTGTTTGAGACCCAAGTAACCTGATATAATAAATAAGAACCATCACAAGGTGTGTTCACATCTAAAACTTGTGGCAGTACAAGAGAGTCAAGAGGGCTACTTAAACTTAACAGAACTGAGATCCAAATTGTGAAAATTATGAAGACTTCCTATATACCGGTATATTATTTACACTGCAGACATGACGGATATTAGTAGGCATTATCACCATGACTTGATATCGATGGAGAGTCAAAGATCAAACCTGAATACACTAAAAGGCTAGTACCCAAGGATTTCCCCTAGTTGTTTTTCGAATTCTAAACATATTGGAACAAGAGGGTCAAAGATGCCCCAAAAGGCGGGTTGCGCAGGCAGCAATAAGGTTAGCGACTGCTGTTACAGTAATTAAATTTAGAAACAAGGAAAGAAATGTTAGGTCACCCAGTTAAGGTGACTGTGTTAGGTGTGCTAAGAAATGTAAAACTTGTAATCTAGGTTACATAATTGTATCTATGCTATAAACAGACAAACAAAAGGACGGAATTACACCAATTTCAAAAGCAATTTAGCTATGATAGTGATCTATCTCTCTGTCAAGTTTGAATTCGATTGGACAAAGGATTTTCAAGTTAGAGTCGGGAAACAGAAATGTTGACAGACAAACGGACAAAAAACGGACAAATGAACAGACGGAATTACACCAATTTCGAAAGGAACCTAGCTATGATGGTTATCTATGTGGGACTTAATGCTGTTTTCGGGTTGCCACACCCGGGGCCAACGTCTTAGACAAAAAGACCGTTCTTATTAGCCACCGGATATACTGCTAGTTGTCGTCACGTGATAACTTCTGACCAATCGCCCTATTTTCTCGTTGAAATTTTCTAAAACCTACCCCTCAGCTGTAAACAGCGGGGAGGCAGGGTGGGACTCTTCTAAGTCCCACATGGTAAGCTTGTAGCTTATAAAAGCTACATTTAAGTAATTAAAATTTTCAATTTTATTACGCTACAATAGCTTACCATGTGGGACTTAATGCTGAATTTAACCGCCCGGTGGCGGGATTACAGCTGAGACTGGAAGATATGTCATTTTTTCTAAGATTTTGAATTAATATGTATAGAATAGTGCCAGAAATACCAGTCTGAGTCCCATTTACAGTGCCCCGATCCCGAAGACCGGGCCTGTAACGAGCCAAAAACCTAAATAAAATGAGACAGTGCTGAAACTGTCTAGATGTTTGATTGTAGGACGGAAGTGCAGCAGGGCTCACTTCGAGGTCTAAGGGTCCCTGAGGGCCCTTTACTAGTGACTGACCAACCCAATGGTTGGACATCTCATAAATTTTTGCAACCTGAATATGAGATTAATGACAACTAAATAAGTCCTTAATAGAAATTACTTGATAACTAAAAAACAAAATGACCTTACCCGTAACATCTTGAAGGTAAAGGAATACCTAGATCCTGGGAGAGACTCCTGAAGACTTGGTTGTAGCGGATGTGCCCCCCCCCCCCCCCTCCTCTTTTCTTTCCGAGGACAACTGATCTGAGGGGAAGGATCTAGGACTTGTTATGCCGCCACTACGGGTCCCAGATACGAATTGTTGTCGGTGTCTGACCAAGTAAGGTCTTTTAGGTAAAAATTTGTAAATGTATTGTGTGAGCTTTCCAGTGACAGGCTTGCATGATTTGGTCCACCGATACCCCACCGTAAAAGGCCTTAGAGGCCGCAAAGGCCCAGATGTCATGCGCTTTAACTTGGACCAAGTCCAAGGCTTGTTGGTCTGCTTGTTTGTAACAAAGTAGGATGGTTTGTTTCAACCAGGAAGAGAGAGTAGCGGGTCTGATGTCTGAGGTATGTCCTTTCTTGAAGGAGATGAAAAGGAGGGAACGAGACCCTCTCAGGTCTTTGGTTCGGTCCAGATAAAACCTCAGGGCCCGTACCGGACACAGGGTCCTGTCTTCTTTGAATTGTCTATCTACAATGGTAGTCAAAGCAGGAATAGTCACCGGAGACACACTTTGAGAACCCCCTCTTGCTAGTTGGTTTTTGGCTATGAAATCAGAAGAAGGGAACAAGGCGACCTTTTCCCATTGGCCTAGATTAGATACTTTGTTTGTGACCCAGGCATGGATTTCGCTACGGCATTTGCCGGAGGCCAAAGCTAGCAAGAAAGCAGTTTTTGAGAGTAAGATGTTTGAGGTCTGTGTCTTTCATGGGCTCAAAGGGTGCTTTTGTGAGCTCGGTGAGGACAACAGAAAGGTTCCACTTAGGTAAATTTCTGGAACTTTTTGGACGATCCCTGTGGAAACTGGAGAGTAACCTGTGAAGGTCTGGATTATGTGCAATATAGTGGGCCGTTGGGCCCAAAGTGTCAACGATTGCAGTCCTGTAACCATCAATGGTCGAGGGGCGCCTGTTTAGGTCCTGGTACAGGTACATGAAAAAATCTGAGATTTGTTTCACAGATGGAGTGGAGAAATCCACCGAATTTTCTCTGCACCATTTTTCAAAAAGGGCCCACTTTGACTTGTAGATGGTCCTTGTTGATGACCGCTGAGGAGCAGCAATTCTCTCTGCCACCTCCACAGAGAAGCCTTGTTCTTGGAGTTGTCCGCTCCTAGACACCAGGCGTGGAGGTTCAGCTGTTATGGGTTGTTGTGGAACACATAGTTGTGGGACTGTTTGAGTAGGGTCATTGACACTGGGAGTTGTAGTGGGATCTCTGTTGAGAGCTGCACTAGGTCCCAAAACCAGGGCATCCCTGGCCAGCCTGGGGCTATTACGATGATCAGGCAATGGTATTGCTTGATCTTTTGGATCACCTTGTGAAGGAGAGCCGAGGAGGGTAAGCATAGGCCATAAGGTTCGTCCAGTTTATGTTCAGAGCATCTAAGTCCCAAGCCTTTGGGTCTGGGACAGGAGATACGTACAGTGGAAGTTTGTGGTTCAGATGGGTGGCAAATAAGTCTACATGCGGTGTGAACCACTTCTGGCAGATCTGTTTGAACACCTGCGGATGCAGAGACCATTCTGTTGACTGCACTTGGTTGGACCTGGACAGCAGGTCGGCCATCACATTCAGGCACCCTGGAATGTGCCTGGCTTTCAATGTTATGTGGTAGTGATGGCACCAGGTCATGATCTTCCACAGTAGAGCACACACTTCTGCTGAGTTCCTCCTTGTTTGTTGATGTAGGCTACCACTGTTGAGTTGTCAGTCGCAACTAACACTGTTTGGTTCTGGCACTGGTCCTTGAAGTCTCGAAGGGCCAGGGAGACCACCTTCAATTCTAGGACATTTATGTGTAGCCTTTTTTTTTTTTTTTTGGATCTGACCACAGACCCTTTGTAAAATTTTGGTCTAAGTGAGCACCCCAACCTTCGTTTGAGGCGTCGGTAAAGAGTTGGATACTGTGGTCTTTGGGATGAAGGTCTGCACCTTTCATCACGTTTGAGGGATTTTGCCACCAATCCAGGTGGGCTGCAATGGCTTCTGTCCAAGGAAGGAGGTTGTCCAGCGACTGAGGATATCTCCAGTGCTCCTTGAGATGAAACTGAAAGGGCCTCATGTGAAGCAGTCCCTCCGGGACCATTTTCTCCATTGAGGCTAGCAACCCAATTAGCGACATCAAACATCTTGCAGTCAAAACACGTTTTGACTTGAGGAGTAGGATCAAATCCTGGAGTTTGAGCCATCTCTCTTGAGTGGGTTTTACAAGGGCTGAATCTAGATGGTACTCGTAGCCCACGAACGAGTAGGTAACCACCTGAGTAGGTTTCAGTTCTGATTTTTTCTGATTTATTATCCACCCCAAGGACTGGGTTAGGTCTACCACCGCCTGAGTGTTCACCGGGCTTCCTCCTGAGACTGGGATCTGATCAGCCAGTCGTCCAGGTATTGGTGAATTCTGAGTCCTCTCGAGAGGGCCATTAGTTTCACTTCCTTTACAATCATTGTAAAGACCTGGGGGGGGGGGGGGGGGGCTGTGGCTAGTCCGAGTGGGATGGAGGTGAACTGGAACACCTGAGACTTTTAGCAAAACCTTAGGTATTTCCTTGAGTTTGGATGGGTGGGGGTGTGTAGGTAAGCGTCCGACAAATCTATCGACGATACCCATTCCCCTGGAATCAGGGAGGTCCTGATGGTCTCTGGGGTTTCCATTTTGAACTTTTCTACATGTAGAAAAGTTTTGAGCCTGTTTAGGTCTATGACTGGCCTCCACCTTGGGTGAGGTTTGGTACTAGGAACAGGCGACTGTAAAACCCGAGAGATTTTACATTTTCCACCCTTTCTATTGCATTCTTGACAGAAGAGACTGGATACAGAGGCCAGGACTTGGTCTTTGAAGGGCCTTGTATTCTGACTGGGTCAGGAGTCTGACTGGACTTGGATTTGAAAAGAATGACAGGATTTGTTTGCCAGTCTTATCGGAGGCGACCTCCTACTGGTGGACTGAGTGAGGCTGGAGGAGTCATTGGGGGGGGGGAAGGGTTTTCATGCCCTCGTCCCCTGGAGTGGGTCGAAAGGACCTTGGAGCCTCGGCTACTCGATTTCCCCCTACCTGGGGAAAACGATGGATACTGCTTGGGATGGAATGACCCCCATTGGGGTGGTTCCTGTAGGAGCCTCTAGATGTGGGGAATTGGAAAGGGTTGATTAATAGGGTCTAAACCCTAAGTGTTATTACAGGTGCCTTGATGAGGGACTCCTGTCCCTCCTAAAGTAGTTGTGAATGGGGAACTTTAAGATCTAAAGATCCAGTATCTCACCTGAATTCACCATACCCCTTCTGACTACTTATATACACCATGAAATTGAGTTTGACCTGTCTGGTAGTAGCCTTGCTACTGTCTTAACATATATCCATAACCAGGTTGTATTGAGAAGAACCTAGTGGAGAGCAGCCTAAAGCTCAACTCTTGCTGACCAGAAGGGGAGGAGGGGCTTACCCAAGGAGGCCCCTAGGGAGATACAGATTTGAAAACTTGTGTTCAAAACAAGGTTGTTCCATTTTAAGGGAAAAAACAGACCAACTTCCTGTTGGCCTAGTACATCATTCAGAGTCCAGACTGTGGGGGATCTAGGCATAAATTCCCTGGGGGCAGGGAGGTTAAAAAAACTGCCTAAGTTTCAATGTCCTCCAAAATGGTTAGGGTGAAGTCAGGCAACCTACTTCCCTAAAAATACGGAGTCAGGACTGAATGAAGGACCTTGTTAGAAGCCCTCTTGGGCTTGAGGACTTGGACCCAAGCCTCCAATAAGTGATATTTACTGCCAGGCTGGTGAAATATTAGTCCAAGTGTGTGTTAGGATTGTTCAGAGTTCTGATCTGGAACCATCATCTGAACATCAGATTTAAGATCTGATCATCCGAGGATTAGATCTAGATACAATCATCCGAGCATCGGATTTAAGATTGGATCATCCGAGCATTGGAACTTAGTGTAACCTCGGATCTGATATCTGAGCATCAGGTCTAGATGCAATGAAAATCCGAGTATCAATCATAGTCGGATGGATAGAAGTTGGAAATAATGCATCCGATTCTCGGGTGCATTAAAACCTCGGATGAACTAAGATGTTATCTGGCTTCAGATTTCAGCAGGGATCTGATCAACCCTGGAGAAAGAAGTTGGATATTATAAATTTCTATGTAAGCTTACCTTAAAGTAAGCTTCCATGTAAGCTTTGCCTTTCCTTCTTTGAAGGAACTACACAACTGGATTTACGTAAGTAAATCAACAGTGACACACGGTCACCTGCCCCACCCGCCTCACTGCAGGTAGGGCTAGTTGTGAGATAAGGAAAGCAGTAATTACACAGAATTTGATTAAATAACATAGAATCTAAAAGCAAGTACAATATTTCTTATATTATAAAACTGGATGAATTAAAACATGATTAAAATAATGGGAAACCAAGGTAACCTTAGTTTGAAGAAACACGTAATGTCTAGACGATTTGATGAAGGATTCTATTCCTGTTTATTTAAGTATTAACATTATAAATGGTCAATAATACAGGAAAGAAGGGATAAAATATTTCATTGAATTTATTCAATTTTATTTTATTTTATTTTATTAAACGTACTGTGAGAAACCCACGTCTCTCAGCACATGCGGTCTAGACGTGACGTCATCACAGGGGGTTTCCCCGAGGATTCCCCAAGTTCGTTTCGTGCTTTATATGGTATTTTAACCCTTAAAAGGGCAAATACTGTTGAAGAACGGGGATAAAACATGAAGAAATTTGATTTCAACAGGCATATATTCCTGTATATAAACTACCAACACGAGACGTGCATTACAAGAAATTGCTGTCTCGACAATAAAACAGAAGTTGTTTCCGATGATTTCACTCGACCAGGACTCGTTTGTGTTACATTTATATATATTTAAACCCTAAGAAAGGTCCAATAATGAAGCAGATAGGGGTTAAATATTTTATTTTATTTTATTTTACTGACAGGCATATATATATATCCTGTATTAGAACCCACATAAACGAGTCGCTATTGCTTTACAACAAGAACCCGGAAGTGGATTTCAGTTGTAAAATATAGTAAAGATACTTATCTGAACTATGAAAAGACATCGAATTGTGATTCTATGTAATAAAATAAAGAAACTGATGTAGTTTCCATATCCAACGACAAGTATATCCTTGTAAAAATGAAATAATATTCCTTGTAAAATAAGGTATTGTTAATTCGCGTGCCCAACGAGAAAGTGGGGCGATTGGTCAGAAGTTATCACGTGACGACAACTAGCAGTATATCCGGTGGCTAACAAGAACGGTCTTTTTTTCTAAGACGTTGGCCCCGGTGTGGCAACCCGAGAACAGCATTAAGTCCCACATGGTAAGCTATTGTAGCGTAATAAAAGCAATACTTTTCAGTTTATAAGTGATTTAGTGCACGAATTTTAATGCATTAAAAAAATTTTTATTTAAAAAATTAATAAAATCAGCTGAGACCAAATCTCAACTTTGTATTCACAGCAAGTTCTCAGCTGAGACAAAGCTGAGACCAGTCTCAAGTCTTTCCAATGTAAATATAACCATAAACTTGCAAATATATCCAACATTTTTTAAAGATCAAAAGCTTTTGTGTGTTTTAATTCTTAACAAAAAGTATAATGCCTATTTAGATGAAAAATAAAATAGAAAATTGTGTTATTTTTTTTTTACTTTGCATGTCACATGATCTTCTTTATTGCTGCTATGCAGTCACAAAACACTGTTGAAAAAGTACATTTAAAAAAAAAGTTTGAGCTATAAGTTGGTACAAAAATTTAGGCAAAGTATTATATATGTTGTAAATTATTTCTACTTTACATTAAGCCATAAATAGTAAAAATATGAATCTCTGAGTTAAGATGAAATAATGCTCGATACTTTTTCCAAAATATTGGAGCAACTATGTACCAGTCTTAAGTTTGAGATCAAATCGGAGACTAAATTTGGTCTCAACTATTTTGTGAATAGCTAAAAAGTTTGAGTCCAAAATTTGGCACTTGAGCCAAAAGGTTTCAGCAAGTTTTATGAATACCGGCCCAGGACTTGAGAGGTAGGAGGCAAGTGTTTGACCCACTATGTCAAAGTGCCCCCTTTTGGAAAGCTGGTTTTAGCTCAAGGTACAAGTATTGACATTATAACCTGCATACTGTACACACAAAAATACTTTTATTTATTTTTACATGTTGCCCTCTATTTCATATTTCATATCCACCATTTTAAATTGTAGCAAGAGCTACTTCTTAAGAGCACTGAACTGCAATTTATAGTTTAGAGGACCTGCTATATTCAAAACATTATGCAGGAGCAACAAGGGAAAATCCTTACACTTTCAAGCATTAAACTTTGATTTGATTTCTCTACAGTGAGTGATCGAAGTTGAATTTGTGTACCATGGCCCCCACAGGTTATGTCAAACTTTAAGCTTCAATAGCAGGATCATATCAGGACAGGTCCACAGCAGTGGGAGTCAAACCACACAGAGGTGACAGCCTGTGATCAGACTTGCTAACCACTAGGCCATCAAGGACTTGATGAAGGTTAAGGTAGAACTACATGTATTTATTTTTATATGATCCTCTGTATCATCATCATACACAGTACCTGTACGTTGTTCCCACATCATTTCCCTGCCTCATTCCCTGTGTAGGATTATGATTCTCCCAGAACACCTGTGAAATACAGCTACATTCTGTAGACGTCGACTTAGCACTTAGACATTTATTTTAAGGTTCCACGGAAATGTTAGTAATATTCAGCTTGTGGTGATGCAATACCATAATACATACAGGACCATCTATGATCTAATTGTGCATATAATATTGTTAGATATATTGCAGGGTTTATCTTAAATCAATTTTTAACTAAATCCCAGATATTTTCACAGGTGCAAAATGAAATATAACTTAATGAACCACTAAAGTTGATACAATGGACAGTTCAAGATGACATAATTAAACCATGTTTGTTTACAAATGGAGAATTAAAAGTGGTTCAATTATATAACATTTGTTCAAACATTGGTAACTTAAATGTAACTTCATAATAATAATAATAATAATAGTAGGATTTATATAGCGCAAAATTGATACAAATCCTCTAATGCGCTTGAGACCAAGAAGGGAGAGTCCAGGGACAGGCATGGGTCGACATCTAAAAAGCGCCCGCCAGGGTATGACTAAGGTGGGGGGTAAGCCAGCCTAAACAAGTAGGTCTTTAGCTGGCTTCTGAAACCATCTATTGTTTGCTGAGATCTGACAGTCTGTGGCAGCTTGTTCCATTCAGCTGGTGCAGCTACTGCAAAGCCACGCCTGCCTATGTGCTTCTTAGGGCGGGTTGAGGAGATAGATAGCCTGTTGCCGCGAGTGAGACTGCTCGGTCTTATTAAAGCTGAGAGATATGGGGGCTGTGAAAGATTAATAGCCTTGAATACCAACAGATTATACTTAAAGAGGATGCGATGTTGAATTGGGAGCCAGTGGAGTTTTTTCAAAAAGGGTGTAACATGACTCATTTTGTCAAGTCTGAAGATGATGCGGCAAAGAGCATTCTGGACTCTCTGTAGTTTGGCTATGTTGGACTTGCTTACCCCATAGAGTAAAGAGTTACAGTAGTCTAGACGACTACTCACCATAGCATTTGCCAGAAGTATTGCTGTCTCAACTCCAAGGAATTTGCGAATTCGTCGCAAATCACGAAGATGATAGTAACATGCTCTGCAAACCTTGGCAACATGATTGTCAAAGGAGTTGTCTGAGTCGAAAATAACACCCAGATTTTTTACTTCCACCGACGGAGAGATATTGTTTTGGAGGAGTGGAACAGGGAAATTTGGTGCAAGCGACTCTCTGATGGCTTTTTGACCTATTGTGATAAATTCAGTTTTTTCTGGGTTTAGTTTTAGTTTGACACCGTCCATCCACTCCTGTACAGACTTGAGACACTCGGACAGCTCTTCCATGCTAGAGTCAAAATTCCTGGAGTCAACTGCTAGGTAGATCTGGGTGTCATCGGCATACAGGTGATGAGTAACATTGAATTTTGAAATAACTTGACTGAGGGGACTAGTGTAGAGGGTGAAAAGGAGAGGACCCAGTACAGAGCCTTGGGGGACTCCGAAAGGGAGAATTACGGCCTCAGAGAAACTATCACCTATTTTAATTTTTTGTTTACGGTTTGAAAGATATGATTTGATCCATGACAAAACAGTACCATCTAGACCAAACCAGTCATGCAAGCAGTCATATAAAAGAGAATGATCAATCGTATCAAACGCCGCCGATAGGTCTAATAATGTTAGGGCCACTGCCTTTCCTGAGTCCACTGAGAGAGCTATATCATTTTGAATCTTCAACAATGCGGTTTCAGTGGAGTGGGAACTCTTATAAGCAGACTGGTTGACATTTAAGAGCCCCTCGTGTAGTACTATCTCTGCACAATTTTACACTGTAAAGTGTCATGATCCTTTTGTTAAACAACGCACTCAGTCACATGTCTGCTACCACTGAATGTGTGCACAAGTGGAAAACTGAAAAAAAAGCCTGTGATTTCTCCCAAATGAAAAGATTGATTCATCTGTGACGAGAAGGATTATAATAGTTCTTACGATTATTTGTGACCACTATAATCACTCCTTTGCAGTAATCGGAGGGATTTTGTGATCAATCTTTCAATGGCACGAGATCACTAAGCTCCACTTTAAAGGGAGGATTAGCTGTATCATGAGAAGAGTGGACAATATTAGACAGGGTATAACATTCAAAAGAATTGGTCACAAGACAGCTACAACTGAATAGATCAGCTGGAAGTACTCAGAAATGCTCACTGTACCAAAGGTTTCCAAAACATGCTAAATATTTCTTTATGGGTGTCTGCAATACCCACAGTTATGCTCTAAACTTTCATGAATGTCAATATGGTTCAATGACCAATACAATTGCACTTGAGACTGTATTGTCAGGGTGTTTTGGAGGCAAACTCGCAAATTTAAAGTGGAACTTGGGGTACCAGAGATAACTTCCATCAATCAAGTACAGTATAAACTAGACTAAGGACGCATCTGTGGCCAGATGCTGGATGTATCCACCGACAAAGGCCAACTAACATAGTTTAGAAGATAAACAGCATTTTTCGTTAATAAGCAAGCTGAAAGCACTTTTAAGTTTGGCTACCCTTATTTGACCCTGTAGCAGGGCCCAAGGTGAAGTCTGACCACATCAAAAGATTCGCAGCCCATGATTTCCTATAAGTCGTTTTCACATGGCAAACCTCTAGGACCAATAATAAGCAGGAGGGGCCCAAGGTCAAATCTGACCACATGAAAAGATTTGCAGCCCATGACTTCCTATAAGTTGTTTTCATATTAATGAGTTATTTGAGAAATATTGGCTATCTGCAATACTTCTAGAGATAATTTGGTGAGTAATTACCTACGGGTCTGAAACTTCACCAAGTGAAAGCTCTCCCAAAAGTAGGTGAAGGAGTTATTTGACAAAACTTGTCTATCTGGAATACTTTTAGAGATAATTAGCATTTACTCATTTTGAGTAGGTGAATAATTAGCTACAGGTCTGAAACTTCACCAAGTGAAAGGTCTCCCAAAAGTAGGTGAAGGAGTTATTTGACAAAAATTGGCTATCTGGAATACTTTTAGAGATAATTTGCATTTACTCATTTTCAGTAGGTGAGTAATTACCTACCGGTCTGAAACTTCACCAAGTGAAAGGTCTCCCAAAAGTAGGTGAAGGAGTTATTTGACAAAAATTGGCTATCTGGAATACTTTTAGAGATAATTTGCATTTACTCATTTTCAGTAGGTGAGTAATTACCTACGGGTCTGAAACTTCACCAAGTGAAAGCTCTCCCAAAAGTAGGTGAAGGAGTTATTTGACAAAAATTGGCTATCTGCAATACTTTTAGAGATAATTTGCATTTACTCATTTTGAGTAGGTGAGTAATTACCTACGGGTCTGAAACTTCACCAAGTGAAAGCTCTCCCAAAAGTAGGTGAATGAGTTATTTGAGAAAAATTGGCTATCAGCAATACATTTAGAGATAATTCGCATTTACTCATTTTGAGTAGGTGAGTAATTACCTACAGGTCTGGAACTTCAGCATGTGGAAGCTCTCCCAAAAGTAGGTGATTGAGTTATTTAATAAAAATTTGCTATCTGCAATACTTTTAGAGAAAATGCAGAATTACTGATTTTTAGTAGGCAAGTAATTTAGCCACAGGCCAAATTTAGACATAAAGCCTACCAATAGAATACTGTGGTGCACCCTCTAATATACCTTGCAAACTTGAGAAGGCTAGCTATAATATTTTTTTCGTTAGAGCGGTAATGGTGAAATCTCTCTACACACTGCGGCTATCCAGTGGATACAATGATTTACTCAACAGTGAGAACCTGAAAGTAGATATTGGTAAGCTATGCCATGACATAGAGGTCTGCAATTTCAGTCTGTTATAGCTGACCAAAAATTATATGAATAACATATTTAAACAAAATACTGTAAATGTAATAGTTTTCACGTTATAACTGATTTACTCAACAGTGATAACCTCAAAGTAGCTATTACTCAGCTATGCAATGAGCTACATGTCTGAATTTTTTCTATGTTATAGCTGACCCAAAATTAGGTGAACAACATATTTAAGCAAAATACTGTAAATGCGATAGTTTTCAAGTTACAACTGATTTACTCAATAGTGAGAACCTGAAAAAGCTATTGCTCAGCTATGCCATGAGCTATAAGTCTGTAATTTCACGATGTTATAGCTGACCCAAAAGTAGGTGAACAACATATTTTAACAAAATACTCCAAATGCAATATTTTTCAAGTTACAAGTCATTTACTCAACAGTCAGTACCTGAAAATAGCTATTGCTCAGTTGTGCCATGAGCTACAGGTCTGTAATTTCACTATGTTATAGCTGACCCAAAAGTAGCTGAATAACATATTTACACAAATTTCTGTAAATGCAATAGTTTTCCAACTACAACTGATTTACTCAACAGTGTGAACTTCAAAGTAGCTATTACTCAGCTATGCAATGAGCCACAGGTCTGGAACTTCACTATGTTATAGCTGACTCCGAAATAGGTGAATAACATATGAAACAAAATACTCTAAATGTAATATTTTTGAAGTTATAAGTAATTTACTCAACAGTGATAACCTAAAAGTAGCTATTACTCAGCTATGCCATGAGCTACAGGTCTGAAATTTTACTATGTTATAGCTGACCCAAAAGTAACTGAATAACATATTTATACAAAATTGTGTAAATGCAATAGTTTTCAAGTTACAAGTGATTTTACTCATGATGGAAGTTACTGAAAAGCCCAAAAGTAGCTATTACTCACTTAGCCATTGAGACAGACACCCAAGCTACTCACCATGTTGTAGCTATGAAAAAAGTATCTGAATAACATATTTTAACAAGATGCTCTAAATGCAACACTTTTCAAGTTATAAGTGATTTAGTGCATGATTTCATGACTTTTAATGCATTTTAGACATTTTTGTCTACCACAGGCCTAATTTAGACATAAAGCCTACCAAAAAGATAGGGTGGCGAGTCCTCTAGCATATCAAGCCACCTGCCAAATATGAAAGAAATCTGGAAAGAAATGTGGACTGTAGGTCGCTAACAAGTAATATTCAAAATTTTAGACATTTTTGTCTACCACAGGCCTAATTTAGACATAAAGCCTACCAAAAAGATAGGGTGGCGAGTCCTCTACCATATCAAGCCACCTGCCAAATATGAAAGAAATCCGGAAAGAAATGTGGACTGTAGGTTGCTAACAAGCAATATTCCACATTTTAGACATTTTTGTCTACCACAGGCCTAATTTAGACATTAAGCCTACCAAAAAGATAGGGTGGCGAGTCCTCTACCATATGAAGCCAGCTGCCAAATATGAAAGAAATCCGGAAAGAAATGTGGACTGTAGGTCGCTAACAAGAAATCTCTGCGGATGCGGACGACAACGATGATGAATCCATAGTATCCCCGCTTCGCGTCGGGGATACAACTAGGAGCTCAACATTACACAGGACACGAGTCTAATGGTTGGATCTGTTTACTAACACCTACAAAATTATTTCATTTTTTGATGTGACAAAATCGGTGCAGCTTGTACCTAAATTAAACTTACATTTGGTTCTACTAAAGCTCAGAGTGTTACACATGTTTACAGTACCTGCAAGAGTCGATCATAATTGACCTTGCTGGGGTCAAACACCACACGCACCACTTCATTGTGACCTGTATTTCCTGAACACACCTCTCTATATGTAGGGTTTTTGGTAAATCCAGTTGAGTAGCCAACCTTAACAAAGACAACATAATGAGAAATTGATTAATCTATTAGAAGTCAGTACAGTATCTACCATCTAGTAGTCTCGGCATAGCTTGAACCCTCCACTATCCACAGAATATCATCACAGTTTTGTCAAACAAACTTATTTCAGTTTCTAATGTTAAGACCTCAAAATGGGTACTGTTTTTCTTTAAATAAGTTCTGCAATATACATGAATTCACAAACTAACCTGTGTTGAAAAGACTCCCTCGGTTTTCCAAAACTTCCTTTCTGTTCCCCAGAAGCAACCCATACCTGAAACGGACAGAAGTATATGTGTACAAAAATCTCTACTAGAATTGAAGTTTGTTGTAACTTGCAAGAAGTTATATCAGAGATGTGGTTTAGTGGTACTTTCCAAAAATTTATACAATGGTTGTGAATACAAAACTGTTTTTTCTGGTATCGAATTATTCTGTTATAAAAATAGAAAGCTGGTTTTTATGGTACTGAATTATTCTGTATTAAAACACTTCTGAGATCCTGTCATTACCTCCACCAGGTAGGTTATACATTTCGCAGTGAACATCTATTTGTAAAATAACTCAGAAAGATATCAATGGATTATTATAAAATTTGTGCTAAAATGCAAGGTTTCTCAGATGAATATGCATGTTTTTTTGGCATTTTACCTGCGGGTCAAAAATTTCGTTGAAATCGCTCTATTTCGCACCGTTTCCGAGATAAATGCGATTTGGGTTTTACACAGAAATTCAAGATGGCCGCCAAATATGGCGGGAAAACAATTTTTGGGGAATCTCGCCAGTAGCCTCTGCGGATACCCTGCAGGTCAAAAATTTCATCAAAATCGCTCTATCTCGCCCCACTATCTAGATAAATGAGTTTTTGCATTTTATGCAGAAATTCAAGATGGGCCAAAAATGGCGGGAAAACGATTTTTGGGGAGACTAGCCAGTAGACTTTGCAGAAACCCTGGTGGTCAAAAATTTTGTCGAAATCACTATCTCACACTGTTTCCGAGATAAATGCGTTTTTGCGTTTTACGCAGAAATTCAAGATGGCCGTCAAAAGTGGCATGAAAACGATTTTTGCAGATACCCTGTTGGTCAAAAGTTTCGTCAAAATAGCTCTATTTCGCACCGTTTCCGAGAAAAATGTGTTTTGCGTTTTATGCAGAAATTTGAGATGGCCGCCAAAAATGGTGGGAAAACAATTTTCGGGGAAACTCACCAGAAGACTGCAGATGCCCTGCGGATAAAAAATTTCGTCAAAATTGCTCTATCTCACACCGTTTCCGAGAAAAATGTGTTTTGCGTTTTATGCAGAAATTCGAGATGGCCGCCAAAAATGACGGGAAAACAATTTTCGGGGAAACTCGCCAGAAGACTCTGCAGATCCCCTGCAGATAAAAAATTTTGTCGAAAACGCTCTATCTCACACCGTTTCTGAGATATTAAAGAAGTTCATTTTCAGCGTTCAGAAAAATCGTGGTGTTTAGTTATTCATTAACGTACTTGCCAAATTTCATGTGAATAGGTAAAGCACTTTTTAAGTTATCATCCAGACAAACACACTCCTTTGAAAAACATGTTTTTGGTCATGTGACTTCTCTGATTGGTTGAAATGTCATGACACCATATTCAAAAATTTTCCCAGGGCTACTGTATACATGTGCTAAATTTGAAGAGAATCCACCTCAGTGGTTGTCAAGCTATAAGCAATAGAAAATGCGGCAGCCGGCGGACCCACTCTTTCTCCCTTCTCCCCTAAATACAAACAAGCGTCCCTTGCGGGATGCTTAAATACACCTGATCTAAATGCAGTAATTTTAGCAATTATAAATAATTCTTCTAAGAAGTAATAAGTAACTTAGTAAAATTTAGTAGCTACTACTGCTAATACTGATTTAACTACAGACCTAGATATGCAAAAGTAGCAAAAACATGGAGGAAATAAAAACCTAACAAAAATTATTTAAGCCAGACCCCACAGTCCTTCACTTTAGGGAAAACTGTACGACACATGCACATGCTCACACACAAGAGGAAAATTGAGAGATAATAAACTTCAAGCAGGGCTTTACAGGATGCATATCTAGTAAAGAAATAACATTTGAAAATGCAAAAATAGACCACAATTTTGCAACCTTACCAAACATAGCCAATTGCATTTGTGCAGGAAATGGTTCCTTCATGGCATTTTTAGTGACGCAATGTTTATCAGCCACACTGTCAATCATACTCTTGTCCCGCCCTGCGTTAATAAAAAGAAGTCACAAACTCTGGCTAGGAAATAACATTTATCGTACTTTATTTCTTTATTTTAGTGACATGTGTTATACATGAACAGTTCATACAGGCAAGAAATAAACTTAACACCCAGCCCCTTTGGGACTACAAGCCACTTCATTATAGTTCCACAATAAACTTACCAAGAATGTTTTGGTGGTTTTTCATAATATAAATCTTTAATTTATTGCATATACATATGAAATGAAATTCAGATTCAATTAATTTTGAATAACATAAAGTGCATTATCTATTCACCAATGGGGTATTACTGTAACAACATGTTTCTATGGTCAGAGCGAGTGTATAACTTCTAATTTTGTCAATACGAAATCTTTTATTTTTAGTCAGATATATAACTATTCCTCTAGATCAATGTCTTCCTTAAATTTTTGATATTTACACAGCTTTGGCTTCTTAGGTACCTTTACTAGCCAATTATCTTTCATTATCTATAAGAGTAGTTTATTACAAATTTTAAGTACTTTGTTTTGAGAGCCAAAAGCCAACATCAGAAACATCAAGCTTAAAACTACACAGAATTGGAGGGATTTAGCTACAATTATAATGAAATGTACAGATTCTGGTAATACATAATGTAATGCATTAGTGATGTATATTTTGTATTTCTAATTCCATGTCAACTTTCTGCATCAAACAATAATGAAGACTTTCAATTGCCAACGACTGTAAAATGACACAATTAAAAAGTGCATCATGTTACAGAAAGAAAAATGAATCTGTAAATTACTAACCTGGCAAAGCATCTTCCTGTCTTGGCATTTTAGTCATCCCCATATTTCCCATGCCAAGTTGTAACAGCCTGATAAAACAAAACTGTGTACTTCTCAGGTTTCTGAAAACAGTTATACATAAAAGGCTGCTCACTTCTCAGATTTCTGAAAACAGTTAATACATAAAAGGCTGCTCATAAAATAGTGAGGGCAATATGATGAAAAATGGTGTAAATTAAAGGCAAAACCAAAATATTTACTGCGAACAGCAAACATACAGATTGTACCAAAAGAAACGACAAATATATCTGAATGGACATAAGCTGCGCTGACACCAGACCTACGTCCCCAACTCCTCTGACAGGACTCCTGTCCCCCTCAGCTTAGCACAAAAACCCCTATCACTTTACAAGGGGGAGATGGGTTGTACATAAACAATCCACAATTATTCCTTTGTTTTCACAAATAAAATATTCCTTTTAGTTTTTGAAAATCCAAAGTCTGAACAGTAGATATGTCAAAGGAGGAAATATTGCACAGGAGGCTTTTTTACACTAAGCAAATTTTCCTGGATTCATAAGCAATGTTACAAACCTGTCTGAACAGTTTGTTGTGATGCAAAACAATGGTTCATGTTCCAAAACTAAGTACTTAAAGGTTTTATTACTGTAACACTAACTTTTCTTCCATGTAGACTCATGCATGGCACAAGCTCACTTAAAACAAGAGGAGAGTGCCCGTGAACGGGCACTGTGTCAGCTGACTGAGTGTTTTTGATTTGTGAAGGTAATAATGAGAGGAAAGCATAATTATCAGGGAAAGTGCTGTACAGAAGTACAGTAAATGGTAATTGAACAGCATGTTCAAAAGAAATTCTGAACCTGACAGAAGAAAAGGACAAAAAAGTTGTTCCCTGCAAATGGTATTATGAAGGAAAGCAACAAGGTAACTGTTTAAGTGTAAAGAATAGGTTAAAACATATTTAAAGAAATACTGCAAATGCAGTATCCTCGTACGACCTTGAAGAACGGGTCCACGGTCAAATCCAACCACAGCAAAAGATTCCCAGCCCATGATTTCCTATAGGATGGTTTACCATCCCAAACCTCTAAAACCAATAATAAGCGATTTATAGGCACTTTTAAGTTTTGCTATCTTTGTTTGACCTTGAAGGAGGGGTCCAAGGTCAAATCCGACCACACCAAATGATTCCCAGCCCATGATTTCCTGTAGGTTGGTTTACCATCCCAAACCTGTAGGACCAATAAGAAGCGAGTTATAAGCAATTTTAAGTTTGGCTATCCTCAACTGACCATGAAGGAGGGGTCCAAGGTCAAATCTGACCACACCAAAAGAATCCCAGCCCATGATTTCCTATATGTTGTTTTACCATCCCAAACCTCTAAGACGAATAATAAGCGAGTTATAAGCACTTTTAAGTTTGGCTATCCTTGAAGAAGAGGTCCAAGGTCAAATCGGACCACATCAACAGATTCCCAGCCCATGATTTCCTATATCTCTGTTTACCATTCCAAACCTCTAGGACCAATAATAAGTGAGTTATAAGCAAAGTAGCTATTACTCAGCTATGCAATGAGCTACATGTCTGAATTTTTACTATATTATAGCTGACCCAAAAGTAGGTGAACAACATATTTAAGCAAAATACTGTAAATGCAATAGTTTTCAAGTTACAACTGATTTACTCAATAGTGAGAACCTGAAAATAGCTATTGCTCAGCTATGCCATGAGCTATAGGTCTGTAATTTCACTATGTTATAGCTGACCCAAAAGTAGGTGAACAACATATTTTAACAAAATACTCCAAATGCAATATTTTTCAAGTTACAATTGATTTACTCAACAGTCAGTACCTGAAAATAGCTATTGCTCAGTTGTGCCATGAGCTACAGGTCTGTAATTTCACTATATTATAGCTGACCCAAAAGTAGCTGAATAACATACTTACACAAATTTCTGTAAATGCAATAGTTTTCAAGTTATAAATGATTTACTCAACAGTGATAACCTCAAAGTAGCTATTACTCAGCTATGCCATGAGCTACAGGTCTGAAATTTTACTATGTTATAGCTGACCCAAAAGTAGCTGAATAATGTATTTACACAAATTTCTGTCAATGCAATAGTTTTCAAGTTATAAGTGATTTACTCAACAGTGATGACCTAAAAGTAGCTATTACTCAGCTGTGCCATGAGCTACAGGTCTGAAATTTTATTATGTTATAGCTGACCCAAAAGTAGTGGAACAACATATTTAAGCAAAATACTGTAAATGCAATAGTTTTCAAGTTACAACTGATTTACTCAATAGTGAGAACCTGAAAATAGCTATTGCTCAGCTATGCCATGAGCTATAGGTCTGTAATTTCACTATGTTATAGCTGACCCAAAAGTAGGTGAACAACATATTTTAACAAAATACTCAAATGCAATATTTTTCAAGTTACAATTGATTTACTCAACAGTCAGTACCTGAAAATAGCTATTGCTCAGTTGTGCCATGAGCTACAGGTCTGCAATTTCACTATATTATAGCTGACCCAAAAGTAGCTGAATAACATACTTACACAAATTTCTGTAAATGCAATAGTTTTCAAGTTATAAATGATTTACTCAACAGTGATAACCTCAAAGTAGCTATTACTCAGCTATGCCATGAGCTACAGGTCTGAAATTTTACTATGTTATAGCTGACCCAAAAGTAGCTGAATAACGTATTTACACAAATTTCTGTCAATGCAATAGTTTTCAAGTTATAAGTGATTTACTCAACAGTGATAACCTAAAAGTAGCTATTACTCAGCTGTGCCATGAGCTACAGGTCTGAAATTTTATTATGTTATAGCTGACCCCAAAATAGGTGAATAACATATTGAAACAAAATACTCTAAATGCAATAGTTTTCAAGTTATAAGTGATTTACTCAACAGTGATAACCTAAAAGTAGCTATTACTCAGCTATGCCATGAGCTACAAGTCTGTAATTTCACTATGTTATAGCTGACCCAAAAGTAGGTGAACAACATATTTTAACAAAATACTCCAAATGCAATATTTTTCAAGTTACAATTGATTTACTCAACAGTCAGTACCTGAAAATAGCTATTGCTCAGTTGTGCCATGAGCTACAGGTCTGTAATTTCACTATATTATAGCTGACCCAAAAGTAGCTGAATAACATACTTACACAAATTTCTGTAAATGCAATAGTTTTCAAGTTATAAATGATTTACTCAACAGTGATAACCTCAAAGTAGCTATTACTCAGCTATGCCATGAGCTACAGGTCTGAAATTTTACTATGTTATAGCTGACCCAAAAGTAGCTGAATAACGTATTTACACAAATTTCTGTCAATGCAATAGTTTTCAAGTTATAAGTGATTTACTCAACAGTGATGACCTAAAAGTAGCTATTACTCAGCTGTGCCATGAGCTACAGGTCTGAAATTTTATTATATTATAGCTGACCCAAAAGTAGGTGAACAACATATTTAAGCAAAATACTGTAAATGCAATAGTTTTCAAGTTACAACTGATTTACTCAATAGTGAGAACCTGAAAATAGCTATTGCTCAGCTATGCCATGAGCTATAGGTCTGTAATTTCACTATGTTATAGCTGACCCAAAAGTAGGTGAACAACATATTTTAACAAAATACTCAAATGCAATATTTTTCAAGTTACAATTGATTTACTCAACAGTCAGTACCTGAAAATAGCTATTGCTCAGTTGTGCCATGAGCTACAGGTCTGCAATTTCACTATATTATAGCTGACCCAAAAGTAGCTGAATAACATACTTACACAAATTTCTGTAAATGCAATAGTTTTCAAGTTATAAATGATTTACTCAACAGTGATAACCTCAAAGTAGCTATTACTCAGCTATGCCATGAGCTACAGGTCTGAAATTTTACTATGTTATAGCTGACCCAAAAGTAGCTGAATAACGTATTTACACAAATTTCTGTCAATGCAATAGTTTTCAAGTTATAAGTGATTTACTCAACAGTGATAACCTAAAAGTAGCTATTACTCAGCTGTGCCATGAGCTACAGGTCTGAAATTTTATTATGTTATAGCTGACCCCAAAATAGGTGAATAACATATTGAAACAAAATACTCTAAATGCAATAGTTTTCAAGTTATAAGTGATTTACTCAACAGTGATAACCTAAAAGTAGCTATTACTCAGCTATGCCATGAGCTACAAGTCTGAAATTTTACGATGTTATAGCTGACCCAAAAGTAGGTGAACAACATATTTAAGCAAAATACTGTAAATGCAATATTTTTCAAGTTACAATTGATTTATTCAACAGTCAGTACCTGAAAATAGCTATTGCTCAGTTGTGCCATGAGCTACAGGTCTGTAATTTCACTATGTTATAGCTGACCCAAAAGTAGCTGAATAACATATTTACACAAATTTCTGTAAATGCAATAGTTTTCAAGTTATAAGTGATTTACTCAACAGTGATAACCTCAAAGTAGCTATTACTCAGCTATGCCATGAGCTACCGGTCTGAAATTTTACTATGTTA
Organism: Sabellastarte sp. h YS-2021; assembly: GCA_964017235.1. Classification (NCBI taxonomy): domain Eukaryota; kingdom Metazoa; phylum Annelida; class Polychaeta; order Sabellida; family Sabellidae; genus Sabellastarte; species Sabellastarte sp. h YS-2021. The sequence continues at coordinate 35,279,486 of OZ024933.1, forward strand.
TAGCTGACCACAAAATAGGTGAATAACATATTGAAACAAAATACTCTAAATGCAATAGTTTTCAAGTTATAAGTGATGTACTCAACAGTGATAACCTAAAAGTAGCTATTACTCAGCTGTGCCATGAGCTACAGGTCTGAAATTTTACTATGTTATAGCTGACCCCAAAATAGGTGAATAACATATGAAACAAAATACTCTAAATGCAATACTTTTCAAGTTATAAGTGATTTACTCAACAGTGATAACCTAAAAGTAGCTATTACTCAGCTATGCCATGAGCTATAGGTCTGTAAATTCACTATGTTATAGCTGACCCAAAAGTAGGTGAACAACATATTTTAACAAAATACTCCAAATGCAATATTTTTCAACTCACAACTGATTTACTCAACATACAGTACCTGAAAATAGCTATTGCTCAGCTGTGCCATGAGCTACAGGTCTGTAATTTCACTATGTTATAGCTGACCCAAAAGTAGCTGAATAACGTATTTACACACATTTCTGTAAATGCAATTGTTTTCAAGTTATAAGTGATTTACTCAACAGTGATAACCTCAAAGTAGCTATTACTCAGCTATGCCATGAGCTACAGGTCTGAAATTTTACTATGTTACAGCTGACCCCAAAATAGGTGAATAACATATGAAACAAAATACTCTAAATGCAATAGTTTTCAAGTTATAAGTGATTTACTCAACAGTGATAACCTAAAAGTAGCTATTACTCAGCTATGCCATGAGCTACAGGTCTGAAATTTTACTATGTTACAGCTGACCCCAAAATAGGTGAATAACATATGAAACAAAATACTCTAAATGCAATAGTTTTCAAGTTATAAGTGATTTACTCAACAGTGATAACCTAAAAGTAGCTATTACTCAGCTATGCCATGAGCTACATGTCTGAAATTTTACTATGTTATAGCTGACCCAAAAGTAGGTGAACAACATATTTAAGCAAAATACTGTAAATGCAATAGTTTTCAAGTTACAACTGATTTACTCAGTAGTGAGAACCTGAAAATAGCTATTGCTCAGCTATGCCATGAGCTATAGGTCTGTAATTTCACTATGTCAAAAATAGCTGACCCAAAAGCAGGTGAACAACATATTTTAACAAAATACTCCAAATGCAATATTTTTCAAGTTACAACTGATTTACTCAACAGTCAGTACCTGAAAATAGCTATTGCTCAGTTGTGCCATGAGCTACAGGTCTGTAATTTCACTATGTTATAGCTGACCCAAAAGTAGCTGAATAACATATTTACACAAATTTCTGTAAATGCAATAGTTTTCAAGTTATAAGTGATTTACTCAACAGTGATAACCTCAAAGTAGCTATTACTCAGCTGTGCCATGAGCCACAGATCTGAAATTTTACTATGTTATAGCTGACCCCAAAATAGGTGAATAACATATTGAAACAAAATACTCCAAATGCAATAGTTTTCAAGTTATCAGTGATTTACTCAACAGTGATAACCTAAAAGTAGCTATTACTCAGCTATGCCATGAGCTACAGGTCTGAAATTTGACTATGTTATAGCTGACCCAAAAGTAGCTGAATAACATATTTATACGAAATTCTCTAAATGCAATAGTTTTCAAGTTACAAGTGATTTTACTCAAGATGGTAGTTACTGAAAAGCCCAAAAGTAGCTATTACTCACTTAGCTATTGAGACAGACACCCAAGTTACTCACCATGTTGTAGCTATGAAAAAAGTAGCTGAATAACATATTTTAACAAAATGCTCTAAATGCAACACTTTTCAAGTTATAAGTGATTTAGTGCATGATTTCATGAATTTTAATGCATTAAAAATTATTAAAAAAATTTATTAAAAAAAAACTAAGACAGATCCAGGTCTCATACTCACACAAGAGAATCTATCTCTGGCCTAGTACATATATGCAAGATATGAGAGAAATCCCTGCAATAGTCACTGAGAAAATTGTGATAAAGTGTAGAAATTTTCACACTTTTGGTGGGGGTACCTCCCTTGTAATGTCTCTAGCAAACAGACGAACAGACAGATTTGCATGCCTTGAACACTTTTTCATCCTCGATAGATAAGGTATCTTTTAAAAAAAACAGCATGTCTCTAGGCCTTGTAGTTTTGGAGAAGAAGTTGTTCACGCGGACGCCCACGCCGCAGAGTGACGACATAATGTCAGCTGACTGACAAGTCAGCTGACATAACTAGGATGTTCCAAAAGATGTTCCAAGATGTTCCTCATGTTCCAAAACTAAGTACTTAAAGGTTTTATTACTGTAACACTAACTTTTCTTCCATAGGCCCATGCATGGCACAAGCTCACTTAAAACTAGGATGTTCCAAAAGATGTTCCAAGATGTTCCTCATGTTCCAAAACTAAGTACTTAAAGGTTTTATTACTGATATTAATCCAACCACACAGATGTAATAATACACGTGTGTACATATTTGTAGTGTATCTGTAAATCTACAGTATCAAGTGTTGTCGTGCCACAGCTATAAACTTAAGCAAAGTAAAGGTGAGGTAACCATATCCACATTATGTGAAGTAAATGCTCCACAAAATCCTCTTGACCCACTGGTGCCAGAGGTTATACACTTTTGTTGCATGCTATCTCACTCCTGATGAAATGATCACTTGAGATAGCACTGAATCCATTCTTCGTCAAAAGAAGCAGAGAGAAAGTAGATATAATGATAGCTCAACATATTTATTATCCTAATGACTATAGAAATACAAATTCTCAGTCCCCAGGGCACAATCTTGGATATAAATGTTACAATTACATTATGTTCATTTCTATTCAAAAATTTAATTTCTTAAAAGTACATGTAATGCTCAGAAAACATATTATATATACATCACAGACTTACCAGTGATACCAATCACAAAATTGTAACAGAAATCCAAAACTACACTATCATTACTTTCTATTACAATTCTTAGCCTTGAATAGTTGAAATCTGCACTCTGTCAAGGCATTTCACACAAATGAAATGAATATCCTTGTTATAATATAAATTTGCTTTTAAAAGCAAAATTGGCTCAGTGAAAATACAGAACTATAAATCTTCATGACACAACCTAAACAGAACAGTCTTAGTCACAGTGACACAGCCTGACTTGCAGATATAAATAAACATGGTCCTGGATCTTTAGTTCTATTTCACTATCTTTTCACAAATGAACAGTGTGTTATCTAAGAAGACAACAGAAGTATGTACAAACTGACAAATGCCTCTGCATGTGAGGACTTATGTAAACATTTAAAAGAAGTTATACATGTGTTTTTATCTGTGTACTCAAAATAAATAAGCATAAAAGCACCAGTTTTTACCAATCCATAAAAATGCTCTCTCAAAATTTGACGGGCAATAACTTTACTTCCTTACACTGGATTACATTCTAGATGTGAATGTGATTAATAAACATGTGAAAGGGTGAATCCAGAACACATACATACACCCAAAAGAACACAAAAAAGATTTATATTATAATCAGTTGTTTAAATTGTGAATTTGGGGGCTTATGTCAGAACTTTATATTATTTATATTTATCCCCATTCAATAGATACAGGGGGGCTCCTGCCCTATAAGCACAAATAGGACGGTGGGGGTGAGGCGTTTCTATTTCAGTTTGCCAGATAAACAATATTTTCCATTTCTGCCAAAATTTAAGATGGCAGCAGAAATTCGGAAATTATAAGGTTTTTAGAGACCTTGAAGGAATACATAGTCTTTACTACCCAAACGGTTTAAATTTGCCCAAAATCACTCTATCTCTTACAGTTTTTGGGATAATGACATTTTCCATTTCCAACATGAATTGCCCATTTCACAAAATGGTTCAGGAGAATTGCCTATTTCATGAAATGGGCAAGATTCTTGCCTATGTCAAGAAATGGCAAATTTCTTGGAATGGGGGAATGGGCGTAACATTTGCCTAATTGCAACTGACACATGTTTTATTAAAAAATCCTAGCCAATGTCATTTATTGCATTGTCCGAAAAATTAGTTTAGTTTATGATGAATTTGAAGGATCATAAGTAAAAGGATAAAAAGACAGGTGACAATATGTGGATGACAATTGATATGTGCCTTTCATAAATAAAACCCTGGCTGACCATATTTATTGTATATTGATTAAATTCAGATGCGACTCTAACATTATGAAATAATCAATTTTATTTGTCCCTTCTGTCATGCTATAAATAAATAATGGATAATAGAAAAAATTATCAGAAATAAGTTATTTCACAGTTTACACCAACATAGCCTGAAGTCAGATATAGACTTCAGTTGGGCCAGTGGGACTTCAATTTTTAAAGAAAAACAGTTTGCTTTCTGATTTTCGAGGTCTAATTTACAGTAAATTGATACTGATGAACACTAATGTGATGATGTTATAATTTTCAAAATACAAATTCGTTAAAATACATTGATATGTAACTGATAAAATATGTAACTGTACAAGTTGGAAATAGTGCAGGTCCAAAACCTGTACATATTGCAACTTGTACAAGTCAACCTCTACAAGACATTAGTACAAGTTGTAACTAGTATAGATTTCTTATTACTCACTTATCATTGCTCCTAGCATGTTAACCATTTCACTGATTATTATATAATTAATCATATATATTGGTAATTTATTGTGTAACTGTAATTGTCTTTAAATTTAATTTTCTAATTTTGGGAGGGTGTGACTAGGTACATACATACAAATTATGCACCTGCTTATTTATTACATTGATGTTGGTAGCGTTATGGAGGTGGCATAGTGGAGGTGGTATTATGGTTTGGTGGCATTTTGACTGCTTTCCGATGGTATAACCGCTAGGGCCACACTGTCTGGACCCTCTTTTACCAGCTGGTTCTTGGAAGAAAGCTGGGAAGGGTAAAGAGACACCTTGGAACAGTCTGACTGGTGTCTGACCTTCTTTAGCCAAGAATGGATCTCATTCCTGTATTTGCCAGAACCCAAAGCTAAGAGGAAGACAGTTTTGGTCTGGTGCTTCAGAGAGGCTTCTTTAATGGGTTCAAAAGGAGCCGTTGTAAGTTGGAGAAGTACCAAGAAAAAAATCAAAGAGGGAATGTCCCTCTGAGTCTCTGACTCTTGGGTCTGTCTCTATGGAAACTATCCACAAGAGGAGTGAGATTCTGATCTTTCCTGACATTAATGGGTGAATTTCCCACTTTGCTTACAGTGGCTGATCTGTAGCCGTCAGTAGAACATGGCTGTAACTTCCTGTCCTGGAAATGATACAGGAGGAAGTTAGCAATGGATTTGATAGATGGTGCCCTGATGTCCACCCAATTAATGTGGCACCACTTTGTAAAAAAAGACTTAACTGATTGAGCCTCTTTTAGGAGCCTAAATTTGTGCTACCACTGCCTCAGAGAAGCCTTGCTCTCTGATATGCGAGGCTCTAGGAGCAATGCATAGAGATTTAGGATTAACAGAATCCTGTGTGGAGTCTGGTTGAAAGGCTGGGTTAGCAGGGCACATTAGGCCACCCTGGAACAATTAGAATGATTCTCCTGCAGGCGCAGTCCTGTAATTTCACCACCAATTTGCCCAATATGGCTACTGGTGGGAAAGCATAAGGGTCCAGATTCTCTCAAGACAGGCTGAGTGCATCGACTGCCCAGGCAAGGGGACCTGGAACTGGTGACACAAAGTGACGTAGTTCATTGTTGAACCTCATAGCAAACAGGTCTATCTGAGGTAAGTGCCACCTGGTGCATATCAACTGAAATACCTCTGGAGGAAGGGTCACTCTATTAGGATGGTCTTGCCTAACCTGGATTATGAGCTAGTCTGCTACAACATTCTGTCAGCCTGGAATGTGTCAAGCTTTCAGAGTCACCTGTTTCTAGGAACAAGAGGTCAGAGTTCTCCACAGAAGGGCACACAGTGGGCCTGACCTCATGTCTCCTTCCTTTTTTATATAGGCAACCACTGTTGGTGTTGTATGTTGATATAAATACCATCTTGTTTGAGCAGATGTCTTTGAACTCTTTTAGGGCCAGAAAACGGCCTTTATTTCCAGATAGTTCATGTGTAGTTTTATGTCTGGAAGGGACCAAATTAGTGCCCCTTGCAGTGTGTTAGCCTGAGTGAGAGCTCAACCTTTCTATTGATGTGTGTAAAAATTTGTAGAGCATGTCTGAGAGGGTGTAATGGATGGCCTGCAGCAACCATTTTTAGAGAATTGAAGTGATCCAGTAATAGGGATTACCTTTTCTAGTGACTCTGGGATCCTTCCATTGTTTCTCCAGTGCCCCTGTGTCGCTCTCATATGGAGCCGATCTAGGTGGACTTAATTTTATGTAGCTGTCAGGGACATCAGCTGCTGGACTGGACTGGTTGGTTTTAAGAGCAGTTTCTGTACTTTCACATCCAAGGTCTGCCAACACTATGGGGTTGGGTCTGACCTTTCCCACTTTGAGGTCAAACTGGTAATGTAAAAAGCCGAAGACTTGTTTGGGGTTCAGTTTACTATCCAACCCAGCTCCTGACACAGAGCTACTAGAGTTTCTGTATGCTTGATACAGGTTTTGTGGGATTTGGCTCTGACCATCTGGTCATCTAGGTACTGGTGGATTTTTATACCCTTGTGTAAAGCCATTAGTTTGTTCTCCTTCACCACTACCCTGAATTCCTTGGGTGCTGTGGACAGACAAAACGGTAGTGCTTTGAATTGGTAAGATTGACCTTGAACATCCAAACGCATGTATTCCCTGGATTGTGTGTGTTGGAATGTGGAAGTAAGTGTCCTTGAAGTCTATGGACATTACCCACTCCCCTGGCTAGAGGGAGGTCCTGATAGCTTCTGACCTTTCCATTTAGAATTTCTCTGTCTTTAAATATTTGTTCAGGGCACTGCGGTCGAAGATAGGTCTCCGCCAGTTGTTGGGTTTTGGTACCAAGAAAAATCAGTTAAGAAACCTAGAGATCTCTGAGCTTTAACTGGTTCTACTGCATTCATTTGCATAAGTGCATGTAATGAATCTAGCAGGTAGTTGTGCCTGAGAGGATGTACAGAGGCATTTATGATGGCCTGTGACCTTGTCATGTTCGGCCGCATTTAGAAGGGTAAGGTGTAGCCTTTTCTGATGATTCTTATGAACTGGCTCCTATAGCTGCCCATGTTTCCCGAAATTTGTGCAATCTGGCCCCTACAGGTAGATCTGGAGCAGCAACTGGGACATTTGTGACATTCTGGACAAAACTGAATTGATCTACACAGGAAACATTTTTCACAAACTCAAATTACTTCACTAAGTTTACAATAACAGACTTAAACCTTTCTTTTGTGGATGCCCGACAATAAAAGCTACATGATCTGCAACAAATGAGTTCACAGTGAAAGTCTGACAAGGTTCCAAAGTCTGTAACTTATTTTATAAAGTGAATCAATGCTCCAATAAACAAAAGAGATATAGAACACAATTAAGCAATTAAGAGAAAAGGAAGAAATAAATAAATAAATAAACGGGTGCGATTTTGCGGGTGCGATTTTGCGGTAGCGATACTGCTTCACACCGTAACTTAGAACACCTTGGACACAAAAACCTTAATTAATTTTGATTATTTTAAGTGTAGTTCGTGGTTTTCTATTTACTAAAATATGCATTGACACAAGCGCAGGTTAAAAAAGTATTTTACTAACATAAAGTCAAAAGAATGAACACTTCAGAATCATTTTAATGGACGATAATATAATTTCTACACAAAATCAGCATCCCAACTTGGCACAATTTGCATAATAAAGGTACCACAGATATTTAAATTATTTCTGACGTCACTTTTACTTCCTTATTTGCTATAAGGAAATATATGAATGGGGGAGTTTAAGAACAATACTGTTGTTAAATATTTAATCTTCCTTTTTGTGCCAAGATGAGGTTTGGGCGATGATATGGCTTCAAGTATTATGCATGTAAATTCTGTACTGTACAGTACCGGGTGTCATTAATGTTAGACAATGATATCCGGTGTAAACTCTGGAAGTATACTCCCCCTTCACTCTGGTGGCCTCCCAGAATCTACCCCTCCCTCCCAGATTACCCCCCGGGGTAGATTTTAGGAGGCCTCCTAGAATCTACCCCCTCCTACTTAGTTTATACAAGATAACTGATAATTTATGTGACTAAGTATTTAACTTTTTAAAAATTGGTCACTGAGAAATGAATTATGTAAAATTTACATGATTTGCACAACTGCTTATGCAAATGATTTGTCATTGAAAGTGTGTGATTTGTATTTTACTATATGCATGGGTAATAGTTGAGCCAAGTTCAAATTAGTTATGTAAAGTGATTGGGTATTAGCATTGGTAATTCTGATTTTTCAACAGAGACCCTGTTAGGCTGTTATTAAATAAAATTGATAGAACCCATTTTTTATGTACACTGAGGCCCAGCTTCAGTTAATCCCAAATTATGCAGGAATAACCAGACTTTTGATATACACTGAGGCCCTGTTTCAACTAATCCCAATTTTGAAAACAATGAATAACCAGGCTTTTGATTTACACTAAGGCCCAACTTCAACTAATCCCAACTTATGAGATCAAAAGAATAAACAGACTTTTGATGTACACTAGGACCCAGCTTCACCTAATCCCAATCAATCAAATCAAAAGGATAACTACACTTGTAGTGTGTAAAATGAGGCACTTCATCCACAAATCTTAAATTGGTGAATTCATGGGAATAACTAGAATAGTTGATTCCTTTCATAAATAGATCGGGGCCACGGTGGGAGAGTGGTAACACTCTCGCCTCCCACCTCTGCGGCCGGGGTTCGATCCCCATCATGGCCGTAAGTGGGAAAGCTGGTAGTTGCTTGCCGTTGGTCGGCAGTTTACAGTACACAACCCTAGTGAACTCTATGTACTGGTTTCCTCTGCCCTTCCAACTACCCGTCGTGATATGACCTGTACAGTGTTGAAAGCGACGTAAAACCCCAAATAAACAAATCATAAATAGATCAGTTATGTCAGTCAGTGGCATAAATATTATTAAATGGTAATACAATAAACTGTTATTGGTGTGAGGGATTTGCTTGTATAGAAGTGTATATGAGCACATCATTTAACCCCAGTACTATCACTTGTCATAATTGAAAACTGGGTGACAATTGTATGCAGATCTTTTGAAATATGTCGGCTCTATAGTGTGATAAGACAGACAATTTTTTTATACAGAGGATATTACACAAATACATTTCACAAAATTTAGCACACAGCCTAGAAAGCTTATAATTCAATTTAAAATAATGTGTATAAAAATTGTGAGTATCATGTTGTGTGCAAACCAAATAAATAAAACCATGTCACCATATATAGCGCACAAAGCTGTCTGAAGGTTAATTCACAGTTAAAATAGCTTTACCATTCCTTTTATTGATATTCTAAAACTTTATGTTACTAATCACAAGGGGGTAGATTCTGTTAGTGTTCATAATCTACCCCCGGGGTATACATTGGAATCTACCCCGGGGTAGATTCTAGGCCCTTCCAGAATCTATACCCGGGTATAAAATGAAGGGGGGGTATAATCTGGGGGCTTACGTCGGTATAAAATAGCTGGTGTCTAGAGGTTTTGAAGTCGGAGAGGTTTCGCTGTCTCGGTCGTTTCGCTGTTAATTTGGATGATTCGCGGTTAAAAACTGGAGACGTTTCACGTGTATTTCTCAGATCCTAAGATGTATTATTTCATTTGTTTATCCCTATCTCTATAATATCCACAAACTAATTGATAAACATAAAAACCCTAACTTCTTTGAAGTCAATTATGTCGATTAATGCCTTATATATAGTCTATCAAGTAATTGCTACAATTTGTAGCAAAAGATAGCCTAATCCTAGCTAGTCAAAAGAATTGCAATCAGTATATCCATGTGGAATTAATTAGATGAAATTAGTACAAAATAAAACATCTTATCTCAATATAATTTAACATTCTCACATATCATTAGATCCACGATTAAAATCTGAAAACAATGGTACCTCAATTATCAAAATCTGTCCATTAATAAAGATTTTGTGCCACTCTTAACTTAAAAGAAATAATGAAAGTTCACCGCGAATCCTCCATTGAGTTTTACGTGAAACCTCAATACCGAGAAACCTCTTGTAATCAAATAGCTATAGGTAGCTAAACACATTTAATATGACACATACACACTGATACATACAAACAAATTAAGGGTTTACATATATATTCCATTTCTTAACAAAGTAAGGAAGTTACATAAAACCAGACAATATAAGGACAACTTGTCTAGTGCTAACAGTACAGTAAAGACGTCTAACACAGTAATGACACCCAGATGGTGAGCCATCTTAAATGAAAGTTGACGGATGACAGAAAATACTTATCACAAAACATAAAAAAATAGTATTAAACTACCCAACTAGTAATACTGACTGTAAAGTAAATGTCATCCTAGGTTGTCATTTTACGTAAGTATCAACAAACTGACTGTTAAGTAAGTAAGTCCCCCTTTTTATTAAAAAAGGTGAAGGTAAAGTAAACCAAGTAAACAAACAACATGGCTACATATACGTCGACATATAAGAGGCACAAGCGGTAAGTTAGAAATGGTTACTTTGTAGTATATTTCAGAGTCTGGGAACATTTTTAGTTTCTGGTACACCCTTATATCACACACACAAACATGTTGATAAATCTGGTTGAAACCTGTGGGTAAAATCAAGTTGAAAAAGGTGGATTTGCCAAATCATTTTAGTTACATCAAACTAGTAAATATTTTTAAAAATTGTTTTTAGTTGGATCCAGTGTTAATACTAAATTGATGTTCGTCCAACACACATTTTAAAATTTATTGAATCGTGGTATATACTATTTCATTTTTCACTTAGATAACTTATACTAATGATTTTCATATAGCTTTTATATGTTACATAAAATGCTAACTGGTAATTCTTGCACAAGATGTTTATTTCTGGATAGCTTTAGCATTGTAATTGCTACATTAGGATAATCCAATCTTCTAAATCCAACAACTGCATGAGGAAATGTTTTTAACAAATAGTAGTGTTTCTGAAAAAGTAGCAATTGTCATATCCCTTCTGCCCAATAACAGCAATTGTTATGATAAAGAATCATAATCATGTAGTTACGACAGTATTAAAGGTCAAAGCTGGTGTTTTATGTCCAGTTCAACAGCCAGGGTCATAATGGACAGGCCCTCAACATTGTCACTAGTGAGAGGCGAACCCACACACAGGTGACATCTTATGATAAGATGCCAAACTTGTTAACCAGTAGGCCACAGAGGACCTTTTCAGTGTACTGTTTCTTGTTAAATATTTATGGGTTTTTTATATTTTATAGTTTGAAGGAACACAATACATATAATCAAGCTAAATGTGTACAACTTAACTCCTGTTGCTGTTCCAGCTCAATTAATAGTCAGCTATCCCTACAAAATATTTGATTAAGACAAAGAAATGAAATTGTAAAAGAGTAAACATTCACATTCTTTAAACTTCTGTTCTGCTGTTAGTAATTTAATATAACCACAAACCTATGTACATGCCCAGTGGGGAGCCAAGAAAAGATAAATCCATGAACAAACTGACTTCACTGAACTGCTGTGTTCACAAATTGATTGAATGTTATTATTGAATAGCTTATAGACTCAAATGATATTTTATTCTAAAGATATACTGGTTTTGCACAATAGAATGAAGCCACCACACATATTTTATAAAAATGTATGTATCCGTTACATATGAATTAACCAAAAATAATGTAAAGTATATCCATGAGGAATAAGTATGCTTTCTTCATATATGTGTGAACACAAAAGTGGTCAACCTCATGTTTTCTCTGAAGCATGGATAAAAAATGATAACACTGCAGTGTCACTGCTCCAAGGTATACAAAAGTGCCATAGGAAAGGATGGTGGAGTTGGTTTTTTAGACAATATCTTCAGTAAGATTCATGCTTCAATGCATGTTTCGAGCCTTTAATCCTATACATGCTCCGCCTCCAACCTCTGAAGCCGCCGGTTCGAATCTCGGGCCGGGCACTTCATGTTGGAAAGTTGATAGTTACTTGCCGATGCCTGGTGTTTTACGGTGCAGTATGGACTGGTTTCCTCCACCTGTAAACTACCCGTCACAATATGATCCTAGCTGTTGAACGCGACGTAAAAACAACAAATAAATCAAACCTATACATGCTGCACACAGCGACTCCATGGAAGTGATCAATTTCCATGTATCGTCTTCTAGTTGCTTAGCCAGTTTACCTCACCACTCTTAATCCAAAGCCAGTTACATGTGATTTTTGCTGCTTCAATGATATTCTTAACAATTGTCCTTCTTTCTTTTACCTTTAACTGATAACAAATGATGGACCGACTGAGCTGGAAAACCTCTAACACCAACCTCCACTGGTAAGCATCTTGCTGCCCATCTCTTGCTAGTACACAATTCTCTGAGTTTGTCATACTTCAATCTTTTCCTCTCATTGACCTCCTCGATCTGATCTTTCCATGGCACAGTTAGTTCAATCATCACTACTGTTTTGGCCTTCTGAGATGATATCACTATCTCTGGTTTTAAATTTGTCATAACTATTTCCCTGGGGAAAGACAAGTTTCTTGTTTAAATCAACTTTGAGCTTCCAATCATCCGCTGTGGACATCAGGTTCTTTTGGCCTTTAGATTGGCTTTTTGGGAGACTTGTTCCTTCTTTTACAAACCCAGTGTTCTTGCTAGGGTTTCCTTCTGCTTTTCCCCTCCTTAGTTTCTCTATACTTTCCACTATTACTCTAAAGACTTGGTCATGGCGCCATCTGTATCATCCTGGAGTTAGTGCCACATTGAAACAAGATAGAATATGCTTGAGGTTAGCATAACCCTTACATAATGCACAAGCTGCCTCCTCCTCCTTATTCCAAAGGACCAGGTTACTTGGTGTAGGCAATAAATCATATGACTTTGGTTTGTTTCCTGAGAACACTGTTCTGTTAATTTGTGAATACATTTTGTTGGGTGTTATAAATTTCCATTGGGTAAACTAGACCCATTATCACAAAAATCCTTATCCAAATCATAAACGGTCCTAAAGATATTCATGGTAATATCTTGGATGTTTTATGCGTTTGGGAATCCTTTTCTTCAGCTGTCTGTCCAAAAGCCACAGGGGGGCCTGATCATCTGGCAATAAATTTTTCCATCAAAGGTATTTCAAACTAAAATGTGTCAAAATTTATAAATTTAAAAAAAATATTTTCAGATTTCAGGTTTAACATCTTTGACTTAGATCTGATTAAATGCCTTTATGCTACAGCCAGTCTTCTCATTGAGCCAACAGTAATTTACTATGTTGCACAAGCTCCTTTACAAACATGGCGTGTTCCAATAAAGAATAAAGATAAACCAAAACATCCCAACACTGGTTTCATGAACACTGACATCCTTGCTGCCAAACATCTCATGAGGAAATGGGAGTAGGTATGGAGATATGACAACTCATCCAGAAATCGCAGCTAGTGCCATGCTGCTGTAGACTGCTACAATTTTCTTTTTGGAGAGCCCAAATGCAGTCACTTTTTTAAATATCGTGGCAAAAATGAAGAAAATCCGAAGGCACTGTAGATAAGATTTAAGAAGATCTTACAACGAGTCCTCGGATGTAGTCTTACCAGATTACACAAATTTTATTGATCTGGCTAACATTTTTTCAGTGAGAAAACTATCAAAGACAGGACTTTCTTTCAGGCATCATAACCTATCCCAGCCAAAAGACCCAGTTCAATGAAAAATACCTTATTTCCTTTCAGACTGGTATTTGAGGATGACATACTAAAATTCTTGCATCTTTCCCAAAGATATTTCATTAGTTAATGAGTGTATTGACATCCTCTCAACTCCTATTGCTAACGTAATAAATTATATTCCTCAAAGAGAGTAGTTTTCCCGTCTGTTTTTGAATCTCAGTTTCTTATCAATAATCGAGAAAGTTGTACCTAAGCAGTTAAATTATTTTATTACCCAAAAGGGTAATGTTAATCAATCTACAGTTGTTTCCACTCCACCAAAAAGGCACAGCTAAAGATCCAAAATGAAATATCACATCAGGGGCCGGTTTCACAAAGCCTTCTTTTGAAAGCATTCTTCCTTTAGTAAAGGAAGGCCATTTTTTCCTTTGGTATGGCCACCTTAAATTTAAGTTTCACAAAGCCTCCTTTAACTCTCCTTACCAAAGGTCTTCCTTGAAACTTAAGGACGAAGAAAATGTCCTCCAAAGTTATTTAACATTCTTTGAAGAACACTTCCTTAAATTTAAGGTAGGTACTTAGCTTCCTTGAAACTCAAAGGAGTTGTCAAGGTATCGTTTAAGGGAGGAAGCTTTGTGAACCTGAGATTTTTTAAAGAAGGGTGAAATTCAAGGAAATCCTTCTTAATTTAAGGTGACCTTTATCTGAAGGAGTCTTCATGAAACTGCCCCTGAAGACTCATGCAAGGAAGTTACTCTTATTTGATTGATCTCTCTGCAGCTTTTGATACGATTGAACACTCCATTTTTCATGATTGTCTAAAAGACTGGTTTGATGTAAAAAGTGTGGTACTGTGTTGGTGTGGATAAAATTTTTATCTTTCCCACAACAAACAAAAAATAAAGGGATAGTTTGTCTGAGGTTTTCTTTCTCCCCTTGGCCTTCCCCAATGTTTTGTTCTAGGCCCATCATTTCCATTCTCTACATCAGTCCCCTTGGTCAAGTCATTTCAAGGTTGAACCCAGTAAACATTACAAACGTTTATAAACATTTATAAACCTAACTATCAACGGTTTAGATTAGGTTTAAAATGATGGGTCCCTAAATGTTTGCCTATAAACGTTTATAAACATTTAAGCATAAACATTTATAAACGTTTATATATAAATGTTTATAAACATTTATATATAAACGTCTATAAATGTTTATACATGTGTTTAAAATCTGGAGAAATATTTCTGCAAGTATATCTTGCTGTATCACTGTTGTTTGAAGCCATCATTACATTCTAAGTAGATATATAGAAGTATATAATTTGATGGTATCATATACTTTTATAACACTACTTAGAATATAATGATGGCTTCAAAAACAGTGATACAGCAAGATATAGTAACAGAAATATTTCTCCAGTTTCTCTCAAAATGGCTGTGCTGATGTCATCATCCCAACTGAAAGTGAGGTTAAGATATTTTTAACCCTTTGTAAAGGTTTAAAAACGTTTATAAAAGTTTATAAACCAAACTAATGTTGCAGAAACGTTTATAAACCCTTAATATTGAATAATTGTCAATATTTAGGTTTATATTTGGTTTAAAAAACGTTCATAGGTTTACTAAACATTTATAAACGTTTGTAATGTTTACTTGGAATGTTACACACCACTGTATGTTGATGACACCCAGATGTGTTTAGTGATAGACTCTAGGAGCTTTGATTCCAGCAAAGCGTAGCAGACTGAGTGTTTAATTTCAGTTCCCTAGTGGATGGATGATGTCAAACTCAGACAGAACCCAGATAAACTGAGGCATGTTGCCACCCACAACCGTAGACACTGCTCCTTGGTGGCGACCTACTGTGTTTTTGACCTCTGTCTGGTTTTGGACTGTCCCTTTTGTGATTCCAGTGCATTAGAGGATCTACATCAATTTTTCACAATGTAAATGTTTCCATTATTATTATTGTCTATGTATAATTTAGTAAAGTTTCAACCAGCATCTCAAAAGCTTATTTGTTGTGATGACTAGTGTGTATATCACACCATTCATTGTACAGCCCAGTAAATAAAACATATATTCTACCAAAATGTTTTTAAACTTAGGGCACCTAACGCCTTTAACCATTTTGTGAGATACACATCTAAATTGCTCTGGACAAATTTTAGTCATTTGTTTAGTTTTGATGAATTACAAAATAAGTAAATCATTGGGACATTTCTGTAGAATATTAATCTTCTGCTTTGTTGAAGTTATATAAGAGATAGACTACATATGTATATGTTTTAAAATATCTTTGCTAATTACCAGAGATGCTAAAGTTTTAATACTTAAAAGTTAAATAAAAAGACCCATACTGAGGAACATTCTCTTTTATTTCATTCACAAAGGAAGTTCTGTATAAACACAAAAAGATAGTAATATGAAATTTCGGAATAAAATGTATTTAGTCATATATGTTTGTGTCTGTTTAATGATGTAGTAAAACATTCTTGAGACTCATGCCAGTGGCAGAATCATGGTCTCAACCTTGTGTTAAAAATGATCCATTATCCAAGTAGTTGTTGCGGTGACTTTTATGTAGTACCCATAATAATGCGGACGGCTGGGTGTCCGTCTACAGCCTAAACCCCATGAGAGAATACCTCTCAGATACCATTTTACAGGCTGAGCACCAACTTGGATTGGTACAGCCAGTGGACTTCCTGCTTCACCACCACAGATGCTAAGTGTGTCAATGAAGTCTGAAATGCAACATATAGTTGACTCTTTACTGAAATAAAGTCCTTCTTCATATTGAAGTTTCATTTTATGTTGAAGCTGTGACTCTTAGAAAAAATGGGCCAGGGTAATTGGTAATTGGTAAGATTTGACAAAACAATACATTTTAATACATAAAAGTGAATAAATAGCCAAAGAAGATTATATGTTCTATGAAAATGAAAATACTTTGATGTAGTAATGGTATAGCAATGCTTATCTGTAAAACAATTTCTAAAACAAAGGTAGCAATATCAAGATCATTAACCAGTTGCAAAAGTACACACACTGAATGGACTCTAAGTTTCAGTTAAAACATGGATTAGCATTATTGTTGAAATATGTAACACATATAAAATTTTCAGTTAAATAAACACTTGAGTAAATGGAATGTGAAAACTGATATTTATTTAGGGAAACCTATGGATTTACCTGCACAAAACATGCTATACAGTGTTTTCCTTCCAGAGAAAAAACTGAAACATGTATAGGTGGAATGAACGGGCACTACAGTCTCTTCTATTTGAGAGCCTTTTCCCCAGCCTGTTGCCCATCCATGGCCAGCTAGTTCAATCCTGCTATCATCAGCATCCGGCAAACAGATTGGACGTACATAGTCTGTCAGGTGAACAGGTCTTTGAAGTTTGATTAAGGCAAGGTCATAGTCCAAATTGTTTCTCTTGAACTCGGGATGAAGTATAATTTTCTCTATTTCCCTGATTTGCTCTTGTTTCTCATAAGGAACATGCTGCATATTACGCCTTCTCCTAACCAGTAATTTCTGCCTACCAAACCTCAGGATGGTGTTATACTCATTTGGACATGATTTTGATTGCGGCCTGATATTCGGTACGAAACAGTGAGCTGCTGTGAGGACCCACTTTCTGTGGACCAGGACGCCTTCGCAAAAATGACCTGTCTCAATATGTTGAATAGATACCTGCAAATATCCTTATATTGTTTAATATGGATATCATTAATAGAGCCACAAATATCAAAGTTATAGATGTTCTTTCTAATTGATTTGATCTTAATAAATTAGATCTAATCCCAATTTCAAACCTGGGAGCTCGAGTTTACACAAAGATATACACAAAGGAAATGGATTATATTAGTCTATTTTTAAATGGATTGTTGTATTCTTTTCTATTCTTTACTTCAAATAATGAAATTGTTTAATTTTTCCAAGAATTTCTTTACCTTAATGGTTCCTTGTTTTTACATCTTATTAAAACTATAAAGAGCAGGACATAGGGCATTAAGAAGGTGTATTAGTGCAAAGCATTTTGTTACCCACAATACGAATTGGTTAAGAACAGTAAGAATATAATTTATAAAATAGAAAAAAAAATACACAGAGCTAAAGCCAGATTGGTAAGGCTACATGCACTATACTGATGCAATATGATCACACATGGGACTCTCAGACAAGATTCATTTATTGGTTATCTTAATTGGAATTGAAATAAGGAAGTTGTAGAAAATTTAAATTGAGAATCCTGGCAACGTTTCCTGGCAATGTCGGATAATCTCCAATGTCATACCTAATTTAACTGAATCATGCTAAATGCGTTCTACACAAATATGGGGTGTCCCAAACTACAACCAGAGCTAGATGAGTCTGTAGAGTTGTATCTTGTGATCCTAGGGCAGGACCGACGTATTACCAGTTCAATATTTTTTATCGAATTATAATGGATTGTATCAGACCATCATACATGCATACAATCCTTAAAGGCCTCATGTAATTCTTAATTGAAAACTGAGATATTATTTGCCAATAATTGGGTTTTCAGAACAATTTCTATATATATTTATCTATGTTTGTGTGTAAATATAAGGAAAAAACCTATTTCATGAGTGTTTGCACCATGGATCCTCATGACGCATTCAATATTTGACTTTCATTTTATCGACAGTGCAACAACGAACCTGCCAAGGAGTAGAACCAGTTGCTGCCTTGGTTTTGTTCTTCAGCACTTCGAAATTCTGTAGCTCGCCATTTAACATTGCAGTCACTTGTTTGGACACATTATAAGATGTTCTACCACAAACTGAAATAACAAAAATGACAAATTCAGTACATATACCTCGATTATGGTTAGTTAATGATTTCTCTATCATATATTTAAGAATTAAGATAAAATCAATTTGTTTTACAAATGTATATTCTGGAGAAATACATTTTTTTCAGTAATTTAATAGCAACCTAAAAAAACTGCATCCAAGATAACCATTCAGCTAAAAAGTTAATGCTTTATTTTTCACATTCATGTTTGTTCTCACCAGATGATAAAATGTCCTACCTTCAGCTACATTGGTATAAACTTTAACTGCAGCTGAGGACGTTTTGACACATCCTCTGGCATTCTTTGCTTCACAAATATAAGTGCCACTGTCTTTTTCTTGAGCTTTCAGTATGATCAGGCTAGATTCTGCAAAGGCTATTTCTGAGCTTTGAGATCAAATAAAAATGCCATATTATATACATCATGTCACTTCAATTTAATCCATTATTATATTGTACCTCAGTTACTTAATTTAATGTGCTTCATTACAAGCAAATTTACTCTTGAATGAACATATAATGAAATACTACGAAATATTACAAAAAACTGTAAGAACAGTACTTGTCATCATTTCAATAATTTCTTGTGAAAAGCAAAGCAAATTGAAAAGCAAAACTAGGCTTTAGTTTTAATAAAAACTGAGTTCATGCCATCCAGTGTAAAGGCATTAAACACCAAATATTAGAAGCCACTGCTAAAAAAAATCTAATAAACATTTCTCGCTGGATGAACAACATATTGACAAGATATTGTATTATTGCATATGTGTGTTTCTGATAGGTATGCTATCTACAGAAGTTCCATTTAAGACTAGTGACAATAAAACACATGATCTAGATGCCTTAGTTGCCACATGGTTAACAAGTTGGACATTGAATTACTTGGTCTTCATGTGTTCTTATTACTAGAGATATTTATGTGCAATATCTATTTGTTCAAGATTCAAAAGCTATTTAAACCTTCTCGACCCTTCCCAGACCCGTCCCTCTCAAGTATGATGATTTATCTAGATACCTGGTGGCCTTTTATCCTACAGGATGGGGTGGGGGTGGGCCCCACTGACTGAGGACCACCCATTAGGATATGGTGGCAGATAAATGTATGCTCAATTAAAGGGAACATCTGCTGAAAAAGATTAAATAACTAAATTTGGTAACAATAGCTACCTCTGTCCTGGGTTGATCTTTTCTTTGTTGCCTTCCTGATTGACTTTATACCACTGGATTATCTGACTATCACCTGCATTTCTCAAAACACATTCCAGTCTCACATACTCATTCACCTCAACCAACTGATCCTCTGGTTCTATTAGAAATTCTAAATAATGGAAAAACATAACATCTGTTCACACAAAATTAGCCAAGCAATCAAGAATTTTGATATTTGGCCTAGGTTAAGCTACTCAAAACATAAGTCAGTGTATACAGTTTAAATGTGAGTGATATTTACCAATTACGTTTTACTAGTTTAATTTTGTCCTTGCAAGCAAATTTTTTTACCTATTTACCTAAAAGTCTAGAAAATAAGAGAACACTGAACTTTCAATATATATAATCAGGTGATGCTTCATCACACTGAGAAGAGATCAGGGAATCAAGTGTCCTGATCCCTGTGACACTCTTTTAAGTTTCTACTGTGTTCTATGACAAATTCTCTCACCTAATGTGCAAACCGGCCGTCCACCAGATACCAGCAAGTTACCAGATACCCTGGCCACACCATCCATTGTCAGTACCTCACAAGTGTAGCTACCATAGTTTTCTTCATCTGCCGAATACAACAGTTCTAGCACTATTTTCTCATCATGTACACACATGTTTACATATGTGTGTGTGTGTTTTTCTTATTATATCGAAAAATATAATTTTATTCATGGTATTGTGTATTCATATCTTTATAAAAAAGGTTGGCTAAGCAAGAATCAAATCTACAACCTCAGAGTATTTAAATCTCAAACTTATTAATCACCAGATCAATGAGAGCTGGTTCTCAAAATCTCAGCATGTATTTTACATCCTTTTCATTCACTATTGTCACCAAATTGGGCCAGGCCCTCAGCATTGCCTCTTGTGGGAATTGAAGTCACACAGAGGTGACGGTGTGATTTCAGAGTTTGTTTTTTTAATCCTAGAAATTGTTTACACTACTCAGAGTAATCAGATAGATTCTGAAGTTCTTAAGGTGCCAGAGTTTATTCAATCTCTTCATAAATCAACAAAGCGACTGGGCTTTAGTTTTGTATGTAACACTCCCAAATTATGGAATGTGTTGCCTGATGACATCCACTCTGCCACATCCCTTCTATCATTCAGGAACACACTGAAGGCTTATGTGTTCACAAAAGCCTACCCACCCCAAGATTCATCATATTTTTCCACTCATCCCTGTGGTCCTGACCTCCCTCCCGTTATGTCTCTGGACTAGGAATCTTAGGATTATTTATTTCTTGGTCGTTGTGCCTTAGATTCTCTCCTTTGATGGAGATTAAGTGCTGTAAAAGTCACATTACAATCAGGATTAGAGAATGTGTATTCCATGTTTTTGACAAGAAGAGATGCAGTATGAAATTTTGAAAAGATTGAATACATAAGTCATACAACAGATAAGATCTCAGTACAACTACATTATTGGGGAAGTCGATAGGCAAATATATGACAGCGGAACAAGGGAAAACCCAATGGCAGACTAACAGCAGAGACGATATACTACAGAACCATCAATTTAACATAAAGTAGAAAGCACTTGCAGAGTGGAGACCTCCACAAATGTGTTTGTTTTTCAAAGTTTGGATTTTGTTTTGTATCTGGAAGTCATTCCGGATATTTTCCCCCAAATATTACTTCTTCCTTTGGTCAGGCCCTACCAACTGAAAAACTTTTACTAAAGACAACAATTGGTGTGTTACTTACGGAGTAATTCTGAACAAGGATATGCTCAAACTGAGAAACTAACACACCCAAACACAGACCCCCCTCGAGTTGATAATATCTTTAAGTACATAAAATCCAAGCATTTCATACCTGATGACTTGATATTTAGCCTTGTATAACTATCTGTTTTATTTGGTCTCCCTTGCTCCAGACTCAGTCTTTCAGAAATGGGATTCTTTCTACCGTTGATCCGTATGTCATTAAAATACCTAAACACAACACCAATACTCAATAAGTAAACATTTTCACTGGGCATTAATCTTACCTATTTTATCTGATCAGCTTGGATAGTGAGAATTTATTCCTAGTGGAATCTGAAATCTCTATTAATACCTGAAATAGAAACTAACTTAGCCATTAGTAAAAATTAATTCTAGTGAATTGTTTGGAATGAAGAATTAGGGAAAATTTCTTCAAGCTAAAATTTCTACTGAAACAAAACACAATGATACAGTATGACAATTGATAAATGGTTGTCATGGGCAACACTCCTACATTTCCGGAAGAAGATTATTTCATTTTTTTTGTGAGGAAAGTATATTTACAACTTGAGCTCATGTCATTGAATATTTTAATCGAAGGGAATCCACTCATTTATACATAAAACATTCACATATCAAGAATTTGTGTTGAAGTTGTATAAAGTCACAGCAAGGAACAGTAGCTTCAATGAATTGTATATATAACAATTACCAATAGGTAAAGAAGGCAGCTGGCCTTGACACACAATCAAAATTGACACTGCTACCCAATGGAATTGTCTTGTTCTCAGGTTTACTGATGAATTCTATAGGCACTGGTTTGGGACCTTTAACTGCAAATATTAAATAAAAGTGGTTAATATAATCTACCACATGGTATCTGTGGCCTTTGTATTTCTTTCTTCATAAGGCCATTGCATTTCTCTTTTTTTAGCATGCACCACTACCCTGGAGTATGGATTATACATCAATTTCACGACAAATGCCAATTTTTAAAAAGTTTTAAAAGTTACATATTAGCATTCAATCCCATAAAAAGGTTTTGGTAGATTATGTTGTTTTGGTTGCAATAATATCAAACACGAAATAACAAAAAATTGAGAATCTTTTAAGACAAACATAGTTTTCATATTTTCATAGTTAATCTGGACCATGTGACCCATATATACAGAGATTGGTTTTCTTTTAATATTCTATTAATATTATAATATTAATATTATTTCCAGAATACAGGAACTTTCTAAGATAAAATGTACTACAATAAATATTCTCAAAACAAATTGTCTACGAGTAACACTTAATGATGATCAACAACTAAAATACTAAAATTTTTATCCTTTTTCACATACTTATTATCCAATTTACGACTATTATTACAAGTATTTGTTTTTAATTGTAAAAACATTTCATGACTAGAATTTATTGTTTTCCTAGAACTTTTGACAAAAAACTGGGGCTGTATTCGTGACAGGTCCTAGTCAAATCTTATGCTTAAACTTATGAAATGTGTATACAAAAGTTAAGCCTAAGGCTTGACAAAGACCTTTCATGAATACAGCCCCAAGTATTTTCTCATGAATTTTTTCAAAAAGCACTTCTTGAAATAAAAGTGTTAGTAAATATGGATGCAGTGGTGATACATTACATGTACAAACTCCATGTTGGTTTTTCTGGAAATATGGCAGACATTTCTCACAATTATTGCCCCAGGTATCATGCAGACAGTTGTCACACACACCTCCACTTTGACCTCCTGAATTCTCATAGACTTGTGTATCAAAATGACAACTAGTTGAATGACCATTACAGTTGCATTCTGAAAAAATAGATATGTCTTGATAATAGTTGATGATGTACTGATTTGTTTTGATCAGGGGTTATTGTGCCATGAAGTCGTCAAGGTATGTTTTTCACAAAACTTGGCTTCATTTTGTTTACAAAGGTCAAAGTTGGGTTTCATGCCCCACTCAAAAGTACTCTTTGTAGCCTCTGTTATTTCACACTGTTCGTGTTCCTATGTGTCCTGTGAAAATGGGTGAACGTGCAAGTGACATGAAAGTGAAACACAGCTGCAACACAGGTCTTCTGTAGGTATTATCGAGAATGCAGACAGTACACCAAGGCATATGAGTAGAATCAGTGTGAAAGTTATATTTTGCATGGTCGCAGGAATAACTGCTATGCAAAGATCTAGTTCCCCCACAACCTGACCATGGCCTGACCATGTGTGTACCTGTGTGGGAAGCTTCTCTTACATCCCATCGTATGTGTATACACATGTACTAGAAATAATGTTGAAAAATATGAGCATAGCCTGGTAGTGGGATAACAGAGATTTGCAAGTGCAAGCAAGGTGTATTTTCCCAACAAGAGTGTCATTACTTGAACATCAAAGAACAGACTGTGACTAGCTTCAGGCCCCACAGTGGATCAATATGGATGCAAGGTACAGGTGAGTGTATTATACGGCACATGCAAACCCTGCAAGTGATTGGGGAGATCTCTTAACACTAGCAAGAAGAATGCACATGCACAAGTCTCTCCCAAGTTACTCTTGAGACATGGATGCATTTGTACCCATACTTTGTGCATGCAGAGAATAATGTGCATGCCAATTTTCATTGCGGGACTTCTGTGACCTTGATATTCTGTTTTAAAATCGCAAGTGTAGCTTAATTAAGTGTCCCTTGCAAATCAGCCGATTTTTCTCTGTAACCAGAACATACATGCCCGTATGATGGGATGTGAGAGAGGTTTAAGAGTAGCTTTAGAGAAGTTAATACATTGAACTAATAAAGGGATATTATAAATATTCTTATTGTCCATCCATTGCCAATTCAGTAGCTGCTTTGAAAAACAAAGATAAGGTCATGCTCTCTCTAAATATCTACATCTCTCTGAATGACCTTCACACATCATATTACGATATTGGTTGAAACACAAGGAAATTATGGTAGATAGAACTAACTCACACGGTAGCTTCAGACCAGTACATATTCTCCGATATATAATCAAATTTAAAAACTAGGTGAAAGCTCTACAAGCAATTATTGCAATTATTATCAATTATATCCTTCTAAACAGTTAAGGGTATATAAGGAGAGGTTCACACCATCACACCCTAATGTCCTGCTCCATTTGTTCCATATTAGATCAGACCTGAATGGCTTAGCCGTCTAGTTTTACACTTACTAAATTGGCTTTCCTTTCTGAATTCCTGGGTTGGATCCGGTTAATGACAACCTGTATGATTTGCTAAGAGCTTGTTTTAATAAAACCTAAACTGTTTAGACTGATGCAAACCACCAGCTTTGAGCTTTGATATATAGAAGTTCTGCCAAGTATATCTGTAGTAATATTCCCCGCCATTACTTACATATTTCACATAAATTATATAATGTGTTAGATGTAACATATTATTTCACTGTTAGAATATTGGTACTAATACAATCAACAAAATAATCACACACCACACCTACCAATTACAAATACAGTACTTTATATATTTTGATTTGTATTGTTTCATCTACCTTTACATTCATGTGCATCATCTTCTGTAGCTGGACTCCATGGTTTGTCATTGAACAAGTCCATGCATCTTTCACAATTGGTGCCTGCAGTGTTGTGTTTACATTTGCAGGTATACAGATCAGCCTCATTTGATTCTGCCGCTGTATGGTATTCTGCAGCATGTCCATAGCACTGACGCCTAAAATATGGAAAAAGTCTTTCTTTTCCAATTTCAACATAAATGTTGACATGTCATACTAGAAATGTCATTATGAAAGTGGTTAAAGACGTGGTATGGCCTTAGCTGCTGAAAGAGACATAATAAAGAACACATTTTGATATTAATCCACATGTTGGATTCTTTGTTGTGTTTTGACACCTCCCAGTAAACATTTTTAGGTTTTACAAACATTTAATAGGAAACGTTTGGCAAAGGTTAAAAAATGATGGGTATGAAAACCATTTATAATAGAATGTTTTTAAAACGTTTTATGCATGCCATTTATAAAACGTTTAATGGCAAATGTTAATAATAACATAATAATGTCTGAATAATAATGGGGTCAAAGGTCAAATTCAATATCTTTTTAAGGTTGCTCACTAATGAAAATATTATTTCTTGTCTAAAATTGTAAGATAGTAGCTTAGAAACTGTGCCCTCATTCAATTCTTACTTTTAGGGATTACATGTGGGGCAATTTTTGAGAAAGTCATCTAAAATCCCCTATTACTGCTCACCGCCATCTTTGTTTGGACATGTTTTAAGGTGAAGGTTTAAAAACATGGGTCTTAAAAACGTTTTTGATAGAATGTTTTTAAAACATTTGACAAACAATGTTGTTTAAACATTTTATGTGTACTGTTTATCAAACATTTTATGATGAATGCTTGAAAAACATTTCCAGCAAAACCTTCATTTCTTCAGCTATTTTATAAATGTTTTAAAAACATTTCCAGTCAAACCTAGCTTCTTGAGTTATTTTATAAACATTTAATAAACGTTTTCAGAAAAACATTTGTATAGAGAATGTTTATAAAACGTTTTTTAAACATTACAGGATAAACGTTTACTTGGAAACGTTTAGAAAACCATAAGATAGGTTTTAAATAGGTTTTAAAAACGTTCTATAAACGTTTACACCATTTAAAAACGTTTCTGATGTTTACTGGGCTGTTATCTACCACACCTTATATTTGGTCTAATACAGGAATAAAACAGAAGGAAATAAATTTTTACTATGGATATATATTTGCCGACTTTGCAAAAATAAATGCCAGTTTTTCGTAAATAATTCTAAAATATTAAATATTAATATTTTGTGGCATAAATATTTTTGTGGCATAAATATCCATGCATAAATGTCAGAGTAATCTCAAGCTAATGCTTGAAGTTCATAATATATTCACCTAATCTAGCCTTGGGTTAGCCAGTTTACCATCTGATCACAAGCCGTCAGTTCTGTGAAGGTTTGTTTACAAAAGTGACAATGCTGAGGGCTTGTCCCGACATGACCCAGGCTGTTGAATGGAACCCAAAGTTTTAACTTTGTGACAGAGTGTACATTCCAGGCTGAAAATTTATGTGTCAAGTTAAGTTCAGTAAGCCCAATATGTACAAATATTTACATCTTATTTGGAAACTCTGCGTTTGAGTTGTTAAAAGAATTTGGTATTTGAACACTTGACTCTCACTTCTGTGGTCATGGGATCAAATCCAGGTGATAGTAATATCTACCATTTATCAAGGGCTCGTTCTGACTGGACATTGGCTATTGAAATGGACACAAAACCCCAATTTTTGACCTTTAAATTTTGTAGAAGATTCATCGAGTGTTCATGCCCATGCCAACATTTAACACCAACTGTCACTTGTCACTAACCTCATTATCATTTCAAACCAACAGTTTTCTATGCATGAGGGTGCCCTGATGTTATAAACTAGCATTCAAAATTTAGATTCAAATATCAAATAAAACACAAAGCGAGCCTACCTTCCTGCAATTTCAATGTTAGATATGGCGTAGAAGTATGACTTGAGTACAGATGCTTCTCCAAGAGCTTCATTTCCAAATGTGTTCATTCTGTTCAGGGTTATTTGAATTTCTGTAGCTGTAACCCAATCCTGGAATGTAAATTTGTAACATGTATAACAAATTATAACTTACGTTGTGAAGTAGTTTACCCCAAATGTTCTATTTTTTTTCAAAATATTTATGGCAACTTTTTAGTCCATGCTGCAAGGACTGATAGTTGACAGGTTTGGTGTGCTATCATTTAACTCTGTACTCTGTGGCAACATATTGATTAATCTATCCACGTGGACATAAAATCCCAACTGTGACCTTGTATTGATTAAACAACTATGGAGTAATCAATCCACGATGCCTAGGCAAATTCTATGCTTGAAATTGAGGAGTGCACGCTGACACGGGATAGTGCAATGCAATAGCTATTGGTTACTCAATATGCCCATTAGCACAATTCTCTTTAGACGTGGTCTTGTGCTTACAAAACTTTCACAGTTTTAGCATATTGAAATGCTATACATGTTTTATTTAATTCGAATCATTCACTAACACGTACATCAAATTGTCAAACTTGTCTTTTACTTGTGTTTAATATATCTTACACACTATTAACATCAGATAGGACCTAGCTATGACCAGGGCAGCTTTGGTGTCTTGCTTCCCTGACAACTGGGGCCTCCCCAATGGCCTACGTCTATTCCAACAAGGTGCCCCAAATGCCATCTTATTAAACAATGGCATCTATTTTCGCAAATTTTACAGATATTTCAGAACTTTTTATTGATCCTTAAAAAAATTATTTCAACTTTAGTGCACTCTGCTTACTCTACCTTCAGCATGATATCTTTACCTTAATAAGAAGTGGAACTGTTATTACAAAGGCTACTGTAGGAACCTGCTGCATCAGGCAATTCACTACCCTAACTAGAGTTTATACTGATTCTTAGATCGGGTAACCAAATCAAAACCCCTGTTGTTTCTTCCCTAGTTACAGTGTATATGGGGGCCATGGTGGCAGAGTGGTAACACTCTCGCCTCCCACCTCTGAGGCCGGGGTTCGATCCCCGTCAAGGCCCTATGTGGGAAAGCTGGTGGTTGCTTGCCGTTGGTCGGCAGTTTACAGTACAGAACCCTAGCGAACTCTATGTACTGGTTTCCTCTGCCCTTCCAACTACCCATCGTGATATGACCTGTACAGTGTCGAAAGCGACGTAAAACCCCAAATAAATAAATACAGTGTATATGGGAATTTGTATTTAACCACCTTCTGCCTCTTACACTCATGACATGATAGTCATAAGTTAGTATTAAAAGTTATATATGCTCTGTATTTTACCATTTTCGCAGAGCCATTAGTTTACTACTCACTTATACAAAAATATAATTCTGGTACAAAATTACAATGTGCTACTGATATGTGATAATTTATTTAAACCAACATTGTACATTGCTTACCCTGTTACTATGACATATTGTTTACCTGGTTACGTGGGTGTATTACATATTTCTTACCCTGTTAATGAGGTGAGTTATATATTGTTTACCCTGTTGATTAGGTATATTTTACATTTGCTTACCCTGTTACCTAGATGTATTATACATGTTCTTTTCTGCTGCTGGGGTTTATTATAACTTACTGGGTATCACCCTGTTACTGGGGCCTGTCATTGTAATTTTTATATGTTAATGTTTTACTTATTGTGCTAACAAAAGGTTTACAGTTTTTAAAGTTTTGTAATGCTATGCATGTTTGAATTTAAACCACTCACTAGCATGTAAATAAAATAGCTTATTGTAAATTGCAAATTTGCTGTGAGAGTGAAAACATAAGCTTATTAGCATCCTGTCAGACAGTCAAGTGTTAAGTATTTAGCTAAAATCTATAGTAAAAACATAAGCTTATTAACATCATGCCGGACAGTCAAGTATTTAACTAAAATCTGAAGTATCACTAATGTACTATTAATGCATGCTTATGTAATAGCAATGACATGAGTATTACCTGTAAACCTGGACTTAGTTCAGATGCATAAGCACCTGGTCTTCCTACAAGAGAGCTGAAGATAACATGTCCACCAGAAAGTGGGACTATATCACTGTATTCTGCAGTGCATATGGCTTTGGTTTCGTCCTCTCTTGTAATCAACTGATCTGGCTCTATACCATATGTCTCCTCACAGAATGCACTGTAGTACTGGTATGGCTGCCAGGGACTTTGGGCTCCTGTTTTCTTATAGATGGTCATACTATCTGGTCTGGCAGACTTAAAAGTAAGTTTAATGTATGTGATGAGATGTTCCCCTCCTGCAAAATAATATAGAAAATATGTATTATACAGCTTTAAGTGAGTACAAGTGAAATTATTTATTATCCATGCTGAGTCATATTTGACCTAATAAAATATTCCATTTTCCACCTTCAAAGAGAGTCTCAGATTGCCACCAGGTTTGTGGCCACTCTGAGTCAATTAAAAATGGGTAGACTACTCTTTCAAAAATTTTGTCAAGTAACACTTCAAATCATCTGTAAAAATGATAACAATTGAAAACACTTGCATTAGCAGTGGTTTTGAATTCATGGACTTTTCTTATATAAGGAAGTTTATTAATATAGTAATCAAAGTCACACTCGTGTTTTTTACATAATTTTCAATATTTGCAGCATACCAGGACAGATCCCACACATTGGTTTGAATGGTGTTCTAGTCCATGAAAACAGAGGACAGGTTGTAGCCAAGTCATAAATGACAAACTTGTTTACCACTCTATATAACCAAGGTTTCTCATTTAAAAATATAAATATGCTTTGATACCTTTCCTGGTTGTTATGAAGTTTGTTGAGAGATATTTCTTTGCTCATCTTCCATACTTACCCAGATTGAGTGTAAGATTGACACTGTTGGGGTACTGTACACCACCTTCAAAGAGAGTCTCAGATTGCCACCATGTTTGTGGCCACTCCGAGTCAGTTAAGAATTCCACCTTGTTAGTGCCATGCTCTCCAGTGTTGTCACAATCCTGACAAGTAACTGTTTGCATCCCCTGATTGAAATGATAGGTTGTTATTAAGTTGTGACAATAGAAAAAATTTTGTTGTCGTTGATGTATATTCCTTTATAAATAGCTTACTTATACCCCTTTCACACTACAGGTGATATCACCTGCAGTAGGCCACGTTTGGGGAAACGTCTCTGTCTTTGGTTCACTGTTTGACGTCTGTGGACTACCTTGCGAGTCAGTGGCGAACTGTCCATTACCTTGTGAAACCGCTTATAATTTCTGCCTCTGACCTTGGTACGGTGAGCGATTTTGTGCATATGAATTTCCTACTATCGTAGCTGAAGGTGTGGTCCAAGGTGTACATAAGGTTTTGATTTGGTCTAATATGGCCGAAATGGGACGTTTCGCCGAAAGTGAATTTAAGGTTAATGAAGGTTGTCTCTTGGTGACCATCGTTTGTATACTGCCATCTGACTGTTATTGGCGGTTAAAACACTGTGTCCAATCAGTGGCCATCCGCCTGTAGTGTGAACAACTCAAATAAAATGGGGTGACCTGGGGGACGGAAAACTTGGGCCTGATTCACAAACAATACTTAGATAAGGTGATCTTGGATCTAAGTAAGGGAAGGTTCTCACTTAACTAAGTGTGTCTTAGCATTGATATTCACAAAACAACACTTAGAAAGGTCACCTTAGATTGTAAGTAAGGAAAAAAAACCTGTCATAACTCTTGAGGTACGGTTGTGTCAATGAATATGATTGGCCAAGAGCTATGAAAAATTGGAAAAATTCCAAAAAGTTACAATACTTACCTCATTTTCTTCCTATACACAAAAAAAACAACAACAATTGGTTTTCTATCAGAACATGCACAAATTACTGTATAAGTTGAAATTTTCATTAGGCGTTAATTTTAACTATTTTAGCTGATGAGCTGGAGAGTGAAAATTAATTCCTTGTGAAAATTTAAATCTATATTTGTATCTCAAGTAGAATTTAGCAACAAGGGAAAATGAATTTTATTGAATTTCGTCACAAATAGCTAAAATTTCGACTTATCCAGTAATCACTACGATAAATAAACCTCGCCATCCAAAAACAACAACATTATTACCCAATATTTACAAACTAAACCGTGTAATATCCTCATCCTCTCCTTCCAAGATATCTTCAACCCTAACTTTAAAAAATTAAGTACTGATTCTAAGGTCACCTTAGAGATAGGTATGTTCGTGAATAAGGGTTCACACTTTCTTACTTGATTTCTTAGTAATACTTACCATCTAAGTTAGTAATGGTCTAAGTATTTTTTATGAATCTGGCCCCTGATACTGAAAATAGTCATGTATCAGGAAAATAATCAAAACTTGATCTATATCAGATATCAAACATGAAAAGGTAGTGTTTATTGTACAAAAATGTACCAACAGGACACAATATTTGAGAATATTTACATTGTCATATTTAATAGTAATCATTTTTAAATTTAATTTTGAAAAAAACTTGATGTAGCTAGACAATTTCAGTCTGTCTTATGTAACCCAATACAACCGTTTATAGCATCTAATCTTCATCATTTGATTGAATCTCAGGTAACCACAATAGAAGAACCTTTTAATTAAAGGTAACATAACGGGCAATTACCACAAACATCACAGGTAGTGGGATGTCTAAGTTGAGGTTTGTGAATAGGTAATTTTGAAGCTGGTTTCAGACAGAGGCTTCAGTATCTGAGTGGTTAATAATTTGGCAGTAAGTCACTTACCTCTTAACTCTGTAGTAGAGCGTTTGAGTCTACTTCATAAAAAATGTCTTGACATTGAACCCAATATTGAGTCTATTTTTTTCAAGATATCCTTTACTTATTCACCAAACTTTGATGTGCACAACACAACCATGCATCATGTGTGTGATTCTGGATTTCAGTAGCAATGTGCACAGAAAATGTTTCTAATACACTTTTGAAATACTCTGTTTCTGTCACTCATATAATAGAGGCCACATTTCCTACAAGTCATATTCACTAACAGTCTTACTGTGGCCATGTGGGTAAGACACACTTACTTTGGAACACAGAAGACATGGGTTCGATACTAGGTACAGGCAGATGCATATTGGCTTGGATGACCACTTAATTAAAATGGTGGTCTCTGTCATTGTGTCCTACTGTACTTGTGGAAAGGGGTGAAATAGCTCTTGGAGTCTAGTAGTACAATGCGTATTGCGTTGATTATAAATATAATTTCTCTACATGGAAGATTTGGTGCAGATTTAACATTTTATCATCAAAGATTGATTGGACGCCTCACATCTTCCAAGATTTGGTGTAAGATATGACTCACAGGGCCACTGATGGGATACGGTGTATAACCATCAGTAACAATAGGATAACAGTAGTACAACATTGGTCAATGAGAGGCAACCTCCATTAACCTAAAACTCACCTTTGTAGCCCTCGGATGAACACGAGAATGAGTCACAAGCTTATAAAAACTGCAGACCACATCTACTGTTACCATATGAAAAAAATATCTGCAGGAGGTCACTGAAATGGACGGATGGGAATGGAAACACACATATAACGGGATGATGATAGGGCGGAAAAGAGACAGTGACTGAGGGTGAATGATGGTGAGTCACCATCACAAATTCAGAGGTTTTTATTTTAAACATTTTAAAACTTCAGTGGGATGCTCATGGGATGGGCTGTCACACTACTGTATCACAAGTTCACATACATACATCATATGGTAGCTCAAGGACATGGGCATTTTGTCAAATGCCTATAATCACGGGTTATACTATCTGTATTATGAAAAGCATGTAAAAATTTCCCACAATTCAAAGAAATGAAAGAGAGTTTCCACATTGGTACAATTCACATGCTCTAGTGAATTTCACCTATCTTTCTGTGATTCTGTCATTGTTCCTTATTTTTCTGGTGTGAAAATATAATTCGAAAAATATATTTGTGAAAATTGATAGTTGCAAGATGTGATACTTGTTTATTGAAAAGTCGACAAAATGTATTCATAGTAAAGGGGGGGGGGGGAAGGAGCTGATTATTAATTGGTCAGTATTTCCAGATACTACGGTTAACTTCATTTAAATGGTGAAAAGGGTCAACTATAATGCATGTCGTATGATGAACTGTATTTAGAAACTTCAATTCCTACCAAACAGTATTCCTGAGGTTCTGAAAGACCGCATGTAACGGAGTTGAAAATGTTATTAATCAGTCAATATTTCCAGAAACTAAGGTCAACTCCATTCAAATGGTGAAAAAGGTCAACTGTAATACATGTATAATGAACTGTTGTTTAGAAACTTCAATGCCTACCACACAGTATTCCTGAGGTTCTGAAAGGCCGCATGTATTGGAGGCAGTCGCTGTCTTTCCAAACGCTATGTTTTCCGAACGGGGCCAACACATCTCAGGTACACTTTGGTCATCATAACAGGGACTGTCATCTATCCCTTGAGCTGTAGCATACAAGATCCAAACAAAGAATACCAGGTATCCTAATCCATGGATCAATGTCCTGGTCATATTGATAGAGCTATTTCAATATACAATCAGCTTGAATGTTTATTGAACAGTTTTAAAATCTCAATATACAGTATTTCCTGTCTATAGTGGAGCAACAACTTTTGTTTGATATTTCATCAATTTTGAAATAGTCTCTTTTGTCGGGAAAGGCACTAAAATATAATATACAGACAAAGCAGTTCTAATTTAAGCAGTGCTCAGCAAAATGTGGGGGTTGTTGTGGAGGAGCATTAATTTGGAGCTTTCTTTTAAGAAAAGTTAGATTGCTGACTCACACAAGTCAGTTAGGGCTTTGATTGTTCAGTTATGCATATAATCAAGAACTGTTTCCATAATATTTCACAATCTTCATTAAAACAGACCCTTCTGTGGAGGTATTAGGTGTTAACTGTATGATATTGCGAGAAATAAATATTTTTATTATTGTAATTTTTTATCTGATTACACTTAGTACAAGTTTAAAAATAAGACTTTTAAGACTCTGGTTCATCATAAAACGTTGTGTGAGGTACAAGAAAAGCAATGATGGAAAACAACTGTGTTAAAAGTGTATATAGTGTTTATTCAATGAAAAGTTTTACACTGCGAACAATTTGGCCATCCTTTATATTACTGTATATACATCCTCCCTTAAACATTTGTCACACTCTTTTAAGTTCATAGTTTATTGCATGAATCATTGTATTTATCAACGCCTGAATTACTCCTATATGATGATAGACTCAACTGTTTTTTAAATTTCATTTTAAATCTCTTTGATTCCAATAAACTGCTTACCGATAAAATAATGGTGCAAAAAGCTATCCCCAATTTAATCTTGGCATAAAATAAATGCTACTGCATTCTGCCTTATATCTGTAGAATAACAAGTAACATATATCTATTCCAGCCCATTTGATTCCGGGTTCTTAGAAAGCAAATATTCAGTGAAGAGTTGAGGTCAGCATCAACAGCAACTTGAAAGCAAATCAAGACTACCAACTAATTGAAATGACAGAAGATTGTGAAACAAAAACACATCTCAGTGAGTGATGTTTATGCAACACACATGAACTTAAGTTACACAGAAAGAAATATAATGAGGTGTCAAACCATAACAACATAAAATCACTCCAAGAGTGCAAAAATAAGCCAGGGCAGCTGAAGCATTCCTATATCATAACTTCACCCAAATACTGTGATTTTTAATTTTAACACTCATAATGAGATAACATTACCGTGAAAATCATTAAAAATGGGATTGTTAAAACGTCTTTTTTATGTATCCATAGTATGATGACTCGGGGTTTTCATAAAATTCCATCACTACATTCTTTGGTCAGGTCCTATCCATGTAAAGAGAATCATAAAATTATGCACATTAGTAACTCAGACAAACAGACATACAAATGAGCACAAAAACATAACCTCCCCTAGGCTGAGATAATACGTATAAATTGGAGACTCACTACCATTTCCACAAGACTATTTTGTCAAACAATGCCATTTGCAAAATCTTGCATTCTTTATGTAACGGTGGATAAATTGTACTATTATTCAAACAAAAATATACTCAATAAAAAAACTGGGATATGCTTTAAAATTATTAAAGCTCCAGAAGGCAAAATAAAAAAATAGGCTTGTCCTACAGAATCGGATTGTTCATATTCACATTTTCTTTCTTTGTTTTTATTTCTACAAACTGGCAGGCTACACCTTTACTTGATTGAAAATCGTGAAACAAAATGAAGTATGGAACTAAAAGACTAGATGCTACACCTTGGTGCACAGACTCAGCAGAGTTTAAGCATAAACTTGAGTATAGGTACACTATGTAGTAGCACATGTGGGTTTGCAAACTCTCATTTCTGGTTCCCCACATTAAATCCTCAGATCTTTTTTGCAGTTATTTATTTTGTTTATTTGGGGTTTTATGTCGCTTTCAACACTGTAGAGGTCATATCACGACGGGTAGTTGGAAGGGCAGAGGAAACCAGTACATACAGTTCGTCGGGGTTCTGTACTGTAAACTGCCGACCAACTACCAGCTTTCCCACTTGAGGCCATGCCCGGAACCGAACCCCAGCATCAGAGGTGGGAGATGAGAGTGTTACCACTCTGCCACAGTGGTCCCAATCTTTTTTTTGTAGATGTCATAACTAAATAACCTTTCTTTTGATTGGATACAGGGCCCGGCCCCTTCATCCACTGGTTCACCTCTGCCATTTTGTCACTGAACATGCAACATTACACATCTTTGATCACACCGATTCGAGCGATTCTGATATTTATAAATGAAATAAAATAATTTTAGACCATGATACTAGTGACGTTGGGGCTTCCATTGGCCAAGGACAGGGCCCTGCAGGCCATAACAGTAATGTGAATGTTTGTATGTCATAGAATGATATTGATATGCAAATGTTGGCACAACTTAGGAGTTTGGGAGACGATTTGGCTGTTATTCAAAGTAGGGGAAACTCAAAACCTCAAAAGAAAACTCTTGATGCAGAAAAAGTCAAAAGTGTGAATAGGGCTAAGCGTGCTAAAGGGACTGTCCCAGATTCGAGTCCAGGTCATCCGTATATGGGTGCTGACAAATCTGTTGCAAGCAATAACACCCCACTCCTGATAAACGTAGGTTAACAGCAGGTCCAGGCTAGACTCCTACATCTTGCAGATAAGGCCAAACCAGGGATTGATAAGATTAAATCCCAGCGAGGTGGTTCTGTTTACGTGTTTGTATAAAAAAGGTCAGGTGGACCCATAAGTCTGTCTTATTAGGTCAAAATAAGGATAGGATCTCTTATAACGGGTTGTCCCATATTCAGTGGATGGCAGGTTTTTGTAGAAGTATCAAGGAAGAACATATGTGAGACAATGTTATAAATTTGCTTGAAGATGCTACAGCTTCTTCTGCAAAGGCCAGTCATGCGGTCCTATTCTGCCTCATGGGATAGGGTGAAACTGATACCTGGTGGGACACAGACAAAATTGAAAAATTGGTCCACAGGGCTCATGCCCAGAGGCATTTTCCACCCATACACGTTCAGACAAAACTTAGGCCAACAATAAAGTTACACCCTTTGTGTCTTATATAAGCATGTAGATCTTGCTTGCTGGTCTAAGAATGGAAAACATTTGCACACCCTCAATCTGAATGTCGAAAACATCTGTCACAAAAAACGAGTGACCATGGGCAATCCTGTCCTTGCATCTGGACATGATCATTTTACTTGTTTTGTGGTTAATTTAAACAAAAGAAAATTACATTGAAAAATGTAGGATTTCCTCTCCTCAGAGTATTAGAGACAACTTTAATAGAGCTATCCTGTTTGCAAGGGTCGGGATCATATGTCATATGCACAGGTAGTGTCCACTTACTGTGGCAGCTCCTTAAGTACAAATACCCAGACTTTGACAGATAGTACTTCGGGTGGTCATCACACAGATACTTGTATTGGTGTAAGCAGGCAGTACCGGGAGAACAAAAAACAAGTTTTATGGTAGAAAACGTGGTGTTGTAAATATGGATATTAAACAGGCCAGTATATTTCTCAAAGCAACTTGGTTCCGGATGAAAAAGACTATATTTCTACCAGTGACAAGGATAGGGATAGTTCCTCTTGTATGAATGTGTATTACAAGTTTCAAAATAATAATCTTGTCGGAAAAAATTAAACTTACTTTTAGGTTTAGAATGTTCTTGTTCTTGCCTAGTCAAATGCAAAATGTGGACCTTCAGATTTCAGATAGTTCAGATGACAGGAATGGCAAATCTATTGTTACAAAAAGCTGATGATTGACATAACAGTCCTCTCATTTGATACTATGGACCACCTTGACATGGTAACTGAGGTACCAGACACTGGTGGAGTTCACTTGGTTCATTTGGTGGATACTGTGGATTCTGATTTAATCGCATCACATCCGAATCAGGTGGATAGTATGGATTTGCTTCCTACATGGTGAACCAATTTTACAAACATAGGTTAGACCGTCCCTTAGAGGTAACCGATTCAAGCCTGAGGTCGTCTAAATCAGCGTTCTATCAGGATATCATGAAGTTGTATCAACAGATGGCACAACGGTCAGTGTTAAGCATTATTACAGTTCGTCCTTTCAACACCACAACTTGACGTGCATGCAATATTATCAGACAGAGAATCTAGGCACCCTTGCCACATTCAACTAAAAATCGTCCATGATCATTTCTTAAAATATAAGTTAAAACACATAAAACAGGAGAGCTGCAAAAGTTCTTGTCCAGTCTCAATGCCCTCCAAATTTGTACTAAAATTATATTATAGCTACCAAGCCCAGCTTTCAACCTATTCCAATCAGATGAGGTAGCATCAACATAATAAGTGGTGATCACCACTCCATCTTGTGATAACAAGAAAATAAGTAGTGAGCACCACATCAACTAGTGTTCACCACTTATTAAGTCGTTATCATCACTTCATCTGGTGATCACCACTTTATCTAGTGAGCACAAGATCATTTGGTGAGCACCAGATGATCTTGTGATATCAAGAAAACAAGTGGTGCTAATGAGATAATAATGAGATAGGTTATATGATATTGCTTATCGCGAGATGCTAAATGTTGCGGTGGCCCTTAAGGTGTGGGGCCAATGTTGGGCTAATAAACGCATCTAGATATACTGTGATAACATTTCTCTAGCTGAGATCCTTAGCTATGGTAGAGCTAGAGATGTAGTTACAGTCACTTGTGCTCGTAATATATTTGGCTCCCCACAGCAATTTATAATATTTCAATGATAGTCACGCATATACATGGTGCGAAAAATTCTGTAGCCTACTTATTATCCAGATGGACATACAGATGATCATTATCATCATTATTATGTTTTATTGGACAATTTCTATTAATGACAAGTGGAGTGCCAAACCCCAAAAAAATCCAGTAACCGCCTACCCCAATATGACCTAGCGTCTCTTCCCATTTTCAACCTTCAATTGGGATTTGAATTGTATTCTGGTTCCAAAAAATAAGGTTTGTTTGTGTGTTTGATCAACTCATGCATGATTTTGGGGCACACACCGCATATATTCCCCTGGCATTTTCCACCGTGTCCAATCACAACAATGCTATCACATATGAGACATTGCTCATGAGGGCCATTTTTAAAACTGACATATTTGATCCCAGATTATCAATTTCAGTTTCATAGTTCATGTTGTCTCATTTTGAATAACGTTATCCGGAGTCACCTGGGTGTGCACATCAATCTATCCTGTAGTAAAGTATGCAAAAATGACACGAATACCAAACTCCCAAAATTCCAAAATGGCTGGATTAATTTATCTGGTCAGTGGGTTAGGTTTTTCACTGAGGTCACAATAGGCGCCATTAGTTTGAATTAAGGTCAATATACCTGTCACACATTAAGAAAAACTAGAGCATCCTCAACCTTTGACAGTGATGTGGAATCTGAAAAAAATGGAATGGCAAGTAGCCATTAGAACCTACATGAATCTCCCCAAAATACAGATAGCGAAGTGTTCCAACTATTCCAACAATTCTTTAACAGTTACCAAACTACTTTGAGGGTTTAAAAATTGAATGTAAAACTACAGGGGAAAATTCATTTCTCATCCGAAATTTCACGTTTACTTACACGTAAAACTTACCACCTTTTTACAGACTTATACTTAAACTCACTTCATGCTAGTAATCTGAAATAGTTCTAGATCTATTGTTTGTGACCAAGGATTGGTTTCATTATTATAATTTAACTTTATTTCTGGAACGTCTACATTATAAGTTTGACGTTGGCCTTGTTGCCAAGAGACATTTACAATGGATGTCAACCTATGAAGTTTAAACTAAGGTAAAATGAATAGTAGTTAGCAGTATTGTGTAGGTGTGTGTTTTATTAGAATGCTATTAAAATTCATAAGCTGTGTCATTCCTCTTCAAGACTGAGGTACACAATCTCCCTGTTGATTTCTCTGGAATGATGGAAGACATTTTTCACAGTTGTTACCCTTGGTATTATGTAGACAGTTGTCACACACACCTCCACTTTGACCTCCTGAATTCTCATAGACTTGTGCATCAAAGTGACAACTGATAGAATGACCATTACAGTTGCATTCTGAAACAAAAAGAGACATTTGATTTTGACACAGTTTTCATTTTGACTGAGTTTGTTATGACATCAAGTCATCATGGTATAGTCTACACACATAATCTGGTTTGGAGCACTGCGTGCGTCTATGGTAGAGGTAAAACATTGGTCAAATTGGGTGATACTATGAGCATGTTTATTGCCCCTTCTTTACCATAACAGTAACTTGCATTACATAAAATACA
Source organism: Sabellastarte sp. h YS-2021 (assembly GCA_964017235.1). Taxonomy (NCBI): domain Eukaryota; kingdom Metazoa; phylum Annelida; class Polychaeta; order Sabellida; family Sabellidae; genus Sabellastarte; species Sabellastarte sp. h YS-2021. The sequence continues at coordinate 35,319,408 of OZ024933.1, forward strand.
CTCGAAGGTCAAGTGGTCATATTTTAGAATATATTAAACATCTCTAAATGATCTTTTACTCAATTAAAAACATTGCATAAAACTCAAAGAAGTACATAAAACTAGCTTGTAAGGTTGCTTTAAATAAGCATAGATTTATTCATTAGAATGCATCCCAGATAGCATTCCGCCGTTGGTTATTGGTCGCATGGTCGGCAGATTTTGCCGATGTTGGCTTGCCAACCAACACTCTGGTTACATGTCTCTATATTTTGCCGACGTTGGGCCGACGTTGGGCCAACGTTGGGCCGACGTTGGCTTGCCAACCAACACTCAGGTTAGATGTCTATATTTTGCCAACTTTGGGCCAACGTTGGGCCAACGGCGGATTTTTATTCAAGATGGCGGCGAGCAATAATAGGGGATTTGAGGTAACTTAGAAAAAAATATTTATTATGGTATGTCTAAAAATCATATTTCAGTGAGCCCACAAATTTCAACTAACCATTTAACAATTTTACACATAAAAATAATATTCTCATTAAAAATTCACACTACAAAAGTTATCAATAAACATCATCTGATTGGCTGATGCTATACATAGAATATAATTTTCACCGGTGGCTTGCCGACGTTGGGCCAACGTTGGCCCGACGGTCAAAAAGCCGTTGGCCCAACGTCGGCAGCCAACGTTGGACCGACGGATGTGCCGACGTTGGGCCAACATCGGTCCGACGGTGGAATGCTATCTGGGATACTCCAACGTAAAAAAACACACACCAATTACTAGGGAGATGGTGCAATAATATAGGAATAAAAGACATGTTCGAGTGGTTTATGATGGTTTTAAACTATCGAGCGGCTGTATTAAAGCCACGAAGCCTGAAGGGCTGAGTGCTTTAATACAGCAGATCGATAGTTTAAAACCATCATAAAGCACGATAATTTGTCTTTTATTCCTATTCTAAAATGGTTACACTAATATTTTGGTCAAAATAAGCAGTAAATCTTACGCAAAATTCAAAACAAATCCAACGCCATGTTGGCTGTTCCATCAATGAAACATACATAGCGATATCTAAGGTAAAAAATAAGTATTTTTGTCACTTTATTTTCATAGAATTTGTTATGAAATTTTTAGAGACTGTCAATGTAGATGCTTTCACTGTGTTGTAAGCTTTAAAATGATATGCTATTTATTAAAATCAAGCAAGAAATTACAATTTTATGAATATTTTAACCACTTATTTTACCGCAAATCATTTGTTTGCATTTGTACGCGAAGGGACGGTGCACGCAGAATTCAACAGTGTTGTTTTATTTACCGTTCTATATTCGCGATTCTAGCATTGCGCAAAAGACGTGTCCACGTTCACTGCGCAGCCTACCATTTTAGAATTACTGGTAAAATATTTGGCTAGATTTTGACATCTAGTTCAACAGCTAGGATCATATAAGGACAGACCACATGCCCACGTGCCAATGTCTGCTGCATTACTTCCACATCTAAAAAGACCTAAACTGCTCTGCCGCCTAGTTATACATCTAATCGTTTGACTTTCACTTACGAATTCCTTGATACAAATCTATAAAAACATTCAGAATTCACAGAGATAATGACCTCGGCTGATGAAAGGGACCAAAAACTCCAATTTTGACCTTTGACATCACAGAAACCTACCCAAATAAAACTGGTAATGTCCATCATTATTTACATATCTAATAGATTATATAATGTATTGTGATTATGACCTCAGCTGGTGAAAGGGACAGAAAACTCTGACAAAAAATGTTGACCTTTGCACTGCAGAAACCTACCCAAATAAATCTGTGATAAAGTCCGACATCATTATTTGCATATCTAATATGCTTACATAATGTATTGTGATTATGACCTCGGCTGATGAAAGCCACAGAAAACTCCAATTTGACCTTTGACACTGTAAAGTTGTGGATGTACACCCCTGTTCAACAGTCAGCGTCACATTGGGACAGGTCCTTAGCATTGTAACTTGTGGGACACGAACACACAAAGGTGACAGCCTATGGTTAGATGACAAACTTGCTGACCACTGGGTCACTGAGGACCTCTTTGACACTGCAGAAATCTACCTAAATGAATCTGAGGTAATGTCCTTCATCATTATTTACATATCTAATATGCTTATATAATGTATTGACTCACACTAGTAAAAATACGGAGTATATGTCTCAAAATGCCTTTTACTGTTTAAGGGACATAAAATACCAAAATTTAAGTTCTATTAGTTCAGCACATTAAGAAGTACAATCATTGCAATACTCATACCTCCCCATCCTCTAAAAAAAAATATTATATGAATTTTATTGTTTCATCTACCTTTACATTCATGAGCATCATCCTGTGTGGCTGGGGCCCATGGGCGGTCATTGAATAAGTCCATGCATCTTTCACAATTCACCCCTGCAGTGTTGTGTTCACATTTGCAGGAGTACTGGTCAGCCATATTTGATTCTGTCCCTGTGTCATACTCGGCAGCATGTCCGTTACATTGACGTCTGAAAATATTGAAAGTCCTTCATTTTCAAATTCATCATAAATGGTAACATAATTACATAGCCCAGGACGTAGAACTGTTTTTTGGCATTTTTTATCTCGTTATCAGGACAGAGTAAGTCTTTCCCACAAGTTAGGAAGTCGTTACCACAAGATAAAAAGTCGTTACCACAAGATACTAAGTCGTTCCCACAAGTTAACAAGTCATTACCACAAGATAGAAAGTCGTTACCACAAGATACTAAGTCATTCCTACAAGTTAGAAAGTCGTTGCCACAAGATACAAAGTCGTTCCCACAAGATACTAATACTAAGTCATTCCCACTAGATACTAAGTCATTACCACAAGTTAGTAAGTCGTTACAACAAGATAGAAAGTCGTTCCCACAAGTTAGAAAGTCATGGTAATGAGATATTAAGTAGTGGTAATGAGATGCTAAGTCATGGGGATGAGATGCTGAGTCGTGGGAATGAGATACTAACTTGTGGGAACGAGATACTAAGTGGTTACCACAAGATAGTTAATCCTTGGTTTAATAAATACCCACCACTTATCAAGCCATTCCTACCACTTACTAATTTGTTCCGACCACTTAGTAACTCATTCCCACCACTTATTAAGTCGTTCCCACCACTTAATAACTCATTCCCACCACTTACTAACTCATTTCCACCACTTACAATCTCATTCCCACCACTTAGTTACCCGTTCCCACCACTTAATAACTCTTTCCAACCACTTATTAACTCATTTTCAGGGACCAATAATGTGCAAACAGGGGTTAGCAATATTTATTATACATAATAGTTATAACAGTGACCACAAACAGCCTGATAGTATTATCAATTGTTACAGAAACTAGTTAATACTACATAAATTCATTTAAGATTGTTACTAGATAAAAGACAGAAAAATTATTTACAACATACATGAGCACATAATGGTGTGGTTTCCCCTAAGATGCCACATGCAGACACTATAACCCAATTAGTAGTAAACCTCTACATTGCCCATACTAGAAGAATTTAGAAATTTAAACAAGGGGTTAAGATCAGGGCAAAAATGGCAAACTTTTTGTAAGAAAAAGAAATGGTCTATGGAGAAAGAAAATGTAAGTTATGGTGTAATGTATATAAAGAAGGGATTGGGAATTATAGGACTGTGCAATTTAGAGCTTGAAAAGACTATACTATTTGCAGCACAGCAAACAGGAGTTTTGCTGCATTCACGTATAGCTTATATGAGAATCTGATGAGATCCTGCAAGGTATGCTGTGCCAAAAAGCACTCAATCCAATGTAACATACTAGAATATCATAGAAAGACAAAGGAAAGTGCCATAAAACAGGTACCTCTAAAAGACAGTAATGCAATATAAATGTAATAATAAGTAGGTGACCTCTGCAGTTGACTAGATAGGTAACAAAGAAGAATAACCAATAAAATTGCTAAAACAATAACCATAATTGTATAAAAGTTGGACATGTAAAGTAATAGGAAACATGCGACATCTGAAGGTCACTAAAAGCCTACAGACATATGTAAACTTAAATGGTATGCTAATAGATGGGTAACCTCTATTTGAGTTAGGTATCATGGACAAAGAAATTGTATGACTTAGTAAAACTCATGGGAATGTCTTAATATCTTGTGGTAATGACTTGCTATCTTGTGGTAACAACTTGCTAACTTGTTGGAATGACTAAGTATCTTGTGGTAATGACTTGCTAACTTGTGGGAACGACTTACTAACTTGTGGTAATGACTTACTATCTTGTGGTAACGAGATAAAAAATGATAGGAAAACAGTTCTATGTCCCTTCCTGGGCTCCGTTCCTAATACCCGAAGCCTCGGCGATCAAGTGATTTTTACACATGCAATAATCATCATCATGGTCATAATCGTTAGAAAGGCATTTTACAGAGCTTTTACTCATTTTCTAGCATTAAAATACATGCATGAAGTGCAGATAAATCTCATTTAAAAATGTAAGTTTTTGTATTCACTGTACACCTGACCATTGATTTGTTTCATGTCAGAGTTTCTTACATTATTTAAGTAAATATGGACTTACGGCTGAAACTAAGTGGTTGTAAAAGTAAAATACCTTTGTAAAGTAAATTTTAAATACATTTTAAAATTTATTTACTCAGAAACAATAGTGTCACATATCTGACTCGAATCAGATCTTTCTTTAGTATAAAGCTTATAGTTTGGATACATTTTCCTTGAATATTAAGTTACCTCCATTTCTGTAGATTTTGCATGTATAAGGATATATGTTATGTGCACTAGATCAAGGGATCTCAGTGGTTGACTTTATAAAGAGTTTGGGATTTAAACACTTTTCTTACTCTCACCGCTGTGTTCTTGACAGTATGTTAAATTTACGAAGGGTCTACCCTGATATGAGTTTAGTGGTTGAAAGAGAGGTACAACCTCAGTTTATCAAACAACCCCAGTTTTGACCTTTGAACTTTGCAAGAGAACGATTTTGAGCTATGCTTGAATCAGTGGTACCATTTAACACCAGGTGTCACTTGTCACTATCTCTGTTATTTCAAGCTTTGATTTCAAATGGGTGTGGAACCCTGGTGTTTGGAAAATTTAACAAAAAGGAATCATATATTACTCAGGAAAATCAGTAACAAAGTAACATGCAAATATGAATTTAAAATATCATATTCAGCAGCCATAAAACTTACCTTCCCCCAATTTCAATGTTAGATATGGCGTAGAAGTAAGACTTGAGTACAGATGAATCTCCAAAAGCTTCATCACCAAATGTGTTCACGCGGTCCAGTGTTATTAGGATTTCTGTAGCTGTAACCCAGTCCTGAAATATCATGTTGCACATGTATGGGATATCTTGGAGATGAAGCATTTTAACTATGCTGAACCTAATGATAGACTGATTATTGCCTTGTAGTATATATTGAGGCCTTCTGCTTTACGATGGTAGTATATAAAAACTTGGCTCATTCTTTCTGGGTTGGTACCTTCAAATTCAGCTAATAACAACATGTGACATCCACTAAACTGTCCAAATGGACACAAAATGCAAACTTCAACCTATGTTTTAGTATAGTATTATGAGAATTAGCAGACATATAAAATATATATTTGCATAAACTAACTTTTGCATTTAGGTTTAGTTACTTGTATATAATGCTGACATCTGTCAGAATGGGAAAATAAAGTCAGGGTTATAATTTTGCTTGACTGGGCCCCCATTGTACAGTCTGACTGAGCCCTGATTGTAAGATCTGCCAGGTGTTAAGTCCTAAGGTTTCAAGGCCTACAGTGGTAAGTTAGCCATGAAATCTTCGGATTACCCTTACTATATGCAAAAAAAAATAAAATAGTGTTTTCCCATTGAAGGAAGCGGACTTCAGTTTGAGTTTAGTATAAAGACAAGTACATTCTCATGGTAATCCAGGTACTGGATGTATTCATGTCTTCCCCATACTAAGGGGGGAAGGGGGTGTTGTGTATGATGAAATTTTGCATGGAAGAGATTAGTATATATGAAGGTTGACTTTGGTGAATAATAACATGAGAAGTGCTTTTGGCAGCTAAAGGTTTAAGTTTCGTACATAATTGTAATGTATATTTACCGTTTATGTATGTATGCTCAATATATAGGCTGAATATATATAAATATCTGCCTTAAAATCAATTGCCTTCCAAACACAGAAAAAAATTAACACAATTATGTTCATCACAATGAGGGAGGTGTCCTTCAGTATTATATATGTCAATACTACAATGGCCTAGTTAATTTTGAGCACTATAAGGGTGGTATCCTTCAGTAGGATGTGTGTAAATAATATAATAACATGGCTTTGCAGGATTTTTTTAGCAGCATAACATAAATCATCAATAATAATACCCGTGCTATTACCCAAGATTATAAGGTGATTATTATTTGATATTTTATATTTTAATAAGTATGACTATTGAAAATAATATTATAATAATAGCACAAGTAAAGTTTATGTGTAAATATTATGAAGTCTACTCAGTATATATAATACTGGAATATATATTTACAGTGCTTTTTTTATTTTTGCTTGATCAAAATGTATTCAGAATAAGGGAGATATTATAAGCTAAAACTTCTAAGTGGGATTAAGCACTTGTAGACAACGCTTAATGGCGTCATGTTTGAGTTGTTAATGGTTCAGCATCCTCATTAATGATCAAGACACAGTTTATAGACAAAGTATAAATCATGCTGGTTCATCCTACATCTAAAGTGTTAGTAATGTACTAGTAATGTACGTGTGTCCTTCTAGTAACGACATTTCACATATTCTTTACTGTGGTGATAAAAATAAGTATTACCCTTAAAACTGGACTTAGATCAGGGTTTTCAGCACCTGGTCTTCCTACAAGAGAGCTGAAGATAACATGACCACCAGACAGTGGGACTATATCACTGTATTCTGCAGTGCATATGGCTTTGGTTTCATCCCCTCTTGTAATCAACTGATCTGGCTCTATACCATATGTCTCCTCACAGAATGCACTATAGTACTGGTATGGCTGCCAGGGACTTTGGGCTCCTGTTTTCTTATAGATGGTCATACTATCTGGTCTGGCAGACTTAAAAGTAAGTTTAATGTATGTGATGAGATGTTCCCCTCCTACAACATAATATGAAAATATGTAAGATATAGTTTATCATCAAAAGTGGCTTATGCTTCTCCTTTAAAACTATTGCCAAATAACATTTTAAAACATCTATTCAATGACACAAAATGAAAATACTTGTTTGGGAAGTGTTTTAGATTAAGGGGATTTTCTTATGTACTTAAGTACACAAAATGATATCCAATATCAAACTTTGTCCATATGTATAACTGATACAGCATGGTAAGACATTGCTATGAAGACAAATATTGCTATGAATAGTATTCTAACCCTTGAAAACAAAGGTGATAGCCAAGTGATAAATGTAAAAACTTCTTTATTATTAGCCCACTGAAATCTCTTAATTCAATATGTAAATTTTACTCAGTTTCATTTAGTTTGTAAATGGAATGTTTTGTTCATCTTCCTTACTTACCCAGATTGAGTGTAAGATTGACACTGTTAGGGTACTGTACACCACCTTCAAAGAGAGTCTCAGATTGCCACCATGTTTGTGGCCACTCCGAGTCAGTCAAGAATTCAACCTTGTTAGTGCCATGCTCTCCAGTGTTGTCACATTCCTGGCAAGTTAATGTCTGCATCCCCTGATTGAAATGATAGGTGCACATTTAATTGCAAAGATTGAACATAAAATTAATGTTGTTGATAGAGTTGGGGTTTTACTTCCCAATTCAACAGCTTACTGAGGTCACATTGAATTATGTGTTATGGGTATGAGCTGGATTTGAACCGATGAGCGTAGCAGTGAGAACCAAGTGGATAAGTTCTAAACTCGTTAGAGTCAGGGGAGTTTTGTCAGAATAATCGGTTGGTCATTCCCTGAGTGCTATGGGTCCAAATAATAGCATTAATGTATTTGTTTAATTGATACACAATGGATTAAGAGAATAGAGTGTGAATATCCGATTTCAGCTATTCTTTTGTTCAGAGACATTAGTGACTGAAGGGTTAAAAATCTGGAAGTAAGTCACTTTGCCCGTGATCCAATACGTGTGTGTTCAAGTCCAGTTCATGACAACATGCACAGAAAGGGGACATATAGCACTGCATTGTGCAATGCATCTGGCTTTGGTTCCATCCTCTCTTGTAATCAACTCATCTGGCTGTATATCAAATGTCTCCTCACAGATTGTACATTAGTAACTTTTGAAAAAAAATATTTACCTGCATAGAACCTGTTTACACACTCTTGTTAACAGGTTAACACTTAAGGATATACAAATTGCATACACTTTTTAACCTGTGATTTCTAATTCATTTTCTGGTGTGAAAACATCTTTCTAAAATATGCAGAACATATTTGTGGATTACATAGTTGTAATAGTATTTGCAGCGCGTGTTCACATTCATACTAAGTGGTGTCAGTGTATTTTACCGTTTTTATATGCCCCAGTAAGAATAATTATTAAGATGGTGTATAGCTTTAAATTTTTTCTCAAAAGTAGGCATGTCAATGTAATCTCATTCCGAAGGACAAGAGTTATGTGTTCATCTTCTTTGATTGATAAAATTGTAAGATATACATCATAAGGGTTGTTTAACTTTTATGTTCCCAAAAAATTGCTTTAATAAAATAAAAAATAAGCAACTTTGAGTTTAAAATTGAACTTTTAATGCACTTGTTTGGACAAGATCAGCCTACCATCCTTTCTTTTTTAAGGCAACAAAATGAATGGAAGCCATGTAATTGTACCTTTATAACGATAGTTCAGAAATACTTTCAAATTTTGCACTTACCTCAAATCAGCAAAATGTAATAATAGTATGGGACACTTGGAAAAAAGTGCTGTCACCAGGTCTTCATTTAAAAGTTTTGGGGTTAAATGTATTGCACGGGTGATAATAAAATGGGTCAAATATGGCATATGATAAATATAAACTTTTGTTTCCAAAGCTTTAAGACCTACCACACAGTATTCCTGAGGTTCTGAAAGACCACATGTATTGGAGGCAGTCACTGTCTTTCCAAATGCTATGTCATACCACGGGGGCATACACATCTCCGGTGTACCTTGATCATCATAACAGGGGCTGTCATCCGACCTTTGAGCTGTGGCATCCAAGATCCAAACAATGAAAACAAGGTATCCTAATCCACGGATTAATGCCTCATTCATGTTCACAGAACTGTTCGTGATATATATAATTAGTTTGATTATATATTTCAAGTATCTCAAGATACAGATTTCCCTATTCTGGCGTTGATTGAATATAGTATTTATCTGCTGGAAAACATACAGACTAAGCTCTGCATACTAAGCATTTATATATAACAGTGCTCAGCAAAATGTGATGTTGTTGTGGAGGAGCATTAGTTTGGTGCTTTCTTTTTGGAAAGGTAAATTGCTGATTCAAACAAGTTTACTATGTATTTTGTCAGTTCTGTCTTTTGTGTTGAATTATCTCTAAAAATCAAAACATTTATGACCATTGGATATACATATATATTTGATATATACGTGCACTATGTATAAGTGTTACAGTACAAAAGTAGCTATGTTTTAATTATACTGAATATGTTATTTGGTATACAAAGAAGGTAAATGACGAATATAAACATAAACTTGATTCATTCAGCTTTATTCTAGTTTACACATTTCTACAAATTTATTACTTTTCACTTTCGAAAAAAGTTTATATTGCCAGCTCTTTGGTCATATTGTACATGTGTATATTGTGGGTAATTGATATTACAATGAATCCATACATTCAGCTGTCATACCTTCCATTACGGCTGTTTCTGTACAGACTTACTTTCAACTTGACAACATCATCCTAATGCTTCAAAAAGAAGACTTGCATTTGATCAGTGCACATTATTGAATGGGCCATCTATATATCCATCCATTCCCTCTGTGTATTTTCTCCGTCCTCCAGGGTATATATTTTGACACAGTTTCCAAGGCTATGAAGTTCAAACTACTGTCCCAGTTGTGTCGAATAGCTCTGAAAGCATCCTATCCAGATTTAAATCCCACCAAGTTGCACTGATTGCATCCTACCCAAAATACAAGGCAGACCGAACCACAAATGAAGGTAGACAAGCTCATAGCCCCAGAATGGACAGGCGTGACTTAGGTATTACTGGAAAAATTATCCTGAAAAATTATATTACCAATCTAATACTGTCATAAAATCAATGGTATGATGTTTTGCCTTTCAATTGTAGAATAACGTTTATCTTACCAGGACTACTTGATTCCAGGTTTAATGAACAAAACTGTTCACTGTGAGAATTGAATGCAGCATCATTACCAAAGTGAAAACAAATAAAGGCTCATAAGTTATTGCAATAACTCTTGTTAGTATGCAGAGTTTATGCAATACACAGGACTCGAAGTGATACAAAAGGAATGCCAGACTAAAACAAATGCATCTAAAGTAAATAGATGCTGCCATTTCTTTAGGGTAATTTGCCAAAAACCTTTTTGTCATTTTGTGTAATATTTTCTGCAGTATGCTCTTAGATGGTTTAAAATTAGGCTTTTAAATCATGTTCAAAAGCCAGGGCCATATTGGGAAAAATCCTTAACATTTCACTTTTAGGTGTCGAGGTGACAGCCTTTGATTTGATGTTAAACTTGCTGACCATTAGGTCAACAAAGATCTCTTACATCATTCAATGGGGACAGAGTGGCATTGTGACAACACACTCCAGCCTCATGGATAGGAGTTTGCATCCCAGCTCTACCTTAAGTAGGAAACCTGGTATTTGTTTGTTTTTTATTTTTCAGCAGAACCTTGACCACCTGTATGCACTGGCGTCTTCTGGTACTTTAACTACCTATCACAACATAACCTTCACAGAGGTACTAGGCTTAATAAAATACCAAATGATTAATCAAAGGTCTATTGCTTTAAAAAACAGTTTACTGGCTAAAAAGTAAGTCTAACATTGTTTTGTTGTTTTCGTATGTTCTTAAGGTTAACTATACTTTATTGAGAATGTTAAGTCGGAAGAATATAGTTAATATTAATAATTAAGATAAAAATGTTCTTATACACCACGCATCAACGTCAAAGTTGGAGTTTTACAATGTGTTTAACAGTTAGGGTCATATTGGGACAGGTCCTCAGCACACACCCCAGAGGTCCCCCCAAGACAAGCAAACAAATATTGAGATTATACATTATTATTATTAGAATTATCATTTTACACATTAACCAAATAAATGTGACTACTGTATGTTTTGCAAAATGACATAAGGTATATATGTAGACATTATGATTAACACATGTTGCAATATACAATCAGATTCAGATAAGTTCACCCCGCCTCTACCTCACCAGAATGCCAAACACCCATCTAAGGTATCTTACCCATCTAAGGTATCTTACACAATTATTACACTGTCTGGAATAAAGATAAAACACAAAAGACCAAATTAAAAAATCATGCCCAGGTAAAAACATTGCAAAAGTCAAGACCCGGATAAAACCTTCCAGGACAATATGCCTGGAAGAAAGAACCCCTCCCCCCAAACTTGATACAAAGCTCAAGACAGTAGGAAACTCCAACCCCCTTGAACAAAAGCCCTAAATCAAGATGAAGTCAGAGGTCAAGTAGTATGTGGTGAACCTAAGCATTAGCAAAATGTAAATACAGTAGGAATGCAAGTTATAATATCAATATATAAGTGTTACTGCCATGTAAATGAAGGGGAGATGAAGGAAGCCCCAAGTGCTAAGTAGAAGTAGGCAAATAGCATCATGTAGATAGATGGCTTTGAAATTTAGAAGAAACCCTGGATTAATGGAAGGGGGAAGCTGTACATATCTCTAAACACAGTTAGAAGACCAGGTACCTTGGGCATTCCTGAACGCTCATGTAGTGCCAGCCCTCCTGAAATCATGAAAGGTAAGACTCTTAGAGGTATTAAGCATCAAAGAAACTGCTTGGGTGTTTCGTGGCCACTGAATATGTGAAAAGGGTTAAAACCAGACCTTACTTGTATCTGAAATAAATGGTTATTGGGTTGGTGATCAAACTGCCTGATCATCTGTGACAAAGCAGCCACTGGACAAATATCTGATGAACCAATGGCACGAAATAGATGCCATCTTTACCCCATCCTGCAAAGTTTCAGACCATTTAACTATGGCAATAGCAGAACGTTTTGAAAATATAATATCACTTATACAAAGGTGTCTAGAACTGTCAAAGAAAGATAAAGTATGAGGGAGTATATTTGGCAATCTCAGGAAAGAATAAAAAGCAGGTTAATATAAAGCTTTAAATGTAACAGGGGAATGCAAGGCAGCTGGGGCCTGAACAATAGCCTGGAGTAAAAACTCATCGATAAGAAAGGTGAGCTTGGGTTGAAGTGGCCTATTTAACTTACCTACTTTTATGAACAGATGTATTCTGTTATCTCTGAAGACAGAAGTGTCACACTTATAGATTATATACATGGATCTGATGGTTATAAGATGATTACTAATGCTAGCTGCACTCATACCTGCCTGAAGTAAATACTCCATAAATGGAAGCATGTCCAAAGTCGAGATCTGGGGTAAGGACAGCCCCAGGGCCACCAGGAAGGACATAAAGAGCTGGAACATCCTCTTATAGGACAAAGGTCAAAGTTGGGGTTTACGTCCCGTTCAACAGCCAGGGTCATATTGGGACAGGTCCTCAGAATTGCCACTTGTGGGACTCGAACCCACAGAGGTGACAGCCTATGATTAGATGCCAAACTTGCTAACCACTAGGCCACTGAGGACCTCCTCCTCTTATAGGAAGCGGGTGTAGACGTACAAAAGCCAAGCCAAAATCTCTGGCAAACCTGGGAAGCCAGGTGAGTCGTCAATGCCTCACAATCTACAAAACAAAAAAACAGTGCTAACTATCATAGTTAAGAGGGTCAAATCTTTGTGTGTATTGACCGAAATCAGCCACAGTGTTCTGGATGACCTTAACATGTGAAAGCACAATTGAGATGTTACACAAGCCTAAAACAGCCACACATTCCTGGCTCATGTGGCCAGAATGTGATCCCTAGCCCTGCTAGAGGCATTAACTACAGAACTATCCCAAAACAGCCCACAACTACAGACATATTATCACAAAAAAGCCCATAAGTGGCCTCAGGCCTTTAGGGCTACAACCACATTGACCATTTGTGGCTATGTTGTAGTTCAAAAACACAGTGCTAAATATCATAGTAAAGAAGGGTCAAATGTATGTGTGTATTGACCCAAATCGGAAAAATAAAAAACAATTATGGCGATGTGTTACACAGACTACCAACACATCACCCCAGACTTTCCTCCTCCCATGTTTTCCACTTTCTCTACTGTAATCGAGGATCAAGGTACCAAAATCATTATGAACTGTCCAAGTAAATAATGTTCCCTTGACCCTTGGCTCACTTTTCTTTTCCTTGATTATCTGGACATCATCATCACTCCTATCACTTAAATAATCAATGCCTCTCTTGAACAAAGTAGGTGTCCTAACTTCTTCATGCAGGCCCATGCATCCTCAAAAAATCTTCCTTTGACAAAGAAGTTTTCAAAAATTACAGGCTTCTAATCCTAACTTTATTTCAAATATACTTGAAAGGGTAGTAGCAGTCCAGTTACAAACTCACCTTGATTGTAGATGGCCTTATGACCGCTTTCCAATCTACTTATAGAAAACATCATTCTACCAAAATTGCCCTCCTTAATATTCAGAACAATCTTCTTCTAAACATGGCCTAAGTGTCTGTCACAGCCTTTACCCTCTTGGATCTCTCCGCCACCTTTAAATACTACTGACCACACCATTCTCCTCGACAGACTTAATGCCCACTATGGAATCAGTGAATTAGCACCCATGGTAGGTACCACACCCTCACATCCTGCTGTGCTCCAGTTTGGGGTGCCCTTGGTCCAATTCTTTTTTCTCTCTATACACACCCAATCAGCTCAATCATTCACTCTCACAGTAGTATTAATTACCACTTCTAAGCCTATGATACCCATGTAACAACTTATTTTGTATCAGCGACTTATTTTGTATTACCTGACTTATTTTGTATCAATTTTTGACTTATTTCGTATTACCGACTTATTTTGTAGTAAAATTGCCTTATTTTGTATTACTTGGCCAACTTATTTCGTACCAACAGCTGACTTAATATGTTACAAAATGGTGCGCAAAATTTTGGCAAGATTTCAGGGTGATACAAAATAAGTCGATAATACAAAATAAGCTGCTCTATAGACAACTTGTTTTGTATCACTGACTTATTTTGTAGTAATTTCAATTCACCTTTTATAGTGGCTTGCCTCCATCAAAGGATGGACTCAAAGGAATTTAATCCTTACTGGATTCAATCTTGTAGTCCATTTACCATTTGTCTGATAGTAATTCTTATTTTCAGCACTGACATTGATACAAAATAAGTCAATAATACAAAATGAGCTGCAATATAGACAACTTATTTTGTATCACCGACTTATTTTGTATTATCAGGTTATAAAACTCCAAACTGTGTAAGGAATTTTGGTTTTAAAACTGTGGAACTCTTTGTTTATTCATTATTTTAATGTTACATTAACACTTTGGCATAGATCATAAGTTAGAAACTACATCCAAATTGTTATAATTTTCAAATATTTGCCTGTTATTAGCCATTCCATGGAAGACCATGCAATTTTCCTCAGATGTGTAGCCATTCCTATTGCAAATTGAAGATCCTTGGACATCTCATCACTTACAATAGGTGCAATATGTTAAAAAAGACATCGCAATCTTTTGGAATGATGATCAATGTGCCAAACTTGACATTATTTTCTCATCGTTTTCATGTAATTTTCACGATAATTTTGTAGAACAAGGACTTCTTACAATGGTAATTAGCACATAAGAATTGGAAAAATTATATTTATCCCTGAACTTTTAGCATTGCAAAGATTTTGGTTATTAAAATGATACAGTCATTCTTGTTTTCTTTCTGATACTCAAAAAATGCCTAATGGATCAACAGATGTGCCACCTTCTCTATAGTCTATTGAATAATGCTGAGCTGACATGTGATTACCATTTGCCTGTTGTTTATGGAATTGAACATTTTGCAAAACAGTATTTGGGACATATGTAGCTTTTACGCTTTGCAGGTATTGTCACCCAGGTATTGGTGTCAGGCTGGGCAGTCTCTCGGCCGAGTGGATGGGCTGGCTTCAGTAATAACTCATCCCTGCTGTATCTCATAAACCATAAGAGGAAGGATGTTGAACCTTGAGAGAGACATTGAGAGATATTGGTTAAGGGGTGTAGGTGTGCAGCATCATAGTATGACCTTGATTTGACCTTTGACCTTGCCGTAGTGACTTTGATCTTTAAAATCTTATCTGGCCCATATTTTTTAAACTGTAAGGTGTAGGATGTTGATACTTGGTAGGGATATTGGTTAGGAAGTATAGGTTAGCAATGTGCAGTGTAACATGTTGACCTTTGAGCTCGTCATAGCAATACTGACCTTTATAGTCTTTAAAATGTTGATACTTCACATGATCATTGGCCGGGGGACAGGTGTATTGTTCAACTTCATAGTCTTACATCAATGCTCCCTATAACTTTACTCTGTAATGTTGATCATGAATATAATATTTAGGCAGATGTTTCTTGAGTGAACAAAATGTACATTTTAACATCTAATCTCATTGAGTTCATTGATTTGCCCAAGGTTGTGGGATCTGGCCATCTCTGATGCCATTTTTTATCGGGATACAACATGTTTGTTGTAACCAGTTGCAGCATTTTATCCTTCTTATTCTAGTGTTACTACCGATAAACCAAATCTGAACTCTCTACATGTAAACTTTATCTGACTCAACAAGGGCATTTATACTTCCACAAATATATTCCAGTCCAAGATTTAACACCAAACTCAAGTTCATTTATGGATGCAGATATAATTTTCAATATACTACTGACTAGTCCAATTAATTATATCTCTGTGGAATGTCAGTGCTGAAAATAAGAATTACTGTCAGGCGAATGGTAAATGGACTAAAGTCAAAGTGTTAATGTAAAATTAAAATAATTAATGTAACATTAAAATAATGAATAAACAAAGAGTTCCACAGTTTTAAAAACAAAATTCCTTACAGAGTTTGGAGTTTTATAACCTGATAATACAAAATAAGTCGGTGATACAAAATAAGTTGTCTATATTGCAGCTCATTTTGTATTATTGACTTATTTTGTATCAATGTCAGTGCTGAAAATAAGAATTACTATCAGAAAAATGGTAAATGGACTACAAGATTGAATCCAGTAAGGATTAAATTCCTTTGAGTCCATCCTTTGATGGAGACAAGCCACTATAAAAGGTGAATTGAAATTACTACAAAATAAGTCAGTGATACAAAACAAGTTGTCTATAGAGCAGCTTATTTTGTATTATCGACTTATTTTGTATCACCCTGAAATCTTGCCAAAATTTTGCGCACCGTTTTGTAACATATTAAGTCAGCTGTTGGTACGAAATAAGTTGGCCAAGTAATACAAAATAAGGCAATTTTACTACAAAATAAGTCGGTAATACGAAATAAGTCAAAAATTGATACAAAATAAGTCAGGTAATACAAAATAAGTCGTTGATACACAATAAGTTGTTACATACCCAGTTATACATAACACTCTCACCAGCAAATTTCTCTCAATCTATACAAACACTTAAGAACTGCCTAAATGATATTCAAAATTTCATGTTCACAAATAAATTAAAACTGAACCCTGAGAAACTGAGTTTATTTTTATAGACTCCAAGAAAAAAATCACAAACAACTCCTTCTTCACTTTCCAATCAATATTCTTGATAATCAGGTCTCACCAGCACAAAGTGTCAAGAACCTCAAAGTGGTGTCCGATTCTAACTTCACTCTGTCAGACCATATGTCACAGGATATGAAGTCTACCAGAGTTTATGCTAGATACATTCAATACCTTAAAACATCAGTTCTTTTAGCAAATGCTTTGGTGAGCCGTAGATTGGACTATTACAATTCCCTGTTTGTATCACTCACTGATTTTGAGTTAAGGAGATTGTTACGGGTCGAAAACTCACTCTGCAGGGTTGTCACCTGTTCCTCTAAATTCTCACACATTACCTCTCAACTGAAAAACCTCCATTGGCTCCCAGTCAGGTACAGGGTACAATTTGAAATAGGCCTCATTACGTACAAAATTCTAAACCATGGTCAACCAGCTTACCTAAGAGAATTAACTCACTCCTACACCTCTTCCAGAAAATACAAGGCGAAGCACCCCCAAATTTAAGTTCCTTCATCCCCCCACTTTTGACCGTAGAGTTCATAAATCAATCAAACACTGTTTTAATTCTTTCAGTCACTATGCCCCAGTTCTTTGGAACTCTTTTCCTTTCCAAATAAGAAATAGCCCCTCTGTCACATCATTCAGAAAACACCTCAAAACCCACCTCTCCAACTCCAGTTTCCCAATTTAGTCTCCTTCCCTTTTGGTCACACCCATAACCCCAGATCATTGATCTTGACAGCCGCTCGACTACTCATATGATAAATGATTTTTGTTAAATAGTGCACTGAGTTTCCCTTTGTTTTCTTAATTATTCACCTGACACACAAAAATGCAGAAATTGCCTTCGACTTTATTATATTTGGCTCCAAGTCTCAACAAAAAAAGTTAAACCCATTCTTTCCAGTAAATATATTGGGTGAGTCACTGATACCTTCTGATGCCATTATGAATTTGGGTGTCTGGTTTGACTCAGACTTTTCCTTCACCAAACATATTAAAAATGTATGTAAACTTTGTTTCATCCAGATGAGGGATCTTAGACAAATTCGACAGTACTTGACTCGTGATGCTGCTCTTATGGCTGCAAACGCACTTGTGGGGAGCAGGCTTGACTACTGTAACTCCTTGTTTAGGGGTCTATCTGTTGCTAACCTACGCAAGCTACAATGCATTCAAAACAGTATGGCCAGAACTGTTTGTAGAGCCACATGTCTTTCTCACACCACCCCACTAAGAAAAGCCCTTCATTGGCTACCCATAAGGCACCGTTGCATCTTCAAGACTGCCTTGTTGGTATACAAATACCTACATACTAACTGTCCTAAATATTTCAGCCCATTTCTCAAAGTTAGACAATGTGCCTATAATACCCGGTTGAGTCAATCTGATGGTATAATTCTACATGTTCCTCAATACCAACCATCTATTTACACATCCACAAAGCAGTTTAGTTTAAGCTTTGCATATGATGCTCCCAAAATATGGAATGAACTCCCTGATGATGTACGATCTGCCACTTCCATTGCTTCCTTCAGAAAAAAACTTAAGGCATACCTGTTCTGCCAAGTTTATCCTCCTTAGTATTTTCCACCTCATATGGCGTTCTCCGTGATGTCGACCATTGCTATGGATAAGGACGATGATTTTGTGACTATACCTATGATGTTGTGCCTTAGAGTCTGTCACTCTGGCAGAGATTAAGCGCTATAAAAGTTGAATTGGAGTTTCCCTTTGTGGGGAAGAGATTGTGACTGCAAAGCAGTAGATTAGATTAGATAAAGTTGAGTGGAAATGAAATAGAATACACATAATTCTTAAAATGACCCACAAGACCTTGTAAAGAAGCGGTCAAGTGCATCAGTTCATCAGTAACATGATAGATTGTGACCCCATTGTAAGATTTTAAGAAAACTGTAAACCAATGGAGATCTTTGTTAAACTCACTAGTAAGTACTACGGTACTGCTATTTTTGTTATTTCTTAGCAGTTGGAGCATACGATTGAGAAACATAATGGATGATCTCACACACTTAGTGATATACAACAATGAACCTAACAGAGACAGGAGTTCATTTTTGGAAACAATTCTCTTGTTCAACCACTCAGTACACATTTGATTGATTTGCTGTAATTTTGGTCAGGGATAGAAATTGTACGTTTTTCAGCATCAGAAAATATGCCCAGACATACCACTTGCATAGTGGGTGGACATAGTTTCTTATCACTAACCTGTAGTCAAAGGTCCTGGGGTAGAAATAAGAGAAATTGATATAGTGTTTGGATAACAGAAGGGAGGCCACAATAGGTCAATCAATAAATCATCTATATAAGTCTGCAAAACTCTGTAACCACTGTTATTCATGATAAAACAAATGGAATTGCTTATTTTCTGGAAGAAATTTGATCCAAAGCAATATCCGAATGAAGTTGTCAGATCCATATAGAGCTTATCTCTATGTCTGAGGCCCAACAAATCAATATCAACCGGGACTATAGGTATGTGCCTAAAAGCATGACTAATATCTACTTTAAATATGGAAACTCCAGGTCCCAAACTATTCAAAGATAGGATAATGGAATCGACTGATGGATAATAAAGTTGAAACTCAGTACCAAGGTACCATCATTAACCGAGTTACTCTTTGACCAGCTTAAATTAACAATAGTCCTCCTAACTTCAGATGCAGATTTTGGTCTGGTCATAAATGGCGAAATGTGAAGGTGAAAAGGAGGGCTATCAAAGGGGCCCAATAGGGCCCCATGTTGCAGTTCCTCTCGGATGAAACTCCAAACCTACACCTGAAGCATGATTTTCAAAAGTACTGATCAAAATCCAGAGGGAATCCAAATTGGACCAGATCCACTAACTGCTGGTCAAAATAATCACACAAGTGCTGTCTCCAGCTGGGAATATTAAGATTACTGGCAACATGAATCCTCTGCTCCATGAAATTGGGAACCCCATTGGATCTTATAAGATGATGGGCTTGAATGATGTCCAGAACTGATTGCCAGACAACTTTCGGAACTGTATATAACTGAAAATCAGTAAGGAGAATACAACCAAAATAGCCTCCAGGCTAGTCCAAACTTTTGGCAGTAATAGGTTGAACTGAAACTTGAGAGCTGTCCCCCTCACTCTGACTGCCACCAAAATTTGTGTCCATATGATTCATAGATAGAGTATCTGAATCCAAAGATCTAGAGACACCAGCTTCCTGGCAAAGAAAGAACATCAATTCTGTGGTGAGTGGGAATGACACACAACCCCATATCCGACCTAACAGTAAAAGCAGAGCCAGGCACTTTTCCACCTACAGGAGCTGTACCCATTGTCTTTGCACGATCTTGTTTACATAAACCTGGATCTACTTACCCACAATATTTTCTTTAATATCCGTATGCTTATTATATATTCTATCACCAGAAAATCTATGTCCTTTGCACGCATTGAAACAGTACCTACAGAAGTATTGTCTGTTACCTCAGTATTCCAGAGCAGACCAGCATTTTGATCCTCGAACCTAACCGACCTAAAGGTATTGACACATTTGTGTGACACTACTTGTGCATATGACCTGTGGTCACGTCGACCAAGCATGGCCATGGCCCTATCAAAGGTTATTCGAACCTTGGTTGGAGACAAATCCATAAAGACCTGGATTTGTACCGGATCTAAGTACTATTGGCAAAAAATCTACTGTTATGGGCCCACCCTGCTCGTGGGGTTGCCCCATTCACTTGTTTTTTGGCTGATTCTTTCTACACTCAACTTTGACCAACAGTGGGAATACACATGTTTGTAAAAACACCTTTAGTTTCGTGTGACTGTTTTTGAGAGCAAGAACCATTGTTGTAGTATACACAAGGTGTAGACTTAGTGTTATGGCCTTTGTCCAAATTTCGTGAGGTACCATGGGCAGTCATAGTATGTCGCTGAGCATGTTGGTGTCAATCCAGCTTTTGATCTCGCCTTGTTCCATCCTACATAAGAAGACTGCATGGCTGGCCTTTGCAGAATACCAAGAGAAGCCATGTGCATCATCCAAATTATGTCATTAATCTAAAATATTTTCTTTAGTCTGCAGAACCACCAGCCTGAGCACCCTTGCCGGAAAAATTTTGATCAAAATGATAAAAAGGGCAGATGTATCAATGTCAGACATGCTACTATTAGATTGTTCTGAATCAAAATCTTGCCCAGAAGATGAAGCCAATGAAGCCAAAAATTCATCATCCCTTGTCAATTGGAGCTGCACTAGAATATGGCACTCACTTTTGTTGGATCTAAGATTATATCTGGTATCCATCACAACATTTATGTCCATCACAGATAGACAAAACTAAAAACCCTGATATAAAATAACAAAAGTTCTGAAAATTCTGATGCTCACTGCTTTGTGTTCATTGTCAAAGTGGCAGCATGTAGACTGGAGGCCAAGGACGGGAAGCCAGTGGCCAATGAGAGAAGAGGTCAGCCAAAGGGTTCACAGGTGAGCCCCCGGACACCAAAATGTCCAGGAGCATTGTCATTTGTGGGAGTCAAATCCAAACTGAGGTGACAGCCTATAATCAGATGTCTAACTTGCTGACCCACTAGGCCACTTAGGACCTCACGCACATCAAAGATCAAGCTCAGATTATTATATCCATTTTAAGTGCTAAGGTTATAAGTTATGTATCATTGGATTTTGTGAAGTAGCAAGATTACCAAAAACTTATACATGGATTTACGTTAAATTTGCAAACAATTCTGATTTTTCTGCCATCATAAGCAATAGTGGATGCCTTGGGCTTTGGCAAAGATATGTGCTAGCGGAAGTTATCTTTGCAATAGAACCTTACAATGGAACGTTTTGTATCTGTCAGCTCAGTATCTCTCAACATCGACTAACTATCAGACACATCTGTTTGAAATGAAAACATATGGTAAAAATTAACCTGCTTAGAGTGGCTTACTTTTGCAATGCAATTTCGCACCAGTTAATTTTATATCCTTTAAACATATATTGTATTTTTCACCAAAGCTACCCATATTTCCAACCTTAAATAATCGATTCGGGTTCTAACTTACTTTATGTGACTTATTGTAGAACAGAGCCCCTTGTAGCTCTTTATACATGAGTTTTATAGAAACCTATTTATGTATTGATACATTGTACATATGTTATACTTTGTTACTCTGTACGTTATCTTGGATTTTATAGATTCGATTGTACCTTGTGTAGTTTTTAATGTACCAACAAAAATAAACAAGATGCTCACAAAATGAATGAGTAATTCATACATCTTTTCAAATTTACACAAATTAAGCAAGTCCAACATATATTTTATGTAAGCACTCACTGAAGACAGGATAAGTCATCATTGTGTTTAGTTACATTTCCTTTAATTTTCTAAAATACATGAAGGTATAATTTGTTCTAAGTGTTGCTTATTTCCTGGCAATTTTTCCCTGAAATTGCTGGACTTTTAAGCACAACAATACGGGCAATAATTGTTCCAACACTTGATTTGCAAATCTCTGGGAAGTACATGTCACGGGTCACTTTGTTCAGTGGCTTTGTGCAAACATTTCTTGTTCCATTTGACCTCGATGTCAGATCAACGCTAGAACATTTGACCTCAGTCCTACCACCAAAACCCGCTATTATTAGTGTAAAACTAAAAATTTAAGGGGTAATACTCCTTTTAGGATAATCCTTAACTTTTTTATCCCTTTTTTCTTATACAAACTCTGCAATGTTAGATAATCACATTCAAAAATCCAGGATTTCAAGTATTTTCACACAGGCAGAAGCTACCACCGACCAAATGACCACTGACTCTTCTTACACGTTCCTACTCTTCAATTATTAGAGTTATACATTCTGTGTGGATTGGACTCCCATGGACGAGTGTCAAGGCTAAGGACCTGCCCTAGTATGACTTTGCCTATTGAACGAATTGTAAAACTTTAACCTTGACCTTTGCATCATATATTATAATTTACACATTTTACATTCTGCTCTTAAATTGTGTATTCTTGCATTGATCTGAAAGTGAACAGTGGTTCAATGTTAGATGCTCAGAAAGAACTTTTCGAATGTGTTATGTCTGTGGCACTTGTCATGAACAGCAGTACGTGTTAAATGTAAATGTGACATTAATCACACAGAAAGGCCACCAAAGCCATGGGGATGAGGCGAATGGTCCACAAATATTAGCTGAACTAAAGTGAGAGAATGGCAGGATTTTTAAAGTGCGGGGGGAACTGGAAAATAATACCTTTCATTTTACTACAATAGCCTACCATGTGGGACTGAATCCTATCTCAGGAGGCCATTGCCTCTCGGCCAACTCAACCAAAAATAAGCACAATAATGACCGAAGTCCATCTGGTGGCAGTACCTGTTATCTCGAGGTGACATAGATACTAATGTAGTACACAACTTCCTACCCCATTTAACCTTGAAGCAGGGGACAAAGATCAAATTCAACACCTGAAAAAGATTCCCAAGCCATGACTTCTTACAAGTTGTTTCACATTCCAAACCCTTAGGAGCAATGGTAAGGGAGATACAAGGTCTTTTTAATAGGATAGCCCTAAATTTGATTTAGAGCATCTTTATCATTTTAAAACAATTAGCTATGGCGGCCATTTTGATTTTCAAAATGAGGCCAAAATTTTGTACAGGCATGTTAGCATAGACATTCCCTGCAAATTTGGTAAAAATATCTCTATAACTGAATGAGATATTAAGGTTTATATAAAAACAGACGTATATACAGAAGGCATTTTGTAATCTTTCGACCACGGTCTTTGGCTGCTGGCAGGAGATAATTATCAGTCATTACAACCATGAGAGTCAATACTCATAAAAGAGGTAGTGATGTCATGGGAAGTATTAACCCTCTACTGAGGGATGAGGTCATTGCTGGTATGTCCAGGGGACACTCAAGACACCTTTTTCTGATGTTTGATTGGACTGGCTCACCATAAACGTATTGTAGAGGAACAAAATGGGTTTTGAAAGCATGGATCATATGAAGATCATATTTTTACTTTGGCAAAAATCATCAACAATCATAACTTAAGCAGTAAAACAGATTTTGAGCTTTTATAGACATGAGTAAAGCATTTGATCGTGTAAACAGAAACCTTCTTTTTTACAAACTGCTTGAAAGAAAATAAATGGCAAATTCTGTTTGGCAATGAAGGCTCTTTACACTAATACAGTTTCAGCAGTTCGAATAAATAATGAATTTACAAACTGATTTGTAACTGACTCTGGTGTTGGACAAGGTGATAACCTATCCCCAGTCTTGTTTAATATATATCTAAATGATTTGGCAGTAACACTAAATGTGTTAAAACTCGGAGTCAAAATAAATGACTTCTGTGTATCCTTGCTTCTATATGCAGATGATATTGTTTTGCTAAGTGAAATTGAAGAAAATTTACAGAAAATGCTATGAAATTGCAAATTTAATAAGTAAATTAAATTTTTATAAGTTAATACCCTATCCAATGGACAATTGCTAATCCGGTCGGCGCAGACCGGCCCGCCAAACGACAGAAAAAGTCGCCTTATATGAGCGCTTAATGCACCCACAAGCGGTCCGGTCCCAGTGTGTGTTCGCCAGGTGGCGTGTCGTACTTCCTTCCTGTCTAGACAGCGTGACGTCATAGCATCTTTTTTGTTGTCTAAACCTATTAGGCCCCTAGTAAGCTGATAGTGGGGTCGGTTGGGAGGGTCTTGTGTGTCCATTGGATAGGGTATTAACTTATAAAAATTTAATTTACTTATTAAATTTGCAATTTTATTGCGTTAATACATCCTATCCAATGGACAATTGCTGAATAACTACCGCTTGGTTGGCGGGTAATTTACTAGGGACTAAGATATGAACCCATGCCCAGAGCTGATAACATTTTCCCTTTAAGCCTGGTTATCTCTTGAGCTCAAAGGTATGTTATGGTCGATTATCATCATCCGGTTGACCGAGGGTCGGACCATCAGAAACGACCTTGCCCCCTCTCCTCCTTTAAACAGACCTGCTCTGAGTGGAGGAAGAGAGGGATGAGTTCAGTCCCATAGAAACAAGTCTCCCGAGGAAAGAATTTTTTTTTTTTGTATGCAGGCTATATACAAATGAACAACTATTTACATATATACAGATCTCCTCTAAGGTCTGAGCTGTTGGTGGATCTGCTGAGCAGCCACCACAGGGCCCAGGTGGTAGAGCTCTGAGTCAGCCCAAGCCACATCCTTCAAATAGAATTGTGTGAAGGTGTTATGGGATTTCCAGTGGCAGGCTGACAGAATTTGTTCTAAGGAGACTCCTGACTGGAAGGCCTTAGAAGCTGCAAAAGCCCTGACATCATGGGCCTTGACCTGATGTAGAGTGTGGGACTCTTGGTCAGAGAGCTCATAGCAAAGGATCACAGTCTGTTTGATCCATGAGGAGATAGTAGCAGGGGAGATGTCCTTGGCGAAACCTTTCTTAAAGGAGACAAAGACTAACTCCTTATCCTGTCTGAGGTCCGAGGTTTTGTCCAGGTAGTAGCGTAACGCTCTGACTGGGCAGAGGGACCTGTCAGATTTAAGGGACCTGTCCAGAGTTGGGGCCAGGGCTGGGATAACCACTGATGCCATACTCTCTGGGCCCTCCTTGGCCAGCTGGTTCTTTGACAAAAAGCTGGGTGAAGGGTAAAGTGACACTTTGGACCAATCAGACTGGTGTCTGATGTTTTTGTTCTGCCATGCGTGAATCTCACTTCTACGTTTGCCAGAACCAAGTGCTAAGAGGAAGACTGTCTTGAAGGTCAAGAGTTTCAAGGAGGCCTCTTTGAGTGGTTCAAAGGGGGGCTTAGTCAGCTGGTGTAGAACCAGGGAGAGGTTCCAGGAGGGGATACCCCGCCGGCCCTTGGGTCTGTCTCTGTGGAAACTATCCAAGAGACGAGTGAGATTTACATCTTTGCTGATATTCAGGGATGAACTTCCCAGTTTATCAGCAATGGCCAATCTGTAACCATCAATGGTGCTTGGCTGTAACTTCCTGTCTTGAAAAAGGTGCATAAGGAAGTCAGCGACGGACTTTACAGGGGGTGCCCTGAAGTCCACCTTATTAGAGCGACACCACTTTGTAAAAATGGTCCACTTTGCCTCATAGACTGATCTGGTCGATCCTCTTTGAGGAGCCTCAATTCTTGCTGCCACTGCCTCAGAGAAACCCTGCTCCTTGATAGCTGTGGCTCTAGGAGCCACGCATGGAGATTTAAGTTTGTCAGATTCCTGTGTGGAGTCTGATTGAAGGGTTGCGTCAAGAGATTGGGTAGGTTGGGTAGGCACAGTGGGATCTGGCTGGACATATACACTAGGTCCCAAAACCATGGCATGTTGGGCCACCCCGGGGCAATGAGGATAAGTCTCTTGCATGGGGTGTCCTGTAACTTCTCTACCACTTTGCCCAGGATGGCTATTGGTGGAAAAGCATATGCATCCAGATCCTCCCATGGCAGGCTGAGCGCGTCCACAGCTATGGCCAGAGGGTCTGGCATTGGGGACACAAACCGAGGTAGTTTGTTGTTAAAACTGGCCTTGAGAGTTACTTTCTTCCTGGTACACCAGGTTAGCATTCTCCAAAGTAGGGCACACAACGGGCCCGACCTCATGCCTCCCTCCTTGTTTATATACGACACCACTGTGGTGTTGTCGGTTGCCACCAAGACTATCTGGTCGGTACAAAGGTCCTGGAACTCTTTTAGAGCTAGAAAGACTGCTTTTAGCTCTAGATAGTTTATGTGCAACTTGCTTTCCGGTAGAGACCAGGTTCCTCTTGCAGTGTGCTCGTTTAAATGAGCGCCCCACCCTTCTTTTGATGCGTCTGTAAAGATCTGAACAGCATGCTTTATGGGGTGTAAGGGCTGGCCGGTGAGAACGTTGTGTTCTTTCAGCCACCACTGTAAGTGAGGATGCAGAGAGATGGGGATAGGTATCACTTTTTCTAGTGACTCCGGTATTCTCCAATTGTTTTTGAGATGCCACTGTATGGGTCTCATGTGTAGCCGGCCTAGGTGAACTTGTTTCTCTGTGGCTGTTAGTAAACCTATCAAGGACATGAACTTCCGGACCGGACAGGCCGGTAGGGACAATATCTCTAGAATCTTGTCCTGTAGGCTTTGCCACCGGTCCGGTGTTGACCGGACCCGGCCAGCTTTGAGGTCGAATTGGTAACCGATGAAATCGAAGTTTTGCTTGGGTTCCAGTTCTGATTTCTCCAAGTTCACCAGCCAACCGAGCTTTCGGCACATTTTTACTAGGTCCTGGGTATGCTGGAGACAAACCTGGTGGGATGTGGCTCTCACCAACCAGTCGTCTAGGTACTGGTGGATCCTTATACCCTTGTGAGTGGCCATCAGTTTCACCTCCTTTGCTATAACAGTGAATTCCAAGGGAGCTGTGGACAGACCGAAAGGCAGTGCTTTGAATTGGTAGGTCTGACCTTGGACATGGAATCTCAGGTATTTTCTGGAATGTTCCTGTATAGGGATATGGAAGTAAGCATCTTTGAAATCTATCGAAGTAACCCATTCCCCTGTTTGGAGGGAGGTTCTGATGGTTTCCGGTGTCTCCATTTTGAATTTCTCCACCTTGAGAAAAAGATTGAGTTTGCTTAAGTCCAGTATGGGTCTCCATTTGTTGTTTGGTTTTGGAACTAAGAATAGCCGGTTGAAGAAACCCAGGGATTTTTGGTTTTGTACCAGTTCTATAGCATTTTTGTCGGTAAGCTGATGCAATGCCTCTAACAGGTAGCTGTTCCTGTGAGGATTTACATAACAGCTCACAACGGTGGGAAATCTTGCTAGTTTTGGTCGGATTCGGAATGGTAGGGTGTAACCCTCTCTTAGGATTTGAACCACTCCCGGGCTGGCACCCAGAGCTTGCCAAACTTGCCAAAAGATTTGAAGTCTTGCCCCTACAGGTGGATTTAGCACAACATTCATGGCATTTGGTACACTTTTCACACAAGACAATTGAGTGACACATGAAACACCTTGTACATATTTTAATTTGCAATCTGCTTGATAGTAACATTCTGTCCACCCAGGACTTAGGCCTTTCCTTTGTGGCAGCCCGGGTGCAGAAACTACAGATTTTACAACAAGAGGCTTTACAAAATGAGAGTCTATTGTCTGAGAACTTAGAGTCTTTCTGTGTATTTCTTCCCTGTTTCCGGTCAATCTGCTTTGAAACAAGGGATTTATACTGTAACTGTCATTTATAAGCAGATTGACCCTTGGCCTGACGCGAGGAAAACTTTGAGGCCTGGATACGGGCCTTCTTCTTGTACGACTGGCCCAAAGTCTTCCATGCTGGTTTACTTGACTTGGTTTCATATTCCTGCGTGTCCGGTCTCTTATAAGGGTGATATCTTGTGTCCCTACGACCAGCGGATCCTGAGTGAGAGCGTCCTTTATCCTCAAACTTGCAAATGTCCTCTTCCGCCTTCTTCAGTATACTGTCCGGAAATAAAGTGGGTAAGTCCATTGGAGCCTGGCGTAAAGAGGCTAGAGTGTCCTGCTTAATTCCCGGTTTCATGTGAGCCAGATAGGAATCTCGCTGGGTCAGGGTGAGATTGTACATGCTGACAAAGGCGAAGTCAGACAAGTGCTCCATAGTCTTGGCTAGACATTGAGTGATAGAGGATCCGAAGGTCATCAAATACTGAAGTTCGGCTGTTGCTCCACCGACCCTATCCGCCGACTTTCCCTTGCTCTGCTCTGTCTGTAGTATCTTTAACTGAGAGGTCATATTTTGCTGGACCTTATTTAAACATCTGTTCAGTCCGGCCGCCTGATTACCTACATAGGTAGCTTCTCTTGCACTTTTCTCCCATTTTCTTAGCATGTCCTGAGAGATAGGACGTGAGAAAGGAGCTGGAGAGGTGAGACCGGAAGATTTCGCCACCCTGCTGTACATGCTATTCAACTTGGCCGACTCCGAGTGCCAAAAAGAGACTGATTCGGCTGGTTTATCTTGACCGGGGTGTAGGCCGTACCACTTCCCCTGTGATTTGGCTGGCTTGATAAAATGATCCCTCTGAAGACCTCCCGCTTCAGAGCCCCTGGATGGGTAACCACGTGTTAAAGTCAAATTCAACCTGTCCATCTTGCGGCAAAGCCAGTCATCAGTGGGAAGCTTCACACTGACCTTACCGGCCGGTTGCTGTTTGGGGGCTGCAAACGGGTTATCTTCTGAGCTTGACAAAGCAGAATCAATGTCTGGTATGTGCCCCCAGCCCATATAAGATCTAATGCCACGCATAGTCTCTCTATAGTTTTGCTCTTCGGATAAAGTCTGGTCTGCGTCAGTGAGAGACAAGTCCTGTTCAATATCCGAGATTTCCCCTTCCTCAGAGTTGGCCAGTACCGGCGGCAGAGATTCGGAATCAGAAGCAGAATCAAAGTCCATCTCCGAATCAGAAGGTCGGTGAGTAAAACCTAAGCCAGACGTAGATGCTGCTGGTTTGTTAACTGGGTCGGTTGGAGTCTGTTCTGTACTAGCCGGCCGGTCAGTAGAAGCAGGTGGAACAGAAGCCTGTTGAACTGAGGTCGGTCGGTCGGTGGCCTTGACCGGTGCGAAGAAAGGTTCTGTATTGCCCACTGCCCCAGCAGGTGGGGGTTTAACTGGAGTAATCTTCACCGGCTGGAATGAAGTTCCGGCTGACTGAGAGTCTTGGAGAGGAGCATAGCTTCTAAGCGGCTAAATCTCTCCGACCATTTAAGGTCCATGGCTTCAAGTTTGTTGTCAGTTGTAGCCTTCGAAGCTTTTGCTGGTGAAGAGTGATGTTTCTTGGTAGACTTTTCTTTTTCTGATTTCTTAGAAGAGGGTAAGGGGGTCTTGGTGACAGTTCCAGAGTTCTTATCCATTTTCTTGGCTTTCGCACCCCCAGGGGTGGTACTCACCTCTTCTGAACTCTTATCCCCCGCGTCTGTGGCTAAGCCAATAACAGAAACCAAAGAGGGGTCCACTAAGGTGCTACTTGCCTCTTCTGTTTTCGACTTTAAATCCCTCTTCTCTTTCTTCTTTTGATACACTGGATTGGCCAGTTGTAGTTTTTGATCTTCCGTGAGTGAATTACAATGAGAACATGGCTTGTCCTTGACACAGGGATCTTCACCCTTTTTCTTGTCGCGGCAGTGAGCACAAACAGAATGTGGATCAAAAGCTGCCATAATATGTCCGCACTGCCCTATAGATTGTCCTGGGGAGGCCATAGTAGTACTATTTGAGTCAATCGAACGACATAAGTCGTAAAAATTGGTCTGAAGTGATCGGAAAATGATCTAGATCACTATTGATAGGTTATTACTGTTGATGGTGCAATATTGGGGACTTCCTGGTACACTCTCTTAGGGTGAGATCACCAGAATATTGCTCGCTGATGCTGCAATAGTGAGATCACCGCTGATGCTGCAATAACTGACAGCACTTATTTGAACCTGAACCCATTTTACTTGAGAACTACAGGCTGAGATCACTAGTGCAATAACTGGTAGCACTTATTTCCATTTACTTGAGAACTCTAAATGACAATATTTCAGGTATCATACATGAGTATCAGAATAGTGTTTGTGACATAGTGTAATCACAAACTACTTGATGGTGCAATGGTGGTCTACTTCACAAGAATATTGCTCGAAAAATTCAACCAAAAATTGATGTAGATCACTATTGATAGCTTATTGCCTCATTTATTTGAAGTCAGATCACTATTTTGATAGTTTAGCAATACTGGGAGAAGGAGCTACAGGGTTTTTTCGCTGATGGTGCATACTTATATACAACATAATCTAGATCTCACTGAAGAACAGGTAGGCTGATGCTGATGCTGCAATACCTCCAATATGCTGTAATAACTCCCATAATATGTAACTCCAATATAACAAGGAATATTGCTGGAAAATATAAATTTGGACACCTTGTTAAGTTAAACTCATTCCTTGCTATAACTACAACATGGCTGGTACTATTACACTCTGGGATTTGTATCTTCAAGTGAAGAATTTCCAACTGAAGAAACCAGCTGACTTTATGATGTTAGTTTTAAAAGACTTTCCAATAACCTGTCCTGGAAGATTTGGAATTTCTGCCTATTATATGGCACTGTTTTATTGGCATTATCCCTTTCATTTTTTCTCTCTGCTATCAGCCTCTTTCCAGATATGTACGCATAAAATATCTGGTACCTATCGACAGTGGAAGAATAAGATGAATACTTTTTCACCTATGGCCAGATTCTACACTGACCAAGCCCAGGACATGATAAGAAGAATAGAAGGGGGAGGCGATGAAGTTGGAGATGCATGAGACATTTACTTTAATGCTACCTAATGTATATACAAATATGTAATAAAATATGTAAATCGTATTTTGAACTCTTTTTTTCCAGGTCATATGAACAGATTTCTTGTAATCTTGAGAAATTTTTGCATCATCATCAATAATATGATGATAACTGTCCCATATGGTCTTCAGAGGCTGTTGCATCATCAGTAATATGTAAACCAAAATTACATATTTATGCAAACATGAATGAACTTCTAAACAGAAATTTCAATGTGAATATTGTCAATGTGGTATGCTTAACCAATATTTGTTGAACTGTCATATGAAAATATGTGCTAAGAACAAGGATAATTTACAGAAATGTAACATATGTGATAAGGAATTCCACTCATCTCAGCTGTTATTTCAACATTACAGAAACTGTGGGAAGTTTATGTGCTTTCAATGTGACTATCCATTTATTAGTACCAAAGCTCTGAATTCTCATATTCAACGTCGTCATAGGACCCAGGAGAATGCAAGGACAGAAGACAATGCAGTTAACAAAGTTTACAAATGCTCCATATGTAAATTCATATGTCAAAACAGGAGGGAACTGTACACTCATCGTATGTCCCAGCATGGTGGAAATGACGTCTATGAAATTCCACCATATGTGGAAGATCTGAATAATCCAGAACTTCAGGCTGAGTATGCTATCAACAGACGCCATATTCTAGCAGGAGATGAAGACTCTGATCTGAAGAAGGTCTACAACTTCCCATCCAATAATCTGCACAGAGGATTCAACGAGATTAGAGGACATTTGACACAAATATATAATGACCAAGAATATGCTTTTAGAATAAATTTTTCATTTGGTATGATACTACAGAATACAGAAACTGGTGAATATAGGTATTATATTCCATATTTTAATAATAAGATCTTACATTTTCCATTTACTATATCTAATAGGAACAGCATTAGATTTCTTATGTTTAAACTTGCAAAATTAGACATTATAGAGCAGGCTAGAGCTGTGAGGCCTTCAACTGCCTGGACATTAGCCTTTATTACAAATATTCAATATGTAGTTTTTAAGACAGAATTCCCATTGGGACAGACAGATAATTTTCCCTCATATCTTAAAAGGAATCCTTATATCATTTCCTTTTACATTAATAGAGTTACTCGCAAGCCCTATCAAGATAATTTGTGCTTTTTTAGATGTTTACATTATCATTTTAAAGATAAACATAGTGATACATTATTGCAGTACCTTAATAAATGGAACAGATATAACAATTGCTCAGAAATTTCAAGGAATTCCATTGCAAAATTTAAAGGTGTCACCATAGAAGACATGAATAAGCTGGAACAATGCTTTAATGTAAAGATAATTATTGTATCTATGAATTCATCTAGTTCTGTAAATTTGCTGTACGATTCCTTATATGAAAGTGAAATAGTAATGTATTTAAACAATTATGAAAATCATCTGAGTTACATAACAAATTATTCCAAGGTAGCCAACAAATTTCAATGTGAGAAATGTAACAAAATGTTTAATAGATATTGGAATCTTAAAAGACATTATCAAAATTGCTATGAAAGAACTAAATACATATTTCCTGGAGGCTTTCATAAATATCAAGAGACAATTTTCGATAAATTAGAATCCTTAACTATATATGTACCTGAATCTGACAGATATTACTCCACTTTTATTGCATGGGATATGGAGGCTGTATTAATGAAGACAACTACCACATGCACTGATCAAATGAATTTTTTGTCCAAACACATTCCAGTAAGCGTTAGCATTGCCTCAAATGTTGAAGGATTTTGTGAACCAAAATGTTTTGTAGATACATCTTCAAATAACCTTATCTCTAGTATGATGACCTATCTCATTGAAATAAGTTCCTCCAATTTAAGTAGACTAAAACTGAAATACGACTATGTATTCCAAGATCTGGATGACCTTATCTCAAAATATACAGTGGATCCAGAAAGTGATTCAGATTTTTCAGACACCTCCTTCACAGAATCCACTAACGAAGAATCATTAAGCTCTAACACGAGATTCTGGATCTTCAGAAGAAATTCGAGATATATCTTTCCCAAATCCCAGTTGTAGGGTTTAATTCTGGTAAATATGACATAAACCTAATTAAGGAAGAAATTATGTTATACATAGCCAGAAATTACGCAGAAAAAGATATTCATACAATTAAAAAAGAAAACTCTTACCTGACAATTGCTATCCCTCAGCTGAAATTTTTAGACATATCTAACTATCTTGCTGCTGGGAGTTCTTATAGTCAATTTTTGAAGGCTTATGGCTGTGATATACCTAAAGGCATTTTTCCTTATGAGTGGTTTGATTCTTTTGACAAACTAGATCACACCTCACTACCTGATATGCAGGATTTTTATTCTACCCTCTCTAATACCAATCCCCTGAAGTCTGAGGCTGAATATCTTGAATTGAAAGAAATATGGAGTACTCAAGGAATGCAAACTTTTAAGGACTACCTGGTTTACTACAATAACCTAGATACAGGTCCTTTTGTTACTGCACTCTCTTCTTTTGTAACCATTTACACAGAGCAAAAAATTGATATTTTTAAAGATTATGTAACCTTACCAGGAGTAGCAAGGAAGCTTTTATATGCATCCACAGATTCTAATTTTTCTTTGATTAGTCAACAAAATGCTGATTTATATTACACTTATAGGAAAAATATTGTGGGTGGTCCTAGCATAATATTTTCTCGTTATCATGAAAAAGGGGTTTCTAACATTAAGAAAATAGAAGGTAATAAATGTCAGTCTATAGTCGGGTATGATTGCAATGGACTATACTCTTATGCTATTAAACAGAATATGCCTACAGGTGTATACGTAAGAAGACATCCGGACAATAACTTCAGACCAGAAATTTCTGAAAAATATATGGATTCATATGTATGGATGGATTATATTATGGTCAAGGAAAATATCAAAATTTTGCATAAATTAAATAATTCCAAAGAAATTAGAATTGGAAATTTTCTAGTTGATGGTTACGCTCCAACTACAAAGACTGTTTACGAATTTCAGGGTTGTTATTATCATTACTGTCGGGATGGTTGTCCCATTGTTAAGAAGATTAAGTCTTCCCATTGGCTTAAAAAATTAAGAAAACTCAAATCAAAGATATCAGAAAAAAGGATTTCATTCTCTCCATGGGTTATAAATACGTATCTATACAACAATGCGACTACAACAAAGCAGTAAAGTCGCTCTGCACTGAGTATTATGACCATTACTTACCTACGTATTACACTAAGAACAAAGGTTCATTATCTGAAAATAAAATTAAATCGGACATTGCTAATGGACAATTATTCGGTGTGGTTGAGGTTGATATATCTGTGAAAGAGGATTTTAAAGAATTTTTTTCAGAATTTCCTCCTTTTTTTTGCACCTGTCAAGTGTCAATGTCAGACATAGGTGAACACATGACTGAATATTGCAGTCAGAATGACATTATATTCGACTGCAAGAAACTTCTCATTAGTGGAACCTCAGGGTCAAAGATGTTACTTTCAACTCCACTCTTGCAGTGGTACCTGAAGAATAATTGTGAAATTACCAAAATTTATCAGATAATAGAATATCAACCAAAACTAGCTTTCAGATCCTTTATCGAAACAGTGACCAAATATCGACTGGAGGGTGATCGAGATCCTGACAAAGCAATCATTGGGGAAACCTATAAGTTGGTTAGTAATAGCTCCTACGGATCTCTGCTCATGGATAAGTCCAAGCATTCCAATGTCAAATATTTAATGGATAAATCTAAGGTTTGTAAATTCATCAATTCACCTGTCTTTAAAAATATGAATACATTAGGACAGGATTTATATGAAGTAGAAACATATAAAACTCGAATATCTGTAGACACTCCCATACAAATTGGATTTTTTATTTTACAATATGCAAAGTTAAGAATGTTGGAATTTTATTATGATTGCCTAAATAGTTATCTTAAAAAAAATTCATTCGAACTCACACAAACAGACACAGATAGCATCTACATGGCTATAAATCAACCAGATCTTGATCAATGTATATCCGAAAAAAATAAGGATAGATATCAGAATGAAATTTTTAACTCCTGTTCGGATGACTTTTCTCCTCCTTGGTTTCCTAGGAGATGCTGCCCTCATCATATTGCATTAGACCGCCGCAGGGTTGGGATTTTTAAGAAGGAGTTTGAAGGATGTCAGATGATTTCCTTATGTTCTAAGTCCTACATTATTCAAGATTCTGAAGGGAAACAAAAGATATCTTGCAAAGGAATTTCTAAAAGACAATTGCTTGATCCTATGAATAAATTTCAACAGACATTAAATGAGAAAGTAATTAATTCATCAACTAATGTAGGATTTCGATTAAGAGGAAGTAAAATATACACATATTCTCAAGAAAAAATTGGCTTTAACTACTTCTATTGTAAAAGAGTTGTTGAGAATGATGGTCTAAGTACAAGACCCTTAGATATGGTTCTATGTCCATGGGAGGAAGATGTGATCTTGGTTGAAAAAATTCAATCTTCTTTGTCCAATATTTTTTTTGTTAAATTAAGATACGAGGAATACCATTTTTATTCTCTTGAGCAACTTTACTTCTTTTTATTAGCCAAATACTATCAAAACAATCAATTATGCGAACAGTTAGCTCTAGAAAATGATTGTTTTAAAATAGCTGAGGTAATGAAACTGTATAAAGATGTATACATGGACTCAGAGATAAGAGAGCGCATTATGAGATTTGCAGTACTTCAAAAATTTAATCAGTGTCCCATATTTAGAGAGGACTTAATGATCAGTAAAAATAAACATATTGTATATAAGCAACCAACTTTTAATAGCAAAGAAACAGCTTTTTGGGGAGTTTCTACACCCTCTAAACTGGTTTCTGTTTTGAAACCATCTTCTTTAGCTGGTAACAATATAATGGGACAAATATTAATGGAATATGTTACAAAAGTTAGTAATTTTTGATTATTTTAAAATTGAAATCGGTAGAAATAAAAAAGGACTTCCCAAACTAATCTGCTTATACGACATAAAGTAGAAAAAACAATCCGATCTCAATGAGTAATCTATCAGAATTTGAATTTGTAACGGTAAGACTTGCTTGTATGAAAGGAAAGGAGTGCATTAGTTTACTTCTTCTTCAAAATTGAAATCGGGATCAGCTTGCCTTATAGAGTGAGTTGTTTTTTTCTTTTTACAAAAGTTATTGAACTATGCTTTGCAAAATAAAATTAAAAAAAATTCTGAAATAATTTTATTTTCTTGAATACATAAATATACAAGTGTTATGTACAATTCTTTAATACATATATACACAGATAAATACAGTTAATAATAAAAAAAGAAAATACAAATATTAATTGACAATTTCAATGTATAGTCTTTTTACAATATCTTCATTACATTGCAAGTTTCTGCTGAAGTTTGTTAATATCACATTGTAGTTAATCTTTCTGCAACTGTAGTAGCTGTAGTAGAAGCAAAACAATCCGCAGGACTCTGTATATGGTGATTGTAACCTCTTCTTATTGTACTTGTATGTAAATCCTTTACTTGATAATAAATTATGTATCTCTTTTTTTGGTTGTTTTCCTAATGAATCAAAATACTCCACATGTTTTCTTTGATAATGTAGAACTATCCAGTGACTTCCTTCCTTCTCAGAACTGTCCAGATTCACTACGACAATCGACGGAATAGGAAGATCTTGGGGTATTAAATCTATGGGATAAACTCCCATGAAGATTTTACTGATTTCTTTGTCACTTTTCATCAGATCAAAAATTTCCTCTGTGTTCATTATGAACCAAAACTTACATTTCTACTGTGGTCTACAGTTAAACTCTCAGGAAACTTTCCATAAATTATAATATTTATAGTTTCTGACAAAGCCTTTGCGAATCTCATTGTTAACCTTATATGACCTTTAATTGATTTACTCATAATATGTCCTGAGAGGAAACTTTGAATATCAAACAAGAAGAGTGTGTAACCTTTGTGGTATTGTAATAATTTTATAATAATTCCATTTTTCCTGTCATAATTGTTATCCAATAAAGATAAGTAAGAAGAAACAAAATCTCCTTTTTCAAAATTTGGGGTTAATGCTCTATTAGGAACAGGTTGACCGTCTACAGTCACCTCGAGATAATTTAGGTTCATATGTTTGAAATCAAATGGGTTTTTATCATAATCTCCTGAATATCCTGCATTAGAAATCATTCCTATTACTAATTTACTAGGAACTTTACCACGATATATATTATCTGTCATGAAATTAAGGGCTCCTTTAGCCACACTGAAACTCTTAAGGTCACTCCTCCAGAAAGGATATATCGCAGGACTAATTTTTAAGGCCTCATCATGTGCAAGTATCATATTTGGGTCTAAGGAAATATAACATATTTTCCAGACAGCACTAATGATTTTTAACTTGTAATTTTTCGTACCTAATCTCATCAACCTAAACTCATTTAAGGACTGAAACAACTTAAGGTTTACAGAAACACCATTCAGAATAGCTCTATTTTCACCTTGACAGATATCTAGGTATAAACATCCTTCCATATTGCCAGGATTACCATCTATGGTAGGCCTCCCCCTCTCTGTATATCCACTATTACTCCCTACATACTCTAATTCATCAAAATGTCCTGCCTGATCCTTAAAAAACATAGCTGCCTGAGCCTGAGATAATATCATATCATTACTGGAACCTAGGAGTAGGTCAATAAGTGCTTTGTAAGGATAATTAACTCCTACATCTGGTGAGATAAGTTTCTGATTTAGAGAGAGATCAATCTGTCTAAAAATAGAGTGCAAACTAAAATTAACAGGAGCCACTTGATGATTGTTAGCAGTGGGAACCCCATGGATATCTCTTTCATCTGTTATCTTATCTCCCTCTTCATCTGTGATGATATCTTTTATGTGTAATTTACTTTTTCCTAAGCTTATGTAATCTACAGAGGTTCCTGGTACACTAAATTCGATAACACCTCCCTCAGATATTGCTGCAATGGGACTGTAATCTACCCAGTATTCTTTAACTATCGACTTATCAGTAGGAGGTGGAGCAAATAATGACAATGAGGTTTGAACTACATCCATATGGATCTATATTTGACTATTTTATTGCTTCTTCTTTTATCCAATTTCTTTGAATTCTTTCCTCTAGGATTTTTCTTTTTTCCACCTTTACTTGTAACTGTCTTTTTTTTATTAATTTTTTTTAGTTTTTTTTTTAATGAGGATCTCCTGGACTTGCTTTTACGTCTATCTTTACCACCTATTTGATATATTTTTCTTTTTCTTCCTCTATTTATATCCATCATATCTCTCACCTCGCTTTTGGCCTGTTCAACTGCTGCCTGAGTAGGACTAACTATGGAAATGTCTATGTTTTTATTTTTTTTATTTTTTTCATTCTCCTCATCACTGTCTAAAACATAATAATTTTTGGACATTTCTATTTTTCCTTCCATACATTTTTTACAAAAATTTAAATATTTATCCATAATTTATCATCTTTATAATCTTTCTGAGCTGCAGTCTTATATTAATCAGTTCTCTTCTTACTATTTGGAAGAAAATGAGTTCTCTTCTTCTTTATATATGTTCGAATTCACCCCAAAATTTCAGATACAATTTATTTTATTTTATTTTTTTAAATTTTTTTTCTTTCTCAGATGTAAAGTCAATTCAACCATTCCTGTTAAACTGCTTGCAAACTGGAGGTTCTTGTTCTTTATGTATATCAGAATTCGACTGAAATTTAGGTTTTTAACAGGTAAATAGTAAATTTTATTAAATAATTGATATTTATTCGAATTTGTTTGAGGCAGCAATCTTAATATACCCTGCATCGAATTCCTGACATAAGAGTAATCTACAATATCTGTAAATAAATACAAGGTTTCATTAGTTACAGTACTCGCATGAAAATCGCATATGCCTACTTCCCAGTCTCCACTTAAACTAGTCCTCTCAGGAACCTCGACTGTAAAATTGTAAGCTTTGTTATTTGGATGAAATTTTAAGGAATCAATTGAAGACAAGAAAAAGTAAACACTCTCCTCATTCATTTTCATCTGAACTCAAAAAAATCTTAAATTATTAAATGCTTTATATATATTTTTACCTTCTATATATTTTCCACCTCTTTTTCTGGAATCCATGAATTGAACTTTGCAGGCCATCCCTTCCATTTCACCAATATCTCTACTTCACCTTTTTTCTTTCTTTTTTAAGAATTTCCTCAATTTTATACAAAATATCACTATCAATGTATGCTAATTGCAATTCAGCTTCATAAAAGAAACCCTGGATTACCTCATTATTGTAATCTTTTAACTCATACATTGGAATATTTTGATTTAATTTACGATTAATTATAGTAAAAATTTCACCAGACCATTTCTCAGTATATTCTTTGTCGAACATCCTTTTAAGATGACTTATCTTAACCCTCTCTGATATATTAAACTTAAATTTTTTGTTACTTAAGGTTCGTAAGAGTTTCGGATTTTTATCTTGTTTTTTGTGACTGAAGAAACTTTTTGGGTAGGTCAGATTGTCATATTGAGATTTCCAAAGTAAATACTGATTCCTCGATTTTGCATCTTCTGGACTCATTTTAATTGATCTATGGATAGAATTATTGTAACCATAGGTTAAGTCTGACAGAATGTCAATCCATCTTAAGGTTTCTTTGTCACTTAAATATTTTATTATTTTGTTTTTAATAGTTTTAATAACTCTTTCAGCATAATTAGCTTTGGTTTCATAGTATGTGTACAAATGTTTTATTTTATTTTCATTTAACAAATTATTAAAAGGTCGGTTCTTATATTCAATTCCTTGATCAGTTCTTAGAATTTCAGGTGTCTCATCTGTTTCTCTAATTATTCTTTGAAATACGGCTACCATTTCCTCACCTCTTAAAGTTTTTAATGGTGCTGTGTACAGGTATCGAGTAAATATATCTATGAATACTACAAAGTAAGCGTATTCATTATTGTCTGACTTATATTTCACCATGTTAGCCGTATCACTGTCCCATTGATAATTTTTTGTGAAAGCTAAGACTTTAGGTCTTTGAAAAGTCCTTCGAGCTGGGCGAAAAGTTGTATACGTTTCTTGTTTACTTAACCACTTCTTCAAGTTCTTAGGGCTTACATGGTATTTTCCCTCCCTTTTAATATGTGGATATAACTTACTGTAACTACCGTAAACTACCGGACTTCTAATGTCATAATAAAGTTTATGAAGATACGAATCAACTTCTTCAGGAGGATTAAAAATTTTTGGTCCATTTTTGAATCCATTCATTGCCTCCACTCCCTTTTTGGATTTTCCTTTCATTTTTTCTGATTTTTGAGAGGTAGTTGTCTTTACTGTATTCTACTGCTGCAGGAAGACCTGGTGGAGGGAGGGGATGTGGTACTTCTGCTTTCTTTTGTGTCTTCTCACTGAACTCTGTACTTACAGATTCTTTTCCTTTACTGTCCAAAAATTTGTCTGATTTCTTGTCTAAATTATTATTATTTAATATCCTGCTATGTACGCTTTCAAATTTTTCCCTTTTAGAGTTTATCCCATCTATTTTTGGATGGATATCCCTATGATTGTCAGATATATTCTCATCCACTGTTTTCCGTTCACTTTCTGCAATTTTCTGCTCCTTTTTATCAGCTAAAAAGGATTTGAAACTCTCGTATTGTTCATGTGGTATTAATACATATTTATTCATTCTAAAATTTTTTCTATGTAATACTTAATTGATACAAGGAGATTGGTTATTCTTTCAAAATGTTTTCTTGCTATACTCCTCCTCCCTCTTTCCTCAGACTTTATATATTTTTTCAATATTTTTAGGTAACCTAAGAATTTTTCTTTTTTTTTCTTAGTTAAAGGAAGTTTGAATACATTATAAAAAATTTCCGCCACTGCTTTCAACTGAGATGGTGTCGCATGAATGAGTATATGTTTATTTAGGTCTAAGTTATTCTCTAATAACAGCAGAATGAAATTTTTAGAATTTTTGAGGTTCCTAGACATTTTGAAATATATGTAGACGGTTAGGTTTTTATATACAAAAGAATTTTTTTTTAAAAAATGTCCTACTTATATATAATCATATGTTCAGCAGGAAATATGTGACGTCTTAGCATGTAACTATCTTTATTACCAGGTGATAAGTCGATCAATAGGTATCCAAAAGGATCAGCAGTTGCATCTAAGTAAACATCTACTAATTTGTTTTGCATACCTAATTGTCTTCCCAGTAATTTAATTTGTTGAATATCTCTAGGATTTTTAAATAAAATGAAATAATGAGTATTTAAAGATATATCTCGACAATATTTTCCCTGGTGAAATAAATTTTGTAAAATTAAAATTACACTAATGTTCCTATGATGTGAATCTCGACTAAAAAGATTTGCAATGAAAATGTTGTTTAGAGCTGAAACCTGCATGTCATCTATCACTACTATGCACTGCTCATCTTTAGGGTACGACTTAAAATCCTGTTCTGTAGGCAGA
Source organism: Sabellastarte sp. h YS-2021 (assembly GCA_964017235.1). NCBI lineage: Eukaryota > Metazoa > Annelida > Polychaeta > Sabellida > Sabellidae > Sabellastarte > Sabellastarte sp. h YS-2021. The sequence continues at coordinate 35,361,304 of OZ024933.1, forward strand.
CCTTGTCTGTATTCTATATCAGTATTCTCTTCCTCAAACTTTTTCTGCCAGTTATTATAAAAATAATAAATTTTCTTAATATTTTGTGAAAACATAGCACTGACATTATTCAACAGCTTCAAAACAAAGGTAGATTTTCTGGATCCGGTTGGACCACATATTATAGAAGTGAATGGATTCTTCAATAAAAATGGATCCATAAACCTCTGTAGTTTGGCACTCTACAAGGTGTTAAGCATTAGCAGTCCAGAGATTGCCAGCAAATCTCTGTTTTCAATCAGCTGCAATAAGTCAAATGAGAAGAAATGTTTCACACAGTGTGTTTGAATGCTAGCCAGTATATGCAAGCTCACTGTATCCTCTCACCTCTTTTATATCTCTTTGTCCAGTGAGGAGTTGGAGGTTTTTCTCAGTTATTGTGTCTTATTGAATTAACATTCAGATAGATATGGAGATTACAAGAATTTGCTTCTTTGTTTTTGTTATTTTTTTTTAATTTTGAAATCAGAAGAAGTTTTAGGACACAGTTGCGATTATGGAGAATGCTCTTGTGTCGATGACATGGTAACATGTGTTGATGTTACAGGTCCACGTTTTAAATTTAGAGCTACTGTTACAATGTTGTACATGGACAATGTACAAATAATAAATCTGGTGGACATATTAAAGAAATTACCAAATTTAAGATATCTTACTTTGATGAATATGGCATATTTTGATTGCGAATGGATCAAAGACTTACCACAGCACATATATCTCAAGACTAATATGTGTTCCAAGAGTTCAACAACCAAAAGATTTCAAAATCAGGATTTTTTAACAGCATCTGAGAGTCTGACTGAAAAAAATGATAAAACATCTACTGAGGTCTACGAAAAATCAAGCACAGTTCTTCCACTACAGACTTCAACATTCAATTCTGTTTATTCTAAGAAAATTTCTTATTTTTCACAAGAAGTGTATTCAAATACTCCATCCAAGCTCGAATTTTTAACTTCAGGAAGGAATCTTGCTGGAAATGAAGTAAAATCTCCATTCAAAAAAAACAAATGGAGAAAAATTTTATGGATAATCAGTGTCGCTGTATGCCTTGCAGTAATTCTGTTTACAATTATAGCAATCATTGTCTGTAAAAGGAAGCCAAGAGGTCAGATAAACGACTCTGATAACACCATGCTGGCTTTATCTGAAAATCTAGGGATGGAGGAATCTTCCCTCGATTGTTCAAAGTAAGTTATTTTATCTTGTAAAATATTCTTTTAATCACATTCCAAAATTGATTCTTATCATTATTATTAATTTTTTCCAATTATTTTAAGATGTCATTATTTTGGATTATAGCTTATCTATCAGCTATCAATTCTCTGTGCATAGGATGAACGATTCAGATTCTCATATCCTCTCGAATATAAGTTTATACGACAAAATTCAATCCTAATGTACCCAAAAATGTTTACATATATATTTATAAAATATATAAAATGCGAATATCTTGGATTGCAGCCTATCTGTCATCCCAAATTCTTCCTGGGATACGATGCAAGAAATTGAATGCCAATTCCACTCAGATATAGGTAATAATTTTTCTGGTCACTATTCCTTCTTGTAATGTGACGTCACATTTCATGGATTGTGACATCATTGATGACGTTTCAGTATCATTCTACGTTTCAGGTTAACGTAAAGAGGTTCTCATAGTGTTTTTTCTGAATGTGGATTGTAAACAGTGAGCGATATATTTTCTGAAAATTTTTTACTTTTTTCCTTTTGATAAAGATGCAAGCTATTATAGTTTTGATGTTGTTTCTATTATGTACTTTGACCGTAGTGAGTAGTTTAATAGAATGTCGAAATGAAGGGATTGAGACACTGATTTCAAATTTCAACGGACACGGTGAACAGAACAGTAATATCTTCTTTTGCAAAGGAAATTCGTCATTAGAACCTACAACAATTGTGAAGTAAATTACATAAAACTACCAATTGAAGATATAGTACAGAGGTTTCCTTCTGTAAGAATAGTTAATTGGGCGTGCAGAGGACAATGTTGGGTGGACCTAGCTAAGGTCACCATTGCTGTGAAAGGGTGTCTTTCAGGTGAATTTTTTATCAATAAATATTGTATTCTGTCTTGTACTGTTTTTTGTTTTTTTTTAATTTTTTAAAAACCCTTCAGTCCTTAATTTTAAGCTGGTTTAAACAGCTTCCAGAGCACACAAGAAGAAGAAATTTCAAGTTATAAATTTAGCGGGTAAAGCTGACCATTATAGTTCAAATGAAAATAGTAGGCCTAAAATGGTTCATTTATTTTGTATTTTTTTAAATTTTATTTTTCAGTGAATTCAGAGAAAGTCAAGTCTGAATCAAATGAAGAAGAAGGAAATCTTCAAGATGTCCAAGGAAGAAACAAGGATTCCAATGTTAGACCTATGTATGCACTATTTGTTCTTCCTTTAGTCGTAATTTTCACTGCCATTGGAATTGCATATCTTAAACAGTGCCTTCAAGCTCGCATCCTTAATCTCATAAGATTAGTAGATGACCACATCACACCCTCTGACGAATATGATCCTGATCAAACCCCTCCAAATGTCTTAGAAATGTTAGATGCTATGGAAACAGACGATGGTGAAGTGTCCAGTGACCTCCTGTGGGATGATTCTATTGAGAGAAATGCACAGTTATTAGTGGATGATATTAGCAATGCTCCAAAAAGGAATAGTGGAATTCAGGATGAAGGTCAATTGAATGAATCATCCATCATTACTGTAAATTTTGACGATTTTTTAAACCTCTTCCCGAACCAGGATCATTCAGAAGATCAAATTTCTTTCCCTGAGTCTGCTGAGCAGGCACCAATCGGATCTTCCACACCTGTTAACCTTAATGTGAAATCGAAATCTGAGAGTTTCAGATCGATCCACTCTGGAGTGGATTCCAAAAGTGTGGATTCCTTAGCAAAATATAACAACACTCCAGAACACTTTCCTTCATTCACAGCTGAAGTGAATATTGACAAAAGTGATTTTTCGGAAGATGAATACGAACCACATTACAGCCAAACAAGGTCTGGGAAGATATATAAAAATTTGTGAAATGACAAATGATTTTTCTCTTGGGTAAATATTTATTGATTTAACAGTACTATGTATAGACACACATTACAATATTTGGAACAATTGTTGTTGTAACTATGTACATTACAGTAATTTTAGTGAAAAAAATTAAAACAATTATTTCCTTGTATCATATGTAATTTACTGTTTCAAATGAATGATATGAAAGACATAAGATTTGAAATACTTGTACTAACCTTTGAAATGATACTTATTTTTTTATGTTTTTCAAAGTACATTACCTAATAATTTTGATAAATGGTAATTTAGAATGTAATCTTACACATTATGCGCATATACAGTAATGAAAGAATAATGCAACATTATTAAGGTTGTTTACAATGAATACCTTCAGTTTACCTGAATATGTATATGTAACTTGAAAAATGTTAATAGTTAATTCTAAATTATGATGTTATATACTGGGATTTTGGAATTATTTGGTATTTTAACCTATATGTGCGCTTTGTGAAAACGATTTGCAAAGTAATTATATGAGAAAAATAAATGTGTCTATGTAACTTATTCATATTTCAATTTAATAACATACATTGACTACATACTTATTTCAATGCATTGGGAGGTAACAGAGTAACTCAGATTTCGAAGATGTAAGGCAGACAATATTTCACGCATTTGATCTGTTTCCTTTCCTGACAATGCCCTAAACAAAGCACATAATTTGCGAGAGTTTTCAATGTAAGCTCTCCCAGTACGTAGTTTTTAGACATCTGAATGGACTGAACTCATCCAATTCTGTGCAAAAGAGGCACAGAGTTCAATGCGAATATTTCATTGTCAACTAATATACTGCATACTGAAACATTTAAAGAAAGAAAAAATTCTTAATGATATCTAATGTATTGTACAATGAACTAGAGGTAACTGATTTTTAACACAATATGAACAATGAGATTATGGTAAAACGTTAATCTGAATGAGGACATTGTAGTTGGATTTACATTTCTTTTTTTCCCTACAAGTTTAACCTATAAGAATGCCTTGTGAAAATAATTTTGTGGGTAAATGTATTGTAATGCATCATAAATAAACGTGATTTCCTTTTTCTATAACTAAGTCAATTCATGCATAATTCAGAGAGGTCTCATAAATATAGCAGGTCGGTCACCTGCTTCAATTACAGCCATGCAGGCTGAACATTCCAAAGGCTCTGACCTTTCTTTCTGATTTAAGAATGCTGCACAAATAGTACAGTACAAGTGCCCACAGGTAGTTATAAATAAGACACTAAGCTCGAAAGTAATGCTGCAAGAGCTACATGACGCATTTCTTGCCTTTTCATAGTAATATGTCTCCCATTCGTTATATAATGATAAGTCAATGTCGTTTGGAAGGTGATTTAGCATGAAGGCAGCTGAGAAAGCTTTGAAAAGGTTACCTTCTGTTAGGTTATCAATTAAATCCTGCTCATAATTCTTACTTATGTATGTACCTGTAGGCACCCATACGAAAACTGAGGTCTCAGAGGATTTTGACATGTTGCAAGTGAATGATTTAGTGAATAAATTTCCCTTTAGATGACTCCTGCACATTGGACACTTCTTTTTTTTTCTTCCACCATTTCGCCAAATTCTTCCAAATTCACAAGAGCACTCAGGACATAGAAAATGGGAACAAGGGTTTGTAATAACAATCCTGTCCTTCTCCAGATACTCGGAGCAGATAGAACATCTCATTGTCTCCATTTCATCTGACACATAATGTACGAAATCTGGGTATTTCTGCCTATATTAAAAAAAAATCAGGTTTAAGGATAAAAGTGTCAGATGATTGGGTAATCACATACCTCTTCCTCGGAAAGAATATACACTTTATTTATAATTTCTAATTCTAAATAGGAATGCATATTTGAAGCCACAGTTCTTATTTTATGACTACAGTTTTAAAAAAAATTATATAAACAATGCTACTCACGCTATGTAGTTAGGTATTGCATCATTGAGCAAGAGCAGAACCATAAAAGCCTCACAGTAATTATTCTTATCCACCAGTGACACTAGCTCCATCAGTGTGATTGTAGTACTAGATATCATATCCGGATAATAAACATCCCTCTTCTTCCCAAGGAATATGTTGATAGCAGTTTCCATCCTCTTTGACTGTTAACTAATTATGATATTCGATCAGAGAAAGATCAGATCCAATCTTTGAAAGCTGAGAGAGCTGACTGTAGACAGTCATATTTTCATCAATATTTATAAATAAAAAGTGTCTCATCCCATTGTCCATGTAATGGGCATATGTGCCCCATCTGTTTTCCCATCACCCTCCAAAATGTTACATAAAATCTAGAATATATCACCAGACATTATTTCTGAAAATTCTGTACACATCAGTTGACCCACTTTCATAACTGCAAACATTTCTGGATTATATGTCGTCTGTACAAAAAAAAAAAAAAAAAAAAAAGAAGTCTTTCCAATAACTTTGAATTAACAGGAGGTTCATTTATAATGGAATGTTCTCTGAAACCTCACCCCTGCAGGAAGTTTCTGTATCAACCTTGCACTCCTCACATGTATTAACATCATGCCCTGATCTATCTTGATCCAGAATGCAGGGTTCACAGGAATATATTTCTGAATATTCTGAATACATTTTTTGTGCCACTTTTATGAATTCATTCCATTCATTAAACCTGAGGGAGATGCCTTGAGGAGTAGCATATTTCCTTCCATTTGCCATTTTCCATAACCTTATGGATACGTTTCTATAGGGAAATGCACAGGTGACATATATGCCAGATCCTAAGTAATAACTGCAATCCACGTCTTTTTTACCATCAGAAATCTTCTCAATAGCAGAGATAATGAACTCAACGTAATGTAAAATCACAACTAATTTAGGTACGGTGAGTTTAATACCTTGATTTTTTACCTCACCATCTTCCCATTCTTTTAAATGTATATTTTCAATAAGTCCATGGGAGCCTTGATATATTACATACTTGGATCCGCCAAGATGAAATGTCCTTTTGATGACTGTCGAACTACCTTCATTGAGTCCCGATACAGTAGATTTCTCATCACTATATTCACTTGTGGGAACATTGCTCATCAGGAGACTCGAAAGCGAGTCCTCAAAAGTTTCTGAAATCTTGCTAGTAGAGGTAGTTGCTAAAGACCTCTTACTCTTGCTTCCACCCAATCCATCACTCCTCCTTTTCTTGGATGCATTGTTAGATTTAACTACTGCTGCCTCAGCCATTATGCAGATTTGAAGTTCAGCGAGGATACAAGTATGAGGTCACAAGTATCAGATATCTGTGAAAAAATCATCAGTGACAATCAGCGTTATTCGGGAGTTTATATAGATTTAGAGGTAGAGGTACTTGCACAGCTTGGACCAATGGGATTGTAACATTCAACAGGAAAGAAAAGGCTGATGAGGCAGTTAATAATTGCAATACAAGCAAAAAATTCAGATTAATAATGCATGTAGAGTCTTGTTCAAGGTTCATCAAGGATATATGTCGAAATATGACCTAAAATTAACAATTTCATTCATATGATGCAATCATGTGAAGTATTTCACATAGTAAGACATATGGAGCTTGTTCTGATGGCTGTTGTGCCACATATTATTATGCTGAGTTGATTTGTTGACTGTTGTGCAACATATTATTATTCTGAGTTGTAGCATATGGATTGAAAGTGAACACGTGTTTGTTTACATATTGAATAAATTCTAGATCATTAGCCTCACCAAATTATTTCTCAATCATCCAGGCATTTGAATGTAAGACAATTAAGTAATTGAACTGTCTAGTTATATGCACTTATTGACCAGATAGATCTTTGATAGATGCATTGGAATGAAAGACATCATATAGGCTTCAAGATATTTTATTACTTTTTTCAAATTTTTTTTATAACAAATGATAATTGAGAAATGGATTTAACATTAACACAAAGGCACAGTAAGGAGAATGCTTCTGGTGCTATTCCATTGGGGTGTCGTAGGTCTCCCACTCTATAAGGTTAAGATTACACCAGGGACAGATAACCTTATCTCCTTGGCCAGAATAATAGAACCCAGCTTTCACATATCTCTGAGCAGGAATTGGATGCGACTTGGGCCAGGTCGCAAATGTAGATATTCTGTCATCATATCTGAAAAATCCATCTGTAGGATGAACTTTGGTTTTCGGATCTGATCTGGGTCCTCTAAGATCTGATGATCTGTTAGCTCTTAGATCTGTTCTATCACGCCTTTCAGCTGAAAGGTGTAGGCCTGCAACATGTCCAGTTTTTTCAACTTTACTTCTACTACATAGAGCAAAACCTCCAAATCCTGGCCTCATACCAGGCCTCATAGCCTTAGAATCAGCTGCATCATTTGAATCATCACCAGTCAATCTGAAGGAATAAGAAGGCTTGGAAGCAGCCTTACAAATATCTATAGTTGAATCAGATTGATTGGACATTTTTAGAGGTTGTTGATTGCAGAGATTTTAAATTAAAAATGATATTTGAGATTTTTTGGAGGGTTTATATATATTCTTCATATATAAAATATTTCTGAGATTGATTATTAAAGGAAAAAATGATGAAATGCTTCCATTTATAGCACCTAAAGCATTTAATTACAGTTCAAACAATAGATATCATAGAAATTGAAGATTTGAGAAAAAGGAACGCTTCAAACTAATGCTGTTATCCTACTAGTTGATTATATACAATCCGATTATTGACAGAATATTGAGAACTGTGTCGGATGTAAGAGTATTTGGATGTGTTAGATCGAAGTCTTTCCAAATTTGAAAAACAGATTTTGTTGTAATGTGTGCAGACAAAAGATTTTACTTCTCCCTCATTAGCAATCATTGCCAAATAAATGGAGTGTGGTTCTTCCAAATGGGTTCAGGTTCAAATAAGTGCTATCAGTTACTATCAGTTATTGCACCATCAGTATCAGTTATTGCACCATCAGCGAAGTGTATCAGTTAATTGCACCATCAGCGAGGTGTTGTTATTAATAGTTTTTTCGCAGACCAGCAAGTCCTCAGTATTGCATCATCTACTGATCTGACTTCAAATAAATGAGGCAATAAGCTATCAATAGTGATCTAGATCATTTTCCGATCACTTGAGATCAATTTTTACGACTTATGTCGTTCGATTGACTCAAATAGTACTACTGGCCATGATACTCACGAAACAAGGTAATAATAAAATAAAGTTCTTAAAATGCAGAGTGCCACCAAAAGATAAAACTTTAAACAATTCTTCTAAAATCCTTGAACACACACACGCGCCAAACAAAAAAAAATGCTATGACGTCACGCTGTCTAGACAGGAAGGAAGTACGACATGCCACCTGGCGAACACACACTGGGACCGGACCGCTTGTGGGTGCATTAAGCGCTCATATAAGGCGACTTTTTCTGTCGTTTGGCGGGCCGGTCTGCGCCGACCGGATTAGCAATTGTCCATTGGATAGGATGTATTAACGCAATAAAAGTGCATTTTGTGCCAAAAGTGGCAATAGATTTCAAAGATCACTATTGGATCAATTGAGGTTAGGTATACTGCCTCTTGTAATAGAAACTGGTAGATACTACTGAATACCAATGGAAAACAGATTTTGCAAATTATACCAAAATGAAACTATTGAGGATGAAATCCACTTTCTCTGCTGTTGTAAACATTTTGAGCATGAGTGTTTATTATTTTTCACCGAATTAGCTGAAAAGGTATACAAAATTCTTGAAAGGTCAGATAATGAAAAATTTGTGTATATAATGTAACTTAACTGTGACGAACTGCCAATATATCTAGAAATCATCTGGAATTAGAGAAGGTTGATTCTTGAATCTTTATCCTAGTGCAAAGTAATATTGTCTTGTGAAGTTTGTGTTTTTAACTCTTTATTAAAAATTAGTTACCTCCTCCCAGGAGGTTATGTTTTCGCCTGGGACCGTCTGTCTCTCTGTCTGTCCGTCTGTCTGTTTGTTTGTTTGTTTGTGAACAAGATAACTCAAAAACTTATGGACGGATTTTGATGAAATTTTCAGGGTATGGCCGAAATGGTAAAAGCAAGAAATGATTAAATTTTGGTAGTGATTCGGATCACTATCTGGATCCATGAAATGTAATTTTTAAAGACAGATAACTCCAAAAATTATGGATGCATTTTGATGAAATTTCCAGGAAATGTCCTAAATGGGACGAGAAACAAGTGATTAGATTCGGGGAGTGATCTGGATCACTGTCTGGATCATCTGGATCCAGGCTGCCACATGTGTTTGTGAACAAAATAACTCAAAAACTTATTGACGGATTTTGATGAATGAATTGAAATTTGAAATGAATTTTGATGAAATGAATTTTGATGATTTAATTTTGGAAGTGATCCGGACCACTATATGGATCTTCTGGATCCATGAAATGTAATTTTAAAGACAGATACCTCAAAAAGTTATGGATGGATTTTTATGACATTTTCAGGAAATGGCCTAAATGGGACAAGGAACAAGTGATAAGATTTTGGGAGTGATCTGGATCACTGTCTGGATAATCTGGATCCAGGCTGCCAGCTAATTTTACGATGGATTTTTATGATATTTTTAGGATATGTTAGAAATGGTAAAAGGAAGAAGTGGTAAAAGGAAGAAATGACTCAATTTTGCGATGATCCGGACCACTATCTGGATCTTCTGGATCCATGAAATGTAATTTTAAAGACAGATACCTCAAAAAGTTATGGATGAATTTTTATGACATTTTCAGGAAATGGCCTAAATGGGACAAGGAACAAGTGATAAGATTTTGGTAGTGATCTGGATCACTGTCTGGATCATCTGGATCCAGGCTGCCAGCTAATTTTACGATGGATTTTTATGATATTTTTAGGATATGTTAGAAATGGTAAAAGTAAGAAGTGGTAAAATGAAGAAATGACTCAATTTTGCGATGATCCGGACCACTATCTGGATCTTCCGGATCCACGAAATGTAATTTTTAAAGACGAATAGCTCAAAAACTTTTGATGAAATTTTCAGAATATGTCCGAAAAGGTAAAAGAAAGAAATGATTCAATTGTGGGAGTGATCCGGATCACTATCTGGATCTTCTGGATCCATGAAATGTACTTTTTAAAGACATATAACTCCAAAAAATCGGGATGCATTTTGATGAAATTTTCAGGAAATATCCTAAATGGGATGAGAAACAAGTGATTAGATTTTGTGAGTGATCTGGAACACTGTCTGGATTATCTGGATCCAGACTGCCAGATGTGTTTGTGAACGAGATAACTCAAAAACTTATTGACGAATTTGATGAAATTTTCAGGATATGTCTGAAAAGGTAAAAGGATGAAATGATTGAATTTTGGAGGTGATCCGGATCACTATATGGATCTTCTGGATCCATGAAATGCAATTTTTAAAGACAGATACCTCAAAAAGTTATGTCCGGATTTTTATGACATTTTCAGGAAATGTCCTAAATGGGACAAGGAACAAGTGATTAGATTTTGGGAGTGATCTGGATCATCTGGATCCAGGCTTTTTTTAAAGGAAGTTATAGCCAGATAATTTTAGGGTGGATTTTGATGATAGTCAACAAATTGAGCTCCCTTGGCGGAGGTCTGCGCTCTCTGAGTGCTCTTGTTTTTTTTATTATCTGTCACTTGTTATATTATGTTTATAGTGATTTATAAGCCCATTTTGATGATAGGGATAGGGTGGATTTTGATGATAATGGTTTTGATGATAATGGTTTTGATGATAGTCCACAAATTGAGCTCCCTTGGCGGAGGTCTGCGCCTTCTCAGTGCCCTTGTTTTTTTTATTATCTGTCACTTATTATATTATGTTTATAGTGATTTATAAGCCCATTTTGTGACCTCCCACTTTCATATACTACATAAAATCCACCAAGAAATGGAATTACACACCAAGCTTGCCAATGAACTAAACCTGTCGATCAAAATAAAAGAATTACTTCTTGCGTGTTTACATAAAAGCAAACAACACCAACAGACGCCATCTACAATTTTTGGCCCGAAGTATGAGAAAACATTAAAACAAAACATCTGTTTCCTATTTTCTACAAGCTGTTTTTTACCAAACTGTTTACTTATGTGGGTATCATAAGCACTTGTCAATGCATAGTAAGTAAAATTAGAGCACTTTTAAAATATGAATATACACCTTTAAGAAACGTAAACCGTTTTTTTTGTTTAGGAATATTAAATTCACCTTAAAGATTGCATAAATTAAATGTATTCAAAACTTTCAAATGACACCAGTCATGACAGATATATGTAACTTAACACCAGTCTTTGTAAGAGGTAATTGAAAAATGTACTGTCGCACTACTTTCTTACTTGTCCATATTTAAATTTAAACAGACTCCATCAAATAATGGATTTATTTTGTTTTCAGCTATAATTTCATCGTGATGCACAATGGAGATTGTAGATTTTAAAGAGGACACTTAATTGCATCCCCCAGTGGATTAACAAAGTTTTGTTATTAAAATAAGGGTCTGTCAAATGACGGAAGCTTGTGATGTGTCTTGTAAGTATGTCCACACTACTGAGCCATATCGGATATGATATTTTGTTAGAGGACATGTCATGATGTTTTACAAATATATTACAGTGAAATAACTGTGTTCCTTAAATATGATAAAAATAGATACTTTCAACCAAATTAAGAAATAAAGCTTAATTAACGCCAGATTCCATTTTAATCAATAATTATATATTAATACAGATTATATCTTCTGCATTTTAATCAACTCTTCTCATTTGGATTTTGTGGTTGAGAGTACTGAAAAAACTAATGCAGGCAAAAGCCTGTGATTTGTTTGGTTTGTTCCCCTCTTTCACTGTCACGAGTTTGCCACCAGAAAACACTTATAATATAGTCTCAAGTGTAATCTTATTAGTCATATGACCTATCAGTCGTGATGGTGAGAGGGAATCAGGATTGCAGACTCCTGTCTTAAATCCTAAGCCTGTTTTAGAACATTTTGCATTGATCACTTCTGTCCTTATTTAATTTTCCTGAAATCTTTTCAGTTGTAGTTATGTTCGATCTGTATTTTAAGTAGCATGATAATTTGTCCACTCGTTTTACAATACAACCAATCTTCCAATAAAAGAGGAGTAACGTGATCTTGTCCCAAAAGAAGATTTTTGAAGCAATCACCCCCTGGGATGGATTGCTAGTCAGTCAATGTAGACCAGTCCATATATTTGAACTCGTCCTCCCAAACATATCCTTCCTTACAAAGTACCAGTCATGTGCCCTCATTGCACTATATAACCATCAGTGTGCTCCAGTTCTGCGCATTATTTTAGTTGTTTTATAAGTAACAAGTTCTGTTCTATTTGAAATGGCCACAGTTAGTGGTTCTGGTACTGTTGGGAACGTGACAAATGTTTCCCTGTGTAAAAAGTGTGGAATCGAACACGAGCACCCAGTTGGGGCCAAATGTGAGCGAAATAAACCTGTTGTAAAGGATGAAAAGAAAGACATGGTTAAAGACATTAAAAACACTGAAGAATAAGTCTAGTAACAAGACTTTATCACAGGATAAAATGTTGGACATAGTATTGGCAACGATGTCCTCATTCACAAACAAAATCACGTCTATGGAATCACACTTGTCTGGTTTAGCCTCACTCTTTGACGAGACTCCTTCACAGAAATCGTCCAGTAAAAAGTCCCATTCACGGGATCAGAGTAAGAAGCGAGAGCCACCAGAAGAAGATGATACGCCTTTGTTTGCTTCTCTTGGGGGAACTATATTAAAGAACGATTCTGGGGACTCCTATTTAAAAACATTCCCGGATACTGCAGTGCTAGTCAAGCCTTCTGCAACACCTGTACGTCCGAAGAAGCAGCGTCCAGATTTTGAACTTGGTGTGGCTCCTTTGCCTCAGGACAGTCATAGGTCTAGTTCAGTATCTTCAGCCCCCATGGTGAAGCAGGTGGTGGCGACATTTGCCAGACCTGATGGACCTGCAGCATCTCAGACATGGGACCTAGCTCACACGTTACCTGCCCAACCTGAGAACGAGACTTTGGTGGAGAAAGCAGCAGCGAGATATATGAATCATAACATCTTTTAGGCATGTAGACTAATTTGGCCATCCCGTTCAGGTCCAGTCAGTGGTGGAACCACTCACAATGATGATGCAGCAGGAGCCCCTACCCATTGAGAAGTCAGCCGAGCCTGTTGCCCCACCCTCAGTGACGTTGGACTCACTCAGAATGAATCCATACATTCAACAAATTGTTGAAGAGCGCCTGGCTGTTTGAAACCCGTATGAAGAACGAGTTACAACAAGGTGTGTCTCAGAGAAAGAAAAGTGGTTGGTATAATGTCTCATCTACGTTGGCCTAACGAGTCGTGCCTCACAAGGGCAGCACAGAAGAAAACCCCCTTTGACAACCTTTCATTCTGCCAATTTGTCATTGGCTATGTGCAGAACACTCTCGACACATCACATCAAGATACTTCCCGCCATATGTTAACAGAACTGGTTGAAACTGCAAAATTAGCCGAGAATTTGTCCTGGCCCATAGCGCGGGGCACGTTTGCAGCCTCTATGCATCAGTTAGAGAATCAGCAGATTACTTGGCAGGATTCACGTACGTTGGCTGATACCAGATTGACATATAGCCAAGCAGCTGTGTTCAGTGGGTCAGTGACCATGTCCCCTAAATCTTCCAAGGTTGCTCAACCTACATCAGGGGTTAGGAAGGTGGTATGTCGTTGGTACAACGATGGGTCGTGCCCACATTCTCAAAACCATATGGACTCCACAGGGATGATTTTAAGCATGTGTGTGCCTATTGCTTTAAATTCTTGAAGAGAAGCAACAGTCATGTGGAGAGCGATTGTTTCAACAAAAGGAAAGTCAATACATCAGAGTAGGTGTTTACCAGCTGCACTTCTCAGCCTGTCGGCAACGAATATACATTTGGTGGTGGGTCATTGGCGGGTCCTCCCGTGCTGCCCTTGTGGGGAACTATATCTCAAGTGTACTCTATCATAGTTAAGATGCATTATTATGGACCTTGTAATAACTTGTTAGACTGTAAGCTTCTTTATTTTATTGGTGTTCCATTTTTGTCTTTGACATGTATGGGTGCTACTTATTGTAATGATAAAGGAAAATGCAGCCAGGGTAGTCACCAGGAGAGCCGGTCTCCCATTGTCATTGTCAAAGTTGTATTTCAGAAGAATATTGGATTCGTCATTAACGACACTTTTCTTTCTTATTCACCTGCTAGTCCATTGGTAGACTCTACTGATAAGGGTGCTTATTTGAATTTGGTGCATCGTGTCGTCCGTTCTAGAGTTCCTAACTATGTAGGGGTTAGAGCCCCTCTTCCGTCCGCTTTTAATTTCAATTACAAACATCAGTATATTGGGTTGTATCATGATAAAGCTCTGTTGGATTACTTGCGTTTTGGCTTTCCTCTGGGCCTAGATCCTGACATACCTATTCATAATAATGCTACTGACAATCACCAATCAGCTAAGGAATGGTCGGGCCAGGTCCGGGAGTTCATTGATGCAGAATTAGCACATGGAGCTTTATTAGGTTCATTTGGCGAACCCCCACATACAAATTTTACTTGGGCTCCCCTCATGACACGCCCTAAAGGCCAGGGTCTTCGCATCATCCTAGACTTATCGTTTGGGGATTTCTCCGTCAATAAAGCTACCATAAGAGATTCCAGGTCTCGACAACCTTCTTAGTTCGTTACGAGATTTAGGTCAGTCAGCCCGTCTTTTCAAAATCGATATCTCTAGGGCGTTCCGTAACGTCCCAATCGATCCGGCGGATGCCATTCATTTGGGCATAAAATGGCAGGGCAAGTATTACATTGACAAACACCTTGCGTTTGGGGCAGTTCATGGCACCACAATTTTTGAAAGAATTAGTAATTTCATTCGCTTCATTTTGGCCCAGCATGGATTCCAAGTGTGGAATTATATTGACGATATATATGCCTGTTGGAGGTGGCACAGCAGGCTTTTGAAACACTTCTTGACGTCATCCGTAGCATTGCTTTGCCCATTAATGATAGTAAGGTTTTTTCACCCACCTCTCGTTTATCTATCATGGGCATAGTGGTGGACGTCAACAAGGCCACATTCAGTATTGAACCTGCTAAATTGGAGGAAATCGCCAGCTTGTGTCAGCTCTCATTGGTCCACCACCGTTTCACCAAACAGGAGTTCCAAAGTCTCCTAGGCAAGCTGTTATACATTTCACGATGTGTTAAAGGGGCCCGTGTTTTTATTAATAGGATGTTGGCGGTGTTGTGGGCAAACCATGATACAGCTTGTATATACCCGGATGAAGGTTTCTACCAAGATCTTTTATGGTTCGTTAATTTTATGAAACAGTTTAATGGAGTGGTTGCCTTTAAGAGGGTTCCTATAGCTCACAAGATTTTTGTGGATGCAACTCTCACTGGTATTGGAGGAGTTTGGGACTCACATGTTTATTCAGCGTTGGTCCCACCAAGTCTCGTTCATCGTATTAGTATATCACAAGTCGAGATGTACAACTTGCTAGTTGCGGTTAAACTCAGGGCCCACAGTGGAAGGATAAGTCTGTACGCGTCCGTTGTGATAACGAGAGTGCAGTAGTGGTATGTAACACAGGCAAAACGAAAGATGCGTTTTTAAATCTCTGTATTAGGCAGCTGTGGTTCATCTGCGCACAGTTTAAGATTGAGTTGCAGGTCAAGCATATTAAAGGAATTAAAAATGTAGTAGCTGATGCACTGTCCTGTCATAAGTTTGACGGACTGGGACAGGTGGTATGTGAGGGTGTGTGACAGGGAGGATGTGTCACATGTGCTCCCTTTGTGATTTCAGGTTTGCCCCAGTCATCTGGGTTATTAATGCAGGCAGCAATGAAGAGAGTGGATCAAGGGTTACAACCTCATACCAACAGTCAATATGTTAGACAATTCAAAGTTTTCATGGCGTTTGTTTTACACTCTAAACTTGAGTCATGGGATGGTGTACAGACCATATTATTGTTCATTGAACTTCTGGCAAGTAACGGTTTAAGCTATCGTGTGGTGATGAACTACATATCAGCTCTGAAACATAAGTTTAACCATTACGGTTGGTCATGCGCAAGTTTTTCTCACCCATTAGTGCTATGATTGTTGAAAGGAGTAAATTATTCAGTGAGACCAAACCCGAAACCAAAAGGTGTCTTCACGTTGAGAAAGATCAGAGAGATTTCATCCTTATATGATTTGTTTGAAAGTTCCCTAGTATACAGGGCAGCCTTTTTAATAGCTTTTTACGGCTTATTTAGGATATCAAACATTGCTCCTCAGTCATCCCGCCAATTTGACAAAACATGTCATTTACTCCGACATGATATTAGCTTTAACTACCCTGGAGTTCACATTACATTGATATGGGCCAAAAACGTGCAAGCGCCAGAGAAGATTCATGCAATTAAACTGCCAGAAGTTTGTGACCCCCTTTTGTGTCCTGTACAGACATTAAGACAGATATTGTTGTCAAAGAAGCTGCCACAAAGTGATTCGTTATTTGTGCTGTATGATTTTTCGTTACTGACCCAGTCTTTGTTGAGGAAACGCTTGGCAACTTTTGTCCGTACATTGGGCCTTCCATTATTGAATTTCGGTTTTCATAGCTTTCGCACAACTGGAGCCACTCTCGCGTTTGATGCTGATATCCCCCTGGATTCCATCAAAATGCAGGGGCTATGGGCCAGTGACGCAATTTGGGCCTACATATCTGACCACACATCACATTCTCTCCAATTTCCCCTTGCCCTGCAACAGTTAGCCAACTCTCTACCATAGTTACGCTTACTTGGGTTTGGGCTGTTTTAAATCTCATATATTTGTATGCTAATGATTTCACGTGTTAGAATCTAATAAACGTAGTTTCCCCATTCCCGTTCATTATTTGTTATAAACGAGACTTCACTTCTTCACATCTCATAAACAAGATCTCATTAATATCCCTTCTCTCCTATGGCCACACGTTGACTGTTGAAGCAATCACCCCCTGGGATGGATTGCTAGTCAGTTAACGTAGACCAGTCCATATATTTGAACTCGTCTTCCCAATCATATCCTTCCTTACAAAGTACCGGTCATGTGCCCTCATTGCACTATACAACCACTAGTGTGCTCCAGTTCTGCGCATTATTTTAGTCGTTTTATAAGTAACAAGTTCTGTCCCCCCACCTCTCTCAGTGTTATTTTAGTAGATCTTATAGGGAGTTCTCTCCCAAGTCAATTGTTTTATGTTTTATATATCATTCTTTTATATGATCTCATGTGGTTTTTATATTTTGTATATTGTTAGGGGCTGTTTTAAACCTCGTATATTTGTATGCTAATGATTTCAAGTGTTAGAATCTAATAAATGTAGTTTCCCCATTCCCGTTCATTATTTGTTATAAACGAGACTTCACTTCTTCACATCTCATAAACGAGATCTCATTAGTATCCCTTCTCTCCTATGGCCACACGTTGACTGGTCATACATGTCCCCTAATTACGGCAAAGACTGGTCAAACCTTGGTGTTATGAGCTATATTTATAAAGTGTAGCAGTTGAGATCAGGCTCAAAGGCGATTGTATTGGTCATAGATTAGTCTTTACACTCTGAACAAATCACCTTTTCTTTAAGTTTTCCTGGTCCTTTTTGACAGGGTCATTTGTAGCAGTATACCAGATTTAAAAGTTGGCGTTATGATAAATCACAAAGGTGAAACAGGGGGTATAATATTTAGCGAGTTAGCGTATGGTCTTTCTGTCTGTCTATTTCCAGACAGTTGTAAAAACAGTACATAATGTGCTACAGTGACCAGTGACCCCAAACATTCACACACAATAATGAAGCATTCCATTTTTTATATCTAACCTATTTTGTCTTTGAAAGTACTTGATGTCAGTGTGTACGTATATTTTTTCTTTGCATAATGTGACTTGTAAACATGTGTTTTTAGCATACATTCTGACACACATATGTGTATATGAGGTTGTTTAGTGTGCAAATAAACGTCATAATTCAAATGAAATGCCTTGTATTTTCACATGTGTAACTCAAAATCTCCCAGATAGCATTCCGCCGTCGGACCGACGTTGGCCCAACGTCAGCACATCCGTCGGTCCGACGTTGGCTGCCGACGTTGGGCCAACGGCTTTTTGACCGTGGGGCCTACGTTGGCCCAACGTCGGCAAGCCAACGGTAAAAATTATATTCTATGTATAGCATCGGCCAATCAGATATATTCACCAAAAACTTTTTAGTGCAAATTTATAATGAGAATATTATTTTTATGTCTAAAATTATTAAATGGTTGCTTAAAATTTTTGGGCTCACTGAAATATGATTTTTAGACATACCATAATAAATATTTTTTTTCTAAGTTTCCCCAAATCCCCTATTATTGCTCGCCGCCATCTTGAACAAAAATCCGCCGTTGGCCCAACGTTGGCCCAACGTCGGCAAAATATTGAGAAATCTAACCTGAGTAGGGGTTGGCAAGCCAACGCCGGCCCAACGTCGGCCCAACGTCGGCAAAATCTGCCGACCTTGCGACCAACAGCCAACGTCGGTCCGACGGCGGAATGCTATCTGGGCTGGGGCTTACATTTGGTTAAGATGAAATGCTGATCATGATAAAGTTACCAATACTGGTTTTGTTAGATATCGTACTAATGTTGAAATGATCCATGAGTGATCATGGTTTTACATGGCATTTAACCATGGCACTTCCGGTAAGAATTTTACGAAGTCAATTTTTACAACCTAACATGCAATCTGTTCATATAGTGGAGATTATAATGAGCAAATAGGGTACAAAGAAAAATGAAAAAAACAATGACACAAAATTTTAAAATAACATATTTGTTCCATATTTCACCATATGGTAAATACACTTGCTAACTGTTTACAAACAAAGTAACCATATTTCTACGTTTTAGAAGGTACAGGTACATTTACATCATTTATCCTTTGTCAAAGCACATTTGAATTAAACGAAACCTTATTATCATGCATTATGCCTAGGTCTCAACTAAGCAATTTTAGTCATGACTGCCAGCGACTTGGATGTCTTGAGCATCCATAGTATAATGTCCATAAGTTTTCAGAATTCCTACTTTCATCCTGCTTGTCCATAGTCTCTCTTCCGGTTGAGGCATTTTTTTTACTTTTGAAAACTCACACAATGTGTTGTCCATTTTCAGGATGGCTTCCCTATTCTACTATTTTTTCGGTTTCCCCTATTGAACCCTAGTGCAACCAAGTTTCAACTACGACACAGAGTGACCAGACATTTGCACTGCCCCCCCCCCCCCCCCCCCCCCCAAAAAAAAAAAAAAAAATGCAGCTGCCTACAGCAAGGCAATCACAACACCATGCGACATTGCCAGTCCTCATTGACATAAACATCTCAGGTTTCTCTGGTTTGGTGGGGTCATTTTAAAAAAAAATGCACTGGTGACCACCTGTGTGTTGCATTCATGGAAAATATTCCATAACAAAAATGAAGTATAGTCTTGTCTGTGGGACCTGGGCTTAAAACAAGCATAAAACTACAGTTACAGGGACCATCAGTGATTATGAAGAAAAATAGGTAAAAGGAAGGAAAATCATTCTTATGTCTCACTGGAAGTTGTAAAGCCTAGTCACCATCAACAGGATTTAATATATGAAGTCATGACCTAGCTTTCATACAATATTATAGGTCATAAACAGGTCAACAGGGTCACCCAAGTTCAGTTTAATTCTAGAATATGTTTTTTATAAACTTAGTCCCTTGCATGGGCATGTTATACCAAGTGAGAGGTATAACCTTAAACTGAAACACTGTAACCGTACACTGGTCTTAAGTTCACCTAAAGTAATGTTAACCTAAATATTATTTCCTTGTGTTTAAATATGTGTAAAATCTAATAGCTGTTTGACTAACAATATCCTAACTGCTTTTGTGTGAGTCTTACTTCACAAAAGATCTACTTCACAAGGGTAACTTTAATTTGGCAACACAATGTTTGAATTATAAATAAGAAAGGTCCACATTTTTCATAAATTTTCAGACTGAAGGTTTATTCATACTACACTCTGTCAATATGTTTAGTCAAATGTATCATATTATTTTGGCCATATTTTTTATTTTCTATTCATACTGAAACCAATTATTCTTCTGAAAAAATGAGAATATTGTACAGAGCCCAGGGAGGAGCATATAAGTGTTTTCCTATTATTTTACATTTTTCTAACTCATTACCAGCAAAAGGGTAACTCATTCCCAAAAGTTAGCTTGTCATTACCATGAGACAGTAACTCGTTCCTGCAAGATAGCAATTCACTGATGGGGTCTGAAATATGCTTATTACTTCGGTTGGTTAATCAAATAATTTCTATAAACAAATATTTACTATGATGTGGTAAGAACTTATATATCTTGAGAGAACAATATAATATATTTTGATAACAACTTTTTAACTGGTGGGAACGAATTTATGAGTGGCGGTAACATGTTATTTAATGGTTGTAGTGAGTAATTCACAGGTGGGGACAAGTTAGTGAGTGGTGAGAATGAGCTAGTTAGGCTTGCAGATAAATTGAAAACAAGGTTTATTATCTTGTGGAAATTATTAAATATCTAATAACCACAACTTAGCATCTTGTTCCCACAAATTAGTATCTCATTTCCAGGACTTAGCATCTCATTACCACAACTTTGTATCTCATTACCATAATTTAATATCTCATGACTTAGTCTCTTGTGATAATGACTTACTACCTTTTGGGAATTACTTAGTATCTTGTGGGAATGGCTTGCTGCTATCAAGAGAGAAAAATGAAAAAAGCAGTTCTATGTATCTCCCTGGGCTCAGTTATACAGGCCTTATAACTAATGCCTTTAAACTTAGTTCTCAATTTCTCAACTCTAATTGCAATGCTGATTGGTTCCACTTCCCCTATTTCTTCTTCAGACTTTGCATCCTAGGACATGACAGCACCAAATTAGTCTATCATTCTAGTATATCTTTATCAAAAAGACCACTTGGAGAGTGCATACCTCCATCAAGGCATAATTTAATTATATTATATGTATAATTAAAAAAAAACGGCTCAACAATAAGTAGATGGGAAAATTTACATCTTTGATATTTTTTTGTATCCAGGCAGTGATCCAGATTACTCTTAAGATTTAATTGGGTCTAAGTTTTACCAAGACCCATCTACTCATTTTTTTCATAAAGATTCGGCCAGTAGTATTTGCGTCATTCAGCTTAGAAACAAACAAACAGATGACTCCTTGGTGGAGGTAAGGATCAATTAAACTGGGATTGGGTGGTTCATTTTGCAAAGTTATCAGATGTCTTCATGCTTTACCTTGAAGTATCAAAATAGTTGTTACATAATAACCATGTACTCACAGTAGTACACACACAGAGAGATAATACTCAGTATTTGTTGTAAAAATTGGGTTGGAAATTAAACTGTTTTAAGATCCTGAACAAATTTCTGGATCCATTTCCTGATGTACTGCAATGTGAACCGTTTTTATTGATTCATAACAATAGACGAATTCATGAGAGTTACCTTATATAATATTTGTTTACCAATGCCTTTCCAGTATAATAGGAAAACGTCCCGAATGACATATACAGAAAAAATATATCACGAATGAAGATAACAATATTATACGAGTGCGTAGCACGAGTATTATATTGTTAATCTTCATGAGTGATATATTTTTTCTGTATATGTCTGATGAGGGATGTTTTACTTTTATTATCCACCATTTTGTGCGATTTATGGGTCAAATAATATGAATATTTAATGAGAAAACGTGAAACAGACTGTCAAAAAGAATGAGCAACACTGAATATAAAACTTCAATCTTTACCTTGCAATATCTCATTCATTTCTGCATGGATATTTATGCAACATACATGAGCAGAAGCGCTAGAATAACACCTTTCTAATGATATATTATACATATTTTTAAGTTACATACTTTCCGAGATATTGTTGAAAAACCGGAAGTTAATCACACTCAATATCCATAGTACCGGGGCGCCGGTGTATACAAAAAAAATACATCCCGGTCTGTATTTCCCCGTATTTAGGGCAAGTACGTCGCGTGGTGGATAATAAAGTTTCTGACTGTGCTGGTGTCTCTTTTAAAACAACCATTGCTATGTCCATGTACTGAGAAATTAGAATATGTCTCATGGTTGTTGTACTTTGATTCTGCCTGAATGCAGAGATTAGGTGCTATAGACGAAACTCAAGCACTGATTACACAAAGTCTGAAGATAATGTTACAACCACAACACCGCTACCACTCCTCACTCTCTGAGTTAACAGGTGGAAAGTGACGTAAACACAACATGTAAACATAGAACCCATCTGCTTAAATAAACTACATTTTTACATTTATGTAGTGTAGTATTGCTGTTATATAATCTATAAAAACCGGTTACATTGATCAAGGAAATCATTTGGGGTACCTTTGAACTATCATATCTACAACTCTATCAGAAAGACATATAGATGCAAGAATGTACAAGTCTATATTCTATATACTTGTGGTCTTGTCTCTGACTGGCTCGGGATCAGGACGTTACAAAGCTAACAGAGAAGCCAGGTGGCTATCTTACTTAAGTGACAAGGTAAGAAAATATTTGTTTAGTGAAATATTTTTCCTAATTACTTTGGTTAATGTTCATTCAGGAAAAGTAGAAAGTTTGTTTGTTCTTTTTTGTGTGTCTGTAAATGAAAATGATTATTTAGTAGTTCATAGGATTTTATAGGATATGAATCTGCAGATTTTTTCAGAACTTTACAAGTAATAAAGACAAATTGGATATGAAAATATGAAATAAAATTGAAAAAGAAAAGAAATTAATATGATACTTCCTGTAAACATATGAAAAGCTGTATCAAAAATATACTTTTGTGAAAATTAAAAGAAAAATTTATTTTAAAGATTTGCTAATATAATAGTGAAACATCTCAAATGACATATACAAAATATATCATAAATGAAGATGACAATTTTGTGAGTGAGTAGTCAAAATATTATATTGTTCACCTCTGTGAGTAATGTATTACTTTATCTATGTCTGAAGTGAGATGCTTCGTTTTATTATCCACCAATTTGTAGGGATGACAAGTAAGTTATTTTTATATTTTCCAAAAGAATGTAAAAATTAGCTGTCAAAATATCTACAGCCCCCATTGAAAATAAAACTTAATTTATAATGTCGTTGCCATTTCTGCATATATTTACTGCAGCAAAATGAATATAAGCTTTGTAAAATATGGCATATACATAAAATGTCCCAGCGTTTTTATGTCCATCAATTTTGCTAAAATATATTGTGTAGTGGATGATAAATTTTAAAGTTAAACATCTTTTTCGATAAAGCACTAAGAGCAACAACAAGTTTAAGATGGATGCATTTCATGTATACAATTCATGGTTGTCCTTTGTGATTAATAAATATCAACATGTCTATGAATATTTATTGTGTTTTTCTCTGCACTAATAAACTACAAATACTATGTAGTATTAAAACAATTATTCATCAAATATGGACCAAAAGTGACAATATGCATCTTTAGTGATTGTCAAAACCCCCAAAATCACAATTACTAACTATCCATCAAAATTTACAAACTACATTCAGTTAGGGTAAACTTGCTACACTTAACGAAATTTCCATTGAGTGGCACGCTTTTAAAAGTCAGACAAAAGTCATCAATTTTGCATCAGGAATGATCAAAGGGCTGATTTTATGAGGCTGTTTTCAAATATGTTAAGTAATTTTCACAACTTAAGGAATTAGGAGTTTCCTTATTTGGAATTTTCACAAAATTTCCCATACTTTTACTCTATATATGAACATTCAGAACCAGAGAACCACTCATCTTCACAAATTGCAAATTGTTTATCATGGACCATACTGTTAGTTATGGAAGAGTATTAGGGCCAAGTAAAAAAAAAATTTGTTTTCAATTTCTTGAGATATTATCTCAATTTTTCGAGATATTATGTCAATTTTTCGAGATATTATGTCAATTTTTCCAGATATTAAGTCAATTTCTTGAGATACTAAGTCAATTTCTTGAGATAGTTATCTCAATTTCTTGAGATATTATGTCAATTTCTTCAGATTATAAGTCAATTTTTTGAGATATTGTCTCAATTTCTTGAGATATTATTTCAATTTCTTGAGATAGTTATCTCAATTTCTTGAGATATTAAGTCAATTTTTCGAGATACTTAGTCAATTTCTTGAGATAGTTATCTCAATTTCTTGAGATATTAAGTCAAGTTTTTGAGATATTATCTTAATTTCTTATACTTTGACATGAAAATTTCAGTTGAAAAGCACCAAAATTTAATTTTCAATATATAATCAAAACACAAACAGGAAAAGGACCATTTTCCCTTTTGCCTTTGATATGTGACAAAAAATTATTAGAACGGTCCATCATTATATATTTTGTTTGATTGCATGTCACACGTCTTTGTAGTACATGTATTATTACAAATGCCAGTTCTCACAAGCACATGGCTCCCACTCTTCCCCCTCACTCTCCTGTAATTATCTAAAAAAATCGACTTAGTATCTCAAAAAAGTGAAATAATTATCTAAAAAAATTGCCTTAATATCTCGAAAAATTGACATAATATCTCGAAAAATTGAGATAATATCTCAAGAAATTGAGATAGATATCTCGAAAAATTGACTTAATATCTCAAGAAATTGAGATAGCTATCTCGAAAAATTGACTTAATATCTCAAGAAATTGAGATAACTATCTCAAGAAATTGACTTAGGATCTCGAAATATTGACTTACTATCTCAAGAAATTGACATAATATCTCGAAAAATCGACTTAATATCTCAAGAAATTGAGATAACTATCTCAAGAAATTGACTTAATATCTCGAAAAATTGACTTACTATCTCAAGAAATTGACATAATATCTCGAAAAATTGACTTAATATCTCAAGAAATTGAGATAATATCTCAAGAAATTGAGATAGCTATCTCGAATAATTGACTTAATATCTCAAGAAATTGAGATAACTATCTCAAGAAATTGACTTAGTATCTCAAAAAATTGACTTACTATCTCAAGAAATTGAGATAGCTATCTCGAAAAATTGGCATAATATCTCAGGAAATTGAGATAAGTATCTCAAAAAATTGACTTAGTATCTCGAAAAATTGACTTAATATCTCGAAAAATTGACTTAATATCTCGAAAATTGACTTAATATCTCGAAAAATTGAGATAACTATCGCAAAAAATTGACATAACATATCGAAAAGTTGACATAATATCTCAAAAAATTGAGATAAGTATCACAAAAAATTGACTTAGTATCTCGAAAAATTGAGATACTATCTCACTAATACTTTACTTTAACACTTTACTTGGCCCTAATACTCTTCCGTAGTTGGTAATGCAAATTCTATTACTTTACAGCTGAGTAGAGGCAATTCCAAGACTGATCCAACAGAAGGAGAAGGAGAAGATTGTAAGATTATTTGACCCTGCTAATTTTGTTCAACTGATAACCATAGGAAGGTTTTACAACAGGGGGTTACACTTGCCTTAGAAGTTAAGGAGTAATAAAATTAACCAAGCGATATGTCACCAGTGATTAATTTTCAGTAGAAATAAAGTGTAGATAAAAGTTACATGACATAGGCTGGCTAAGTCTAAGACCCTTTCTAAAAGTACTCCACAAGAGCTAGCTTAAAATGCTGCAGGGAGTTAAGCTGTTAATCTGTTTTGTAACAAACCGAAGATATACAATAAAATCAGCGGGTACATCCTCTATGATTCATCTGGTTGTGATTGCAAACTTTAGTGGATGGCTTTACTGTATAAACGAAAAAAGAAGAGTGTCAAAGTGTTCCCATTTCTTATTTTCTTGTGAACCAATTCAACAAATCCATTTATATGGTTATTTTTGTTATTTAAAGATCTACACAATAATATTGAAATTCTGAAACACTTTAACTGCCATATAATTTAATATGTTCATAAGATGCTCTGACAGTTACCAAACATCTGTCATTAAAGAATATGTTTCATATGTCTTGTCTAAAGATGTCACTCAGGCAGAATTTGATACAGCAATGGGTGCAGTGCAAACTGAACTGGATGAGATGCAAGCTTCAATCAATCTGGTGATTTCTCAGATGAATAACAAGGACCTTGAATTAGAAAATGACATTATTGCAGTTAGTGATAGAGTTGACACTCATCAGGGCCAGATAGAGACAATCCAATCACAACAACAAGGTTAGCACATATTGACAGCTATTGATTGTGTTGTATATTTATGCTCATGAGAATCTCTCAAAGTCCTATTTGACTCATCTCAACTGCATAAGTACAGCCTAAGCTCTACTGACTGACATTCCACTAACGGAAAGGCAGAATCTCAGTTCTGACTACATCTCAATGTCTCTGCTGTTTTTGTACCTGCAATGGTTTATCCTGGGCATATACATCTGCCTGTACCTAGTATCTGACTAGCAACGGGGAAGATAAATCCCATAAGTAAATTTGGGATGTATCTAATGAACTGACATTTTTGCAGCCTATGACATTACAGTCTCTCAATTTATGATGTAGTATTCAATAACACCATAGAAGTTCTTTTTTCTTTCATTCTACAGACTTAATTGTTTCTACAGACTCTTCTATACAACACTTCTAAAATGTAGAAACAGAATTTGAAGGCAAAGGTTACCATGCTTATTTTGTTCTAGAATATGCAGCAAAATTACTTCGTTATCAAATACATTAAATGTGCTATAATAAATGCAGCATCATTATTTTATTTAACATTTGGTAATTTAAGTAGAGGTGCCACAATTAGAGTTCCTAGTTTATGTATTATTTATGTCTCTACATACAGATGAAAGGAATCCGCCTCCAATGTTTTATGGCAGGATACCTGATCAGGTCTTCTATGACAATGGTCAGGTCTACACCTTTTCAGATGTCAAAGTTAATCAAGGTGGAAACTATGACACTACAACTGGCAAGTTCACATGTGGGCCGAATGGATGGTACTTCTTTACTTTCAGTATATATGGTTACTGTGAGTATAGTTTTGTGTCTAGAAAGACACAGTTATATAACTCATTTATTACCTTGCCCAAGAAAGCTATATTTTTGGTGTCCATTTATCTGTCTGAGTGCATATTAATGAAATTGTTATGTGGGTAGGACCTGAGCAGTAACAGAAGTGATTAGATTTTGGAAAAAATCTGGACCATGTTCTGTAAACCAAAAAAATCCTAAATTTTCAACATTCCCATTTTCAATGTTTGGGAGTTTGTGGTTGAGAGTATCATGGTGTTTCATGGTAAATTCAAAATCAGTATTAAGGTGAAATTATGACATGGGGATGCTGGACTGCCCTGATGGAGGGTTGCACTGTAGCAGTGCTTTCTAGTTGTATATGTGTGTAGAATATTCTTTATCAAAGGACTGCGCTTCACCAGGTGTATTATTGCCTGTTTAGCCTTCTTTCTCTGAATATGGCCTTACTTCATTTATTACTCACACACAAAGAAAAAGTAAAACATCCTCATCAGAAATCAGTATTCACAAGTATTGCCATCTTCATTCGAGATATATAGTTTTTGTGTATGCCATTCAGGGAACATATCTATAAAAGGTCTTAGCCAAGTTTTGTGTGCTTTGTATACAAATATAGCGGACTTAAGATTTGGCTAAGGCATTTCATGAATCCTACCCAGGAGTACGAAAAAGGAAAAAAAAGTTTAACAGATCCAAAATATTTTAAATTACATTTAGTTAGGAAAGAAAATTGTTGTCACCTTTGTTTTTCATACATTTTGTCAAGTTTTGTGAATAAAAATCATTTTTTTCACATTTTTTTTATTTTTTACAAAAACAAATTTCAAGTCAGGTGCATCTAATGCCTCCCTTAGAACACTAAAGCCTATTTCAGACATGGCCCCTCCCTGCTTAGCTTCAGTGATGACCAGGGAATTCATTGTGCTTACGCCACAATTCATGAAGATGTGGTGGCCGAAAAATGAAACAAGAAAACAAAAACAGGGTAATCTCTAGAAGTGTGAGCCTCACCAGAGCTCATATTTACAAATATCCAATTAAAATACATTCAACATTTTCAGAACCAATAATGTTTATTCAAAGGGCTGGTCTTCACATTCAATATCATCAGATCAAATAAAAGTAAAATGTTCAACACAAGTTAACATAACCAGTTAAAACACATAAACAAAGAACCTATATATAACATTTTGAAAACTGCCATGTTATAAGGTAAATATTTGCCTTTTTGTGCAGCTCCCTCCCCACAGATTTCAAATATAAACAGCCATGTCAGCAGAATAGTGTGACATATGAGAATGGATTGCTTTATGCCCCTGTTCCACCAAAAGATTAAGTCCTGATCCTGTCTGGGACCCTTAATCGGGGACAGTCGGTGGAAAAAAACAAAAATGGGTGGGAATACTGGGTTGGTATTAAAGTCTGGGATTAAGTACAGATCGGCCTCAGGAAGCCTCAGGACGCCTCAGGCGGCCGCAGACTGTCCTTGACTGTTCTGGGACTAAGAACCGACTAAGCCAGTTTTCGGGTCGATTTCAACCACGATCCTGTCGCACACAAACCGACTAAGCCCCGACTAACCCACGATTAAGTCCCAGCGTCCTCAGGCCTCCTCAGTCTTCCCCAGACCAGGATCGCCGATCCTTGTTTTGCAAATTTGCTGGATTTTCTGGGTATATATATATAAAATTCGCGATCTAATCACCATTGCTTTTCTAGGAACATAGCAGGATGCCACCTTTTAATGGAAGACAGATTCAACAACAACTTAGGGTTTTTTTGGTTTTTATTCAGTTACAAATAGTCATGTATTTCCATTTTTTACATCAAGCACAGCAACCACCACCACCACCACCAGCACCCATACAGAGACCTAGAAGAAGGCACAACATGTGGGTCAGGCCATGGCTACTGCAGAGAGAGGAGAGGGGGGCCTACCACAACATCATGGCTGATCTGTATGCCACAGACATTCCAGGATTCACCAACTAGATGAGGATGACCCCAGAATTCTTTGAAATGATAAAGACCAGACTGGAACCACATCTAGCCAGGCAGGCCACCAACTACAGAGCACCAATCAGTGTTGGGGAGCAATTAGCCCTCACCATCAGATATCTGGCCACTGGAGAGTCATACACATCATTATCCTGTCAGTTCAGGGTTGGCAGATCCACCATTTCCAAGTTTCTACCAGAGGTCTGCAGGGCCATCCAGGATGCATTCACCAGAGAGTACCTCAAATGTCCTACTACTCCAGATGAGTGGAAAGAACTGGAGAGGGAATTCAGGATCAGGTGGAATGTTCCACATGCCCTGGGAGCCCTGGATGGGAAGCATGTGGCCCTGAAGAAACCCAAGAACTCTGGAGCCCTCTACCACAACTACAAGGGGTTCTTTTCCATTGTGATGTTGGCCCTGGTAGATGGACAGTACAAGTTCAGATGGGTGGATGTGGGTACAGCTGGATCTTGCTCAGATGCCCAGATATTTAATGCCTCTCAGCTGAAGAGGAGGATTGAAGATGGCAGGATAGGCTTCCCTGACCCAGCTCCTATAACACAGGGTGGTAGAGATGTGCCCTACTTCATTCTGGCACACGATGCCTTTGCCCTGAAGACCTGGCTCATGAAACCCTATGGCAGAAGGCTGTTAACAAGAGAGGAAAGGATTGCCAACTATAGAATATCAAGGAGCAGGAGAGTTGTTGAGAACGCTTTTGGCATCCTGGTTTCAAGATTCAGAGTGATGAGGACCACCATTGAACTACCCCCAGATACAGTTAGAGAAGTGGTCATGACCTGTGTGGTTCTGCACAACATACTGAGAAGCCAGTATCAAGGTCAACCTGCTGGTCAGCAGCCTGGGGAGGATGATGATGATGATGTGCCTGGTGATTGTGGATTGATTGGTGGTGCTGCTGGTGGTGGCCAAGACAGAAACCCTGCTAGAGAGGCCAAAAGACAGAGGGATTACCTGAAGGACTACTTCAATAATGAGGGAGCAGTGGCCTGGCAAGATGGCAGAATATAAGTCCTGTTGCAGTAAACAGTCCTTTTCAGGACTAACTATAACAGTCCTTTTCAGGACTAACAAACAGTCCTTTTCAGGACTACCAAATATTCCAAAAACAATTAATCAGCTATGCTTGCTACAGACGGACAAACCCCATGCCAAACACAACTTGTTCAGATGGACAAACAGACAAACCCCATGCCAAACATAACTTGTTCAGGCGGACAAACAGACAAACACAACTTACTCACCCAACAAACATACAAACCCAGTGTTAAACAAAAGCCAAACACAAAGTCACACATAATATCCTAAATTGAATTATTTTTTTATATATTTTGAAATCCACATCCTAATTTCACCAATTTTTTTTTGTTCATGGGTTGGAAATTTATTTGTAGCAGAAATGTTTTTATGGAAATCTTCAATTTTAAATCTTTACTTCTATTCACAAAAATGTGGAAAATATAACCATGGAACTAGTTTTGTTTTCAATAATGGGGGATTGTTTTTGCAAAATAGTTTGTCAGTTCGTTGGCATGGGTTCTATTTACTTTTGGGTTTGTGTGTTTCTTGGTTGGTGGTTACTGGGGTTGGGTTTATTTTTGGTAGTTGGGTGTTAGGTTTGGTACTGGGTTTGTTATTTGGGGGTTATGTTTGGTATTGGGTTTGTCTGTTTGTGGGTTGGTAAATATGTAATAATGCCTTTTAACTCTGGGGAAGGTGTAAGTGTTGGACTTTTCAATTACAGATTTTAAACTATCCCATGGATTTTAATCTAAAAATGGGTTGATTAATGTGGCCTTTTTTGTTATGTGTGGTACCATGGGTTATTTATTTCATGTTTGGGGTGGTGTGGGTGTTGGACTTTATTTTTTTTTCTTGTGATAAGTATTTGTACTGAACTTTTTTGTTTTGGGAGGGGAATTGGAATAACTTGCAGCTGAATAATTGTTTTTGGAAGAATTGGTGGCCCTGAAACGGGCCTGGCAGGTCAAAGACCAGCCCTGACTGAATGGCTACTAAGGAGGCTGCTGCTGCTGTTGAGGCGGTGCTGAAGTGGTGATAGTAAAGAGCTGCTGCTGCGGTTGCTGCTGCTGCTGAGGCTGCTCGACGATCTGTGTTGATGTCAGATCTGGTAGCTGGCTTAAGATTCCACTCAGATTGTGTCTGCTCCCTTCGTCCTGTGCAGTTAGGACAGATGTCGGGTTGCTGAAGCCAATGGGGCTTGCTGTATAGTACAAAAAACTGCTGCTAGCTGCTGCTTGAGTGGAACTAGACGCCTGTGGAGTGGTTGTTGGCAGTAGGCCGACCCTCTGGGACTCTGTGGTAAGAGTGACTGATCTTCTGGGCAATGGCTGACGTCTGCGGTTACTCCCAATAGTTTCGATGTCTCTAAATATCTTGCCCTTTAATTCTTCAAATTCTTCTTGAGTCATCTTTTCGGCCTCTGATGCCACGTAGTCAAAGAAGGGCTGCCTGTCTCGCTGGGACTCGAACCAATGTCTCACATTAAAGGGCTGAAGCTTGAGTTCTGCAGATATTTCTGCCCAGAGAGCCTCTCTTCTGTTCCTGTCATGGAAACGTGGATGTTCCTTGTCATACAGTTCTGGGTGCAGCTTTACAAATTCCACAATGGAAATTTCCTGACTGTCTGTAAAAGTTGCACACACCCTGGCTCTCTTGGCTGAAGAATGGCATTCTATATCTTCTTCACACCTCTCTTCTTCTTGCTCCACAGCTTCCTCAATAGCTGGACGTTCCTCAATCTCCTCCTCCTCTCTCCTCTCAATCAACTCCTCTGTAACTTTTACTCGTTCCTCTGCTTGACTTTCCTTCTCCCTGTCATCCATCTTTTTCCTTCCTCTCTTCCCTCCTTTCTCTTTCCTCATAATCCAGTCGACAAAATAATAAAAAATAGTAAAATGTGTCTCCTAACTGTGAAATTTGCCTTAAGCTCAAGTATAATATATATAAAATAAAAACTGAAAACCCCTACAAATCAGTGACACACGTCTCTCAGTAGCCAAACAGTCAGTAACAATGACAAAGTGTGTGCGGTTGCTTATATAGTCCCAGACATGCTCATTGCCTCGTTTTAATTTCCGACGCACGGAAAACAGTCGGTTCTTAATCGGTTGTTAGTCCTAGGCCTTCTGGGGCGTCCTCAGACTGTCGCAGACTAAATTTGTGCTGTCCCAGGCGTCCTGGGGAGGCCGTTTTGGATCGGTTAGGGTCGGTTACCCTTAGTCGGGGCTTAGTCCCAGACCTTGATTTTTGGGTCCCAGGACACCGCAGACGGTCTGAGGCTTCCGGGGACTAATGCAACCGACCCACTTTCACACGCATGAAATTCATACGCATCATATTTGAGTCTGAGATTAACAACCGGCCTCCTGGGACTAAGCTGCGGAGGTCTGGGACTAAGGGTCGCAGGCGGCCTGGGACAACACACGACTGTGTAAATTTGGGTCTGAGGAGGCCTGAGGAAGCCTGGGACTGGACATTTTGTTGAGGGCGGGAAATATGAATCGGTTGTAGTCGTGAGAAATATCAAACATGTTTGATTTTTCACACGGCCCCAACCGACCCTTACAGAAGGTCTGGGACTAAGCAAATATTCCAAACCGACCCCCGAAAAACCTTAATCGGGAGCGTTAGTCGTGTGGTGGAACACCCACATTATCAGGACATTTTATATCCTAGTAATATTGCACTATAATTTGTACAGTAAAATTTTTGTTTTGTCTGGTGCACACAAATTGTTTTAATTGACATATAAAGTTATTCTACTGGATGTGATTGGCCAATAATTACTTAAAGATAGTATTTCTTGCACCTTTTATAAATTGGAAACCCAAACAGGAAAAAAAACAAATGCAAATACAAGTACACAATAAAAGTTTTGTTTATATTTTGTATTTCTTGAAAAATAGTCACAATGGACATGAAATTTTTATGGGAGTAACTTGATATTGGATAATATTTAGACGACAGTATGTATATGGCTCTTCATTTGACATCCCAGTCAAATATACTCAATAATAACTTGTTTTCAGTATTTGATTATGTTTATGTTTAATTAATGATTCTTAATAAATGCTATGATTACAAGAATATCAAATTCTATGAATTTGATCATGCACATATTTACATATCACATTAAAATGTCATTACAGAAGTTGAACTCTTATGGCCAAATTTGAAATTCTTTTAACAGAATTTCCAATCCTTGTGTTGCAGTGGTTTAGAATAATATCAAGTTCAGTCAGCAGAATTTAGACAGAATTTCTAATTCTGTTGATGAAACTTAATTAATTCAAACTTTATTTACAGTATTCAACGTCATGGCCTCAAGTGGGAAAGCTGGTAGTTGCTTGCCGTTGGTCAGCAGTTTACAGTACAGAGCCCTAGCGAACTCTATGTACTGGTTTCCTCTGCCCTTCCAACTACCCGTCGTGATATGACCTGTACAGTGTTGAAAGCGACGTAAAGCCCCAAATAAATAAATAAATACAGTATTCAAAATTTTATCCAGATGCATTATGAATGAGATTCATTAGATTTTAAACACCACGGAAATAAGTACAAGAATACTGTAGTGTAACAGTGTGTTTTTGTGCAAGTGAAAAATTCTGACAATCGTACGACGTAGTACACACAAACTTTGAACTTTTGCCCACTGAGTTTTTTTTTGTTCCACGCAAAAGAGAAATTTGAGTGATAAAAGTTAAATTGGCGCAGTGCAACTGTGAGAAGTATAAAGGTCTTTGTTAGCTAGGGATGTACTTAAAATACAAATAAAGAACTGGTATGTTAAAATTTGGACTACAGGCTCCTTAAATAGAGGTCCTTGTTAAATAAGTAGGTTGTAAGTTTAGTATCTACTCATAGGGTCCCACCTCAGTGTGGGTTTGACTCCCAAAAGGGGCAATGCAAGGGCCCTGTCGTAGTATAACCCTGGCTACTGAATTGGATGTAAAACCCCAACGTTGACTTTATACCTTGAATATATTAACTTTCTGACAGATTAGTTAATTTGGGAGTAATCTTTAAATCAATTTTAGTATGTAATCCTCAATGCACGAAAAGGCTGATGCATATAAGAACACTAGAGAATAATTGATTAGATTTATGTGATCATTGTTTTTGTTTTTCTTTTCAGCCTTAAGATACACTTCGGACCATGATGTTTATGGAAACCTTGTTAAAGATGGGGAAGTTATCACATCTGCTTATGCGAGCAATTATATGAAAGGTGATGATAATCACTGGATGAACCTTCAAGTTAGCACATCTGTTCTTCTAAAGTGTCTAACTGGAGAAACTGTGTATGTGATTGGAGCTAACTGGGGAGGGTCAACCAACAAAGCCACTGAGGCAGATTTTGTTGCCATGCTTATTCACAAAGAATATTAAAGGAACACAATACGCGACACCAATTGATGTGGTACAGCAATAACAGTTTGACAGCAAATTCTTTCATTAAAACCAATCTTAAACTACTTGTTACATGAAACCAACTTGAATAAACTCATTCTTTGACTCTTTTGTCATCACATATTTCTTCTCGTTTTCTCATCACCCATAGAATTTCTTATTTGCTTGTTTTCACCCATGGCGTCTAAATTGGTGGGTGGGCAGATGACTGGGCAGACAGAGCTTCGAGTGTTTGAACAGGTAGGTTGCAGAAAAAATCTTGCCCTGGCTGTATCTAAAAATCCACGAAGTATTAGAAGTGCATACTTAATGGGGATATTGATAAGGAGGTGTCGTGTGCTACATCATAATAGGACCTTGATTTGGCCTGTGACCTTTTGTTCGGCTCTATCTCTGAAGCTGTAAGGTGTACGAAAAGAGGTATTTTGTGGCCTAGTGGTTAGCAAGTGTGGCATCAAATCACAGGCTGGCACCTCTGTGTGGGTTCGAGTCCCGCTAGTGGCAATGCTGAGGACCTGTTCCAATATGACCTTGGCTGTTGAATGGGACGTAAAACACCAACTTTGAATAAGGTGTATGAAATAGTTACTTAATAGTGACATTTGTTGGGGAATGAAATTGTGCAACATCATGGTATAACCTTAATTAGAATTTTAGCCTTGCTGTAGTGACCTGGGTCTTTAGAATCTTGTGTGGGCTATATCGCAGAAATCAGAAAGTGCAGGAAGTTGATATTTCACAGTAATATATGCAGTATAATGGTGTGATTTGGATTTGACCTTCGACTGTGCCATTAACTTGACCTTTAACTTTGCCATTACCTTGACCTTTAAAATCTAGCCTGCACTATGTTTTGGAAACTGTTAAGTGTAGGTCTTTGGTATGTAAATGGTTGTAGGTGTGCAATGTCATGGTGTGACCTCGGTGTGACCTCGGTGTCACCTTTGGTATTGGAGCTAAATACTTTCTACTGTCACATTTCTCCTGTCACAAATACATATTGGCACTGCTGCAATATATAAATATATTTATTTTTAGCCAATTTTGCTTTCTATCATTGAAAGCTATCATTGATGGAAAATTGGGTGCAATTCATGGGCCTTATAAAAGCCCACCATTTCAGAACATGCACTTCTCTCCGTTTGTAACTAGAAACACAGGAGGGTGATTATGGATCTAAGTTATCCTGAAAAATTTTCAGTTCATGCTGGGGTTGAACCGGAATAATATACCTAGATACCCCTTTCATATTAACCATCCCTACTGTTGATAATATAACTACAAAAGTTAGAGAGAATGGCAGAGGATCACTTTTATACAAGATAGACCTTAGTAGGGCATTCAGACATGTCAAGATAGATCCTGGGGATTACAATATTTTAGGCCTACATATGGAAGACATATTATTTGATTCGATTCGATATTTCAGAGACTAAATTACTCTGTGAGATTTAGGTTTTGACATAAGTAGCCAAAAAGTTGTTGCACCTTCCAATAAAGTCACATGCTTAGGAATCGATATTGATGCTGAAAAATACACAATATCTGTAGCAACTGAAAAAAATCAAGAAATTTGGCAAATTTGTGAGGAATGGTCCAATAAAGCCGCCGTTTCCAAACACCAATTTCAGATTAGGTAAATTGTTGTATATCACCAAATGTGTCAAATCTTCCCGGTTTCTTCTAAACAGAATGCTTGAACTAGTAAAAAGTACTAATAAATATTAAAAATGTGCACTTTTCTGTGGATTTTCACAGAGGTTTACTCTGCTTTAGACAATTTATGCTCAATTTCAATTGGGTTGCCTTCTTTTCACACACAACTTTTAGATATGAAATAGAGCTAGACGTCTCTTTGCAAGGTTTAGGTGCTAAATGGAGGACCAGGTCTATGCCATTTAATTGCTATTGGGTTATGAAAATATCACCATTGCACATCTAGAGATGTGAAATATCGTGGTGGTCACCAGGACTTGGGCAAGTCATTGGGCTGGTCATCTAATTAAAATATCTTGTGGTAATCAAGCTGTGGTCAGTACACAGTGAATACAGGCATAACCAAAGACATTACTTTAGCTGCCATTGTATGGATCATCTTTATAAGATACAATGAGTTATGACATATGCTTCACGGTGGCCCACATAGAAGGATGTAATAATCAAATTGCTTATAGTTTAGCACGTTGGCACATCAGCAGTGCTCACCAGCAAAGAGTTATTACTCATAAAAATCACCCTGGTGGTAAAAAATGCTCCTTTATTGCAAGTACAATGCAATGGCAAATGGGTTCCCCTTTCTGATACCAGACTGAGAAAACACCTTTCCAAATTTCTGATAGCACTAAGATTACAAGATAAAAACATCACCTTTCACTCCCTCTGGTGTTCAGGTACTACTTTTGCATTTAATTTGAATATTCCTATGCAACATATCCAGAGCCAGGGCACCTGGACATCGGAGGCAGTCTGGTCATATATAGTTCAATATCACAATGCTACAGACGTAGTGGCTAATACCATTCAACAGCTACTTTCTAATACTCCTTAACCTACATACTACCTATACACGGGTTTGGGGACTTATGACTCTACTAACTTTTGCTTCCCCATCTAGAACAAAAATTTGGAGTATAAATGTTTCGGGTTTTTAACTTAATTTTAGTTACCATTTATGAAGTTTATCTAGTTTTTGTGTCTTTTTTTTAGTAACAAATGTTAAAGTATACAGTTATTTTGATTCATATTCTAGTCTATATGTTAATATAAATGTAAAGTAACTGAAGCGTTATACTTTATTAATGTATTATTACCAATTAAAACAATGCCTGTAGTTAACACTACCTTAGCGATATTGTAATTTTGAAGATAAGATGACCTCAGAATGAATATGTACAGTAGAATAAACTAATTTGTCCCAGGTGCTTCTTTTCCTTCTCACAAGGTCACAAAAATAGGACACTGGGTACCAGTTCTATCAAGCTATGGAAGATATGCTCCAAGCCATCTAGCCCATAATAGTTACTCCTAAAGAATCTGCCCAATAAAACTTTCCTGAAAACCCATACTCTTTTCTCCCTCAATACTTGACCCAGGAAATTGGGAGTTTTATTTTCCATGGGCTGGACGAGAAGTTGCGAGAGCTAGTCTTACTTTAGTATTTATTACTCAATACTTGATTTTGCCTGATGCTGAAAATATCCGCGATATCTGTTTAGCACTGGAATAACCTATATGGGTACATCATGGTGCAGTTGTCGTACACACGTGCTGTCTATGCGTCTAGAAAAAAAAAAGAAAAAATATTTTCTGAACATACGTGTTTGGTAACAAGACTGGAATGTTGTTTACTCGCTTAGTTTATTTGGGGTTTTACGTCGCTTTCAACACTGTACAGGTCATATCACGACGGGTAGTTGGAAGGGCAGAGGAAACCAGTACATAGAGTTCGCTAGGGTTGTGTACTGTAAACTGCCGACCAACGGCAAGCAACTACCAGCTTTCCCACTTGAGCCCATGCGGGGATCGAACCCCGGCCTCAGAGGTGGGAGTTTACTCGCTTAGTAATATCCTTTCTAAATTAATTTTTGATTTACCTCATCAACTCAAGCTTCCCTACTTGGTATTCACTCAGTATCTCGTTCTAACCCAGTAGCCTTGATTTATCACTGAGATGGATATGTTTTAGTGGTATGAGTTTGTCCGTGTGTTGGTCTATCTCTGAGTTTATTAGCAGAATATCTCAAAAATTTGTGAAGAGATTTTGATTCAAAATATTGAATAGATTATTTGACTTTGGCAGTGAAATGTATCCAGGATATTTATAAAGGGAAATAGAGGGCGGAAATCAGCTGCTTAGCTGAGGTTTCGTCTGTCTGAGTGCTTTTCTAGTTACTAAATAAGTTGTGACTGAATGGAATCCACGTGTATAGTAATAAACCTAAAGTCCTCGCAATATTCACAAAATGTTGACTCAAACAATTACAGCAATACCAGAAGTACAACCACTAAGGGGTCATCACCATAACAAAGCATGTTACAAGGCTTGTTCACACAGTTTAGCTTTTAAAGTTTGCTTCACAACTTTGTCCTTATGACTGTGACAAGAGGCCTCATATGTGGGTAGTGCACACTTATTAATGAGCTGCCCCATACCACCCCTACTCAACCTTCCTACCTGTACATTTTAATACAGCTCAAGAAAGGACATAGCTATTTCAAACATTTAAAATAATCTGCTACATTCTGGAAGTACAGTCGGTCTTGTGGTGAACGCAACATAGTGATCCTGTCCATACAGAAATAGAGAATTATGTACACTTATGAAACCTAATGGGTACTAGAGTAAGAAATCTAAAATTCGCCAGGAATCTAAAATTCGCCACCTCTAAAACCTTAGTTAATTTTATGAAGAAAATGATGTTTTTTTCTAAAAATTAGTTTTTTGAGTTCAAAAAGCCTTAATTTACTATACATTCAACAAATCTCACCACAATTCATTTATTTTATTAGTATTTTCACATGTGGCGAATTTTAGATTTCTTACTCTACCACATAACAAAATGCATCAAGGTACAAACAAACCCTGACAAGTTAAACACTTTCAGTTGGTATGTAGCTCATGAGGTTAGTATGGAACTGTGTGAACCAGTTGCTAGAGTTAAAGCAATGGCAAGTGAAACTGAGAATTAGTCGAGATAGGTCAGAGGTTAGGTTGGAGGTCAGGAAAGGTCAAGTTCACTGCCACATATAATTCTTGCTTTTTACATGTTAGTACTAAAGAGTTAAAGCTTGGAAAATGTTACAAAGTAATATTTTGAAAGCCCCTTACGCAGAAGGGGGACCACAAAGTGGTGATAAAATATATAAAATACCGTACGGTGTAAAGTACCATGTGGTGTAAACATAACATGTACATATCACAGATTTACCACAGTACCCTAAGATAAGAAGAGACTTGTGCATAGTCCAGTCAAAAACCTTATTATAGTCAATCCGAGATCATACTAGCTGCTACCAGTGTCAATGTAATACACAGTTTGAGAGGGGGAGCACCGGGTCAGCCGGGTCCAGCCTGGTTTAAGGACTGATCTCAGCCCACGCCCTAGTGGGATTGAAACGAAACATACCCAGAAATAGAAGAGCTACATCAATCTGAGGAGACCTCCCCTCAGGGGGGTAAGTCCTGAGGGGGTCCAGCTCAACTTCGAAATCGAAAAGAAAGAGTACCAAGGGTAGTCTTAGGTCATGTTCGGTAGGGGGTTACCTGGGTCAGCCAGGTCCTGCCTAATCCCAAGATATGTCATCACAAGCCTCAGGTGGGATAAGCCTGAAGTTGCATAGCTACTGATATCATTAAACCCAGATCTGTAATGAGCTACATCAATCCGGGGAGACCTCCCTACAGTTGGGTTATGGCTGGAGGGGTCCCACTCAGTACTCGAAAGCGAAAGATAGGTTATACCTAAGGTTCAAGCCATTGCTAAAGCGGTGGGATGGAGGGTAAGAATTCTTCATGTATTCACAATGGCGTCCAGTTTGAATGTGACCCCAGATTCAAGCAAGGGCCAATGAAGCAATTGGCCTAGGTTCTTATTGGATGACCAGGGGTCAAGACTGATATTGAGGCTGTGGGGTTATAAAGGTAGAGCCAGATTTAAGGTAAGTAGCAACTGCCTTGGCAGGCCCCTCTCTGGGCCGTGCCCTACCCAGTTGCTAGAGTTAAAGCAATGGAAAGTGAAACTGAAAAGTAGTCGAGATTGGTCAGAGGTTAGGTTGGAGGTCACTGCCACATATAATTCTTGCTTTGGGATATTTTGGATACATGTTAGTACTAAAGAGTTAAAGCTTGGAAAATGTTACAAAGTAATATTTTAAAAGCCCCAAGCCCAACTAAAAGTGTGAAGGGGTGACTTTAGCAAAAGTGGTAGGTATGATGGAAGGAGCTTGTGAAGCCTTTTCCAGGTAAGTCCAGATTGCAGAGCTCTTCCATAAGCCATGAGACATGATGTTTTGGATCTGTACATTGTTATCAAACGCTAGAGTGGCGCCAGATTGCCTGAAGGTATGGAACCCATGACCACTAGAGGTAATATTTCTGTGAAGTAGCACTTTTCTGAAGGCATCCCGAATGTGTATTATTACCGGTATT
This sequence comes from Sabellastarte sp. h YS-2021, assembly GCA_964017235.1. Classification (NCBI taxonomy): domain Eukaryota; kingdom Metazoa; phylum Annelida; class Polychaeta; order Sabellida; family Sabellidae; genus Sabellastarte; species Sabellastarte sp. h YS-2021. The sequence continues at coordinate 35,402,197 of OZ024933.1, forward strand.
TCACAGACTAGATTGAGGTAGAAGCAAACCTTAACCAAACCTCAGCTAGACTGTAGTAGCAGGAGTAGCCAGTAGTCTTTGAAAAGTATCAGCCACCTGTGAGAGGCCATCTGATCCTGAACTATGTATCTCCACACACAGACGTCCAGGTGCCGTAGCTGAATTGAAAGCCAGAGTGGCACCTGAATGCCTGGAGGTGTGGAGGGAGATACCTGAAAATTGAAGACCCAGCCTTGAAAGGACCTGTGCAAAATTATGTCTAACTTTTGTATCTGTAAGTGGAACCCATATACTGTTTTAGTGCTAAACTTGAAATAGGGGGTGGTTCTCTTGGCCTGGAGACAAAATTAACATGTTATTGAGAGCCCTGACTGGGCAAATTGGAGATTGAAACAAAATTGGAAGTGTGATGATCTTCATTGAATCTCCGTTCTGCATGGTCTTAGACCACTTAATGATGAGAAACACAGAATCTGGAGAGATGATGACGTAGCCCTTTGCTAATTGTTCAGCATGGGAAAATAATATTTCAGCAAGTGGTACTAAATTTGAAACTCTTAAAAATTAAAAGACAGTTTAAAGGCTGTCAGATAAACTGCCTACCCCATCCACATGGAGTCACGGATTTAGACAATTTTGTGCAATAGTTCAATATCAATGACTTTTTTGATAGTAGAAACAGATTTTTGATTCAGTGCCAAAGACCTCTGAAAATAAGCTACCCTCTGATGCTGAAATAATTGTATTGAAAGACCATACAAGGCCAAGCTAGTTTTTATTGCTGAGATATAATTAGCGACAGCTGATGGCAAGACTTGATTTTCATGCAAAAACTCCAGGAAAGGAAGAACCACCATTGGAGTAAGACTGAACAACTCAAGTTTTGTGAAACAGCGAAAAGCTACAAATAGTCTTAATTTCTGCCTATATGAGGCCTGAGTAGCTGGTCTGAAGGCCGACCTAGTCTGCTATTCACCTCATGCAACCAGATGCCTGACCATCATTGGAACACCTGTTATGTAGACCAATTAATGTCAGTAATATTAGGATGAAGCTGGAACCACTCAGCGTTGTTTATATAACTATTCAGTTTTTGTTGGGGATTGGGGATTATTTTTACCCAAGACATGAATGACCTTCAGTTCAATATCACATGCGGCCAACTCCAGTAATATGTTCCTGGCTATTGCAGCAAGGATCCTATCTTGAGTCCTACCAGAGGTTAGCACCGAAACAATGGCCTGGTTATCACACTTTGTAATATACTCTATTGTTTCCAATAATATTTCCACACCCTCACTGCGACCTGAACTATTGTGTAATTTTGGAAATTTGGAAGAATTTTCACTGCATATACCTGATTGTTGCAAACTGCACCCAAACCTTGAAGACAAGCATCCAATTCTATAGTGGTCTCTACTGGTACAAGTTTGACGAAAGAAACCCCAATAAATGTTGGTAAAAATTTCAGAAACCAATTTAGATCATGATGAAAATCATCGTTATATGTATTCTTTCTTGACCATGGTGGGCTTGAAGTAATTCTAACATTCGATTTAGAAAGAAGCGTGATACCCTTACACATTTTTAAATGTAAAGATTGCAATTGTTTTTTGGTGTATCACTTTTAGATGCCCTTTTTTGGCACAGCTGAGAGATGTTCGTAATTTTTCAGGAGGAACCAAAACTGAAAAGTCTTCTGTGTTAATCAAGACCCCCAGACATGTGACGTTTGTCGTGGGAGCAACTAACTTGGTTGTACTGATTTCAAAACCCAAATTTTCTAACAATCGGTATTGACACTGAAATGCAGAGTTTGCTGTTGAAACTGTGTCAAAACCAATGACGTTATCAATATAATTGATGATGGCATAACCTCGCTTTTTCATGATAAGTCTAATTGGGTCTGTAAGTCTCTGGTAGATTCCAGACCCGTGTCTGTAACCAAAAGGAAGGCAAGTATCAAGAAAGTAGTCATTATGTTGTAATCCTAGGACACAATAGTCCCTTGTATCAATTTTACATGTCTATTTTTTACCTTATCTGTGATCGGATCTGTAGAAGGTAAGCTAAGTATGAATTCGGTGCCCAGATATGAGGCCTTACTTATGTCAGCATTTACTGCCCCTCCCTTTGGGAAACTCAAGTTAATAATGACCTGCCTATTTTTTTCCACTGTGGCATATGAACTGCCCTTGAATCAATGTGAGTCTGCTCTCCAGTTGGTGCTACCAAAAGTACACACTTTGTGAATTTACAAATACTTTATCTTTATGTACAAATTTTGAGCTAAATACCAGGCCATCCGTTAAGCCGGCATTGAACCTACAATCCTTTGACATATGTTTTCTTTGCCATGTTGCCTGTAAAATATGCCTTTGTCTTTATGCTCTCTAGTATTTTGACATGAGCCTACTTGAAAGTACCTACATGATATTGTTTTTTTATAAGTTTTTCTGTTGGTTTGAACCTGATTTTTGATTGCTTGGTTAAGCAGCCCATTCAGCATGCTTGCGCCGAATTCTTTCAATTTTTGTGGTTTCTAACCAATCGACCTTCCCCTCTTCTATACGACATAATAAAACAGCGTGTGATGCTTTAGCTGATTACCAGCTGAAATCTTGAGCATCTTCCATGATCTCGCCTAAATATTCAAGCAACTTCTAACTTTTGTTCTTCTCTCATAATCATTGCGAAACCTGCAACCCATTGACACATTGAGAGATTTTCATATGAAATTATAGATTTATTTTGACCTACAACGAAATTTTGTGGCCACATTACATGTTTTATAACAAAAACTGTTTCATTTTCACCTCTCTGAGATGTTAACTTGCCTGCTATGTTGAGCTCAGTTAATTGTCTCAATCTTTGGTCCACTTGATCCTGGAGTTGGACTGCAGCACACTCAGTGAAGGGACTATATATGGCCTCAGCTGACGCACTTTCCGTCATAGCTGCATTCTGTTGTCCAACAGTGGCAGTGGGTAGGGCTGACAGACCAACAGGGCTGGTCGCGCATTGTGAAGTACCAAGACAAATACCTTCACGTGCTTGAGTTGTAGAGGAAGTGGCCAACGCACCAGCTTGAGTTTTAACAGCTTTAGTTCATTCTCCATGGCCGTCATACTAACAAGAATTTTTACCTCAGCTAATATTTGCAAATTCAACTGTTTTTCACCTCCATTGCCATGTAACGAATTAATGTCATTCCGTCCTAACTGGTTCGCAGTTTCTATTATAGAACACATCCCTTAATGGGCTTTTTATGCATATCACCACAATTTGAGCAATAGAAGTCCTTGGAGCAATGGTTATAAGTGTAAATTCATTGTTTATAATAACAGTTCAGTTTTTTTGCACTTGGTAGTTTGTTTAAATTATGAAATATTGTGCATGCATTGTTTTTATATCTGAAAAACAATACACACACCAATCAGTGCTTTCAACAACACGTGTTCCTGCACAGAATGAGCTCTCGAAATTAGATCTATAAACCTATATTCAAGCAAATAAATTGGATAAAATATGAAATTAAAAAGAACTCATCCCTGTACACGTGGCCTCAGTCTCCCAGAACAGAACTCGCATTGTTTAAAGCACAATCCCCCTCCATGGATCTATTGCTACATAAAAATCAGGTAGAAGATGAGTTGACACAAACAGTTCCCAACTAGCAATCTCAAAGCACTGGACTAATACCTGTAACTATTAGTCATTGCGGGCAATAAAATCACAATTAAAAACAAGCTTGTAGTCCAGTAAAACATTTTAAAAGCATGTTGCCCTCTTAACTTTGCAATGTCGAATGAACTAGGAAGAAATATTTACCCACAATTCTGAAGGTCGACTCCCCCCCCAATATGACACCTTAAGATTCAATCCTTTTTCAAACTGAAGAAAATTGGGTGAAAATTTTAAATCGGACCAGAAATTACTAAGTTCAGTTCTGGACGTCTATAATGCATGCTGCTAATACCACACAAAAACATATTTTTTAACTAAAAGTAGTTTTGTATTAGCAGCTTGTTCTATATCACGTATTTTCAATCTTTTCATTGGCAGATTGGACAATTTCTGCTCCATCCATTGAATCTTCGTTTTTTGTCCTTGTCTTAATGTTTAATGTTTTATCTATATGTAATGGTAAGGTTACATCTTTCTTATATTTATATTTGTATGCATTTGCGTTCTGCTTAATGACTCTAATGCTCTGAAAAGGAACCCTCACATCAGGGTAGTGAAAGAACAAGCCACCCCAAATATCAATTCCCTTTCATCCCTCCTGTGTGTATATTTCAGTACAGCTTATGAAGGATCAGGACAGCTCATAAAAGACATTTCAACCACTTTTGAACAGTTGTTCTAAATGTTATTTGCTTTCAAAGTTGTTTTAAATCACATCAAAGGCATCTTACCACAGAAACCAACTGAAGTCATCACAAAGGTCAACGAGTCTGTTCGGATGTAGCTCATGACCCCAGCAAGGAAAAGTGATATGTAAATGTTAGATACTTATAAATATACTCTGCAACCAATCTGGTAATAGACTTGTTTTAAATGTAAAATTAAAATTTAACAAAACCATTTTGATTTCATTATAAATGAAAAAGACACAAGCATGTTATCTGCAAGATTTGACTTTTATTATTTACACTGGACCTTTAAAATGACTAGAAATAAGCTAGAAACCAGCCACACTTACAATGGTGTGAACCAATTGATTAATTGTCAAACATGCAAGTCTACTCAGATACTGAGGTATCGTGGATTGTGGCAAAAGAGTTTCCTTTTAAAGCAGTCTGTAGTGTTCAGTTGACACTATATGTCATTTTATTGGTTTTCTATAGTGTTCCTATGAAGCTTAAACCCTTTCCAAAACAGTACTATGCAAGGGGGTCCTTGCATTACTTTCACTTTGGGAAGTAACTGTTAATAAAGCCAGTTATATGGTCACATGAAAGAGTCTTGAAAGTTCTTATACATTTCTTGAGAAACCAAAAAAGCTCAAAATCTATTTCCACATGTCTGTTTTGTTACCAAAGTATAAACCTAATATTTGACTATTTGAACACATGTGTATCACCATTATAGAGTTGCTATAGGAATATTTGTGTAAATCTGGACCATAGTAATTGCTAACGCCATAGCAGTGGCGTTGTTGGTTCTCTAACCACCGGGATCCATGAGCACAGCATTCCATGACATCACAGAAAATTGAAGCACACAAAATGTGATGACGTCATATTATCACTAATAGTTTTAATGAAAGTAGAGCAAATATCAGGTACACAGGAACTGATGACATCACAGCTTTGGATATGGCAGGTGTAGTCGTTCTTTCAGCTGCAAATAATAAAATACATCTATTTATATTCTGGGTAGTGACCACACTATTACAATTACAAACGTATTTCTTCTATCATCATCTTTTTATAAACTGCAAAACAGCAAAAACATGGTCTCAAAAGGGTTTACTGTGTAAGCAGCAAATCTTTATCTGATACATGTTCTTTGCAATGGCATAAGGAAGACAACAGACTTTATCTTGACTCTCTGGATAATCTCTTGCCACTTTAGAATCATTTAAAATATCATTGATACATAAAGGAGACACTTTGCTATGCTATATTTAACCAAATTTAGGAAATACCTAAATGTACAAAACAAAGTACAATCACTAATTTACTACCTGCTTTTGAAATCACATTAAGATACATAAACACCCTCCTTTTTAAATTTTGAAAGAGACAAAAAGCCATCTGAACAGAAATATACACATAGTATTTAAGTCAATTCAGAGGCAGGTATGAGATTTTTATTTTCTGAAAGGGTGTGGACCATAGGTTGTCAGATACATGTAACTAGTGGCCATTATTTATAAAATATCATGAAACTTGGAAGTGGTTTGGCTAGTGCTGTTGAAAGTTATAATTACCACTGTCCCAGAGGGTTTATGTTTACTGAAAGACAATTTATTAGGTCAGGGTTATATTTTAACACAAGATGGGTTCTACCCATGCTTTAGTCTCTCCAAAGATGATCCGGATCTAGATTGATAATCGATTGAGTTTGAGAATTTTTGTGAATACCAGCCCACAAAGGATTCGAAATCCAAATTTTGGGGTTTTTTTAGCACTATCTGTGAGTGAGGTTTACTTATTCTCATGTTCTGCTTGTTTATCAAAGTATATCTGCGTTATCAGCAGCGATAATTCATGGTAATCTTTCAGATTTATAACACACTGAAATACTTTAATTGGAAACATACTTTGATCTATATGTGTTTGCTATAATATATCTAATTCCTGTACAAAGTTTACAAATAAGATTAAGATTTAATAAGATTAATAAGATTTATTCATCAGTTTCACAACATCATGGAACCATCAAGTATCTCTTGGTTACATATTGTCATGATCTACTAAAACTGCCTACCTAATATCTCCCTGAGCTGTAAGAAAGCTGTTCTGTTTCCCTGAGAATTCGACACTTGTAATTGGTACACTGTGTAATATTCCTTTGTTACCTGAGATATGTGTAGTGACAGAGTAACTGAATTACTTTTCAATTTCTGAAATAAGACACAAAACAAAATGCAAATACCAAATGAATAGTTTCATTGAGGCAGACTCGTAAAAGAAATCAGGCTCTACCTGTCAAAAAAATCTTTCTAGGTTTTCATGGAATTACTGTTACTAAATAAGAAACTTATGTGAGATTCTTAAACAGATAAAAATTAAATCGACATTCTATCTAGTGTCAACTGATATAATATTACCTAAGTCAATCTGTCAGATTTGTAAAATGTCACATAATCTAATCTTATGATTGTAGCTGTATCTTCGTTAACATACTAAAGAACTAGAGAGCCATAAACTAATGAATTCACAGAAGTAATAGTCAAGGGGCATTCTGGGTCAGTAATCCAGGGTTGTCAGTGTGAACAAGAGGAAGATACTGAGTGGGGAAACTTGAGTTAAAAAGAAGGGTCTTAAGATGGTTTCCTGGAGGATATTACAGAGGGACTAGTTCTAAAATGAGAAAGGTAGAAAATGTTACACATTAGAAAAATATTTGAGGGCTTTGCGGACTATAGTCAAAAGAGGGGACTTGAAGTAACTTAAATTTTGGACAGCTGGTTCTGATACTACTGGACAATGTGTAAGGAAGGGTTTTTTCTCACAAGGAACACTGATTGGCCATGTTTTAGAATTCCTGTATGACCAACCCTATTTTGAACTGTACCCTTTATTCTAGACAGTGGATATTTTATAATAGTAGAATGATGTTTGAAGACCTGGATAATCGATGCCAACCCTGGAGAGTGAATTTTTGGACCTGTTGTGGTCTCAAAATATATGAGAGAGGCAAAAACAGAATTCCAGTTGTACAATCAACAGTTGGTTATAGCCATTCCTGGAGTATTTGATGTGTTGAGATTAAACCCTTACCTCTTCTGTGACCTTCACCCCTGTAGTATGTGTGTAACCTGGATCATGATCTGACCTCAGCTCATACATTACACCATCCACATCAAATTTCCAGCTCCACCAGTCAAATGACGGATTCGATGTCATGTGACAAGATAAGACATAATCTTCGGTTCCCCTCACTGTGTATTGTACACGATCACATTCAAACTTTGGAGAAACTGCATAAATATAAATACAGCAACAAAGCGTTTAGGCAATCTGAAAAAAGACCGAGGATTATATATGTAGCCAGATGGATACCTTCCACAGGTTTGTGGTTATATATCTAAACTAATTTCTACTTTGCAGTTGTAATACCTTCCCTACATGGGGAATGGTTTAAAGTAATAGTTTAGATTATCTCTTTAGATTATCTCTTTTTCTAATGTGTATATTAACCCTTTCGCTACTGAATAATTGTTGATGGTAGACTTTGTTTTTGTATTTCTTCTCATAATGTGTATCTTAACCTGTGAACAATTGTTGATGGTAGACTTTGTTTTTGTGTTTCTTCTCCTAATGTGTATATTAACCTATAATTCATTCATTCCATTCATTCATTTTATTTTATTATAGTGACATGTATTATACTGTAACAAAAAGTATTACAAAACATAAACAAAAGGAAATACCCAGCCCTCTTTTGGGCTTATAAGTCACTTTAAATATAAAAGTTCAAAGTATGATTGGTTTGATTAGTTTAAACTAGGAATTTATATTAAAGTATGATGATAAATGATAATAACCACAGATACAAAATTACAATCCAAAAAATGTATCATATTTAAAGGAGAGAAAAAAAAACACTTACAAAAACAAAGTTAACTTAAAACAATGTTTTTTCGTATGTTCCATATTTTCTCAACAAATTTAGCAAGGTAGTTTGTATCAAATGACATAACAGCAATAAATTTTTCATTCAAATTCCAAGAATCAAAATTTGGGTAAACAGTTTTTAATTTTCTGTACAACTGTTCTCTTTCTGAATTATATGCTGTACAGCAACAAAGAAAGTGACATTCGTCTTCAATGACATCATCAGAACAATAAAGGCAAATTCGTTCTTGTAACGGTTTTCTATAGTATCGGCCAGTTTCAATATGTAAGGGTAATATTCCCATCCTTAATTGTGCCAAAAGTGATCTTTGTGACCTTGTCATAGAGAATTTAACATATTTTTCTACATCAACATCTTGTTTAAACTGTGTATAATAGCGCAGCTTTGGCTTAAAGCCAACATTATTTGACCATTCCATATGCATTAAATCAAAAAAGTCATCGATTATGTCAGTCATGTTTAAATTAGAGCCTGAGCTTATAATCTCTGTTCTGTTGATTTCATCCATTATTTTATATATTTCACCACACCAATTATAATCACTCAAATTTACCAATTGGTGTTCAAAAAGCTGTCGTGTTAATCGCTCAGTATCCATTTGTAGAAGTCTGTTCCAATATCTAATGGCACAAACATGGTAATGATATTTAACATTTAACCATCCCATGTCTGCCTGCACAGCCAAATTTGGTGCATTCTTATGTACACCTAAAAAGTATTTAATTGCCCTGTTCTGAATCTGTTGTCCAAATTTATGATTTGAAAAACCCCACACAGATGCCCCATAATCTAAAATAGTGTTAACCCCAGCATAATACAATTTAGTAAATGTGTTAAAACCAATATTTCTAAATCTTTTGAATTTTGATATAACAGCACTTAATGCCCTTCCTGCCGAATCACTGAGTGTTTTAGCACACTTTTCAAAAGTAAGGAATTCATCAAATATAATGCCTAAGTATGTATAGGAGTCTGTAACTTTAAGTGTATTACAACCCACTTTAAATTCAAAACTTGTTTTTGGTAGAGTTTTTCTTCTAAAATGGACAATTTTGGATTTTTCATTATTTATCTTCATTTGCCATTTATTACACCAACTATTTACAAAATCCAACATAATTTGAAGGTTTTGTTCACTTTCACTAATTAAAACAATATCATCTGCATATAATAATATGCACACATGGAGATTCCCTATAGTTACACCCAAATTCATTTTCTTTAATTCCAAGGCTAAATCATTGATATAAATGTTGAAAAGTGTTGGAGATAGATTGTCACCCTGTCTGACCCCTTGGTTAGTAACAAACCAGTCAGTTCTGATATTGTTAATTTGCACACAGGAGAGAGTTTCATTATATAATGCAGAAATAGCCAAGTAAAGGTTACCATTTATATTATTTTTTAAAAGCTTGTACAATAGTAAAGATCGATTAATACAGTCAAAAGCTTTAGACATATCTATAAAGGCAGCAAAAACGCTTTTATTTTTCATCTTTTTATCTTTGATAATGGATGACAATGTAAAAATATGGTCTTCACAGGACCTAGATTTCCGGAAACCATTTTGTTCATCCACCAATATATTGTTTTCATCTAGATAAGATATCAACCTATTGTCTAGTATACTTGAATATATTTACCCAATGCATGAAATTAAACTAATACCTCTGTAGTTAAGAGGTACATATGGATTTTTATCAGAGGTTTTAGGTATAGGTCTCACCACTGATTTTAGCCATAAACTCGGAACAATGTGCTTTTCAAAGCAAAATGAAAATAACTTAAACAATAAATAACACATTTTTGGGTGTTGAATAACTTCATTTGGAATTTTATCAATGCCAGGAGCTTTCTTGGCTTTACACTTACGAATTGCCTTATGTACTTCACATACCTCAATTGGTTTATTAAGATCAGTATTTAAGGTTATACTATTTTCCATGTCAGAAATTTCAGATTTTATTTCTTCCATAAAAGCTTCATTCGTGGTACTAAATTTAGGATTGTATAAATCTTCAAAGTCTGTTTTCCAAATATTCAACACATCTTTTTGGTCAGTAATAACATTTCCATTTTTTTCTATTTTGGTGGGGAGATCTGATTTTTTGGGACTCATATCTTTAATCTTTTTCCAAAATTGTTTTGGGTTATTATGGCTCATTTGTTCTATATTTAGCACAATATTATTGTTATATTTTCTTTCTGCTTGTCTTCAAAGTCAAAGTTGGGGTTTAACGTCCCGTTCAACAGCCAGGGTCATATTGGGACAGGTTCTCAGCATTGCCACTTGTGGGACTCGAACCCACAGAGGTGACAGCCTATGATTAGATGCCAAACTTGCTAACCACTAGGCCACCGAGGACCTCTTTCTGCTTGTCTTAAACTTTTATCAAAAACATCACGACTAATATCAAAATTAAGTTTCAATCTATTCTTTTGACTTCTGTGACCTTTAAACCTTTTGAATTTCTTTTCATCTTCAACCATTTGTTTCCATTTTGAGGTTAAGTCATCATTCCAGTATGGTTTAGAGTTTTTATACATTTTTCTACTTTTTGGGGAAACATATTTAGATTCAAGATATTCATCCATTTCGTAACATATAGCTTTAATAAACTTTTCATACAATTTATCAAGAGTTTCAGTAACATGCAATCTAGTCTCTAATGATTCAATAATTTCATGCATTGCTTGAGTCCAAATGTCATTATTCATAAAATTTTCATTTACATTCTGAAATGAATAAATTTTTTCAGATACTGAATTCAAAAAAATTTGGTTTTCTGTTGCAGTACTTAATGGTACTAAAATCGCTAATTCAGCCATAACAATAGAATGATCAGGTGCCTTACAACTACTAGATATTGTATTTAGTATTTCAACATGTTCATTCAGAATTGTGTTTATATTATATACCTTACATTTGATACATTTATTTACATTTTTATGTTTGGTTAGTATGTAATCAACAACTGATCTACCTTTCCTATTATGACACGTAAAATCATCAAGCTCTGGTGTTATTCTGCCATTTAATGTACACATTTTAACATCTTTCAGAAAATCAATGAATGTTTCACAGTACGAATTTACACGATTATCTATTGGAGTACGGGTTTCAATAGAATCAACATATTTAATGTAATCACACTTATCACCAATTCTGGCATTAAAATCACCTGCTATAATTATCATATCAGCTTGTGTATTCAAATATATTTGCGATATCAGGTGACCAAAAAAGGCAGTAGTGTTTGCCCATGGAGATTGTTCAGGGGGAAGGTAGCATGCATAAATAATAAAAATCTCATTTTTGTATCTATTTTGAAGTTCTATCCCAATTATTCCTTCTACGTTATCAGTTTTTAACTTTGGTATAAAATTCTGAATAACAAAGTCATTTAATAAAATAGCTACACCTCCTGAACCTCTGATAGCACGAGCACTAATACCTTTTCTATTATTTACATAACAAGTATAACCATCTAAATTAATTTTGTTGTCATTTAACAAGTGAGTTTCAGTGAGACATATTATATCAGGATTAATTTTTTTAATTACACTACATCTTAATTCATTATTTAGTTCTGTCCAACCATTCACATTCCATGTTATAATCCACAAATAGTTTTTGGAGGGTGGGTGTATGTCCTAGCACTGTGACTGAGTCTGAGTAAAGTCCCTGAAGCTCTGCTGACTAAAAAGTTGCTGATTAGAAGGTGTCATATTCATTACTGGTACACCAGTTGCTAATCCATGAATAGGGTGAGGTATCTGTGGACCAGAGTGAAATTGTTGAGAATGCTGTGAACCATTTAAGGCTGGGTGTGGAGTTATTTGATTTGTACCTCGAGGATTAAATGCTGGAGACTGACCAATATTCTGACTGATCGCTGGGGACTGTCCAATATTCTGGTACATCATAGGTTGGTCATGATTGACATAAGGGGTCTGTTGAGGAGATTTATGTAGCACCTTGCTGTAAAGTGGCATGGAGGTAGCATTGCTTGTTGCCATTCCCTGGTTTTTGACAGTGGAGACTGGTGTGTGGGATCTAGAGCCAGTACCTGGAGACAGTGTGGATCTTTGATTCTCAGCTAAGGCAGCTGATATTGTTCCATTACCAACAACTGTTGATGGTAGACTTTGTTTTTGTTTTCTTTATTAGTCCGAACAGTTAAATCTGAATTGGAAACTTACAGGAGTAAGAGGGGATATTTTCTGAAAAAAATTATTCAGGATGGTTGTTTCCCGAAAATTCATACAGTAATCATGAATTACATAAAATATAAAAGCATTTGGTGAAAATTTATGTTGACAGTTTTGTCAACTTGTTTATTGTAAGACAATAACTCTAAAGTATTGTCTATTTATATTTTAATCAGAAGCTATAGGTATTTTTTCTCTTTTTGAGATTCCTAGTAGTATTTACGTCTAGTGGAACTAGGAGTTTTTACTGCATTTTTATAATTACTGTTGCACCTTATATATGATAGAACATTTACAATTTAACCTTCTACCACTTCATGCAACTAAAATGTATGAAATCCTTACATTGGTAGACCAGTTCTACTTCTGTACTAAAACTGTTGTCTCCTGACTCTGGTAGATCCACTTCACATCTGATCTTATCGTCTAAACCAGGTTCTGTGGGTTGGAAGTGTGGATTTCTGAGGTAGACATTGTACATGAAGTGAAGTGGACAGTTCTCTTTGGTACCATAGCTACCAGGACACAACACCTGATGAGGAAAAAGATGAGGTCAAGGACAATATTCACTGATGCTCTCATTATTAGACTATTACTTTGAGAATTTTATAAAGAAACAAACACTGAATATAAAAAATTCTTAGAAGAAAAAACTATGTAAGTTTGGAGTGTTTTTAAGTGACCATTTTTAAAATTATAAAATTAATTATGACTCATTTTTGATGCAATAACTACCAAAACAGATATCATTAATATTTTATTACTTGGTAAATATAAAGGATTATTTGAAAGAAAACTTGCATAAAAAATTTTCATTCATAACACTTTTGAAAATATGTTATGATTGTTAATTCCTTCCCTTAGAATAAATTTCCAAGAATAAGAGTGTTGTAATAATAATAATGTGAAACTATTAAGTGTTTCTGGGCAATGCCAACTGATTCCAATTCCAATTCCAATTCAACTTTTATAGCGCTTAATCTCTGCCAAAGTGACAGACTCTAAGGCGCAACTGATGCCTTTTTGATTTGAATTTTACAGCAACTAATGAGTCTCATTTTAAAAGACTACTTTATGGAGAAAAAATTATCCAAAAGTACCAACCTGTAAAAATCACACAATACAAGATACAAGCAATCTGTAAAGACACTTCATATTGTATTGGCTTACTCATACAATTGCAACTGCATGCCTCTTGCTAATTCAGTGCAAATTAAATCAGTACGAAAATATAAAGTATGCAATATGTTCTATCCATAGACAATGATAACTCACTGATGTAAATCCACAGGATTTTAATCTGTTCACGGTGCTTATCTCTATGGAATTTACTTTTAAGTGGTATATATGACTTAGTATCTTGTATATTCGACTTAATATCTTATATAAATGCAAATAAGTAAGTCGCGCATATGAGTTGTTAACTTGTATATAAAACATATTAATTTGTACATAAATACCCAATAGTGAGTCATATATATAAGAGACAATAATTTGAGTGTACAAGATACCAAGTTAAATATGTGAGATACCAACTCGATTATGTGAGTTTTTTTCTACATACTACTTAGAAAAAATAAACTTTGGCACCTCAGACTATAAATTTCAAGCGTTAGTATATTTTTAAATGTATTATTTTGTCAAGTACTTGACTTAAGGTGACTTTAATCCCCCTTTTTTCTTGTTGTAATTCCTAAGATTTTATGTAAGACTCAGACATAAATGAACTCAGGCCAAAGATCTGTCCCTTGAACTAATATCAAATTCAGTATTTAAATGTGTACTTTGTGACCCAAGCTGTTATCTACTTTTCTTTACATTTTCATTTTGACATTTGAAGTAAAGAGAAAATCACAGTATCTGTATTGGTCCACTATAGCCTCTCTTTCATCCCATCATATGTGCCCTAACATCATGGTTACAGAGAAACTCACTGTGTGGCCTGTAGCCAGCTGCAGTCTGTTCTGGATATTCAAGAAGTGATGCTGTTGTTGGGAGCATGGACCTAGTCTGCATGTACAAATCTCTACCACCCCACTACCAGGCTACACTCATACTTTGCAACAATATTTGTAGCACACTTACGTGTTTATACACATACTGTGGGATGTAAGAGAAGCTTTAGTATACCTCTACGCGTGTCTCTTTTGTAAAATAGTTTGTATAGTCTGTGTCTCCAACGAAGATGTGCACTGTAGGACTAGGCAGCACTCCCAATACTCTGCACTCAACAGGGGCAGGCTGGTTCTCACTGAACAGAAGCACTCCACCAGTGGTGTTACTGAATACGATTTCATCTGGTTTTTCTGAATAAATAAGATAAATAAGAGAATATTCTATAAGTCAAGTCTACATAGTGATGGACAGCTTACTGGTAGTTGGAATATTTCTTAGACCTAAATCCAGGCCATCTGGCAATAAAGCTTAGCTTCCGCCACAATCACTGACCTATTGGTTGTCACTAGTGCTGGGACGAGTTGACTGAAACTTCGAGTTGGGCGATAATAAGGGGTGACATCGATCTGCGCAAGTGAAACTCGAGTTTTCGAAAACGTCAATATTTTCA
Source organism: Sabellastarte sp. h YS-2021 (assembly GCA_964017235.1). NCBI lineage: Eukaryota > Metazoa > Annelida > Polychaeta > Sabellida > Sabellidae > Sabellastarte > Sabellastarte sp. h YS-2021. Next base: position 35,417,288 of record OZ024933.1, read on the forward strand.
CCATCTAAGGCTGATATCTCACCAAAACAACAGATATATCCAAAAGTTTCATAAATATATTGCATTTTTACTTTATTCTAGCTTAAATAAGTGAAGATTTAACTTAAGTTATATCACAAAAACCATTTCCAGGTCAAAGTTTCAACTCATGTACGGTTTTGTAAAATATTTTCCATATTAATGGATAACAAACGAAACACTTTATCCGAAAGCTTATCCCAACTCGCTTCTAACAGTTGATGCTCGATCTGCCATTTTAGCTGGCGATCCCATCACTAGTTGTCACCTTGGGCTAATAATCAGTTGGCTCTACCCTCTGTGGTTGTTCATTCACATTCATATGATAATAAGGTGCAATACTGATTCATTGCTCAATAACTTAAAGTGACATAATATTAATTTTTGTATAAGGCTTACTGACCCTTCTACTCTCCCTGTGATAAATGATTTTTGCTTAACTAGTGCACTGAGTTCCCCTTAGTGGGGAAGATATTGTGCCTGCAAAGCAGTAGATTAGATTAGATAAGGATTTGCTATTAGTGTTGGTCAAGTTACTGGGGTATTTTCCATGCCTACACTTGAATCTTCCTACACCTTACTTCAAATAGCCTTGAGATTACTACAGATGCTATTATCTGGCAGCAGCCAGCCATAAACCTATCTCCATTATTAACATGCCTACTGGACTAAGACTAAGTATTTGCTCGCAGCCAAGTAGTATTGACATAATTTACTCACCTGAACCCATCTGAAAGTCAAAATCTTTGTCCTTTACCTTCTATAACAATGCATTGAATTCCTTGTCTATGCCCGTCATTGTACATTGCATAATCTGTATTACTTAACATGCATTACCTCACCACTTTAGCCTTGCATCTTTTCATTATTACATGACCGTGTAAATACGTTGAAGGCTTCCTTTCTACCAAGAATATATGTATGTAATGTCTGGACACTTACTGTATACTTCCAGACTCTCTGAGTCATACACATCAGTATTTCCTCCTACATAACAACCATAGTGACCACTGTCTTCTGACGTCACCACTGAAAATAAGATCAGATCATCTTTATAAAAAAGTTTTACAGTGTTTTAGACAACTGAACAATGCTCAGGCCAGGAACCAGTCTACTTTTAGCAAGTAAGGGATGGATATTGACAACAGTGACCTGCTTTAGTACGTACCACGGAGAATGCGTCTTTTTTCAAAAACTGTTGTAAAAATATCATTTCACGGCGAATATACAGTACATTTTTGCTTCAATGCTGCAGTATTTTAGGTTTATTTTATTATTTATCCGATGTTAATTTTTTTTTTAATATTTTTTATTTGCCTTTCCAAAATAACAAATATTTCAATTATAATGATATTTTGACACAGTTACAAAAAAAGAACCATCGGAAAAAGAAAACTGCAGTAGTATTGTTCTAACTTTCAAACACCAAATTACTAACTGCCTAATGATTTTTTTATAATACCACATTTCACAAATTAACTACCGTAAATAACCTATTCAGCACATCCGCCCTTGTAACCGCACCCCACCCCTTTTTCTACCGGATTGACCTATACTTCATCCCGGAAAGTGTTTCATGATGGGTGCGCTAAAAGGGAATTTTTTCCCAACAAATATTGAATAAAAATAGACTTTGCTTAGCGCACTGTGCACTAAATAGGTCATTTACGGTATAACTGTTCATAGCAGTTGCAGTGCCAACACAAAAGTCCCAAAACATCTGTTTCACAGTGTTACTTTTTGATTTTCTACTGAATGCTGATGCAAGATATGTTTACATAATTATCATTCAACTCAAACTTAAGTTGTACAAAGACTGCCCAAAAGTACATTTAGTGGATTCCATTTATTTTCAAAAATATTTATGCTTCCTTTTTTGTGAACCAAAAAGTTACGTTCTAAGCCAAAGTGATAAAGGATGTAGTCCAACAGCGCCTCTTTGTTCAAACTACCCTCTCTGCATCTAGTTATATAAATGTATCGTTTTATTATCATGAATACATGATTAGTAAGAAGTACTGTATCACCTTCTATTGTGCCCAAAATAAAGTTGCTACATCCAATGTTAATTTGATTTTGTTCTCTGACAACTCGTATTGTGATTTTACAATATTTAGGGTATTATCGCCCACCTAGCTGGGAATTACCGGTAACTGTTTTCAATCTGGGTCATGTCCATTGCCTATTCTTGCTAATTGTGTGTAAATATAATTTGGTTCAGCACTCTCACAGATGTTTTTGTCATTGCCTTGTTGCTTCTTTTATCAGTTTCTCTTGTATTCAGTATTAAAATCTTCTCTTGGTTTGTGGTTGGGTTTGAGTTTCTTAAGGTTGACTTTAGTGTGGGTTGCTATGGTGCCTGTGAGTCAGCCACGGGACAAAGATTCAAGGGTTAGTCCTTAAGGCCATAAAGATTAGGCCACCCACAGGTGATTTTGATCCTAGGGCATTTTTCATTTAACCAACCCAACCAAGATGTTTGCCATGCGCATTTACTCTTTTGCACCATATTGATGGTTGCCACTCATCTCAGGAGTGTCTCACAAAATTTTACTGGAAGTGGATTCCTCATTCCATCCATGTTGGGGATTGCAAAAAATCACTCCTATAGCTCCTCCTGACATGTTTTTCCCTCTGCCGTAAAACAGACTGGGCTTATGCTATTGATTCTTATGTGTGGTGATGTTGCCATGAATCCTGGACGAGCTATGCTTGGTTTAGTAAATGCAAGGTCAATCCTTAATAAGGGCCCTTTTCTCGCTGATGCAATAGCATCTCATGCCTTTGATTTCCTTTGTCTCACAGAAACACATATTCATACTACTAATTCGGATAGTTTCCTTTGTTCCCTCACCCCGGATGGGTTCTCATTGATACATAGGCCACGTTCATCAGGTATTGGTGGAGGTGTTGGTTTTTCTCATTTGTGACTTATACAAATATCACAAGGTGGATACCCCAAATTATAGTTCCTTTGAAAATATTGTCATATCAGTCTCAGTTTCGTGTTGAACTTTGCTCCAAGCTTCTATCTACTGCCCTCCTGGGCCATCTTCTTCCATTTTTAGATGAGTTTGTGTCTTTTGTCTGTTTTCTGTCTTCTGTTGATTGCAATTACTTCATCTGTGGTGATTTTAATATACACATTGATGTACTTTGTACTGATAGTCACAAATTGGAATCCCTTTTAGAATCATGTAATCTAACACAGTCAGTTAACAATACCACTCACTGGCACGGTCATATTCTTGATCTCATTCTTTCCCCAGTGATCAAGATGTGTGCGTACATGTTGACATCTGTGAATTCATATCTGATCATGCAGTTAATTGTCAAACAAGAATTTCCTGTAGAAGGTACCATTGTATCAATATGTCCGACTTTCGGTCTGACCTTAAAGAAATGCCTTTTGTGAAATGTCCAGCAAATTTGGTCTCACAGCTCTATGATCAGTATGTACATGACATGAGTCGCATCATTGATAGGCATGCTCCTGTTGTGTCCAGTTTGAAGACAAAACAGCGTGCTAACTGGTTGTTAGAGACCTATCGCCTTGCATAGTCACTCAGACGTCAATTTGAACGTGCGTGGTGTAAAGATAAAAGTCAGTACAATAGGAGTCATCTTTGACATTAAATCGCCTTGTGTAATCGACTCACGAACAGGGACAAGACTGTCTATTACAGGAAACTTATCTCTGACAATAGCCATGATTCAAAGAAACTGTGGTGGGAGTTACACAAAGTCCTGAATAGATCCCATGGCACTACTCTGCCCACTTGTGAATCCTCAAAGTCATTGGCTGATCGTTTTGCTACATTTTTAAAATCATGAAAATTTGTGCGAGTTTCTCCTTATTCGAGTCCTGTAACACTGTACATCCCCCCTGTGACCCTCCTAAATTAACAGTTTTTACTCAAGTCACTCAAGATGAAATCAGTAATCAGCAAATCACCCTCCAAATCCTGCCTGTTGGACACAATTGCCCACATTCCTTATTAAGGAATGCATTGACATCCTTCTACCATCTATGACCAAATTGGTAAATTGTTCACTCTATGCGGGACTGGTTCCAGATGGTTTCAAAAAGGCTGTAGTCACTCCACTTATTACGAAGGTCTCTCTTCCTGTTGAGGATTTGAAGAACTACCGCCCAGTGTCTGGACTTAGCTTCATTTCTAAACTGGTGGAACATGTAGTTGCTAAACAGCTGGTTGATCATATTCATCGGCATGGCTTGGATAACTCATACCAGTCAGCATATAAGTCAGGTCACTCAATGGAGGCGGCTCTGCTTTCCATCAAAAATTATATTCATTTGTCACTATCTCGGGGTGAAGCTACTGCCTTGGTACTTCTAGATCTCTCTTCTGCCTTTGATATAATTGATCATTCCACTCTTCTCAGTTGTCTTCTGGATTGGTTCGGTGTTGGTGGCTCCACTCTTAAATGGTTCTCTTCTTATTTGACAGAACACTGTCAGTCTGTTAAAATAGGTTCTACTCTGTCAGATTTACAAAGACTGCTGTTCGGCATTCCTTAGGGTTCTGTTTTGGGTCCTCTGCTTTTCTCTCTGTACACATCTCCCCTTAGTACACTGATTGGTAAACACAAAGGTGTAAACTTCCATTTCTATGCCGACGACACCCAACTTTATGTCCATCTGTCACACATGAATGCCTTAGCTGCAGTTGATAAGTTGAACAGATGCCTGCAAGATGTCAAACAATGGATGTCGGCTAGCAAACTCAAACTTAATCCTGATAAAATTGAGTTCATACTTTTTGGCTCCAAGAAACAGAGAGAAAGATTAAATGTATGTTTCCCAATTGACATCTTGGGCAAACTCCTTCACCCCACGGAGTCAGTCAGGAACCTGGGTTTGTGGTTTGACACTGATTTTTCCTTCTCTAAACATGTCCAGAATGTTTGTAAAGGCTGCTTCATTCAACTGAGGGATTTTAGAAATATTAGGCAGTTCTTGACTCATGATGCATCTGTGTTGGTTGCCAATGCTTTTGTTAGTAGTCGGTTGGACTGCTGTAACTCACTTTTCAGAAGTCTCTCCAAATTCAATCTTCATAGATTACAGTCTATCCAAAATAGTGCAGCTAGAATTGTTACAAATTTGAGTAAATACACTCTGATAACTCCGGAAACTCCATTGGCTCCCAATTCAGTTTCGCTTAGAGTTCAAATTGGTACCCTCTGTACAAGTTTATTCATACTGGTTTCCCTAAATATTTTGCTCCACATCTATCCACATACTGCACTGCTTACAATACTAGACGTAGTCAGAGTGTTGCCAATTTCCTCAATGTACCAAAATTTCAACCTAAAATTCATAACTCTACTGAGCAGTTTGGCTTCAGTTTTGCCCTTGATGCTCCTACTGTTTGGAATTCACTTCCTGAAGACATTCGTGCATCACCAACTATTGCCTGTTTTAGAAAGAAGCTCAAAACCTATCTCTATGCAAAGGCATATCCTCCTTTGCTCATTTTCTCTTACGGCTTCTCCGTGGTACTGACCTATTTCTGTCCCTGGAGTTTGAATTTGGATATTGCTATTGTGTTGCTGTGCTTTATGCCCTTGTTCCACCAAAGGATTAAGCCCGGATCCTGTCGGCGACCCTTAATCCTGGACAGTCGCTAAAAAAAAAAAAAAAAAATGGGTGGGAAAACTGGATCGGTTCCAAAGTCTGGGATTAAGTACAGGTCGTCCTCAGGAAGCCTCAGGACGCCTCAGGCGGCCCCAGACAGTCCCTAACTGGTCTGGGACTAAGAACCGACTAAGCCATTTTTCTGGTCAGTTTGAACCACCATCCTGTCGTAGACAAACCGACTGGGTCCCAGGACGCCTCAGGCCTCCTGCGACTAAGCCCCGACTAACCCATGATTAAGTCCCGACCCCACAAGGTGTCCTGAGGCGTCCCCAGGCATCCCCAGACTGAGATAGCCGATTCTTGTTTTGCAATGGGACTAAGGGTCGCAGGAGGCCTGGGAATAAGGTACTAAGGGTCGGGGACTAAGGGTCGGCGACTAAGGGTCGCAGGCGGCCTGGGACAACATACGACTGTGGTTTGTAAATTTGGTCTGAGGAGGCCTCAGGAAGCCTGAGACTGGACATTTTGTTTATGGCAGGAAAAAATAATCGGTTGGGGTCGGGAGAAATATCAAACATGTTTGATTTTTCACACGGCCTCAACCGACCACAACCGACCCTTACAGGACGCCTGGGACTAAGCAAATTTTTGAAACCAACCCTCAAAAACCCTTAATCGGGAGCCTTAGTCGTGTGGTGGAACACCCACATTGGAATCCACTACTCAGTGGAGATTAAGCGCTATAAAAGTCAAATTAGAATTAGAATTCAGCCAGTCTACTTAAACTACAATGCTTTGCAAAACTAACTTTTGTGAATACTTTTTGTGATTTTACTTTTTAAATCTCAAGTCATTTATCTTTATTTTAAATAGATGTAAGTTAATATCACTATGTTTATTGACAATTATAAATTAAATATTGATAAAATAAAGCATTATTTAATTGAGCAATTTATTTAAAAGGAAAAACTTATTTCTGAGGAATAATAAATAATTTTAAATCTTTAAAATGTGCACAATTTTAATTTTAAAAAAACTTGAATTCATATCTGACAATATTAGACCAAATACGATGGAACCAATATCAAAATGTTCACCATAAAATCTGGGTAAACATTTTATATTAGCTTCTTCTGTTCTGCTGCTGAGTGAAGCTACCAATGCTTATTATCAAAAATGGTGACCGATACCAGACTCTTTTTCTACACATAAACAATGTTCGGCAACCAGAACAAATTGTATCATTCGATTGTCATCAATGCTACATGTATAAAACTAGATTTTCTTTGGGTCCTTTAGTCTTAGAAATTATATTCAGACAGACTGACTTTTCAACAGAATTCGTTGCAGTGTAATAAGAAATACAAAGACTTGAAGAAAGGATGGTCACTTCATTTTACTCTCCTGAATTTACCACAATTGAGTCTATATATGATTCAACAAACCTTCAATGTCTTGATTTTCTCTTTTATAAATCAATACTCAACATTGATAAAGAGAATTAAATAAAATTTTATGAAACAAACAATACCTCTAAATGCACAAACCAAGGGTATTGCCAAAATCACAAATAAAATTAATGATTTGTGACCCAGATCCCGAATTTCTTTGAGGAGGACTGAGCCACTCCACTAGTGTGAAAATATTATCCAGATCTAATGTAAAGTTTTTCAGTTATGTGCATTGACAGATAAACAGACAAACAAACAGACATCATGGTAATACCCTCGCCCTTCTTCTTCAAGGGTCGAGGATAATAAAACATGATTTTTCGTACAAGGAAAATTATGGATATAAATTGCTGTATTTTTATTACTTTAATGGCAGATATAAAGTGTTGTAATTTACTGATACGTACATGGTAGTCTAAGGACATAGAGTGTTATAATTCACATTAATTACATGCCAGGCTAATGTAGTAGATTGTTGTAATTCAAATTATTCTAATTACATGACAGACTAATTTTGTACAGTATTGTAATTCACCCCCCATTACTTACATGACAGGGTAAGGGTGTAGTGTGTTGTAACTTACAGTCAACGTCTTACATGACTGGCTACGGCTGAAAAGTCTTGTAATTCACATCACACTACTTACATGACAGGCTAAGGACACGGAGTGTTGTAATTCAAATCACACGTTATACATAACAACCATAAACAGGCTATAAGGACGCAGATTATTTGTAATTTAAATCACACTTCTTACATAAGAAACTGATGGGCTGGGGATCTAGAGTGTTGTAATTGAGATTCTACTACTAAGGTAATTGACATTCTACTAGTCTAAGGAAGAAGAGTATTGTAATTCAAACTAAACTCTTACATGACAGACTGAAGATGAATAAAGTTGTAAAACACATTATACTACTTACAGGACAGGCTGAGGATATAGAGAGTAGCCATTCCTATAGGGGTCACCTTAGCACTGAATCTTCCAAGGGTTTTAAACAGAGGAGTGAGAACATCACCAGTGGCAATAAGCTCCTGAATAAAAACATTAAAAATCATCTGAAAAAATTTATAAAGGACCTTAAAAGAAACTATTTAATAGTATATATAGAATCACCAGAACCATGTTATTTTCATAAATGCAAGTTGTCATGATAATATATTACATTGTTAATTTTAGCATTTACAAGGGGGTCGCATATTTTTATTCTCCACGGTTGAAATTTTAACATCATTTATACACTTCATAACTATTAATACATGCCTTGTTACACTGTATAAATATGAAATATGATTAAATACTAAATATGTGGGTTAAATAGGTCTCACAACACCATTTTAAAGTTAATTTAACTTGTTGTCCATTGAGTACTGCAGAATGTCAAAATGTTACCTTCTACATAAAGTAATTAATCTCAACCAACCTCCCCATCTTTCATGTCTCATTTAACCTACTGGCCTTACACATGGAAGTGCCCCTCTGTCTCCTTGACAAGACCCATTATATGTATGGGAATCTGCAGCTTTGCTGTAGTCGCTCTGCTTCCTCAAGCCAGCAGAATCCAGGCTAGTATCACTGGATATAGACAATAGTTGAAGATTTGCCTATTCAGAATAGCCTACCCCCACCATGGTCTTCTCTGTATTGGACACTAACTTAGAAATAGGCATTCTGGTAATTCGGCTGGCCCTTTCTGGATGCCAACACCTTGGAGGATGTTTTTGCATAAACTTCACACTCTTCTTACTTGCTTTCCTCCAGTGTTACCCCTTGCTGATGGCTGGAAGATTTAAAAATTCAGTACTTAAATTTTAACTATCTGCTTTCTTACCTTGAGTGTTTCTCCTTCTTGATCTCTGACCTCTTTGTACCAGTAAACTGTGAGTTCCTTGTCATTACCATTCAGGCGGCAGAGCACTGTGATGTTCTCTGATGGCAATGCATGAGTCTGAGAGATGTCAACACTGACTGACAGATCAGCATACACAATTGTGAGTGATGCTGTAAATAGGAGTTATTACAACAGAGTTGATAACTTTTATTGATTACAGTGACATACAAATACTGATACAAATAAAATACAGAAAAAAATCCCTGGCTCCTCCAGATTTTAATCACACTTTTTCCAATAATTTCCAATTAAAATATAAAAGGACAATAATTGATAATAATTAAAGATGTGGTTTTTACGTCCCTTTAACAGCGAGTGTCATATTGCGACAGATCACGAGCCTTCCCACTTGTGGCAGTTGATCGCTCACAAATGTGACAGCCTATGATTAGATAACAAACTTCCTTCACCCACTAGGTCACTGAGGACCTCAGAGGTCACAATAATGATCGTACTGCAAGTAGTATGTAACACAACAATCCACAATTGTTTACTGGAGTTATCATATACAATGTGTAGTGACTGTCTTGTCTTCACCAGTGCCATGTTATATTAGTGACTTCAAAACTATTCTAAACTTTGTCAGGAATTATTCCGTCAGGCCTTACAATATACTCCTGTAACTATGTCCCATACTGTTGCAACTAAGGCCTGTTATACAAGTACAAAAGTCGGGGTTTTATGGCTATTTTCACGGATAATGGTAAGGTCATATCTTTCCTTGTGGTCATATATGATTGTAATAGCTTCCCATTTGGTGACCTTGTCCTTATAGCCAAAAAAGAGACTCTCCTATCTGTGTAATACACGCCAAATAATGAGCTGTCCTGAATATCCACACCCTTCCAGCATGGATATTTGTGTACAGCTCCAAAAGGCTCGCAGGAGGTTTTTCAAATATTTAAAAAAACGTGGCCCAGAATGCTAAATACATTCCGAGTTGTGTCGAATGTCAATGAAGATGTCATACCCAAATTTGAATCCCACCGAAGGTGCCCCACCCAAATACAAAGTACATCAAACCTTGTTTAACCACAACCAAACATAAAGGAACCTACTCCGTTGTTGACCCCAGTAAGGAAAGGTATGACGTAGGTATAGCATTGCAGCAGCTTAGACTTTCTCAAAGTCATAATCTTTTCCAACATTTAATCCCCTGAACACTCATTTATTTCACTCTGAATGTAAAATTTACATGAGTTCTTTATGAGACCAGAATTCCAGAGGAAGTGGTGTTGTTCTGTGGAAATACACTTTTATTTAAGTAAGCTGTTAAGGTAAAAGTCGTACAGTAGCCATATATATTTACACATCAAGACTAAAATACTTTTATCAATGTCTAAATTTGGGATTAGTGATTTTAAGCCTTTTTCAACGGTAAAGGACATGGATATACAGACCCTCTGTATTTTCCACATGTTGGCATAAGTTGGATTCGGACCGATAACTACAGAGGTGAAAGCCAGGTAATTAAATGTCCAACTTGTTGACTACTCAGTCACCTAATGCCACTTTTATGGATGGCTAGGAAATGCCCAAGTGCTTAAGGGCCAAGGGCTTAATATATGAAATGGTTAATCTGGTCCAATATAGCATATTAACTCTTATATCACTTTGAATCCCAAATATCCAGAATCTGATGTGAACCAGTAAGTACAAAGTCTATAGTTCTAACTTTTTTCAAGTTGATGTAAAAGCTGGATCAGCTATAATCCTTCACAGTGGAATGTTTAAAGAGTTTAAGAAACAAAATCTATGTGGACTGGATTAGTTTAAAATTTCAAAGTTTCACAGATCAAAAAGAAAGAACGAAACAAGAAGAGCATTCACAAATCATTTCTTCTAAAATGCCTATAAAAAGTTTTATGATGTAGAAATAAACTATTTCATTTGAATAAACTCGGTTTAAGGTGGCTTTAAAGTGAAATTTCATTTTGCATCTCTTGGCCCTAACCCTGGACCCACCCCTATTTCGAAAAGCTAATAATTGCTTACCGATGCTGGGCAGTTTACAATGCAGGATTTTGACCAACAAGTATGCACTGGTTTTCTTTACCTTTAAAACTACCTGTCGTGATATGACACGTACAATGTGTTGAAAGCTGTAAATTAAATCCAACGAATGGTTTTCAGTGCAAAATCTTGACATTATGCACTGCTATCCGATGTACCATGGGTCACCCAATGTAATATGACCTGTACATTGCGTGGAAAACATTGTTTGATCACCAATCAACTTGTCAAAGTCATAAAAACAAATCTTAGAGCCATCATTGTCAAACTGTTTGATAATCAGAAGACTACTGAGGATTTTAAGTTGTTTTACAATACCTTGTATTTCTGCCCATATCATGATGGAGAATTAAAGCGGCAGAACATAGGATTGTGCACTGGTTAGGTTATAATTACTTTTATATCTTTTTAGACAACAGCAGTCATATCAGAGACTTGCTCCAAGTCTTTGTTTTTGTATTAGCCCGAAGTTAAATTTGAATTGGAACCTTACAGGAGTTCATTTTAAAAACAATCATGTCCGGAGTAAGGGAGTGGATTCTCAAAAGTAAACTTTTGCCAGGGCTAACCCTTTCTCCGAAAGTTATATTGTACCCATACATTACACAAGAGACAAAAGGACTTGGTGCAAGCCTAGTTATATCAGGACAAACCCTATCTGTTTTTCACATTTTGGTGTAACTAGGAGTTAAACCTCTGACCCCTAAAGTGAAACACTAGTTATTAAACACCAACTTATTAACTACTCAGTCAACGTGTAACAGGTGTACCTGTGCACAAATACTGTATATGATACTTTAAATAACTTTTCATGCAAACATTATATGCTGAAAGAACTTAGATTTTTACCTGTGAATAATGCTAATCCAATAACAACACCTTTTGTACACTCCATAGTATTTAAAAAGGTCTGTGATCAGTAAATCCGTTGAGTTAGTCTTCCTATGTTGTATTTGATCCCAGTGGTTCACTCTGGACATAAACTTGATCCTCAGTATCTGTAAAAGAAGTATTGAGATCAGTTTGTACACAACAGTCAACTTGAACTATGCCCAGTCTTATCTGAAAGTCTACGAATAATTATTACTAGATAAAGCATGAATCATTTGAAGTAGTAGTGCCTTCTTCATAACTGTGTCTGACAAGTTTAAAAGCAGAACATTAGAAATGTATGAAAACCTGGAACCACTAACCCGATTGAAATTTTAAAGTTGGGGTGGCAGTTCCAAGCGGTTGCATGTTTAAAGTAGCTATATCAAATACAGTGCAAAACTATGTGCAAAAACATCACAAAAGTATCCTTAAAAAGCCATTTGTACCTAATTTCAATAATTCATGAAGCAGACACCCTAATGCTCTCACATTTGGAAACGTATCTTGAAACTTATACCAAAAATAAAGAAGTTATGTTTTTAACTGGAGGTTTTGGCTATATACTGACAATGTCCACTGTTTTGATAAACAGATTTAAAAAAGTTTCAACGTAAAATATTGGATTACCATGTTTTGTCAAGGCTGTGTATATGCTTTAAGGGTGGCATTTTTTAGACTTTCAAGTTATTTTGATAATCCATTAATGCTGTAGTCTCCTTATTGAACCTAAGTTATAGATCTATTGCATCAGGCTCCAACTGTTAAAGTCTCCATTTCCAGCACCCTGACCTCCCATCTGTTATGTGCTGGGTTTGATTCCCAGTTTGTTTGGAAGTGGGAAGGCTGACAGTTGCTTGGCAATCAATATATTGTTGGCTTGATTTCTTTCTTTCTTTCTGGTTTTACATCAGTTTTAGCACTGTACAGGTCATATCACAACGGGTAGTTTTGTGGGCAGAAGAAACCAATACATACAGTTAGTCAAGGTTCTGTACTGTAAACTACTGATCGTCGGTAACAAACTACCAACTTTCCCACATTAGGTCCAGGGTTTGAACCGCCGACCTCAGAGATGGGAAGCCAGTGTGTTACCACTATGCCAACGTGGCCCTTTTGTTTGCCTTGGAGAATACTGACCGACCAGTGTGGCACTGCTTCCACCCTCTCTACTACATCTCATAATATGATATATGTACAATGTGTTGAAGGCTACGTTAAAAACCAATTAGGCAATCCAACACATCAAACAAAACATCTCCAATGTTCTTGGAGGTCCCAGGTGATCTAGTGGGTCAGCTCGTTTGGTATCTTAGAACAGGATGTCACTCCTGTGTGGGGTTAGACTCCAACAAGTGGGAATACTGGGGACCTCTCATAGTGTGACACTGACAGAGACTCAATAAAGAGTTGACTTTGTTTCTTTTGGATTGAACAAAAAAGAAGGATATACAAAAACTAGTTTGTGATTGTATTCTAATTGTGACACTTTAGTATACCCATGTACAATGCACAGAATTGACTTCCCCTCTGTAGAACATTAGAGGAGGGTTGTGTGTGCGCAGATGTGTTGGGGGGACTCGGGGGCACAAGGCCAGACAAGAGTTGAACTATAACCTTTGTTTACATATGAACATGTATATTGTGCCCACAGAATACTTCTCTCAGTGGAAATCAAATATCCAAGTCTGAAAACTTGCTTGTTTACACTTTTTCATCTTTACACACTGTTCCATCCAATAATGTACATAAATAATTGTAAAGAGCAATGTTTATGTCAGTGTATGATAAATTAACAAAAGCCCTGACAAGGCTAGCACTGGTTACACGTAAAATAGTGAACACGAATGGAAATCAATATCAAAACATAACGCATTGTAAAATTTACACAGGATCAAAATGATGAACGCATTTGTACGCATACGCAAGTCTGGTGAGTTTCAAGCTTTACATAACACAGCCATATCAAACTTGATTATAATTTTAATACTAACCGTTGGTTTTAGTTTGGTGTAGTAATCCTGATTACTTCTAGCTGTTAAAAACTTCATATGTTAATATCTAAAACACCTTCACATAATACCAGTGAAACAAATTGATCATATATTTTGTATATAATACAGCGAACGCTTATGCATTTGTTGTGTTTAAACTGCTGTTCAATCAGTCCAATGGCTTTGTCTGCACATGTCATCAAGCAATTACAAAAATACCATGTGATTATAAAAAATAACACACACAAAAACTCTAAGTATATATATGCTAACTTCTGTATGATATCATCCACTGTCTCCTAATATCATTTTCCCTTTTCCTCTCTCTCTTTAAATTGTGTATTTATAGTAGCAGTAGTTTTTTCTTCATTCATTAACAATGTCACGGGTTTATTGAAAATGTATATAATTTCCAAGAAATTAATACAGTATTACCAATTGCTTTCTGCAAAGGAAACCTATGTAATAATTTGTGAAAATATAAATATTTGTAATTGCATGGATAAAGGCATCACCCAGGATATAGACATTTACAGAAGTAATTTATTGAAAACAATGAAGCCACCTATTTATATAGTCTAATTGTTATAGAAATGGGACATAATTAACATAGAGATAATTATCATTAACAGGAAACCAATATTTGATGTGTTTGTTTAATATATTGTAAAGTTAGCTTGTTGTTTTATGTACTTAATCCATATTATGTGCATTTCTGTTTTATTTACTGTTTCAAGACACACTTTTTCATATCAAAGTGGCGTTGTAAGTCCCATTAAACAGCTAGTGTCTCAATGGGACAGGCCTTTTACATTGCCACTTGTGGGGCACCTATTCATGTCATATAGAACTGACTAATGAGGCCAGGATGGTCTATATTCAGAAAAATATTCCAAAAATTATTCTTACGCTAAGAATTTTTAAAGAATGCGAATTTTTCAAAAGTGCTATATAGAATTGTTTTCAGTGCAGATTTTAGAACAACTATACCCTTGTGCTGATCAACAATCAAAATCCTAAAGGCCTGGTTTCAAGAACTTTGAGTCTGAGGCTTGAGTCAAATGCATAAGTGTCAAAGAATGCCAACAAAGGGAGGAAAATTCAGAAGTATGTGATTTGCCTGGGAACAAATTCCCACCAATGATGACCGAACTTGAGTCCTCAGGACTTTGACCATGACGTAAACAATTTCAACAAGATCTCAATACAACCATAGGGATTGTTGATAGGACATAAAGTGTTCATATTCTGACCCTCAGAATGGAAAGCATGTATCCATTCTTTTTCATCAATTTGGTCAGAGTTGGGGTCAGTAAGTCCCTGACTTATACAATTGTAAAACAATTGGTCATAACAGCAATACAATTAAGCATATCGACAATGGGACCAGACTGAAGAGCATCCTGACCTTTGGGATTGATGTAATGACCTTGCAATATAAGATATGATGAAGATCCCAGCATTGCAGTAGGGAAGCAAAATCGCTGACATGTTTGATATTCTCGCAACTTTTGCAGGTCTTCACAATTTTGCTTCTCGAAATACGCAATGGGCAAAATTTTGGTCCCAACTTTGAGGTCGGGAAGAGTTTGGACCAAGGTCCAGATTATGGAATCACCACTTAATGCTTCATATTTAGTCCATAGCTAGTGTATCGATTCTATTATTAACTTTAAAATTCTAAAGATTTCATGAGATTAAAAATTAAGGCTCGTATGCACCAATAGCGACATAATAATAAAAGATCCGATCCAACCTGATAATACAGTTGACATTTGTATAGAATAGTTAGCCCCTTTACAACAAAAATTATAAGACAATTACACCTTTTTCACAGTTCTTCAACTGTTATTCGGCCTGTAGATTTTATCAGCATATAGCAGAGAGACTTGCTGTTAAAATGACCAAAACTTCTCTATATTATTGGATTTGTAATTTTTTACCATTACTTTTAGTTTAAAGAGGCTGTCACCTCTTAAATGAGGCATGTTTTATATTTATGTTTTAATTTTTTCATCTAACTGGTTACTATTCAAAAGCCATAAGTAAAATTAAAATACTCACAAAAACTATAAATGACACATTGGCAGCAGCATGTGTTAAGTAATAGATTTATTAAATGAGTTACCATCTAAATAAATATGCACTTTCCTCATTTTCCTTTTAAATTGAAGAAATGAACATGTGAGCCTTAGAAAGTCTAAACAACTTACACTTTCTATGAGGGTCTCTATTCACAGTGACAAAGTATTGGGACAGCTGCCAACTACACGAAAACTGACTGCATGTCAATAAAATAGGAAGACTATAAGTTAACCATGTATGTAGCCATATATTTGACCATACAAGAGACAGTGAGGCATTCCGTCCACAGAAGGAAACAACCGGGTTTGGCAGGTGTAAAAGCCTTTGTCTTTCAATGCAATAACACACATAAGATGTTGTTATAGATGAACAATAACGTGAAGTGTTACGTCAATAAACAGATGTACTGGCATATGGAATTTGGGCTGATTCATGCCATTTATAAACTATGCCACAGCAGTGAAATATTGAATATAAAATTCAATATTAATCCTATAATATCAAGGCGAAGGTAATGTTTTGTGTGTGTTTGTTTGCCTGACAGTTTTTGTTTGCAAAAGTAACAAATGGTGACTTTTGATTCGCATGAGCAGGGCCTGGCGAGAGGAACAAGTGTTGAAATTTTGGGAAACATCCAGATTATAATGGTTTGTGATAGATTTACGATCCCAAATATTTGCTAGATCTTTTTATCGCAATTATCTTAAAGCCATCGTAAACCTATTGTGTACGGAGGTTATAGTACTTCCTGATGGGTTTTCAATTGGATGAGTTCATAAATCTATCGAGAACAGTTGCAACAATATTAAACTGTTTGAAATTATCACATACTGCTCCCGATCCTTATCCTTTTTATGTCAGCTGACTGACACTCTGCGGCATGGGCGTCTGCGTCCGCGTGAACAACTTCTCCTCCAAAACTACAAGGCCTAGAGACATGCTGTTTTTTTTAAAAGATACCTTATCTATCGAGGATGAAAAATTGTTCAAGGCATGCAAATCTGTCTGTTCGTCTGTTTGCTAGAGACATTATAAGGGAGGTACCCCCACCAAAAGTGTGAAAATGTCAACACTTTATCACAATTTTCTCAGTGACTATTGCAGGGATTTCTCTCATATCTTGCATATATGTACTAGGCCAGAGGTAGATTCTCTTGTGTGAGTGTGAGACCTGGATCTGTCTTATTTGTTTTTTAATAAATTTTTTTAATAATTTTTAATGCATTAAAATTCATGAAATCATGCACTAGATCACTTATAACTTGAAAAGTGTTGCATTTAGAGCACTTTGTTAAAATATGTTATTCAGCTACTTTTTTCAGAGCTACAACATGGTGAGTAACTTCGGTGTCTGTCTCAATAGCTAAGTGAGTAATAGCTACTTTTGGGCTTTTCAGTAACTTCCATCATGAGTAAAATCACTTGTAACTTGAAAACTATTGCATTTAGAGAATTTTGTATAAATATGTTATTCAGCTACTTTTGGGTCAGCTATAACATAGTAAAATTTCAGACCTGTAGCTCATGGCATAGCTGAGTAATAGCTACTTTTAGGTTATCACTGTTGAGTAAATCACTTATAACTTGAAAACTATTGCATTTAGAGTATTTTGTTTCAATATGTTATTCACCTATTTTGGGGTCAGCTATAACATAGTGAAGTTCCAGACCTGTGGCTCATTGCATAGCTGAGTAATAGCTACTTTAAAGTTCTCACTGTTGGGTAAATCAGTTGTAACATATCAGCTATAACATAGTGAAATTACAGACCTGTAGCTCATGGCACAACTGAGCAATAGCTATTTTCAGGTACTGACTGTTGAGTAAATCAGTTGTAACTTGAAAAATATTGCATTTGGAGTATTTTGTTAAAATATGTTGTTCACCTACTTTTGGGTCAGCTATAACATAGTTAAATTACAGAACTATAAGTCATGGTATAGCTGAGCAATAGCTATTTTGAGGTTCTCACTATTGAGTAAATCAGTTGTAACTTGAAAACTATTGCATTTACAGTATTTTGCTTAAATATGTTGTTCACCTACTTTTGGGTCAGCTATAACATAGTAAAAATTCAGACATGTAGCTCATTGCATAGCTGAGTAATAGCTACTTTGAGGTTATCACTATTGAGCAAATCGTTGTAACTTGAAAACTATTGCATTTAGAGTGTTTTGTTTAAATATGTTATTCACGTAATTTTTGGAAATTGCAGACCTGTATGTCATGGCATAGCTGAGCAATAGCTACTTTCAGGTTCTCACTGTTGAGTAAATCATTGTATCCACTGGATAGCCGCAGTGTGTAGACAGATTTCACCATTACCGCTCTAACGAAAAAAATATTATAGCTAGCCTTCTAAAGTTTGCAGGATATATTAATAACCATAAAATGTTGCCTGGGAATATTTTTGGCCTCATTTTGAAAAACAAGATGGCCGCCAGGGACGTTTATTCGACTTTAAACAAGGACTTTTGTTGGCCCTCTAGAGCAAAGGGTATTTATAGGTAGAGATCTCAAATCCGCAGGATATGTTCCTCATTATAAAATCTTGACTGGAAATATTTTTGGCCTCATTTTGAAAAACAAGATGGCCGCCACAGGTGTTTCTTTGTCAGTCATGAAAAGTGCTTATATCTGTGCTTATTGGTCCTAGAGGTTTGGGATGGTAAACCAACCTGTAGGAAATCATGGGCTGTGAATCTTTTGGTGTGGTCAGATTTGACCTTTGACCCCTCCTTCAAGGTCAAACAAGGATAGCCAAACTTAAAAGTGCTTATAACTCGCTTATTATTGGTCCTAGAGGTTTGGGATGGTAAAGAGACATATAGGAAATCATGGGCTGGGAATCTGTTGATGTGGTCTGATTTGACCTTGGACCCCTCCTTCAAGGTCAAACGAGGATAGCCAAACTTAAAATTGCTTATAACTCGCTTATTATTGGTCCTACAGGTTTGGGATGGTAAACCAACCTACAGGAAATCATGGACTGGGAATCTTTTGGTGTGGTCGGATTTGACCTTGGACCCTGCCTTTAAGGTCAAACGAGGATAGCCAAACTTAAAAGTGCTTATAACTCGCTTATTAATGGTCCTAGAAGTTTGGGATGGTAAACCAACATATAGGAAATCATGGGCTGGGATTCTTTTGGTGTGGTCAGATTTGACCTTTGGACCCCTCCTTCTAGGTCAAATGAGGACAGCCAAACTCAAAAGTGCTTATAACTCGCTTATTATTGGTCCTAGAGGTTTGGGATGGTAAACCAACCTATAGGAAATCATGAGCTGGGAATGTTTTTGTGTGGTTGGCTTTGATCTTGGACCCCTTCTTCAAGGTGGAACGAGGATATTGCATTTGCAGTATTTCTTTAAATATGTTTTAACCTACTTTTTACACTTAAACAGTTCCCTTCTTACTTTCCTTCATAATACCATTTGCAGGGCACAACTTTTTTGTCCTTTTCTTCTGTCAGCTTCGAAATTTCTTTCGAACATGCTATTCAATTGCCATTTACCTTCACAAATCAAAAACACTCAGTCAGCTGACACAGTGCCCGTTCACGGGCACTCTCCTCTTGTTTACCATCTTAAACCCATCTTTTTGCTCTTAAAGTCATGTTTTTTATCTTATATTGATCTTATACCCATTTTTACAGTCACAAAGCAATCTTTTCCATCTTGCAGCAATCTTAAACCTATCTTTTTTCTATTCAAATTGATGTTTAAGGTTCTTAAACCCGTCCTAAACTTTTCAGGAACCCATGTGTGGCAATCTCTGCATTATCAGGATGAGATCTTAAACCTACCTTAAACCTTTTTCAAACTGCACCCATGGATCGTTATTTTTTTATTTTGTCCAATCTGGAAGTAGGTTTACAATCGGCTCACCAAGATGGAGCAGCCCCATAACAAAAGTCAGACACAAAAAATAACTTCACCCAGCAAATGCAAAGCCTATGGTCTTATATCAGTCAGTTTAAATTAATTTGTAAAATCAGAGACGATAATGGAGAATATTAAGAGTGTAATTTGCCATTACACGCCGCACATAAGCTATCAATGATAACATTTATAACATTCTTCATATTAACCCTACTAAATAAAAGCTATGCAAGCCGATCTGACAGTTTTCATAATGTATTTATATTTCATACATTTGAAGATACTTTTTATGAAGGTATTCTGAAACTGGCCAGACACAGACGAAATGAACCAGCACTATTGCTGTATAATATATATAATGTAAACACAGGATGGTGTCCTTGTGAGTGAATTGTAACTTCTGGAGTGTTTTATCAATAAACAGGATGGGTACTGGTATTTATCGGTTAATTGGACACTTTGACAGAAAGTAAACGTGATAGGAAACCATCTCCTGTGACTGTCGATGATTCAGACAGCTATTCCTGATGATTTTTGAACCAATGATTCGTGATAAATGTTTGTGCATGTGGGTTCAGAGAACATACGTTGATGATGACATATTCATTAATATTGTTTAGTTTATAAGCTCCGCCAAGAAGGTATTATTTTCATGACCGTTTGTCTGTTTGTCCATTTATTTGTAAGCATGATTACACAAATATTACTTGTTGGATCTTCATAAAAACATAAGAAGATGGCTCTTGCTACAACTTAAATCCTATTAAATTTGAGAGTGATCTGGATCACTGTTTGGAAACCAAACTGTAAAAAATTCGCATTTTCCCATTTACTTATTGCTACATGGCTTGGTGGATGTCTTGACTCTTTGAGTGCTCTTAATTATTTATTATAGTGACACGTGTTATACAAAACAATAATAACGTTAACGCTCAGTCACTCAAGGCTTATAAGTCAATTCATTTTCAAAAACTTTTAACATGCATTGGGCATATATAAGAATATACAAAATAAATGTATTATTGCTATAACACCCTATATCTCTAATCAACAACATTTATGTCTACTCCCACAGTCCTGTAATAAAAATTCCAAGAATCTTATTTCACTTCTACTTATAATATGAGGTAACCATACTGAATAAAGTGTTTATTTCTTATTATCTCATATTTACTATAAATGCATATGAATTGAAAATGAGATTCAATAAAAATTGGAATTACATAAAGTACATAATCTGCTTTCTAAAGGGATATAATTATTGTAGTGAGGGTAATAATTATTTGCCTGACTCAAGATCACTTAAATTTTAGTTAACCTTTGACCATCATTTCATTTACATCACCATTTCTTTTATGGAGTATTATAGACTTAGTGGGTTGATAGTAGCTGGACAGATGTGTGTTCTGGTAATTCACAAGTTAGATTTTGTTAAACATATCCACAAATCCGAAACTTTTATCTCAAAAGGGGTTTCTGTCTACTTGTGAGAGCCGCAAAGCCATCAGAGACACGACTAGTGGACTGAAGTGGTCACCCATCCCAGTACTAACAAAACCCATTGCCTCTTAGCTTTAATGAAGAGACAGATACTCATCACACTATGCCACATTTCATGAAAGTTCAAAGACAGAAAAAAGTGATCTCTAGAAGCGTGAGCCTCGCCAGAGCTCATACTTAACAATGATCTCTAGGTAAACAATCTGTTCAATATTGATGCATATTACATGACACATGACATTCCTTTTGACTAAGTGATGGACACTGTTGTGTAGGAAGTAACACATTAGCTTCCTACCTCTCATGTAGTGGGTTTAAATCCCAATGGTTTTCAATGCAGACATTCGAACAACTAGTATGCGCTGCTGTCCTCCACCCCCTTAACTACCCGTCATGATGTGACCTGTACAATGCATTGAACGTGACATTAAACTCAAATAAACCGATTGATCATGACTAAGCATTGAGATATGGAAGCTTTGTTCAAATATCTATCTCAGGTACCTAAAGCATGTAGACAGACTCAAAAATACACATTGTAAAACAAGGTTTCTGATATATGGGTTGTCTCCATGTAAATATTTGATTGGGAATTGAAAACCACTGAATCAACATTTGAAATTTGTTTTGTGTCTCATATCTGTAGGCTGAAGATTGAATCCATTTATAAGGACATGTGAGATATATTGATGTCCTCCCCTCAATAAGAGACATAAAAGCTTTAATTTGAATAGTTGTTACAATTTACATAAAAGTCTTCACATGAATTATATGACTGAGGGTTTTGCTCACTTTATTTACCCCTAAATTGCTCTCTTCTGATTTTGTCAGTATTGAGTTGCCATAAGATCCTGAGTAAAAGTAGAACATTTACCTACATAGTTTTAAATACCATACCAAGAAGAACCACTCAATCAGGTGTCCAGCCAAAACTCCATCCCTGCGGGGAGATTTGTTCAGAAGGTGACAAACAGATCTGTATGTGTGTTTAAACATGTTTATATATTGCAGTGATTAGATACACATCTACAATTATCTCACAGAATATAAGACGGTACTTAAGCCTGATTAATAGGCGCATCTTACAGTTGAATATAATTAACATCATCGGATATAAGTTCATTGAATGGACCACAGTACATTACTTTCCAGTATTCTGTAACCAAAATAGCTGCATGTTCTTTTCTTTCTATTGAGTTAAACTGCTAAAAGGCAAAAACTAGATAACTTTCTTCAGTAGGTTAGTTTAAGTCAGATCGACCGTTGATATCTCCAGGATATATGATGTAAATTTATGTAAGAGCTGAGGGCTGATTCTGCCATGTGACAATTACTGCTACAAATGTAAAGTCTGCTCTCGCCAATTATACACAAATACCAACCAAGTGGTAGTCTTTCTCAGGCCCATTTACTCCATAAAGACTTCTTGGATTGGTGTTTTATTTGATTTAAATAATTTATACTGTGTCAAAATGATGTGAACATTCTCTAAACTGTTGAAGGTCCAACAAGGTATAATTTTAAAAAAGAGGAGGTCAGCATCAAAATAGCATCAAGAAATTGAGTTAATCTCTGTTAATATTCACTTTTAACACATGGTAATAGTTATTTAAGGGATGTTGGAAAGCAATGTATACTAGTTAGTTAAAAGTCTACATTAAAAATCAAGTACAACAAGTAAATATCAACTTCAATATTTTTGCTCAAGGCGGTGGTCCAAACAGATGGCCTGAGAGGTACAAGGTGAGTCTGTAATCCACTATGTCACCGTGTTCTATAATTTCCAAAAAAGAAGAAAAGTTATATTTCAACACTTTTTTGTGTCTTCTAGAAAGACATAAGGCTTAAAATTAGTTTGAAGAAATATATCCACACTGACTGTTTACAAAAGAATCAGGACAAGTTGGGGGGGGGAGTATTTTAACAGCTTTGTATTTGAGGAATATTTCGTACATTTTTACTAGCTATAGAGTAAAACCAAATCCTGTGAATGTTTTAAAGTTCCAGTGATGCAAAGTCTGCTGTAAACACTTTCCAGTCACCCACTAGACAAAATAAGCTTTTTCTTCATGGTAAATACATATTTACACATTATTTTACTTATATATGTAGTGCATTAGTATACCTTTATAATCTGGATTTAATATCACTTAAATTGAAGTCTCTCTAATCAAAATACACTTACTTAGTGACCTTGTATCAAGGGGCTTTCTCATGGGCCTGTGGCAGAGCATATTGATCAAAACATGCCCAGTTTATTTTGGCTTATATTTTCAGGCATCAGATTGAAAACTTTTCAAATAGCTGTAGGCATCACTGGCACCTTTTTATATCTTTAAAAACAACTAAATGTAATCCAATCTGAGTTAGTTTGTGTGTTCAACTTTCGGTTTATACAACTTTGATGACAATTGTTATGTTTTAATCTAAAAGAAAGACCTGCTTGTAGATAAAATGAGACATTCTACCAGTTAATACAAAGAGTGAGTGAGTGAGTGAGTGAGTGAGGGAGTGAGTGAGTGAGTGATGTAAGGATTTAAGATTTAGGCACTAGATATATTAGGTATTATTTTACATTGTATTTTTCCACTAGGCATTTTTCCATCTGGTATTTTTTCCAATAGCCATTTCCACTGGTTCTTATATTCATAAGAGTATAACAACTCTGTGTGTGACAAAATACTTCCCTCAATTGTTCCTTACTTAATTCACTATGTCAATATTTTACCACAAGGGTAAATTCATCTGTGACATTTCATATTGGGCCACTTTGCCTGTCTTTA
This sequence comes from Sabellastarte sp. h YS-2021, assembly GCA_964017235.1. Lineage (NCBI taxonomy): Eukaryota > Metazoa > Annelida > Polychaeta > Sabellida > Sabellidae > Sabellastarte > Sabellastarte sp. h YS-2021. The sequence goes on from OZ024933.1 coordinate 35,441,381, forward strand.
CTTGAAAGCCTTTAATGTCATGCTGCCGTATATTTAAAAGCTTATTTTGTTGTGTCATTATAAATGAATGGTCCTGAAGAGATACACAATGTCTTAGTCGATGGGGTGTCCATTATAATGGAAAAATAAAACAAATTGTCTGGTAACTAACAGAAATAACGCCTTGTTCCCAATCAAGAATATTGTTGTGAAATGGAACGTCAACTTTTAAAAGCGTGTCCATTTGTGAAAGATCACTTACAGACATCTCATGAACAACAAAGGCCACTTCATTATAAGTTATACTCGTTCCTTTTAGATTCTCAGGAGATGTGTCAATGGATTGCAAAAAGCATCTTATGCACAGGGGTTGCAACAAATAAGACCCAAAAGATTAAGCCACATACTCGTGAGAAGAATTGATTCATACAGACATTTGTCACCGAAATAGTAATATGTTCCTTTGCAGAAGTGCTAATCTGAGATTTACCCTTATGATAAATGGCAAGTTTTAAACCAAATTTATTCACAGTTTGACACAACTGCATACACAAATAGAGTAACAGTAAAAACAGAGGGGGCTCGGGTGTGTATCCACTGTGTGGTCTCGCCTTCAACCTCTGAGGTTGATGGTTCGAATCTCAGAACAGGTGCTTCATGTTGGAAAGTTGGTAGTTATTTGGCAATGCCTGGTGGTTTACAGTGCAGAATCTTGACCAACTAGTATACACTGGCTACTCCACCTGTAAACTACTCGTCGCAATGTGACCCTGGTTGTTGAACATGACGTAAAACAACAAATAAATCTAAACCTAAAATCAAAATAGATCACATCGGCAATGTGACATCCTGTTCAATAGCTAAGGTTTAACAAGTTTGGCATCTAATCACAGGCTCTCACCTTTGTGTGGGTTCGACTCCCATATAAGAAAAAGCTGTGGACCTATCCCAATATGACCCTGACTGTTGAACGGGACGTGAAAACCACAACTTTGACTTTTTCTATGTCGTGTCGAATGCATCCAACCTAATATTCATCCAGCGGATTTGTGCCAAAGATGTCCAACCAAGGTAAGAAGCAGACTGTACTACAATGATCTACAACCTATAGTACATGAGTTTGTTTGTTTGTAGAGTGTGTGTGCTCCCAGCATAGAAATCTGTCACCTAGGTCTCATTCAATACCTCAGACTGAGAGCCTAATGATTAAATGCCACACTATTTAACCACTAGGCTACTGGAACCTCTTAAAGTGAAAATAAAATAAACATACCTTTATCATACATGTACAACTGTCCTGCACGGTTACAGGAAGATTGGTAACAAGTTATTAGTAATGCTACATTTCTTTGTGTCAATAACTCGTTTATTGTGTGCCACTAAAGAACTACAGCCAGTGGATTTTACCATTTTATAAGCCCAGCTGTGAACAGACATGAAATATGTATGAACTCGTTTTCGTGGCTTAATTAACAAGTCATGGCTGACCACTGGTGTTGTTAAAATCAGATATTTGTGACCCATTTTAGAGCTAAACAATGGATTGTTAAGTAAACCTTTAATAAATAAACCATGACACGCCATTTCATGTGTGCAAAATGCTTAATAATGCAGGTATTTTGTCCCATTGTTGAGTGGTTACATGAAAAGGAAAAATCGGCCCAATTATAATTGTAAAATAGACATGAATATGGATTAATTAATGGCTGACTTAATCGTATGTAATTACGTGTGACTTTTTGTGTCAGTTTGTGAATAAATTTGACTCTTTTAAAACCCCATTGGGAACAGTTTAATACACACACTGTACACGCCTACTCAGTTTCCTGTAAATCTTAATAGCCTTAAACCAGGTTCCGCTTTCTTTTTAGTTAAATGCTACACTTTGAAAAAATAGATTTGGAAATCAGGTATCCGTTTGATCACTACAATGTGTGGACCATGTCATAGAAATCATGATTTGAAAAAAAACACGACCTATTATTAACCTAAGAATTGTTTAGAAAATGATATTTTTATTTTCACACACTTTCTCTTTGTTTGAGCCCAAGAATTATAACAACAAAAATTAATTGCATAAGTCTAAAAATTACGACTTCAATAAATACTATTCAGTTTCATAACATTTCTATAACAAATGTTTTCAGTCCTTTTATGTCAGTCATGCTTCGACCTTACAAGTTTTAATGAGGGTGGTGTTAGACATATTTAGTTTTTAATACGTAATATAAAACCTTTACAAAATAAATGGGCAGAACTAGAGTAAGAAATCTAAAATTCGCCAGGAATCTAAAATTCGCCACCTCTAAAAGCTTAGTTAATTTTATGAAGAAAATGATGTTTTTGTCCAAAAATTGGTATTTTTCAGTTCAAAAAGCCTTAATTTACTATACAGTCAACAAATCTCACCACAATTCATTTATTTTATTAGTATTTTTACATGTGGCGAATTTCAGATATGTGGCGAATTTTAGATTTCTTACTCTATCAGTCTATTAGTTCTCAAGTTATGTACACACATTTAAAGAGTGTGGTAACGCGGGTTAATTAAATTCTAACTCACTTTTTAATCTTCAAACTTTCCCACCTTAATTGACAACATATTTGCCAATTCATCATCAATACTTGTGAAAAAAACTAGCTTTTTATAATAACACGCAACCTTCTGCAAGTCTCCTTTTTACAAAACACCTCAGCCCAGGTGCCTTTGACATTTGTGTGGCAAAACCTGTGGTGTCCTTTGTTTACAATATGTGTATGTTTCCACACACACTGCCATTCTCAGCCCTGATCTGTGTTTATGCATTTATGTACAACAACTTTCGTCTCCATTTTTTTTTCAGAAATGTATGGCACCCCCCACCCCCCCTCCTTCGCTCAAAAATACTGTGCCACTATTTGAATGTACTTACAGTAGAGTTTTTTTACAGCTATAAATTGTCTGTTTGCACAAAACCAATCTGAATGGTTCAGAAACTTTATAAAGGACCCAGAACCGGGGAACCTAAATGGTAGATCCCAGAAGATCCAGAACCAGACATTGGCGAAAAATCTCTCAACAATTCTTTAGTCCAAATGTGGACCCATGTCATCTGTGAGGACCTTTGCCACAGGTAGACCATACTTTATGTGAAAATATGAGTTCATTCTGATGTGTAGTCTTTTTGAGTTATGCAAATAGACAAACAAACAAATGGATACGACAACAATACCTTCGCAACCCCATTTTGGATTGTAATCGAACCACATATGAGGTAAAAATAAAGGTTGAACTTTGGTTTCGTGTCCTGCTCATCAGCCGGGGTCAGACTGGGACAGACCCACAGCATTTGTCACTCGAGGGAGTTCAATTCTTACAGGGGTGACAGCTGGTGATTATTTGACAAACTTGCTGACCAACGGCCCAAACTATAGACCTTTTTGTTGGATCTGATGAACAACTGATACTTATCAGTGATAATACATTGTACTTTAATTTGGAACTCAAAGTATTATCTTGTACAACAAAAAACTGTTATTTCGCCCAAATGACATATAACCAGGAAATATCAGTTCACAATCATTTCTAGTATTAGTATCTGTTATAATTTCCCAATGTAATAAACAGTAAGCTTTTGTGGGGCATGCAATTGCTGAACAACTACGAAATATTCCCAAATAGTCAATAAATATCGACCAAAGTTGGGGGAAATCACTTATTACATGGGATCGGTTTTACTTCTGCAGTGATAAAATACTTACAATTACAAGTCTACTTCACACATCACAAATGTAACTCCAATCCATGGTAACAATTTGTAACACTTGACACGGGAAAAAATCTCCATCAAAAGTCGTAAATATGGAAACAAACCCTTTCAAGTCATAAAAGGGAACAACCTTTATGTATTGGATATGTCTTTGTCATGAAAGTTGCTTTGTTGTGAAATATGTGTCATATGCTACTTTAAATATGAGTGAGAATACACTTGTAGTTATTAAGCCGTAAATATTTAAATGTTTAAAAGCCTTTATCATTTGTGCAGTCCAGAGTGCTGGTTAGCTCTGTATTAGCCTGTTTGAGGCGTACATTTGTGATAAAAAATGTCAACTACACTGTATTCATTTGGTTATCCCAGGTTTTAGAATGTACATGGTGGGTGAAGAGACGGGTTGCAGTGCAGTGGGTAATACTTGCCCCCAATCCCAATTCTAAGATCATTGGTTCAAATTCAGCCCTCAACCTGAAGTGGGCAACCTGGGAGAAACGAAACATAGGCAACAAGTATTAGATCCCAAGTATTATCTCCATTCCCTCAACTACCCATTGTGATATGACCTAAGCAATGAGTTGAAATGTTGAAATTGATATGAAGTCTAAGGTCAATCAATAGTTGTACATAGTAGGAAACTAAGTAAGAATTTAGTGTCAATTATAGTTTAAATGTCATTCCTCACCCCAAAGGTCAAAGGTAAAGGTCACCATTCTAGACCCAAAAATGAGTTTAATTCATAACATCCTCAACAGTGGCAGTGGGGAGAATAAGTGAAAGGATTAATAATTAACCCAGTAGAAAACGATCTAGAAGAAAACTTTTAATATAGTAGGCTATAGAGGGGGATACAGATTTGAACCCTGACCCAAAGGTCAGTGAGACCAAGGTCAAAGGTAAACAGGAAGGTCAAACTTCCTTGAACAACCCACAGGCCAAATGTAAATCTACATGTAACAAAAATAAAAATACAACTGTATTGAAGACAAAATACTTAAGAATGTACCTTATTTATTTATTGTATTACTTGAGTTTATCCCATTTATATCTTCAACAACATGATCTATTGATGTTTAGATTTTTCTGTATTACCGTGACCTTCAATGCAATTTGTGTCAATATAAAATAAATGAGAAGGATCAAATTAGGATTAAATTAAAACATGAAACATACCTGTGAACACTGTAATCTAGTAATCCAGAAGCATTATTTGAAAGTGAAAGCCGTTGCTTAATATTGTCCAAAGCTAGTTCACATCCATTGTAGATCCAGTGATAAGTTATTCCCAAAGTGATTTTACATCCTTCATTGAAAATTCATCAATTACTGTTATTTTGCAACATAGATTAAAGTGTTAAAACGTCCAGTATGAATAGAAAAATGGCATATACAGATTTTCATAATTTATATAAATAATTATGTGTGACGTCAGAAGCATCCCAGACTGATTGGAACAATACGTCTAAATTCAAATAATTGTTTTCCTGCGATAACACACTACATACAAAACCAGAAAATGTTACAATTTTGTGTATCCACAGAGTGTCAATATAATAGGCATAATATAATTTTAATTCATTTCCAAATTTAGACACCAGCTCATAAAAAAGACTTGATTGTATGCCCACCACCTGACCCATGTAAAATGAACAAATACACTGAATGATAGCTGGGACAATGAATGGTTCATTGTGCGCGTGTATGAATGGCTAATAGTCTGTGTGTAGGTTTGTTACGATCAATTAAACGAGGTGGTCTTGTAAGGGTCACCAAAGAGAACAGACACAGGGATCATTCATTAATCCACTCAGATTATCTCAAGCCACTGGATTTTACATTGAGTGGACATTTTTTCACCTGGAGTAATGATTACTCATTGTTGTTACAGTACTTAACATTTGCCTTCCATTGAACAGACAGGTAGAAAAATAGCCTTACCAGAAGGCTCTGTTACTTTCTCGTTCCTCGCAATCCTTCAAAAATTTTGAGGCTACACTTGTCAAGTATTTCACTAGTCAACCTGCAATGATTTTACTCTTACAGCTGTAGTGGTGGGGTCAAATTTAACTTTGCAAAAAGAGTATTACGCTGAGGGCCTGTTCAGATGTAATTGTAGCTGTTGAAACGGAAACGATATTGGAATTTTTGCAAAATAATTGTGAACACAGAGAATCAGTGACAAACATGAAGAATACTAGATTCTTCCCCTGTTTAGACATGTATCAGCTGATTAGAGATGCTTAGTACTGGAGCCTGTACACATACATGTATTTGTATTCAGTGAAATTGGTAAATGAGACAAAATGCAAGTTCCCCGGTTTCTTCAAATTTTATGCACTAAATTCAAGAGTGCTAAAATAGTGATAAGTCGGGAGACAAATTGTGAAAAAGTAGGCTATACACATGAAAAGATCACCCAATGGTTTGCCCCAAATGGTTAGGATTCATAAAAATAATTACACCAAGCCGTTTGATAACCCCTTTGGATTAATAGCAAACTTGTATGACTAATCTTCTCAACTGACAAGATTACTCCGCTTTTTAAGCAGGAGTGAGTAACATTAGTTGTAACAGTATAAATATATTTCAAACACTATAAAGAGAAGTGATAGTAGACGAGTCGTATGTCACCCCTGCCAGAAAAGATTGGGGGTGACTACTTGAGACAAAAATACTCACTCACAAGGTTGTTAAACATATTTAAAATGGAATCAATACCCACAATAACTCTGTGCACTCCCTCAACCGTTACAGCTGAAAGGAGTTGTACAACCAATGAGATTATTTTTTGGACTACATCATCAAAGCTAGAGAGTCATGCTATCAAGGGTGGACTGGATGTACCATAAGTGATTCTTTGGAATAGGAATGGCTGTGGTCTAGTGGGTAACCCACTCGCCTAGGACGTGGGTTTGATTCCCAGTACTGGCAAATACAAAGTGATAATCGGATGACCAATTAAAGTGTCAGTCCTCTGTCATTGAGTCCTATCCAGTGGTAAACTAGAGAACCTCAGTGGAGTTGATTATATGGCTGTAGTGTGAGGCCAATTATAATATCACCAGTATTAGACATAAAAATGTCACTTGGAGTATTTATAGTGAGTATATACAGTCATATTGATGACAAATTTATCCACCACAGAATAAGCAGCATACCAATACTGGTTGAATAGGTAGGGTTCTATTTATTAAGCAGATTTTGCCTTACTCTGTAGGCTGTGTAAATAAAATTAACAAATTTCATCTCCGTTGATTGATAGATAAAATATTGTTTTTTTTTCTTTCTGGTAGATTTAGAAAATGTAGAGGTTTTATGTAACTGATGCTAAAATGGTTTAATCTTAGGTTTTCTCATTGAGTACAGTGTCAGAAAAGGTGTATTTCATCTTCTACTCTACTTGCTTGCCATAATAAACAAATAGGCTCATCCACATTTATTTTTCTAAATTGATTGAAACATGAGTCTTCATTTCAGCCCAGGGCCAGGAATAGAATCTTGAACCTGAGAGGTAGGAGGGGCCTGTCTTACAACTGTGTCCCTCGAAATCAATGTCTGATGCTGAGGAGTGTTAACCAGTTATTTTGTTTGTGTGAAATGGGTAGTCATTATGTTTGCTCGCTTTCAAACTCTACAGACCTTGTGCTTGAAACAGACATATTGAGACTTGTGGAAAGGCCAATATAGATTAAAAAGCAGCATACTTTTGTAGCACTTCCTTTAGCCAAATGTGTGCTGTGATTTTATCGTTACCAATAAATCAGACATAACTGAGATTATATTTGTCATAATCATCAAATTTAATCGTGATCAGGCATTTATGCCAGATTATCTCTGTACTATCAGATATGTTCTAAAGAGAATACAGATAGTGACCATTTTTTAAAAAGTCACAGAGATATCCAGACGTCTATTAGAGTTCACCTTAACTTGACAAAACTACTACACCAAATCACTTTTTGTGCATGATGTACGTGTAATAAGGGATATGTTTTTAATACGACTAAACGCAAGATAGAAATTTACCTTACAAAAGTTTTAACTAATTTATTATTTTCAGTACTTCTTAAAGTGCGAGAATAAAACTTCTACTGAGCACTCTGCATACAGAAATTCTCTGAAACATTTAATATGTTTTCATTATTACTTCGTCTACCATTGCCTCCACCTTCCATTACATTATTTTTGCCGGAAATAATATGAGTGTTGCCCAGTACAACTAACTGTTGATTAGATAGAGTTTATTACTCATCATTCCCTCACCCAACAGTTATGCATATAATGACCAAGCATTGTTACAGCTGTTGGATTTTTTAATAAGAGAACCATACAAGTGAGGCTATGCTCAGCTTAGGGTCAAGAAAGGTCAAAGTTTGAAGCCACCAAGTCAGACCTGAGTCCAGGTATTAGCAATTTTATGATCTCCCCAAAATCATAACGGAATGTCAAACATCCCCAATCCAACAATTCAGATTGTCATTGACATGCAAGGTCAAAGAAAGGTCAAAGATGAGACCACAAGGTCAGACCTGAATCCATATATAAGCAATTTTATAATCTCCCCAAGATCATGCCAGGACATTAACTGTCCCAGGAGGATTCAAACCCATTATCATGGAAAGACTCCTATTAACCAATTCGACCTGCAACTAAGGTCAAACTAAAGTAGGGTTTTGGGCCCAACATGCCACATTCTGTAATCTCCTTGAACATATACACTAGTCAACAAGTCCCAGTAAAAACTGCAGACAAGTGAAAGGTCAAGTTCAAGGCAATACGAGACACAAGGTCAAACACACCACAGGTCAAACTTTAGGCGAAGGTGAAAAGGTACATTCATATAATCTTCCTAAGAAAATGAATCACCCAGAGTTGGGTTTTTAACATTTATTAAATTATTTTATATTTTACAGTGCTATAACACTAAAATTTCTTGTAAAGCAAACATCAATACATTTAAATAACAATGGGCCCATCTGGACCATACTATAATGTACTCTTAAAAGTTAACCATAGAAACTGTGGGATAACCCACGAGAATGAAATTTTTTGTTATTTAATCCTTTAATCGTGCAGGATTCACATACCACAGTTAGGGCAAGCCCCATGAATTTTTTAGTATGATACAAGAAGGTTTCAATTCAACCTAACTGCATTGAAAATTACTTAATTTGCCAAAAACTGACTAAAAATAAGTTGTTTAAACATTTTATAGAAGAAAGGCTTACCCAAGCCAAAGTGAAAAAATAAAGAATCGATTGACTGGGAACAAGCCTGTAGACAATAGAACTAAGCAAAATTTTCTTACTTACATACAGCCAAAATATGGAAAACCATTTTTAACCAGTTCTAAAAACATAGCCAAAGACAGTTCTAGTGCTGAAGGTTACCCAGTAAGGGGTTTAAAAATGAGAATGATGTTTAAAACTCCCCAAAATAAGCGCCACAGTTATGTGGCTAAGCTAATAGTATAAGCCACCATTAAGGTACATTTAAGGTTAAAATATGATCTGACATATTTAATCCTTTAATCATGAAGGATTCACACATGATGCAAAAATACAGACTTTTAATAAATTATACCACAGTCAGGGCCAACCCCAATGAATTTTTAGTATGATACAATATGCCTCTTAAAAGAAGGTTTAAATTCAACCTAACTGCATGGAAAGCAGTAAGGGATAAAACCCCAATTTTCTTACTTAAATTGCCAAAAAACTGACTAAAATAAGTTGTCTAAGCATTTTATAGAAGAAAGGCTCACCCAAACACCCATCAAGATTGTAGGTGCTGTTGAAAGGCACGCAGAAGGGGGCAAGAGGAGATTTGGGTATCAGAAGAAAGGTATCTGTACACACAGTCAGAAGACCAAGTTCCTTGGTCTTTGATGGCCTGAATGGGGACATTATGATTATGTGCCCAAGAGGCACCTGACCTCCTAAAGGTATGGGAAGTATACTTATGATGCTCCCACCCCAATGCTTTGATAACCCTGTATAGGTGTTTCCTAACAATGGTATCTGTTAATGGCAACCAGCAACCACGCCTAGGTATGGTAAACAAAGGGTCATTTTTTGAGCCAGGAACTGCAGCCAGCATATTCTTATGAGCAAGAACTGGGCAGAGGAGTGTTTGAGGAATAACACGAATAGTTACATAATGGACTTTATTCCTGAGCTGGTTGGTTTTTGACCATTTAAGATTAATACTGCAGAAGAATCCCAAAACATTACATCACCTCTGGCCAAATGTCGAGATATGTCAAAACCAGTAAAAGCATGGGGTACAATATTGGAAAGACAGAGAAAGGAATAAAATGCCAGGAGGTAGAGTGCAGTGAAAACCTGTGGGAACTCAAATTTTTGACTCTGGATGACTATATCTTGAAGCATTTCGATTGACAAAACAGGAGTACTTTTGAGAAGTAGAGGTCTATTCATTTTTAAAGATTTAACAAACATTTGGATTCTTTGATCTTTGAACAAATCAGTTGGGAGTGGATATAAAATGAAGAAAACTCTGATACCAGCGAGGTAATAGGATATGTTAGTGACAGTTAGAGCATTTGAATGCAAGTACTCTAGAAAAGCCAACAAAACATATATATTACCTGGCCCAGGGACAGCCCAGAGGCCACCAAGAAGCCCATGAAGTCCTGAAACATTCTGGTGTAAGTTCTTTGGGTGGCAGGTCTAAAAGACAGCCACAGATGGTCGTACGCCCTGGTGGCCAGCTGGGCTGTTCCAGGAGACATATCTGAAACTAAATATTGAAATTTAAACAAGTTAAGTCTATATGGGTAGGAATCCAGAATACATTAGGAACATAAGTATTTAACAATTCCCAAGATTTTTTATCAAACTGATATCTAGATAACAGGTCTGCAACAAGATTCTGTTTTCCTGGAATTTGTTCAATATGAATAGATATGTTAAACATGGCAGATAAGAGCCATACGTTTCTTGAACAAGTGGTTAAAATGCTGTCTTTAATCTTACCAGAGGTCAACACTTCTACAACTGCTATATTATCACATTTTATACATAATTTTTTATTACTCAACTGAGTGGCCCAGATTTTTAGTGCAACCACAATGTTAAGCATTTCTAAATGAACAATCGAGTACTGATTGAAATTTTTGGGAATAGGAAGGCTATAACATTGATTTTCAAAAATACCCCCATACCCGTAAGGCAAGCATCTAGGTGTAGCTCAGCCTGAATGGATCTAGGGTCATAGTAAACGACACCATTAAACTGCTTCAAAAATGTGCAGAACCAGTTAAGATCTCTAAAAAATGAGCATGTAAGGGTAGCTATTTTATTTGTACCCATCGGTCTCAAAAATGCCAGCATGCAATTCAAGAATACTCTAGCTGGCCTTACACATTTAGATACAAAGAGCAATGATCCCAATAAAGATTGTAACTGCCTTTTTGAGAATACTTTTTTATTTTGCCACTCATGACACATACCAGTAATGCATTTTAGCTTTTCAGAGGGTACAGACATGGTTCGAACTTGAGAATCGACCAAAATAACTAGGCATATAATAGAAGTTGCAGGCGGAACCAACTTCTTTTTGTTGATCTCTAGGCCTAACTTAGGCAGCAATTGCAAGAGAAAATTATAGGCTTCATAAATTTTTGAGGGTAAATCATAGTATATTAGATCATCCACATAATTAAAAAGGTTATTAAAACCATGTTTTCTCATAATATAACGTATGCTATTGGTCACTTGTCAAAAAAAAATGAACCATGCCTGTAGCCAAAAGGTACTGATTGATCGATAAAATAAGCATCTTGTTTTAGGCCTAATAGATCTATATCTCCAGGGTCCACCTTCAACTGGTTAAAATCCCTTCTAATGTCAACTTTAAACATAAGAGTTCCCAGTCCCAATTCATTTAATTTATTTACAATATCATCAACTGAAGGATAATGCAAAAGAAATTTTGAACACAGATATTCATCTCTAGCCACACCAGCATTAACCGAATAGAACTCTGGGCAGCTAAGGTCGACAATGGTACGCCTGACACTGGAATCAGGTTTCTCTCTAGTTATAAAGGGTGACACATGGAGATCTATTTGTTTGCTTTGAAAGGGGCCTAACATTGCTCCATGTTTTAATTCACCTGAAATATAAGTCTGCACATCACCTATGAAATTTTGTGCAGAAGCATGATTTTCTTCAGTAGAACGAAGAGGTGCATCCCTGTCAAAATCGAGTGGGAAACCATATTCCAGTAGATCTACAAGTTGCCTATCCCAAAATCATGTAAATAAAACCTCCAATTTTTTATATGTAATTTTGAATCCACTGGAATACGGCAACCCAGAAAATTTGGACAGCCAAACTGTCTAACAAGTCTATGAGCTAACAACGGGTCACATACCCAATTAATGCCAATATTTTTGCCAGTATACACCAGCAAAGGGGACAAGGGAATAACACCAAAAGGTTCCCCCATTTGATTTTTGCAAGCCTTATAATCTTTACACGCCTTTACCCGAGAAATAGTATCATAAGATATATTTATTTTTGAAAGTGTTAAATTTGTTATTTTTTTCAGAGGTAGTGGATGAATCGACCAGGTCATCAGCCCCATCACCCAGGGCTGCAAAACTACAGTCATCATCAACCATATATTGATTAATAATTTGCATATTATCATCATAATATTCATCTTCAATATCAGCCAAAGGAGCATATTTATTGAAACATGGAAGAGAATCACAAGGAGAACCAGCAAGCACTGGTTTTTTAACAAACCTGTCTTTTCTTTCCATTGTGAGATGGGCCATCTGTATTTTACCTGACACCTCCTTGACCAGTTCAGGAGGCTTGCATTGTTGGCTCCTCCCCTGAACAGCCACCAGAGGTGTATTTGTTCCTTTCTTAGACATAAACACATTATTTTAGACCACATCTGCAAAAGTCAGACTAGAATTCACAGGTTTAAAACTATTACTGTCACTAAACCATTTTTGCCATGTAAATTTTTGTGCTGCACATTCATTGACAAGAATACTCTGTTTACCAGAAGAGTTATATACATATATACCACAATACTGACTAGAACGTTTTTCCTCAGGGACTTGATCCTAGACTTAATCAGGCTGTAACTGAGCTGTGTTGACCATGACCAAGGTTACTCATTTTTTGCTCGTTTTTGTTTACAGTCCTGGGCACTGTGAACTACAAATATGATGATAGAACACCCCTTTTGTCTCATGATTTTTGTTAAAACTACATGAATTGTCATGGTAATAGACACAGGGCATTGACTTGACGGATTTTTGAGGGACCTGATTTTTCCTAAATTTTTGTGATCCGGAGTTGGTCTGAGTAGAAATGACATGTCTTTGAGCATTAGCCCTCCTAATCCGGTCAATCTTGTCAGTTTCTGACCAACTGGTAACTTCACCTTGCTCCATGCGACATAATAAGACAGCATGGCTAGCCTTTGCTGCCTGCCACGAAAAATCGTTTGCATCATCTAATAAGGCAATTAAATAATCGAGCATGTGATCTTTTGTAACTTGGCAGTTTTCTTCTTTCATAATTCCACAAAAACCTCCCATAAACTGAGTTATGTTCAATTGGTTATAGGTGATTCTGTATTTGTGTTACCAGCTAGGACATATTCATGGGGCCATTTGACTCTTTCTTTAACAAAAATATCAACAGACCCCCCTCTCTGACTTTTTATTTTTTGGTCCGTACCTTTTTTATCAATGCCTGATAACTCCCTGAGTCTATCTTGAATCTGATCCTGAATGGATCTGTCATTCTGAAGAGTGTGCAAACTAGGCATATTGTTATCAACTTCCTCTAAAGAGGAAGGCTTGAGACTTGAACTAGCAGCACGCTTCTTTTTTGTCAATTTTTTAGCCTTAGGCTTGGCAGGAGAAGCTGATTTACTTTCAATAACAGTTAACCTCTTACCAATCGCGTCCAGTTGAGACAAGATTTTCTGGTTGATCAGTGCTTCATCCAGCAATTTTTCCTCTCTAGAATCCAACATTTTTGAGGTACTGGCAACCTGGTGTTGTGTAGAATTTTTGAAATGTTTCCTATGCTTCACAAGGAGAGAATCGTCAAAATCAGACTCAGAATAAACAACACCACTAATATCTAAACCAATACTGTCGTCAGTACTAGTACTGTCAGTATCAGACCCAGTTTGTGACCCGGAAACCTGACCCGGTGTTGGCTGAGAGGAAAATTCATTCAAAAATGCACTGTCATTTTCCAATTGAATTTCGACCAGAAACTCAACCTTTTTACGCAAATTGTAAGGGTTACCTACCATTCTGTGCTTCTGTTTCGCTGCCATCAAGAGTTGTGTAGATGAGTACACCAGTAGTTGAAAAATAAAACAAATCAAAAAAATTCTAAATAAATAGCAATAAAATAAAAATTTCTTAAAAATAAATGTTTCTTCGTCAACTGCCAGTTGACCATCATGTCCTCAAAGACATAGAGGTCGCGGGCTTGACCAATCAGAAACGACCATGTGGCCACTGTCCACTACATTACAAAATAGGGGTGATCAAAATATGATTAAGGTTGGCACCTAAATGCCAACCCGAAATTCCCCCATCCCCAATGAAATATATCATGACATTAATATTTTATTGACATATTCTACAATCTGAGTTTAGCATATATAGACATTACAAAATCATAGTGCAATCATCTAAGTACAACTGACTTTCAACATATAGAATATAATATAATCATAATAAGACAAAGTGAAGAGTTGAAGTGTAAAGTAATCAGTATAAAGGCAGGGTCAAGGTGATGACAATGCTGTTAACCCCGCATGACAAAAGACAGAGGTCATATAAGCCAACATGCAGACAGACAAGAACTTGAGTACATATTGACCAGAATAACGTTTAAAAAGACACATTGGCAATAGAGATTTAAGTTTTAAAAGAATAATGAGGGGAGAAAAGGTTAACCAAACACGTAGTAGGAAGGTAGCCAAAGGCAAAGGTGTGACCAAAAAGCAGTAGAAACAGAGGAGGGGGGAGTGGGTGAAGTATGGCTATAGTTCCAAACATAGTCAGTAGACAACATCACCTGGGCTTAGATGTCCTGTATGGGAACACCATGATTCAAGGTCTATGAGTCCTCACATCCTCTAAAATCATGAAAAGTAAAGTGTTTATATAACTGAAGGTGTAGATAAACATTTCCAGATGCTTCCTAACCAAAGAGTCTGTCAGATGAGCCATGCAAATCTGAAATAAATGATTATTAGGGGCTACACTAGTGGCAGCCAATAATCTTCCTGTAGCAGCCACAGGTCACAATGGGGACTCTCCCGGACGTGATACAGCAATTATTGTGATATAAGGTCTCCCCACAATAATAGCATCTTCTCTATACATGTGTCTGGAAAAATGGAAATATCAAATTTGTTGGAAACATGTGGCAACAAATTTGTAAGTCTAAGAAAGGAGAAAAAGGCAAGAAGATACAAAGGCTTGAAGAGAATAGGGGGAGAAAAATGGTCACAGGTCAAAACAATTGTAAGCAGGACCTGTTTGTGTAAAACTAAGGGCTGGGAAGGCTGATTTCGTCTATTAATCTTTAAGGATTAAAAATAGGAATCCTCAGGTCTCTGAATGGAGCAGTATTACAAGCATGAATTGTACATATAGATCTGGTAGCAGTTATGAAGTTTGCAATGTTAGACGCTGACAAACTAGACTGGTGGAGGTACTCTACGAAGGCAAACATATGATCGGTAGCAGTCAGGTAAACCAACAGGCTTCACCAGGAACACAAAAAAGCCAAGAAACCTTCGAACACACATATACAGGCAATGAGTGTGGAAGGCCTTATTGCACTCCACAATCTTTGAGAAGTTGATGTAACCAGGTGAGCTGTGGCATCCCCAGGAACTGCAACAAAAATAAAATATTGTAAATATCATAATTTAATAACATGAGGTCTAGATGGAATTGTGTCCATGTAGGATTAGACACATATTCATATAATTTTGAAACAAGAATCAGTACCTTGCTCTCTAGACAGCATATCAGCCCCTTTGTTGTCAACACCTGGAATATGTATGACCATATGTGTGACTGACTGCAATAACTGTGTGACAAAGTAGTTGTCCTAAGATATTTCTAGCTGTATCAGTAAAACAATTTTTTTCTGACAGACCTCAAATTATTTATCTTCCCATCCATAACTATACACAACTCAGATATTAAAAACCAAATACCTAAAAGTATGAAATCTCAAGAAAAAACCTAGATTGACAAAGGCAAATTCCTAAATATATTATGAGATAGTAAATTGTTAGAACAATATCAGATTCTTTTTCAGAAACAGAAAACAAACAAATCTGTCTCAATGTTACAAACTTAATTTTGTTAGTAAATATCAAATTTGGTGTTTTAGCATTTAAATGTCATGCCAGTATATGCCCACAAGATGTCACAAATCAGATGGGAGCCTACAACTGTAGAGGTAAAGGTCAATTGATTAAGGCGGAAAGTACTCCTTTCTGGATTGACTTTCGTAGGACAGTAGGACCGTCCTGGATACATAATTAACAGTGGTCAACTAATTATTAAGTTCCCATATGCATTTATTCATAAAAATAACAGGTCCATAATCTTTCTCCTGTGAATGTAAATGATTTAGGTGATGGTGCTATGTCACTTATTTACTTGTTTATTTTTGTTTCTTTTATTAAAATCACGTGCAATTACAGTTTATTTTTAAAGAACTATGGGCAAATATATTGAAACATTAATTATGCGGAAAATGCAAAAAATATAACGAAAGCACAAGAATACCAATTGTAAATAAGTAGTTCATAGGAAATATATGTATGTAAAATATTCAATAAGAAGTAGGGCCCAGAGGACCACAAACCCGCTCCGGGGATCCCAGATATTCGTGAAAAATACCTTTAAAATGAGCTGCAATAAACATATTTCAGGAGAACCCAGCCATGGGTAGGTTCTATTTTGAGTGAAATTATCCAATGTTTAGTTTCAAGTTATTCGAGTGGACTAACAAAAGGCAAACAAACAAGATAACAATATTCTGACCCCTCCCAAATCCATTGCAAGTGAAAGAGCAACTGGGATTAGATATACATTTCTTTTACTAAGACAGTTTTATTTTTCAGATTCGCTAACAATTTTTATAATTCTATATGATTTGTAGTCAATTTACTTAAAGGAATATGGATTAGTTTATGGATTAGATCAATTTTAGTTCTAATTTTAGCAAATTATTCACTTATACAAACATGATGAAGGCCCTAGCAGAACCAAGAAGGACATATCTAGCACATCTAGGTGTGTGTGTGGAGGGGACTCTTTTCGGGGAATCACTTTAATATATAATTTATTTGGTCAGTCCCTTAGATATTATGTTGTCAGTCCCTCTATTGTTTATATTTTTAGGCCCCTTTCGGTCCTACATGTTGGTCTTATTGGGATTGGCCATTGGAAGTCTGGCCACTGATTTTGCAAACCATTCTGTCATTCATGATTTGATTATCGACAGGCATGTGTAATAGAAAAATTTCACTCACCTTAATACCCCAATCATATTATAGGCAGTACCTCCCACCGTTATAGGCCTTGGTCAAATGCCCCAGTCCTTCATCTACCATATGTGAGCTTGTGATACAGTGGCAAAATGTCCAATTCCTTGTGCAGGTTACAGACGTTTTAAAATATTTATTTTGGATACAGTAACTGAAGTTGTGGCCTACAGTGTATATAAGGTAATGCCTCTGTGATGCTTCAATCTAATATGGTGAGAGGAGGAATTGGGCTCGCATATGGACGTTAGATGGAAGTTGAAGGACTGGGGCATTTTGACCAATACCTATAGCCATGGATTGTATGCCTGCAGTGTGAATGGATACACTAAATCTCGGAAGATATGAGATGTCCTTGGAGGCAATTCTGCCACTAAGCAAAACCCCTAACCATGGGATTTACCGCCTGTAGTGTGACTGGGGCATTATGTGTAACCTGTCCCCCTTGTAAGTTTCTTTTCACTTTTTTGGCTGGTTTTTCATTTTAGGACGTGTCTATTGCTAGTTATGATGGTGTGATGGACCCCTACATTTAGGCTTGTGCTATTGACAATGCCTTTTGACCTTGCAACACCTCAACTGTCAGCTGGTTGAGGCTGTCCTGTGTCCTGTTGGATACAGCTTCTTCTTTCCAGCTATCTTTCTTAAGTCTGTGTAATTGGATGCTGGGTATGCCTGTATACACTATGCTTTGCGTTGGACTGGAAGTTGGCTTGTTGCCTATGACTGAGCCAAGTTATGCCTACTTTCATATCTGCTACCATCATCACTATTGTTGCCGTGTTACTGGCTTCAGTGTTTCAATCATCATAGAACATCAGGAATTCACTGTAGTTGGGGCTGCATGGACCTAGTTATTTGACTGTACTGGTGAATCATCATGATTACTTACTCAGTTACTTTTACTAGGGTAAATATGTAGATCACATGCATTGGGACTATATGCTAAATTAATGATATATTGTAATGTTTACTTTCAGGTGAGTTTTAAAACTTTGCACAGAAATTGTAACATGTTTGTAAATGCATGTTCATCAGAATATGAATTCCATGTGTATTACTTCCAGTTTAAATGATAGTTTTGTTTTATATTCTTAGAATCTAATACTATCCACTTTTACCTGTTCTTGTAAACTGCTTATTTAAATGCCTCATAATTTTTTGGCATTCATGGCGGTTACATTAGGTCTATTAGGTCTATTGGATCCAAGTGCATATAATTTCTGTTTGTATATGTCTATTCTTCATGGCTTACATAAACGGTATATTTAAATGATGTGATTGTTTGGTGCTACGTTTTAACATATTTGTCAATTGGTGACTACAATACAATATTGCAAAGCCATGGATATTGCTTCTTTGCTATCTGCCACCTGTGAATTTTTTAAATGATGATACCTTCAGAGGTCGCTTGCTTGGTTATTTCTACTTTATATTCACCCCCCTCACATTGTAATCTACCCTTTGTATTTTTAGCCTTTTGCCTCTTAATACCACAATTGCTGACCTTCAGAGGTCATGCCCTTTCAGCATTTTAGTATTCTGGTATTAACGGTTTTTCGACATAAGCTCACTATTATTATTTTACTGTATGCTTTCCCCTTGGGGTTGTTAACTTTGTGGGAATCACACCTTCATAATGTACTATTGCATGTTATTTTATTAATGTGCACTTATGGGTTTCATTGAGGTTATTGATGTTTTTATTACTTATAAATGTGAGTAGTGCTAACATGATGATATGCAGTTACAATTTTACTGAGTTTTTAGTAGTCCTATTATATGTCCATTGTGTATCATGTAATACAAGTTTTCAAACCCTTTCTGACTTTTTGTGGTCTCCACGGAATGTAAAGCCAAGCTAGTCAAGCAATCAATCATAAATTAAAAGTGAAAATAGCTTTGCACTGATTCTATTCTATTCTAATTGGACTTTTATAACTCTTAATCTCCCCATACAAGAGGACTGTAAGGCGCAACAAAATCAAAAAAGCAGTTGACCTAATTTTAGTATCCAGAGACAGAAGAGACGTCAAGCACCACAGAGAATACCAGGGGATGACCCAGGCTAAGGTGGGTATGATTTGGTGTACAGGTAGGTTTTAAGCTGCTCTCTGAAAGAGGCCAGGGAGGGAGAGGCACGAATCTCATCTGGACAAGCATTCTAAAAAGTGGGAGCATCAAAAGCAAAACTATTACCAAACTGTTTGACAGATTTTTGAACAGAAGGGTAGAACTGGAATGACAAGGAAATTACCACCACTTTGACTGCAGATGGTACTATAAGAACTGCTGTAAGAAGAAAAATATGGAGCAAAATGTATAGGAAAACCTGTGTGAAGAAATTTATAAACAAGTGTGGCTGTCTTAAACACCATGCGCTGTTCAACAGGAAGCCAATGCAATTTCTTAAGCACAGCAGTTATACTGGTGCAGCGACTGGGGTTTGATACAATTCTGGCTGCACTATTTTGGATGCACTGTAATTTGCATAGATTAAACTTGGAGAGGCTCCTAAAAAGTTAGTTGCAGTAATCCAACCGACTACTAACAAGAGCATTAGCCACAAGTACAGAAACATTATGAGTAAGAAACAGCCTGACATGTCTTAAATCACAGAGTTTAAAAAACACCTTTTACAGACATTCTGAATATTCGTGGACAAGGAAAAATCTGAATCAAACCACACACACAAATTCTTGACTAAGTCAACAGGGCAGAGTGAAATGGCCAAGATATAATTGGAAAACATGCTTTCAACTTGTCCCTCTGTCTCTTCGAACCAAAGATGATAAACTCAATCTTGTCAGGATTCAATTTGAGCTTACTAGTTGACATCCACTCTTTAACATCATCTAGGTGCCTGTTCAACTGTTCAAAGGCAGCAGATGCACATTCTTCTGGGATAAATGCACGTTAACTTGGCTGTCATCTGCATAGAAAAGAAACTTTATTCCTTTATGTTTACTGATAATCAAACTGAGGGGGTGATGTACGATGAGAACTAAAAGGGCCCAGGACAGAACCTTGGGAGACGCCAAATAGGAGTTTACAAACATCTGACAAAGTAGAACCAATTTTTATTGACTGATAATGGTCTATTAGGTAGGAAATGAACCATTTAAGAACAGAGCCACCATCACCAAACCGAATATGGAGGCAACTGATACGAGTTACATGGTCTATGGTATGGAAAGCGTCAGACAAGTCAAGCAATACTAAGGCATTGGTTTCAATTCTTGACAAGGATAAGTGAACTTCATTTTTATGGAGAGAAGAGCTGTCTCAGTTGAGTGACCAGCTTTATATGCTGACTGGTATGACTGGTTGTCTAAGTTATGGATATGTTCTAACAGCTGCTTAGCAACTACACATTCTACCAGTTTTGATATGAAACTGAGGCCAGATACAGGGTGATAATTCTTCAGGTCGTCTAAAGGAAGATTTGTCTTTTTAATTGAAGGAGTGACCACAGAAGTTTTGAAAGCATCAGGGACACATCCCTCCATGAGTGAGTAGTTGACTAGCTTTGAGCGTGATGGTAGCAGTATATCAATGCATTCCTTGATAAGGAATGTTGGCTAAGGATCTAACAGGCATGATTTTGATGATGAAGTTTTAATTATTTTATCAACAGCATCTTCAGAAACTTGCCTAAAGACAGTAATTTTTGGAGGATCTGAAGGAGGATGAACTTTATTTTCAGTGCCAGAGGGAGAGAAAGTATCTCTAATTTTCTTAATTTTGTTCAAAAAAGGAGGCAAACTAGTTAGTCAATGACTTTTCAAACTCGTGGGATGGCAGTGTTGCATCTGAGACCTTATTCAGGGTTGTATGCAGCTCACACCATAGTTTTTGAGAGTCATGACTATTGTCGGAAAACAGGTTGCTGTAATAGTCTGACTTATCCTTGTTTACAAGTGCATTGAACTGAGCAATCTGATGAAGAAGTCAACTTCTGTTAGATGGATTTTTGGCCCTACACCAAGTTCTCTCAAATTGGCACCTAAGGAATCTTTCTTTGTCAATCTAGATAGGAGAGGCGCATGTCTGTCAAGAACATTGCCCAAGTCATGTACATATTGTTCATAAAAATCAACTACAGCATCAGCTGTAGACTTGACAAAGTAAGTATTTTTGAGATCTGAGCAGAAGTCTGGCATGTTGATACTGTGGTACC
The DNA here is from genome assembly GCA_964017235.1 of Sabellastarte sp. h YS-2021. Classification (NCBI taxonomy): domain Eukaryota; kingdom Metazoa; phylum Annelida; class Polychaeta; order Sabellida; family Sabellidae; genus Sabellastarte; species Sabellastarte sp. h YS-2021. Next base: position 35,462,885 of record OZ024933.1, read on the forward strand.
TTCTATATTGATCTTTATTTGGAATGTGAGCCACTTGACGAGGGAAGGCAATTGTGCATTTGACTAATGGATGATTGGATACAAATCGAAAATCAACAATTAGTATCCTGATCACTGGGGGATGAGCAGGTTTATTGATTGACTGTTTCAGATTACACGAATCAAGAAAGGTCATAAATTTATTACCATTGCCAACAGGAACATCAACATGAATGTTGAAATCACCACAGATATAATATGAACAATTAATAGATGAGAGGAAACCAACAAATGATATGAATTCTTCTTGAAAGTTACAGGTACATGATCCTGGAGGGTGGTAGATGCAGGCAAGCAACAACGAACGGCCCTGAAGGCTGATTGACACCACCATGTTCTCAAATGACTGATAAAAAGGAGATTCTATTTTATGGGGTCTGTAGGAGGATCTAATGAAAAACCAACAACACCACCAATACCTGAGTGACGAGGCCTATGAGGAAAGTTAAAATAAGGAGGAGTTATAGACCGTAAAAGCTGTCTGAATCAAAGGTACGAATATGGGTTTCCATAAGGCATAGAAGCAACCATAGGAGTGGACCCTTATTCCTTACGATCTGGCATTCAAAACACCGAGTGTGAGAGGGCCAGGGTTGAGGGACACATCTCCTCCCAGTAGCAGAAACAACATAAGCCCTCTTCTATTAACCATGGTTGAAAATTTTTGACGAGAACAAAAGTATGAAAATTTGTTTGCAACTCTAATCAAAGGATGACATGATGTACTCTAGTGTTGAACAGCTCATACCTGTGAGCCGGTGCAACTGTAAACAGTGCTATAGCTGAACAGCGGGGGCCTCAAGAAATATATCCCTACACCTCAAAGCAGTCACAATTATTCATCCTGTGGGCGACTCACAGGCACCCTAACATCCCACACAACAGCCTCACCTTAAGCTAAGTGACAACACCACCAGGCACCAACAACAGGATCATCAGTGCATTTGAAATTAGTGTTATGTTAGTTATAAATTCAAATAATTTCAAGCTTCCACCTGGGTTTTAATGTTTGCATATTTGCGAAATGGCCAAAGGTGTTAACAAATATACGCCTGACTATTCAGAAACAGAGCCGTGACCAAAAGTATGATATGAAAGTTAAGACAAGATTGGGGTAGAGCCAGAAGGCCCACCAAACCACCAAAAGTAGTGTCTGTGTAGTCGAAAAGCAAACTAACAGAGGAAGCTTGGAGGGGTATGTGTTAAATGTATTTCCAAACATAGTCAGATTCCTGGTGCCATGGTACATGAATAAATACTGCCTTATATCCATTTGAAATGAAGGTATTGTATTAAATGCATTTCAAGGTTTAATAGAGGTCGATGCGGATGATTCAGGTGGCTGTGATTTGTAGCCTGTTCGGGTAATAGTTTTAGTATTTTTATGTCTTAATTCTGAATCTAAGTGTTTTGCCTGTAAATGACAGGCTTGAAAAGATGTGTGCTTTATGCAATAGGTTTTAATCTTGTGTTTTCATGGAGCCCTCATATAATGTTTGGTGTGATACATAGAAATTAAATCCTTGATTTTTTGTCCCTTGGAGCCTGGGCTGTGTGTGTTGTACTCTTTAATATATTAACAGTATTGTTGGCCCAGACACCCATGTTATGTAAGGTGTTAACATAGAAATGATTATCTAATAAAATTTCTAGCTCAAATGCTTATCTTCTCACTGGGGTGTGTTTGTGGGCCCTTCCTGTGGACTGATAAAATCCTGCCTGACATCCATTTGATATGAAGGTATTACGTTAATTCATTTTCAAGGTTTATTCTATTTTTATCAATCTCAGATAGACTTTTAAAATTTCCAAACTTTCAATGTTACTTCATTTAATATAATATTTCTTGTCCATCAAAAGCTAAATATTAACACAGAAATGAATTTAATTTTTAATTGATGAACTGTTATATACAGGACATTTTTTTCCAGTTTTCTGTATTTAATTGATGATTTATTTTTATCAGGTCTTCTTACAATGGCAAAATATAATGCTTTCCTTAGAGAGTGATCTGATTAAATGGTGTTGTGTTTCATGCCATGGCAATTATGGAACAGAAAGCATATTTACAAAGATCCTTCATTCATTCATAGCTTTAACCTAAATTTTTTTCTCAGTTATTTTTTAATTTTTTTTGGACTTGTATTTTTTTATTTAAAATGGTTACAAAGGCTTCTCCACAAAATAGCTAATTTACCAGAAGTCATTTTACATTATTTATAAAGACAAGTACCCTCAATCCAAATGAAGAATATACATTCATAATGGTGGTCATTAATCATAATTCTACTATCAAGCCATCTTTAATTTACAAGTGATATACAATCGTTTTCATTGAAGGATCGGTAGCATTATGAATAACACAGTTGCCCCCCACCCTTTAAGTTCTGGGTTCAAATAAAGATAACAATATCAAAGTTGGCAGTTTCTTGCTGGTTCCAGTTGATTTCCAGTGCAGGCTTCTGACCAACTAGTATTAATACCTTTTTTTCCACCCCCTTATTTTCATTTTCCTGATCTCATCTGTTGGAATCAATTTTAAGTTCAAGTGAATGGATGAATAAATAAAGCAGGATGACTTGACTGGATGCAAATGCTATAACCATGGATACAACATAATTAATTACACTTGAGGCAAACATGAGTGTATGAGTGTCTTACCTAAAATAATGACTATGATTTTAGGTGAGTGGAATTGACAGAATAAGGCACTAATATGGTACATGTAGCACCTAAGCCTGTAATTGTACTTAATTGCCCTTCTTTGATCTCTAACATCAAGTGTGCCATGGAGATGACATCTGAAACACATGGGTTACTAATTAGTGAGAAACTTGTGCTGCTATTGGTGGTTTTCTTCAAATAATGTCTTTATGCTGATCAGCAACTGAATATGAATTCTACCTGTTTTATCCACATCCATTATGTTCTATTTGCCACAGTGCCCTACTCTTGTCATGGACGTTATAGAAGTGAATAGAAGCATGTATACAAAGCAAAATTGATGTAAGCCAGCATGGACCTTACAGAGAAGAGTAACTATGGCAATGGGAATGTCAGTTTGGCTTCTGAAACCCAAACTGGTCTTTGGCAACTGGACACGGAGTGGCAACGTGCTTCATCCCACTGTTGTGACAGAGGCAATAGCAAAACACGTCTACCAATTGCTTTTTTTGTGAAGGATTGAGAAAACTGATATACCCTACTTCCACAAGTAACCTAGCAAGTTTTGATTAAAGATGATAAATAGGGAGGGCGGAGAAATAGTTTTGCCTTCAAAGTGATGAGGTTATATTTATAAAGAATATGATATAAACTTGGAAGCCAATAGAGTTTTTCAAGGTAGGGTGTGATATGGCTCATTTTATCCAGTCTGTAGATAATGTGTCAGAGAGTATTATAAACTTTCTGAAGTTTAACAACATTGTCTTTGTTGCCCATATAGTAAGGAATAATAGTAAGTCTAGCTGAATACTGATCATAGTGTTGCCACTAGAAACTGCACTCTCGACACCGAGGAATCCGTGAGATGATAGTGACTGGCACAGCAAACCTTGTCTATATATTATTATGAAGTGAAATTTTGGATTTCTGTGGTGGGGATATAGAATTTTGTAGGAATAACACAGGGAATTTTGGGACAAGTGACTCTCTGGTATGTTTGTCACCAATGATGAAGCACTTGGGTTTATCCAGGTTAAGTTTGGATAGGACAGAATTAATCCACCAATGAATCCACTAAATAATCTCAGCGAGATCAATTACCATTGAATCAAAATTCCCAGAGTCTGTCGCAAAATATATCCAGATGTCATCAGCATATAAATAGTGATAGACATTAAACCTTGAAATAACCTTACTGAAGGGACTGGTTTTAAAGACCTAAGGGGGGGGGGGTCTTAAGACATCACCTTGGGGGGGGGGGGGCGCCACAATGGAGATTTCAGTCATCCTAGCTATTTTATTGTGGAAGATAAGGCAAAAGATACAACCGTCCAGATAAAGGTTTCTGGGTGTTCCTCAATATCCAATGTTTCAAGCTGTAGTACCCTCATTTAAGTGGCAATCCATCAGATATTAAAACTGGAAGCGAAATATTCAAAATTGATTGAAGGAAAACTTAGCACACTTTTTTGTAAAGATTTTATTTGATGAGAAAACATAAATGTTTAAAATTATATTGTCTATGCTTAACATTAAAATAAATAATAGTTGTTTTTATTTTCTCAGATTTGAAATAAATGACACTTCTTCATTTTATTCTTATTCCTATCAGAGTTTTTCTCCATTTTACACAGTTTATGAAAGTATTCCTTTCTTCGCACATTTTATCAAAGCATAATATCACAGCACAGTTCCTCGAGCCCCAGAGATTGGACAACTCAAGATGACCCCAAAGGTCAAACATGATTTGCAGATTATAATATTTATTCCCTAATAATACAATGCTACTTTCATTTACACTACATATTATCAATTGACAACTGGCATAGGCTCACCTTAAATAAAGAGAAATTTAAGGCAACCTTAAAGAAAGCAGGTAAAACCCTAAAGTATTTGAATATAATATAAGGGTACATAATGTAAGGTGACCCATGCCAGAATTAAATTAAGTGATGTTTGATATAAAATTTGATGACATAGTTTTACAATTATACATCAGAGAAACAAACCAGCCTAGTCCCAAAAGTAGGGTAGCACTAGAGGACAGACAATTTTGTTTAAACTCCTGTCCCACCTGCTCAACCAGCATCAGCACTATCTGTTATATACCTCCACACGCAGTCCGACGTCCAAGTGCCATGTTTTTTAATGTTTTGCAAATTGACATTATTATTAAAAGCAAAGGTGGCACCTGAACGTCAGAAAGTGTGGAAGGTGTAGGGAGCACCTGCTAAAATCTAATATGGCCAAAATTAAGTTAAAGTGCCTCCTGACCTTAGTTTCAGTAAGTGGGACAAAGTAAGATTCAGATTTTATTTGAAACAAAGGTATATTGGACCCTTTACGGGTCAAAGCAAAGGCATTTTAAATGGCTCGCACTGGATAAATCAGTGACTTAAACAGCCTAGGTACAGCGATTAACTTATTATTTCTTTGCATTATTTCTTTGCTGAGCCTCAGCATTATTGCCTATGGAATCCCAGCTGGAACTACTGTCACATTTGGTGGTTTTAAACATTTTGTCTTGAAGCTGCCTTTCTGTATCATAGGCGTAGGAACTGGGGGGGGGGGGGGGGGGGGGGCGCTCCCCCCAACCATGAAGTTGGGGGGGGGGCTGGAATATCTTTTCGCCCCCCAACTTTTTGCAATAGAACTAAACTCCAATTTTGAAGTTTATGTAAATTTTGACAGGTAACTCAATAATATGTGGTCAAATTACACTTTTACCTTGTTCACTGTTCACATGTACCATTGTGTAAGCTACCATTTGAACATTTTTCAGTTAACCATTGGATTTGTAAAATTCTGTGAAATGTTTGACTTATGCAGACTAAAATCATACATTTTGTAATCTTCTACATTTAATTTACCGTTTTGTTAATTAGTTAGAACTTAGACATGTAGTTTCAAATTCACACTGACCAATGGTTTAGCACAGCAATTTGTCAGCTGATAAGATTTTTCCCAGAAAACTCTTCTTTCTTTACTGTGTGTTTATTGGACCTAGCCAGTCCAATGATTATACAGCCCCCCCCCCCCCTTCAATTTGAGGATTAACCTTGCTAAAAATAGATCTTGAAGGAAAAGGTCACAGATTCTGGAATCGTGTAGTCAAGATATTAGAAATACCTTTCAAATGCAGAGGTGACTATATGTATTTCTATACCCGGACAAGGTCCGGGAAACTTAGGATTGATGTCAGTTATACTGTCATCACAAAGATTTCTTTTGGTAAAGGAACTTAAAAATATTTTAATTGGACCATTTGAATTTGTATTTTACCAACATGCAATACATTCTGTAAAATTAACCAAAATATTTGGTGTCGAGTCGGTACAATCTAGTTCCTCGCCCCCCAACCAAAAATTGCTTCCTACGCCCCTGTGTATGGTTGTGTTTCATGTCAGTTTTGTTCGAATTGATTGTAAGAGGGGTACTGTGTACTGGTAAATCCTTATTATCCGACAAATAAGACATATTCTTACCTTTTTGAACATTTTCAATGTCAGTACTGACATTCACGGTTTTACTGGTGAGATGTTAACATTCGCTACTCACCTCTACAAGAATACTAGCATCAAAATCAACATCACTTTCAGGATAAACATTATGATTTGCCAAAACTGAAAATCTGTTTACATGACAAATACTGTTTACATTTTCAGGAACTTGTTCACTCTGTATGATACAAAGACTTCATTGATTGGTAAAATCACGCTTATGTGATTATCTATTACCACCTTCATTGATGCTTTTTGCAAGGTTTTTAGCACCTTTGTGTCTACTGTGAACCTTTGTTCTCTAACAATTCAACTTCAGAACTACTTACTGCCACATTGGTATACACTTTTGGTTCAGTAGGAATATTTTTTAAAACATCAGAAAACAGAATACAAGGGTTAGTGAATCTATACATTTACATTAGTTTTTTTTAACATATTGAGTATCCAGTAGCTTACTGTTATGAAAAGTTGAGTTATATACAGATCTATGTAGAGTTAAATTAAGTTTTTGACCCACTACATTACTGCAGTAGTCCCCTAGATTTTTTGCAACATTTTTCTGACTGCAATTATTTGTTGTATGTGAGCCATTGCAGTTTGAACAGATATGCCTATAAAACTGGCCTGCTGTTTTATGGTGTGTGGGGTACTTACAAGTACCTTCCTGGAATATCAAAATAACACTCCAGTTTTTGAGTAGGAGTTCTTTTTTTTCTTAACAAACAAGTGTGAGGCAGAGGTTTGTGCTCCCGAAGGGTGCCTTTGGGCATATGCCCTTCAGTTACTGTCAATTTTGTTAGTATCAGTCAAACTAAGCCGGTCAGCATCCATACTTGTCGAAACAATGGCATGACATGCCTTGGCTGAATCCCATGAAAAATCAAAGGCATCTTCCATTATATTGCCCAAGTAGTCAAGCATGCATGCCCTGCTTTTGTTTGGATTTTTCTTCCTCCATACACCATATGAATCCTGATACCCATTGTGTAATAGTCAAATCGTCATAGCTTAGTGGAGTTTTGTGTGTACCAGTCAAAATGAAATACTGTGGCCGACTGACATTTTGACCCAAACATCCCCAGGACCCCCTCTCTGGGATTTATCCCTGACTTTAGTGGCTTATTCATTAAGATTTCTTATTAACTGTTTTAGACGCTTTTCTACCTCACTCTGTACCGACTCGTTACTCCTCAAGTAAACCATTGAGTGGGATCACCTGTTCTGTCTCTATACCATGAGATACCATATCATGTTCAGGATGGTCCTGGAAAGCAGTTGGAAGCAGACTTACATGTGAGCTACCCTGTTCTAGTGCAGCTTGCTTGCGCTGCACCCTCCTGACCATGGCCTCCATCTTCTCTCCACTCTGATGTAATTGGATCAGAATTTGGACAGAAGCCGTATATCCAGTTACTGGGAAGGGAGGGTGCAGTCACTTGGTCAACACTAGAAAAGGACTCATCTTCTGACTCCACGCATTTCTTTCCCACCGGATGGGCATGTTTCTCCTGACATTTTGAGATTCACACACTGACTGGCTTTTATATCAGAATCAACTGACCATGACCACCCACTATGCATCATTCTAATCTGGTGCTGGAACTGAGAGTTATGACGACGTTATGTCGACATAATGTTGATAATTAATCTTTTACCATGAATTATAGTAATTCGTTTTAGCTCATAGCATCCTTTATTCATTATTCCTTAGAATTTTGGAAATGGTATGCCGAGTCTATTTGGTGACCAAGCCATCTTCATTTTCTTAAAGATCATTGGTCGTCTTAGCCAAGTAACTCGCCAGTCAACCAATCAATTAAACCACTGTTATCTCTCCTTACCAGGTCACTGCAAGGTACACAATAAGGACAATAAATCAAACATCACTGTATGATATGGGCTGCGACTATTAAAACGCAATTGTACAATAATTGCACCACAGAGAGTGGGGCAATGGATTTGCAAAAAAAAAAAAGAAAAAAAAAAGAAAAACAAAACAGCTTCTAATTCTAGCAAATGAATGGGTGGGTGGTGGGGGGCAGAGCTTTGAGTTGAAAGGTCGTTTGACTTTGATGGCTGTATGAAAAACTATTCAAAATGAACCTGACTTTATGAACAGCAGACATGTAACGGATATCTATTTCTATAGAAGTCCCATTGACAGTATATTTGTGAGAATTATAAATGATGTTATTTTGTCATGAATCTACAGTACTACACCTCTGCTCTTACTTTGAAGTCAACTCTAAAGACAGCAGACAAGGAACATGTTACCTCATGCAAAATCAAGCTATAAACCTGGCTATATTAAGACTCGGAATTTGGAAGGATAATAGCCGCGGTTTGAATCAGAAAAGTTACTGTAAAGAATCGGTAATGTTACAGCAAACATACTACTTGATGGACCTTTGGGACACACAGACAGAGGACAACGCAAGATGTGTCCAGACCAGCTACAAAAAATGACAGGATACCTGCAGTTACCTGACAGAACTTGATACTATCTATTTTAGTCAGAAATCTTGAACAGTCTGCTACTGTGGCCTAGTGAGTAACACACTTGTCTAGGAACTCAGAGGACGTTGGTTTAAGCCCAGGTACAGGCACAAATTATCGATCCAGATCAACTTTGACTAGGACCACAACACTGGTAGTCCCCATCTTGTGTTAAAATTTAACCCTGATCCAATTAATAGCTGCTTTTGAGTTATATATGCAGACATTGCATAAAGATCACAAGCACAAAGGGGGATTAGTGAACCAGATCTCTATCTTCAGTAGAGGGCACAGTAATGGGTAGGTCCTAACTTGCATGAAAAAATGACTCCTATCTGTTTGCAAGTTATGCTCGCAGACAAAACAAATAAGAGACAAATAGACACCAAATATTTTCAATATGCTTGAAAACATTGGATGGACATCTACGATCATGGTGATTATGCTACGGACAATTATGGGTGAAAAGATAGTTCACATATCTGAAGATTATGCATTCAACTGCATGATTTGAGCATTCAGTGACACTTTGCCACTGGTTTATGTAGTTTATACTACAGCATTCATGTGTACTTTATGTATAATTAGTGCCTTTATATATCTGTATTACTATGTATTATTTAAGTTTTTTATAATTAACCAAGTTCTATCAACTTTGTGCTTTGTATGCACGAGAAATAAATAAATAAATAAAAATTAAATCTCTATTATTTTTAAATGATACTAGTACATAGGTAATGCTAATATGTTTTGGTAGCAGTATGTCTGAGATTGGAAAAATGATGGCAAAATTCTAAATGGTACTCTTGCAACAAGCAGTAAAAGTCTTTAAATGTGCAATTTTACACAAAGGCATATGAAAGATTTTTGGGGTGGTGGCACTGAGCTATTCCTTGAAAACTAACACCAATCTACAGTTCAAATGATATGCCAGGCTATTGCTTTAAGCCATCTGAAAAAAGACAAAATAGAGTAAAACAATGTATATTTCCAGAGTAACATTAATACCCAAACACATAAAGGGGATGCAAAATGGCTACAAAGCGTTCGGCACTTTTGTACTTGACAATGGCTAAACCAGGTAAAACATGGCTCCAGGATAATCCTTACAATTTAGTGGACACAAAAGATTAGCAGTTTTAGCCTTCCCACACTTCCCTAATGCTTGATTAGATGGTGTAACAGTATCTGTTACAGTCAACTCTATTTGAGAAGAATGGTGTGAATGGATACATCACTAAATGTGCATTAGTATTGGTATAGTGGGAGGTTAGGCATAACTAGAACACAATACTGTAAGCAATAGATGTGTTCTCTCTCGTTACACAGTCTGCTGTATTAGGTATCACATGTCAGGTGACCTGTCCAAATTCAAGACAATCATTAGGTATCACATGTCAGGTGACCTGTCCAAATTCAAGACAATCATTTTTACAATTTTACTTAACAGTAAAAATATTTAAATTACACCTGTGAGAATTCTTTTGTTCAAAGTGTCGAATTTCTTCCATTAAGGTGCAGTTGTTTCACTCTGTGACAGTCTAATGGCCATATATATAGAAGTCCTTGTCTTTTGATTTTATTTCAACTAAAATTGGTATAAAACCCCAAACTACATACCTGAAATATTGGAATGAAAATTAACGATTTAAAACAAATCAATATCCTAAAAATTACTAGTTAAGGAAGGGGTGTGCCCAATATTTGAAAGTAATGAACTGATGACTCGGTCCCTCCGGGAACATTATTTTCATATATTAGACACTTGGCCATTAACCTATACGTAAATGATTGATACTTGTCAACAGAAATTCCTTGGTTATAGTTTTTGAATGAGGCTGTATTTTGTTTCATTTGAGTATGCGTCAAAACAAATAAACACATTTTAAATGAAAAACAGAAAACATTTCAGTTCTTTTCCGACAAGATGAGTTATAGCAGCTCCTCTGATTATAAAATTCACCCTTTCTACTAACAATCATAAAAGTAAAGTCGTGTACAATATTTCACATTCCAGTTGCATGTTTAGATACAATTATACAGTCAACTCATATGTGTGGGAGAGAAAAAAGGAACTGTTGCAAAGGAGGGTGTGGTTTTTGTACATGGGAGGAGGGGAGTTTCTTAACGAGGGTATGTGAAGTGTGCATCTCTAAAGGTGGATTCACACAGAACAAGATAACAATAGTATAAAAATAAAAATGTATGATGATCAGCATTTAACAACAATTTTTTGGGATCCACATCTACATAATTTTTAAGCACAAACTATGGGAATGGCTCGTGCTTATAGAGATCATTTACTTTTTTTTTTTTTTCACCAGACTTTCATTAGTTGGGGTGTAGTGGGATGACAACCAGTATCATCACTGAAATTAAGCAACAGTGGGCTAGGTTAGTGCTTGGATGGGTGACTGTCTGAGTTCAAGGGCAGGTATGGGCTCTATCGGATTCAGATTTTGTTTTTGTTACCAGATTTTCATAAATTCTAGTGCACTACTCGTGTCTCTGATGGCTTTGCAACTCGAGCATGTAGACCGAAACACTTTTGGGCCTTGTTTTTTTTATTTCAAACACTTTTGGAGTATATCTTACAGTTTTATTTTATTATCACTTGTGAATGATGGCCTAGTGGTTAGCAATTTGACCTCTTATCAAAGACTGTCACCAGTATATTCCTGGCTGTTGAACAAGACATAAAACAGATGAATGAAAAAAATCCCTCGGTAGTAATCTAGCCTGAAGTTAAACCTTCATATTAAGGAGATACATATATTTCTGCTAAATGCTTTCTCTCTCTCCTGTTCACAGTAAAACTTTCATTTTATTTAATTAAATACCAATACATTGTACTTGCAACTGATAGCCAGATATGTCTTATGATAAATGTTAAGACTTAAGTGATAGTAACTGAGCTAAAGTAAATAGTAAACAAATGGTAATTTACATAAGATATATCCAGTAGGTACTAAATTATCTCAAAAGTCTTAAACTTCCTAGATTTTGCACATATACTTTATTTTTTTACACAATTAACCTGTTAAGGCAAGATAGCAGTACTTCTATAGAGTATCACAGACTTAACTGTGCATCAGTGTGAATCAACCCTTAATAGGAAGTCTCTGGTGACAGGGGCAGAGAGAATGGGGATAATGGGGAAAGTTATGTCTGGAGAGCAAAGCCATACATTGGGGGAGGGGGGGGGGAGGAGAGAGGTTGAATATAGGTGTATCTTTCAATGGCAAGCAGGTAAATCTTGCTGAGACATGCTGAACTAATACATAAAATAATTTTATGAGTAGTATAAGCAGGAATTTAGTACGAGGACTACAAATTGTGTTTTATCATCAAGTGATTAAAACATTTTATGGTTAGTGATTCTAGTGACATTTGAAGGTTATTATCATGTAGATACAATCAACTTGATCGTAGCAAACTAAACAGCAGTACAAGATATTTTCTGATTAAGATTAAAGTATATATAGATGTTTTACTGTGGATAATTTTTTTCCCCACTGGATATAAGACAGTGGTATGTACTGTTTGTCACTGTGACCACAACTCAGAAACCAAAACCCTACAGGAATATGATTTATTGGTAAAACAAGAAGGAAACACACCTGCTCTGCTGTTTCTATTGGTACAGTAGAGGGTGCATCTATTGAATAAAAGATGTTTTACTGACTTGTTTTGCAACAAAAGGCAGTATTAACAACTCCTGCTAGTGACAAATAATACAACCTAATAGAAAAGGTGTTAGAAAATGGCATGAATAGAGAATGCCCTCATAGTGAGTACAAGACACATAATAATCGTAGACCTACAGCTATGTATGGCACTTTTCAGTACATTTATGTCTTAAGCTGGCAGAATAAGACATTTGACAATTTTATGTGATTCTGTAGCTGACAAAAGTTAATATATGCAATCTCTATCTTGAACATGTAATCATGACTACCCAAGCAGTGACCATTATGTCATGGAATATGACAACTTTGGAATACTACACAACAGAAGATGCCAATGGTAAGTTAATGGTTGACCTTGAGAAAGAAAAGTCTTTTTCAATGTGTACTTTTGCACAATGTATATTCTTGTATTAGTATATACAAATTCATGATAAAAACTCAGTTACTGACACTAATTCCAAGAGTAAGAAAAATATCAAATGGCTGGCAAGTAAACCAAAATGGACATTTTAATAATTAGGGAAAAAGTGAAACAAGAGTAAGCAAAGGTAAATCAAACTGAAAATATTATTGGTTACCATTAAAAGAACAGTTAAGATGTTTACAGTTACGAGATGGCCATCAGGGTGAAAAGGTAATAAGTATCTTGGTAAACCGAAAAAGTTAATGCACAAGTTTGGAATATTTATGAAATAAGCAATATTGGAGGTGATGAGCCTTGGCGGGGGTATGCACTCTCCAAAGTATATTAAAGTAATAGTGTCATTCTGTTACATAAAATATATGCAGACTTATGATAAATTGTGTGTGGAGGTTTGCAGTTCTCTTGACATTGAACTGAATCTGTAGATAAGGAGATATGAGAAAAGAATTCACTTGTACTTTTGAGATTTAATTTTACCTTAAGATCATTTTTTTATCAATTGTATTTAACAGACAAGCACAACAAGCATAATACTGCTTATTTTCAGACACCAAATTTGTGAAAAATCCCTCTGCCATTGCTGCTTTGGTCCTTATGGCCCTGACTATTATTGTTGTCCTCATCATTGACTTCTTGTGCTACAGAAAGTACAAAGCTGGCTGGAGAAACCTTCCCCGCTGGATTGCTTCTGTCAGGGCTCGTAGGCTAGGGGAGAGACGAATACGTCGCTCATGTCACAGACCTTTAAGACGTCGGTTAAGGCAAAAGAGTCCTCTTGAAAGCATTGTTCAGGACACTGTATATCTGTCTTCTCTTGTGAATGTATGTGAAGACAGCAGACATCAGTCTGGATCACCTGTTCCCATTGTTAAATTGTCCTCACACGAGGATAGTATGGGTGATAATACCAGGCACCATCGTGCTGATATATATGTAGTTGGAAATAAAGTGGATGATGAACTTAGATCAGATATTGAAGTACCCAGTCAAGGAGGTATCATGAATGTCAACGGGCATTATGGTGGCTGTTTGGACAGAAAAGAAGCAAATCATGAAGAGAAAAAGAATATAGTCTACCTAGAGCCACCTCAACAAACACAATACCCAATAGAAATAGATGATATTCCAGTATTCAACAAAGTTAATGGAAAAATGAGATCATGTGACTATAAGATCAGTGGTGATACACAAATGATGCACTTACCTAAAACATTTTCAACTTATAAAGAACATTCAAAGGCTAATGACAAGGTGGAACATGCACCTAACATATCTGGTATGGTCACAGTAGGAAGTGTTGAAGGAGTAACCGGAAAACCTTGCAGTCATGATAAAAGTTTCAAACAGGTTGCACAACAATCTCCTCGGGATGAAATGACACGTGAATGTGATGATAGTTACTTCTTAAAGACAGTGTCAATATGTGCTAAAGAAAGGCCAGAAGTAACAGACGAGAGTTATACAGAGTCTGAAGAACAATCAGAATATAATTGGGGTGATTTGGGAAACAAAAGAAGAGCTTGTCAGAATCAGTTCACCTTAGAAAATAGTATTTCATATCGAACTAATTTGACTCAGGAAAAGCCACTGTCAAGTCCTGAAAGAGAATTCTCACAAGAGAAAGCCAAGACATGCCTTAATGCCAGAAATAATTTAGACAATTGCAATTTTGATGAAAAGGAGGAGCATTCGATCAAACTGTGTCATCAACAAAATGTAGGTAGTCCAAACAACCCTAATAGAAAATACAAACCCAACAAAGGGGATGTTGTGAATGAACAAAAATCATGTGAAATCAAAAGTATCTGTTGTTTGAATGAGAACAGGTTAATTTGTCCTGTAGCCCCCAAACTAGCCAATGGTGAAGTGAACAATTTTCTAGATGGCTTTCAGGAGTGCTATGTATAAAACCTTATCCACTATGACATGTATGTGAGCTTAATACTGGGGCATAGACTATGTAATACTTTGTGTTCACCGTTGACCCTAACTGTGGATACTTCACTTTGCAAAGTGTCAGAAGTGCTAAACTTTTTTGATATTGTAACGATTTCAGATAAAATGTGTTACATACATCACTGATGAGTATTTTTATTTAGCCCCTGTTGATTGTGTTTACAATACAATCTACTCAGAAATGGAAGAGACATCTCAATCTAAAATTAAAGTCTTTGTATTCACTGATGAATTGTGGATACTCCTCACTACTGAGTAAAGCAATCATAAATGTATATAATAAAAGTAAAACAACGCACCTGAATTTGTCTTGCCTTGTGATAAAATTTGAAAATATGTATCAATCAGTAATTGTATCTCCAGACGAAAGTCGAGGATATACTGGATTCAGCTCCATTGCGTCGCCGCTGCCATAGTAATTTTCTTGTGTACGCCATAACTCCAAAATGGATCAATATTTTTTTTTCAAATTTGTTACACATATTATGGGTGGCCAAAGAAAGAGCCCTATTTTTAGGTGACCTTAAACTCTCAATAATAAACAACTTATGGCCATCTTAAGTCTCAAATGGACCCACGACCACTTAAAGCCATCTAGATCACAAACTCTGAGGCTTACCTGTCAAAAATTTAACCAGAGATCACACTAATATATTTGTTCATACATATGCCAAAAATCAAGGCTTTCTGTTAAGGATAAAAATATGTTGGAGGCCCATGAAGTCGTCACTTAGGGATTTTTTCTACATTTTTTACATATTAGCCCTACAATTTGAAAGTGGTAATTTCGATGAGTCTAAAATTATACTAGGTATAACTTCTATATCTAATATTTGTGAAAACTTCAAGGCCTGTAGCTTTTATTTTGAGGTCACCTTATGGTCTCAAAATTGTCCACAGAGACCCAATTTATGGACTTTTTGCCACTTTTAATCCCCGTAGCTTTCATATTCTGTCTCTCATCTAGGTGAGATATCATCAGGGAACATATTTATGTCCTTATATGAGCCGAAAATCTAGGCCTTTAATAGACATTTAATCTGTGTATAAGGACCTTAAAAATCTCAATCAAGTGATGCTTTTCCACGTCTTTCACATATTTTGCCTTGTAACTTAGGAATGGTAAGTCTGAAAAGTCTCAAACTGTGTTACATTTACCTTCTATACATAATATCTTTTGTGGAAAATTTAAGATCTCTAAAATTCCTATAGAGACCAGACTTTTATAGACTTTTTGCAACTTTTAAGCCCTATAGCTGTGTTACTGATAGAGCTGAGAATATCACACACCTGGGAATATATTAATATAATCTTTTGACATGTGTCAAGGCTTTAAATAGACATTTAATTTGCGCATGAAGACTCTAAACACCCACCTGAGTGACCCTTTTTTGGCATTTTTCACATATTTTGCCCTGGAACTTGGAATTGGTAAGTCTAATAAGTCTCAAACTGTATTAAATATATCTTCTATATGCAGTCATGGTTTGTGAAAAATTCAAAGTCTGCAACTTTGATTTAAGGTCACCTTGAGATCTCTGAAATGTGTACAGTGACCAGTTTATAGAATTTTAGCAATTATACGCTCTGTAGATATCAGACTATGTGCTTGATAGAGCTGAAATCTCATATGGTAATATATTAATATGTTCTTTTAGTTTATGAATGACACTGCAATTTTTCAAAGGAAGGCCTGTCCACTTAAAATTTGAATATTAATGATGTTATGGCTATTTTAAGCTTTAAGAAATTGTGTCTTTAAACTTTTTAAAAGCAACAGTGAAAAAGGGTGATTTTCAGCCATTAACGGGTCCAGCACAAGTGACCAAACCTCAGTTAATTTTGATACAGCTCATGAACATGCAGTCATGAACAATTTCATTTGATAATTACACATATATAAATGTAAATTTTAAGAACACTGTCCAATACTTTTTTATTGTGGTTTAGTAATTTATAAATCTCAATCTACAATTTTCCTGTTTGGCACCCCTTATTGATACGTTTTACTTTTTTATTGCTCATGAGCCTTTAGGGCAAGTTTGTAAAGTGGATACTGACTGGACCATTGATTGTTTGTGAGTAATTTTATAACCCCTTTGACATATATTAGAGTGTTTGTGATCAGGTTCTTGTGATATCATACCATTTGTATAGTAGCAGTTATAATTCAGAGTCTGGATATATAATTTTTCTGTGGGAAATTCCTTTTTAATATGTTTGATTTTTTATTGCTTTAGCTCTATAACTTATCATTGACATTGAAATCCTTCAAAGGAAGGCCCTATCTACTTTCAGTTTAAATATTAATGATGTTATGGCTATCTTAAACTTTAAATATGGTGTTTATCCCTATGCTCATTGAGTTTTTAAACATTTTAAAATTAAAATTGTTACACATATTAAAACTGCCGAAAGGAACACTCTTAATTTGTGGTGACCTTAAGTCCTATTTCACTTCAGTCACTTGATAATCACAAATTATAAATTCCCAATTATACTACATTATATAACACTTTTTCTGATTTTCATTAACAGATCTTTGGGGGGAAAGATGTGTAAAATGCATAGGATGGTCCACATTGAGAGAGCTACAGAAGATAAACCCTATTCCCAATATCCACTGAGTAGTATGGTTCAATTGTTATTTTTTATTGATATAGTGTCAGAGAGCTGTTGGGGAAAGGGGGTACTGAATTACCTAATAAAGTGGGAGTGAGGATTGATATTATCTCACATATTTAGGTTGCATAAATATAGACCACATATATAGGTAATAAGAAACTGAGTTACTGAAAAACAGTGCAAATTATAAAAATAAATGTTCATCTGTTAAGATCTAATCACTTTTTATTTTAAATATTTTATTTTTCTACAAATACATTGCAATCATAGAAACAGATAAGCTCTTTTGGGATTATTAATTTAGAAGAGACATTCAATCATTAATGAAGTAATTATTTAAGGGGAGTGTTGATTGACAGATTGAAACCAAATCATATAAAATACCATAAAATCAATATATGATCATAAATGGGATTATATGATGATTGTGATGTAATATTCATATGACATGACATATGACATTACGTCACGTAAAATTACATCACAAATCATGTAATTAGTTCACATTGTTCCTCAGAACAGCTGGTGATACATTATTACATATGAATAAAAATCAATATATTTTATAATAATTATATTCAACACATAAATATTGTAATATATATAAATAACAATATTTAATTACGTGAATAGAATCGAGAGACACTATCAAAATGGATGTGAACTATGTGTGTGGTATCTGCCAAAAGGCTTTTGCTAAAAATTTTAGTTTAAAGAGACACAAAACCATAGTACACTTGAATACTAGATTCAATTGTTTAACCTGTTCCAGGGGGCTGGGTGGTGTAGCGGTTAGAGTTCTCGCCTCCAACCTCTGAGGACGCCGGTTTGAATCTCGGGCCGGGCGCTTCATGTTGGAAATTTGGTAGTTACTAACCGATGCCCGGTCCCTTACAGTGCAGTATGCACTGGTTTCCTCCACCTGCAAACTACCCGTCGAAATATGACCCTGGCTGTTGAACACGACGTAAAACAACAAATAAATTGAAAATTGAAATTGACCTGCTCCAAAGTCTATAGAAAAAGAGAAGACCTCATCAAACATAATAAAATTTGTCTCAGAAAAAATCTAGAAGATGTGGATGACTCAGAACAAAAAGTGTAATGCACTAAACCAGAGAGCATTGCCACTATCATCCAAGACCTAACAGTAAGCGGCAGTGAGGATGAGGAAATATCACGGATGACCAAAAAAGTTGAAGAAATGTCACTAGGCAAATCAATACAGATATCAGCTGTCTGGAGATGGTTGACTAGGCCACTAATACTTAGCCCTTGATAGTTATCAGCCCTGATGAGATCATAGATTTAGGCAATAAATTATCACTCCTCACGTTTGACAGTAGTTTAAAGATTTTTATGGACCCTAAACAGTGACTACATTTTCTGCAAACCTGAATTGTCCAGAGGACCACCCCCAGTAACCCAAATTGGTCTATTGGCCGCCCAACGTGAAACACACAAAGAGAGCCAAACCAAGGCACTCCCCCCAGCAGCGCCTGGAAAATCACGAATGCTACTGGACATGCCATGTACCAAGAGAATGCCACTCCACTTCAAGCACGACTACTCCAAACACAACTGCACTTACAACCACTAAACAAGATCCAGTCATCCAAATGGATTTTTCCAGCTTTGCCACGGCAGCCAGTTCATCAAAGACACAAGACACACTGGAAATATCCCAAACTAAACCAACACTGGAGGAGATGTGCCAGAGGAAACCCACTCAGTCCAGTCTCTTTGTGCCTCCTGTGAAAAGGAACAAACTGGCATCAATCCTAAAAAAATAGACAATAACTATTTTTCACAAAAAAATTTTAGAATTACCATAATCATTTTATTTTTTAAAGAATATCCAACATTATCCTCTTCACCAAGAAGGATACAGACAACTTGGTGATAAAACTTCTACATCAAACACAAAAATGATCCTACACTTGACATATCGAACAAAATATGTTAAGTACTTACTGAAATGAAAACATTAAAACTAATCACTGAGAAAAACTTTGAGTACTTAAACATAAGTAACCCAAAGGCAGGTAGATTCTATTTATTACCAAAAATATACAAGAATGTCCCAGGAAAACCAATATGTAGTTCCATAGGACACCCAACATGCAATATCAGCAAGTTTGTTTATGCACACATAAAAGATTATGTACCAAAAACAAAATCATATGTGATGGACACCCAGTATTTCATTAGTAGATTAAAAGATATTGAGAGGTCCTCAGTGGCCTAGTGGTTAGCAAGTTTGGCATCTAATCATAGGCTGTCACCTCTGTGGGTTCGAGTCCCACAAGTGGCAAATTCTGAGGACCTGTCCCAATATGACCCTGGCTGTTGAACGGGACGTAAAACCCCAACTTTAAAAGATATTGAGAAACTTCCACCAGGCACACTCTTAGTAACCCTGGGTGTCTCTTCTCTCTACACCAATATCCGTAATAGAGAAGGTATTCTTTTTTTTAATTATTTTTTTTTCAAATACAACAATAAAAAAAAACTATACAAAACATTAGTAGTACATTAACAATGAGAGAAGAAAAAAATACATTAGTACAAGAAAAAAACTATACAAACATTATTATTGCAGTCACAAAAAAGTACATTAGTAATGTTATAATATAAATATGGCTGCTTTTTCTTGTAACAGGTAACATAAAAGCTGGAAAAACAGCTGAAATTATTATAAACTGACTGTGTTAGTTCTACAACAAACAAGTAGCTGCCCAATTAAGGTGAGATAAAACCAAAGCTCCTATAACTCCTTTCAGACTAAGACTTCTAGAATTAGTCTTACATAGCATGAACTTCACATTTAATGATGACCATTACCTACAAACAGGGGAGGATTGATTTTGAGAGAAATGCCTTGAAGAATTGGCCTTTTGGCTCAGACTTATTGATGACATATTCATGATCTGCACACATGGGCAGAATAAACTAAATAAATTCATCGCGTACCTCAATGGTATACATCCCAAAATCAAATTCACTCTGAAACAAGTGAAAGTTCAGTCAATTTTCTAGATACTACAGTTAAAATTGACAGTGACAGAACCATCAACACCACTCTGTATGAAAAACCAACAGATACTCACCTATATCTCCATTATGAATCAGCCCACCACAGCCCTTGCCACAAAAGGCCCATATGGACAGTTCTTAAGAATTAGAAGAATCTGTACTAAGACACAGGACTTCATTGAAAATGGCATTAAAAAGAGGTTACCTCTGTAGACAGTTGGAAAAACATATGCTTAGAGCATGCAAATCCAGTCAAGATGATTTGCTAGAGGTCAAAACCAAGGAACCAGTTTCAACTTCTGTAATCACCACCAAGTAAAACCCACAAAATCCTAATATAAAGGATTTTATTGATGATAATTGGAATATAATCCAACATAGTAATGACTGTGCCTCAACATTTCCAGACAAACCAATCATTGGCTTTTAAAGATTACCAAACCTTAGAGACATACTAATCAAAGCATCCATTTCTTATCCACAAAAAGAAATGAAAGTCAAATGCATAAAATATACAATCTGCACCAGATTAGGTAAATGCACTTATTGCCCTATCATTAAAAACCTGATTAAATCACCTGCAAAATTAGTGGGAATAAATACAAACCAAAATACTTACCCAAACACCTATCATGTGAATTGAGTGACATAGTATATTTAATCGCATGCAAGGAATGTAATAAATACTGTGTAGGTAAATACACAAATACTTGCATTCAGAGCAAGAATCTATGAACATAAACTCTCAATCAATAAACCAAAGGACAGCAGAGTGACCCCTGTTTCCAAACACTTCACTGGAAAAACCACTCTGCTATGGAATGGTTCACCTCCAGTTACAACACAATATCAACTGCCCACAGAAGAAGGCGTGAACAGTGGTGGATGTGGAATATTAGAACAATTCATCCAATAGGCATAAATCAATTTATTTGATTTCTATGCATTTACTGGTGTTTTATTCACACTCATGGGACCAAAACCCTATTCTTATCATCAACAGTTTAACCAACACTTTTGGCAAGTATTTAGCAAAAAATTGCTAAATTAAGATCTGGATTATTGTCTACTGATGCCAATCCCCCTGTCTCAGGTTCCTACAAAAATAAGTTTGTTTCTTTCCGAACCATGTCAGAGAACGAAGTTCTTAAAATCTTTAAGCCCACACCAAATAAATCATGTAACGTGGATCCAATCCCAACCTCATTGGTCCTTGATTGTATCAGTGTACTCTTGACCATATTACAAATATCCTGCACATGTCATACCCTTGTGAAAAAAGCTGGTATTGACAGAAACACTCTCAAGAATTACTGACCAGTATGCAACCTCAGCTACATCTCCAAAGTTATAGAGAAAGCTGTGGCTAGGCAATTAAATGAGTACATTGTGCACAAGGGTATATCCAATGGAAATCAGTCTGCATATAGAGTTTTTCTCTCAACTGAAACATCATTTCTAAAATTATAAAATGACATTGCCACCTCAATGGACAAGGGTGTAGCTGTTGGATTAGTCCTTCTGGACTTATCTGCAGCTTTCGATACAATAGACCACTCAATCCAACTCAAGGAAACAGCGGACCAATATAGATGGATATCTTTTACATGCTTTTCAACTCCCTTATGGGGTTTCACAGGGCTCAGTTCTGCGATCCACTCCATATAATCCTATATACAACCCCTGTTCAGTCATATCTAAATTCAATGTGACCCATCATTTGTATGAAGATGACACACAAATTTACTTGGAACTTGACTCTAGGAACTTCAATTCTAGTATCACTGAACTGGCGAATTGCTTGGATCCAGGTTTGGATGGGAAATAAAAAACTTAAATTAAATCCTGACAAGACGGAATTCATAGTGATTGGTGATGATCAAATTAGAAGCTCTCTGAAGTCATCTTTCACAGTAAGTTTTCTTGGCAGCATCATGGAACCAGCTGAATCGGTCAAAATTCAATGCAAAGACATGTGTCTAATCTATGTCGCATATGTTACTACAATCTCTGGGAACTATGAACGGTCCACAGGTAATTAAATCATAAAAAAGCTGTAAAGGTGGCAAATGCCTTGGTTAGCAGTCACCTGGGTTTGGTAGCTTACTGTTTTATACCACAAAAAGGCATATATTGGCAGACTACAAAGAGTTAAAAATGCCTTATGTCATACTGCTTGCAAACTAAATAAATTTAGTCATGTCACACCCTTCCTGCACAAACTACACTGGCTCCCTATTCATTACCGTATGTTGTTCAAATTTAACCTCCTTACTTATAAAGCAATATATTTTTAGCCAACCTCCATATCTGTCCTCTCTGATAAGGCAGAGTGATCTCACATGGGGCAACCGCCTATCAATTTCCTCATCTAAACAGAAAAAGCGTTCAGAGTTATGTAGCTTTACATTAGCTGCTCCCACACAGTGGAACAAGCTTCCCCAAGTCATTAGAACAGTGGAAAGTATTTCTGGATTCAGAAAACAGTTGAAAACATATCTTTTCAGATTACCTATCCTCCACCATGGCCTATCTCCCCTATCAGATGCTAATATGGACACTGACCTCCTTCTGGAAGTGGACTATCCCTTTTTAGATATCAGTGCCTTAGAGGATGTTTACATCAATTTCAGTGCTTTACAAGTGTTTCTAACCATTTGCCCCCATAAGCCAGAATTAACCAGACACATGATATGACCTGTTGACCTTTAGCATTATAAATTATTTACACCCAATCAGTTGATGAATATGTATTACTAGGCGATTGACCCATGATTAATGTCAAATTACAATTTATAAGTGATGACCAAGGGGTTTACACTGGTTCATAGATCTACACAAGACCTATGACAAAGTTGTATTTTTATTCTAGAAAGGAAGATTTCATATGATTATGGACTTGTTTTCTATACATGACAGAGATGCCAATTCAGTTATGACCAAAAACCAACCAATTGCAGAAAAGTTGTCAACCAACCAAAGATGTGGAAATTGACCTGGTGCAATGTCAAACAAGCAAGCAGATAAGCTAAAACACACAGATAACAAGCCTTGGGGAAATTGTATTAGTCTTTTAGTACAATGTTAAAAGAAACAACTAAAAATTAGACTAACGTGTTAATGTGTTACTTTATGTACATGAAGTCCCCAAACCCAAGCTAGTGTGTGTTTAAAGTAGCCTTAAAAGTTTGTGCAACTTGCAAAGCTGCTGTTGGAGTGTTGTGTAAATAGGTCCAAATGGCATCACTCTGCCAGCCCCCATGGGCCTGTATATTTTGGAGTTGTACATTCTGATTAAACGCGAATGAGGCGCCAGAGCGTCTAAAAGCATGAAATCCCAAGTTTCTGTCATGAAGATGTAGATTTGCAAGAATAGTAGCCAAAGTAGCCCTAACTTTGTAAGCTGAGAGTGGTACCCATTCAGTTTTGCCTTTGGGTATAACAAACAAGGGGTCCAAATCAGAGCAGTTTCTTTGCTTTAACAATACTCTCAGTGCTCGGACAGGACAAAGATAGGGATCTTGCAGCTGAGGAATCTGTATGACTTTAAGAGCCTGGGATGCTTGCATAGCCTTATGCCATTTCAGTAAAATATGGGCCCCAGGGTGTCCAAAAATGACATCACCTATAGTCAACTGTCTTGTGACATCAAATGCGGCCTGAGATTTGGACACCAAGTTAGAAAGGCGAAAAAATCCAAAATATGCCAACAGAAAAATTGCCCTATAAACTAGGCCATTGGCCACAGCATCACAATGCATGGAAATTCTTCTGAGATCAGGGATAGTAAATACAGGCCTTAACTTTGGTTGATAGGGAGCATTCATGGATACTGACTTAAGGAACAGATCAAGCTTCCTGTTATACAAATGTGAAGTTTTACAGTCATAAATCTTAGCAAAGTGCCTAAAAACAGCCAGGTAGTTCTGTAAAGAAGAAACTGTATTTCCCAGTATGACCAGGTACTCAAAGAACATGAGAACTGGTTCCACAGTATCAAATTTTAATTTAAAAAAAATTTGTAAAAGCTAAATAAAATTTGAATTTGCCTTGATAAACTGTGGCTGTGCGAGGTCTTATCCCTGTTTCTATGCGAGCAGAAGCATTCTGTAACAGAAGATTGGCCAGCTGAGATCCTAGAAAACAATTATATAGAAAGGTCTGGGTAGAAATAGTGATCAGGAACTGTCCACCAATTACACTGATTCAATTCCCTGACAATCTGGTTATCTACCCTTTTTCCCCACCTGGAAAGGCAATCAACATATTTATTATTGATACCATAGATATGACTATAGATAAGAGTTATATCATGTTGAGCAGCAATAGCCCACAAAATGCGAGCACAGGCCATGAGAAATTCATCTTGTATGCGACCAGAGTTTAAAGTGTTGACTACTGCCAGGTTATCACAAAATATATGAATTTTTGTGTGGGCCCAACAATGCGCCCAAAGTCTAAGTGCGACCAATATGTGAACTTCAAAGTGAACTATTGTTAAATTATTACAAAAGCTGTTCGGATAACCGGATGCATATACATTTTCATTCCATTTAGCCCCTACTCCCGACAGTGATGCATCAACAAATACATCCATGGAAGGGTGATTAATGTCCATAACAACTTTGCCATTGTAATTAAGAAGGAACTTATTGAACCATCTCAAGTCCTGATGGAATTTTTCGGTTAACCAAATTTTTTGACCAATAGGAGTGTTTCGCATGACCTGAAGCATTCTGTTTACAAACAACCACGCAGGAACCACACATTTATGGATATATAACAGTCTACCAAGTAGACTTTGAAGTTGACGCCTAGTTGCAAAGGTTTTACTAGCCCATTGGTTACATATGTTCTTAATCTCAAGCAATTTATCCTCAGGTATTGAAATTTGACCTTTTTCAACGTCAACCATGATACCCATACATATTAACCATTGAGAAGGTGGTTCTAACTTATCAGGATTAATGGGGATACCTAGATAACAAAACAACGCTTTTAATGTTGCAAATGAAAGCTGTGCGTCATTCTTAGCGTCAACTCCGATTACATCATCAATATAGTTGTGCACTGCACATCCACGTGATGTCATGATGTCACGCAAGATATCGGTTACACGTTCGCAGAGCGCACTTCCTGTTTTTATGCCAAATGCCACGCTTAGGTCTATAAACACCTGCTGCTTATGAGTGACGCCCATGACATCATAATCCTTCGGATCTAAACGCAAGTTGCGAAATGCTCGGCTAATGTCTATCTTAAATAGATAAGCATCTTTACCAATTCGATTTATATCTTTCAAAATGTCATCAACTGAAGTATATTTTAATATATAGTCTTGATCATCAAAACAGTTATCCTCAATTGCAGAGTTAACAGAGTGACCCTTAGGCCAGCTCAGATCCACTATTATGCGTCGACTGGCATTAGGTTTAGGTCTGGACAACATGGGTGAGATATGCAAATTATTAAAAATGTCCTTGGGGCAGGGTCCCACGATAGCCTTACAGTTGATTTCCTTCTCCAAATAAATCTCAATATCTTCAGGAAAAGCCTTGGCTGATGGATGGTTTTCAACATGTTGATTATAATTGAATTTTTGTTTATTGATACCTAGTGGGAAACATATTCCAAGTATTGGACTAGAACATTATCAGGATGATTCTTCATCAAAGTTTTCCAATTATCAATATTTAAATCAGAAGGAACTATAATCCTGGCCTCCTTATAGTTTTCAACCTTAGTGCCAACCACCCGTTTATGTGCTTCAACAGCCCATTGTAACATTGATGTTGCAGTAATTTTATTACCCTGCTCCCAACTTGTTCTTGTAATAGGGACTGATACAAAGCCTATTTTCTTGTCTAAGATCTTTTGTCTGTGCTTTGTATCATTAAAAGTAGCTAAAATGTTTCTTTTATTACATAGACTCAAATACGCATGTTGGCCTTTAAGTTGTTTAAAACTACTACTCGCAGTAGTGTTATGTGAGCTATGCTGCTTTTGAAGCAATTCATGCCTTCCTGTATTGAAATTGAAATTAGGAACAAGAATTTCTTTCAAATTGTCAAGGGTGACTTGTTTTTGATCAGTAGAGACTGATAGCAAAGCTCGAGGGCTATTATTTGCAATTTCGAACTTTTTTTCCAAGTTTTTATAATTATTATAATTTCCGCTTGCATTATTGTGGTCAATAGCTTCAGGCAGTGGCCTACAAGATTTTTGGTCTAAAAGGACGTCATTTATATCCAATGACAGACTATTTCCTGACCAATTATAGCTCATGTCATCGTAGCTTGTGTCCGAACGACCACTATGTGCTGATGAACCCATATGACAATCACGGATATCATGGTTCCTGTAACTTTGACATTGATTATTATTATCACAACTAAAATCATCATAAAACAATTGATAGTTATAAGTATCTACATATGAAATGGCAGAGCAATTCTGAAACGTGTCACCAGATCGCTTGTGTGGAAACACTGGACTTAATTTAACATCATTTACGTACATGTCACAACTAGATACATCAGCCCAACTTCTATCTTGAACGCGCATCAAATCGCGTTGCTCTGACAAGGCAGTGTTTGAGTAATAACTAAAGTCCAATGATCGTGAGTGATTAAAATTGCAAAATCTATCACCATAGAGGTTGTTTCCATTACTACGACCCTTGCAATCTTTACATTTTCTAAACTTTTTCAAATTAGTTAGTTTTTTACATCTTTCTTTTCTCCGTTTTTTGACAACTTATAACAATCACTTTGTCTGTGATTCAAGAACCTCTTAATCAATGAAAAACAATGAGCACATGCATGTTTCAACCATGTTTGACCTTCTTGATGATCTCCATTATGAGAACAACTGTTACTGTTGAACCTAGAGCAAATGATTTCTTTCTTTTGGCCACTATTTGTTTTACCATTGGGCTGCAACGTACGTTGCGTACATCTCATACGGATCCTATCAACAGATTCAAACTTATCCCATGAACATCTACCCCTTTCCATTGTCTGTAGCACTACACTATGAGCCCTTTTCACTGTAGCCCAATTTGTCTATATTGCATCCTGCATTAAAAGTTTTAAATGTTCCAACATATTATCTCGGACTACCTGGCTTTGTTCCTCTTGTATACACCCAATATGCCCGAAAATAAATTGAAATGGACTCAATTCTTCATATTGAGGATTTTTCCCACTAATGCCAGAATAACATAACTCATGGGGCCAGGCTACTTCTACTTTTTTCTTATTTTCATTTGCTCTAAGTAAACCAGATTTAAAGTTTACTGTACCTGTATCTCTTGGTTTGCCACGCAGGCGCCTAATCTGCTCATGAACCTGACTTTGAATGAGCTCATTCTCCTTCAAGAATTTGGCTCCTGGCAGCAAACTATCTTGCTCATCTTCAGACTCAGACTGAGTTCTCTCGGGCTGTACTTTAACTCTGCATTGCTGTGAGCACTGATGTGATTTCTTTGGTGAACTATGTGACACACCACTTAAGGAATGTGATCTACTGTCAATTTTTGATTCAAGTCTTTTATTATTTTCCTCCAAGGCTTGTATTTTCTCTAAAATCAGTGCAAGTGCATCGTTGCCACCCTGAGCTGAGACTGCTACTGGAGACACAGCTGGATTACCACCAACAGCACCTGGCTGCTCTGCAGCACAACTCTGTGACATCTCCTGTACCATTTCCCCCACAGGTGCAGATGAATTTAATCTACAATTTCTCCCCACCGGTCTGGGGTGCTGTGACTCCCTGCCCAGGAGATCACAAGATTTGCAGTAGAATTGCGCCATCTGTAATGAGAGTAGATCACGCACCACAGCAAAACCTGGCTTGTTAAAAATACCAAGCTTTAAATCAAACCAAAATAAAGCAAAGTTTTGAACTTGGTATTTTATCCCAAAAAAATATATAATTCTACAAGGAATTGCTTGAACAAGCCGCGCCTTGCTGTGAGCTTTTAAACAGAAAAACTAGTGGCCATGTGCTCTGCACATTTCAGAATGACCAAAAAGTGGACCACACTTTACCTCAATAACTATTAATCAGACCAGTGGTCAGACATTGAATTACTCACCCCCAGTACATTTTGCTAAATATAGTGACAGGTCACTGCACTAGTGAATAAGGCCAATGTAAGTAAAACTAGTGGAGTTAATTTTTTGGTTCAACTGAATCATGGTGTTAACACAACCATACCCAATGTCTATGAAAATAGATGGGTAAAACAAATCTTCATTGGAAGTAAAAAGGGCTGGTTTAACCTGCTATTGCATGATACTGATCTCTCTTATCTCACTGCTTTAAGGAGTCAATGGTGCTTATCTGTTGCAAACAAGCTTAAGCCTTTTTGGAAAATAGTATTTCTATATTAAATACTAAATTTTATCAACAAATAAGGATTAAAACACACCTTGATGTGCTAATCACAAGTATCAAGAGTGGGATACATGTCGTTGGAGATATTGTAAATCCTCAAGGTCTGACCCTTGAAGAAAGAAAGACAAAATTTGACTTGAGAACAAATTATCTGAACTATTTTACTGTGAGAAGCCTGGTAAAAATATATTGAAAAAAACTGTACTGGGTTTAATTTTGACCACATATACCACTATGTATTAGAATCCTTCTTGGATCTAGTACTGGTAGTAAAAATATTTATCAAGTTCTTTAAGAAAGTTGTGCCATAACATCAGAAAATGAAATAAAACGGAACACATATTTTAATAGACTACAGTCATAGTCTTTGGAAGACTTTCTATAAAATTAGTTTTTCTTGCATTCAATATAATAAATATGTATGGTTTCAATACCATATTTTACATTATTTAAAAAAAAATCTAATACAGACAAATGTAGACTATATGGAGATTATTCAGAAACAATCACTCATGTCTTGGATGACTGTCCCAAATCAGTCACTCTATGGGAAAACCTAGTATCTTGGATTGATTCAAATAATGTTGGCAGAATTCATTTAGACAGAATAAATAAAATTTTGGGGTATACAGAATTAGACAAAAATTTGTGGCATTTAATTTTATATTAACAGTTACAGGATTCTATATTTTCATCAGTGCAAAAGACTCTAAACAACTCAATATCTATTGGTTGCAAAACTTAATTAAAAAGAAATACAAGGAGGAAGAGATTTTATTAAAGTTTAACAGCAATGAAGCTTCCTTCCGAACAAATAGCCTGTTTGGTGAAATATTTTCTCAAACATCTAAATTGTCCTCAACAATCCTGTTTAATAGGTTGAAAATTTATATTTGGCATTCTGAAATTTGAAATGACTTTACTGCTGCTGAAATTGATGCTACAATCTATGCAGGAGAAAATTTGCCTTCAAAGTGTTAAAAATGTAACAATTGCTTTCACTTCAAAAATATGTATGCGGTAGCGTGGCCGCGAATCGCGGGCGTTGGCGAGAATCGCGTTTTATTTAAACGGCTAGACGAAATAATTTTGTCTTTTGTCAGTTAGCGGAAGTTGCTAACGGCGCGATGTCATTGTTTTGTATGTTTTGAAAGAGAGGAGTTGGGGGTCACGGTTTTGGTGATTGTTTGATTGTGGCTTTGCAGCTAGTGTGCTAGTTTGTTTGGTGATGCAGGTGAGTGTTTAAGTTATGTGTGTTATGATTTAATGGAATGTTTGCTTGTAACTAGCAGTTTGAGTTTTGTAGTTGTAAACATAGATTTGATTTAAATACTGGTTATGATAGGTTACTATCTGTGCATTTTAGTTGTGATGGAAATGTATTTAATTATTAATTGAATTACGT
Organism: Sabellastarte sp. h YS-2021; assembly: GCA_964017235.1. Taxonomy (NCBI): domain Eukaryota; kingdom Metazoa; phylum Annelida; class Polychaeta; order Sabellida; family Sabellidae; genus Sabellastarte; species Sabellastarte sp. h YS-2021. The sequence goes on from OZ024933.1 coordinate 35,493,122, forward strand.
ATATTTAATTGAATAAGTAGTTTATAACCTGTGCTTTGGTTATGTGATAAAATTATGTCTAGTCACATTTAATTGATAATGAAGTATAATGTGTGATCTGTGAGCAGTATAGTTTTATTTAATTTAAAATACTTGTTGCTCACCAAAAGAATTATAGTGATGTAAATTGAAGTAATGGTTATATTATGTAGAAAATACTATTCCTAGTGATTGTGTATTTTTTAGGTGTTTTTTGTACGTCAGCACAGAGTGTGATTGTATACCAGCCAGGGCGCTGTGGATGTGTGCTTCACGGTATGTGAATAAACATAGTTAAGCCAATCTGTGGTGTCATTCCGCTCACCCTAGTTAAGACCGCTTCCACCCTTTGACCACATAGGGACCATGCGGCAACATTTGGAGCCCCTAATGAGATCCTGAGGGTGTGACGACGGGACCATCAGATGTGACTATTTTTATTTGCATTAGCTAAGTGTTTTCTTCAGTCTTCACAGCGACATAGTGTTGACACCTGCATTAAGAATACCCCTGGAGAGTGATGTCGACTTAGGGATCACTGAGTCGACTCCCAAAGTTGAACCCAAGATGAGTGACATCCTGGAGGCAATTGGAGGATTGCCAGTGATACAGAGGAAACAGTTGAGTGAGGCCCTTAGAGTTTCCCTGGACCCTCCAGTGTCACAGGGAGTTGCTTATCCACATGAGATGAAGACAGTTAAGCCTACTTTGCCAGGTCAAATACCTCACTCACCGCCAACTGGTCTTCCTGCTGGACCATTTGAGTCAACACCATTTAGCAACCAAACTTTTCACTTCGGCAACCAGAATACTGTGCACAGTGTAAGAGTGAGCACTTTTTCTGGCTCGTCCAAGGATTGTTCCTGTGAACAATTTCACCATGATGTGAACTGCTTGATCAGGCAAGGTTGCCCAGAAGGTATGGTGTTGACCGCTATTAAGAGGTCCATTAAAGGCCAGGCGCAGGAGCTGGTTCTTCATATGGGGGAGAGTGCTTCCGTCAGCGACATTCTTCGACGCTTCGAGATGATGTTTGGAGATGTTAATCCTCCATATGTGTTGTTGGCCCAGTTTTATGCCACAGAGCAAGGGGCTAATGAGAGTATTACTGAATGGTATGCCAGGTTGGAAGATATAGTTTCCAAGATTACCAGGAAGGATGCTTCCATCATTAGCCCGACAATTACGATATTGTGGTCAACACACAGTTCTGGACAAAGCTGCGCAGCGGTAAGATCAAGGATGCCCTTAGGCACAAATTTGATGCTTTGGCTGGCAGTCTTAACTTCATTGTGGAGGCAAGGAAGGTTGATGTTGAGTTTTCTGCACAGACAGTAAAGGTGCAACAAGCAGATGCGGAAATGTCACCAATGTTCAAGAAGGGGTTCGATGAAATCCTAGCCCGGCTCACAGCATTGGAGACCAAGTTTTCGCAGGTGACACCATCTACGACATCTTTAGATTCCACCTCGTCCCAGTCTACACTACAGACACAGAGGAATTCACGACCACAGGGGTCGGGAACAGGTTCTAAGAAAACTGTGCGCTGTTTTAAGTCCAACAAGCTGGGGCATATTGCGAAAAACTGTCGTTTAAACTTCAAGGGGTCGGAAAAAGGGAGCGGTCCGACATCCCAATGAAAAGCTCCTATGATTTAATGAGGGATATTGTTGGCAGGGCTAATGAAGTGCCATTGATTGTTTGTGGACAAGAGGTATCAGCATTGTTGGATACGGGTTCAATGGTCAGCACTATGGCAGTGAGTCTTTGCACTTCTTTGAATTTGACTGTTCAGCCTTTGGACAATGTGTTGTCTATTGAAGGCGCAGGGGGTCATAAAGTTCCCTATCTGGGATTGGTAGAAGTTGCAATTCAGTCGCCTGAGATTTTGTTAGGTGAGTTCCCAGTGCTGATGCTAGTTGTACCTGATACAGAATATCACAAACGAGTTCCGGTGCTTCTTGGTACCAATATTCTTGGTCGCCTTACCAATGCCAACCTTCACCCTGACCGCACCTGGAAGAATGTGTTGTACGCTGTTACCAAGCAACAGGCAGTACAGGGTAGAACCGATAGTCTGGGTGATCTAAGGACTTCCAGACCAGTTACCGTGCCAGCTAATGGTCATGTGATCATTTATGGTCGAACACAAACTCCAGCGGTTTGCCAAAAAATGACTGTTTGCATGGAAGGAAAGTCTGGGTTACCAAAAGGCGTTATGGTTACACCAAGTGTGAACATTGTATCCCCAGGTAGGTCAAAGATCAGGCTACCCATTGACCTTGTGAATCATTTGTCACAGCCTGTTGCCATTCCAGCAAAGACTCGCATTTGTGAGTTATACAGCACAGAGGATGTGGTTGGCCTTGAGAAGGGAAGTGTGGCTGATGAAGTGTCATTCAGTCAGTCCGCTGATTTCCTTGACAATTTTTCTAATATGAAGGAGACCTTATCTGATGAGCAAGTCGGTGAGGTACAAAGACTTTTGGTGAAGTGGAAGTCGGTATTTTCACTTCATGACTTGGATTTGGGTCTGACAACTAAGGCGGAACACCATATACGTCTTACAGACAATGTGCCTTTCAAGGAAAAGCCACGACCCATTCCTCCATCCATGTACGAGGAAGTTCGGGCTCATTTGAAGGAAATGGAGACACTTGGTGTCATCCGCAAGTCCCAAAGTCCGTATGCTTCAAATGTTGTGATAGTGCGCAAAAAGTCTGGTGCTTTGAGGTTTTGTATTGACCTAAGGGCAATCAACCGCAAAACTATTCCGGACAGATACAGTTTGCCACGTATTGACTCAACATTGGATGTGTTGTCTGGGGCCAAGTGGTTTAGTGTACTGGACTTAAAGTCTGGTTATTGGCAGGTACCTCTTGCCGAGGGAGACAAATGTAAGACAGCTTTTACAGTTGGTCCCTTGGGGTTTTGGGAATGCGAACGCATGCCTTTTGGGTTAACCAATGCCCCGGCTACTTTCCAGAGGCTAATGGAGAGTTGTATGGGTGATCTCCACCTGTCATTTTGCTTGCTTTACTTGGATGATATTGTCATTTTTAGTAAGACGTACGAGGAACATCTTGTTCGCTTGGAGGCGGTGCTCCAGAAGCTGAAGGAAGCTGGACTTAAATTGGGCCCGTCCAAATGTCAGTTTTTACGAAAGGACACAAGATACCTTGGACACATAATTTCAGAGAAAGGTATTTCAGTGGATCCCGATAAGATAGCCAGTGTGAAGTCTTGGCCTGTGCCAACTTCTGTGAATCAGGTCCAAAGTTTTGTTGGATTTATGAGCTTTTATCGGCGATTCATCAAAGATTTTGCCAAAATTGCAAAGCCACTACATCAATTGGCCCAAGGGGGAGTGCATTGTCAAACAAAAACCAAGACAAAGGTTAAGCAGTCTCCCTTCAAGTGGGGACCAGAACAGCAGCATGCCTTTGAGGCTTTAAAGCAAAAGTGCTGTGAAGTGCCGGTGCTTGGTTTTGCCGATTACTCAAAGCCATTCATTCTCCGCACCGATGCAAGTGGCGATGGCCTAGGTGCTGTGTTGTCACAGGAGCAGAATGGCTTGGAGCGGGTGATCGCTTACGCTAGTCGTGGAATTTCCAGGGCTGAGCGAAACTATCCCGTTCATAAGCTTGAGTTCTTGGCATTGAAATGGGCGGTCACAGAGAAGTTTCACGATTACCTTTATGGAAATACTTTCTCTGTGATCACAGACAACAATCCCCTGACTTATGTGCTTAAGTCAGCCAAGTTGGATGCCACCGGGCATAGGTGGGTTGCACAGCTGGCAAATTACCAATTTACCTTGACATATTGTCCAGGCTCGGCAAATCGTGCTGCAGATGCACTTTCGAGGATTAAATGGCCAGAGGTTAGTTCTACCATTGTCAGCCAGATGTTACATGTTCATGTTCCAGGTACAGTTCCTGTGGAATATTTCTGTTATGGGCAACAGGCTATTCCTGATGTCCTAGTTCGGGACTGTCAGTCATCCCTGGATACTGCCATTGATTGGTCAATGGAGCAGGAAGCCGATCCTGCGATCAGAGAAGTTAAACAGAAACTCTCTAGTAACATGGCTGAAGGCAATATTTCACCTGATGCAATGAAACTTTGGAAGGAGCGAAAAGCTCTCGAAGTGGTCAATGGGATATTGATCAGGAAAAGGATATGCGCAGGTGAACCGCATTCACAACTGGTTTTACCCAGTAAGTATCAGGAGTCAGCTTTGTCATACTTGCACAATGACATGGGTCATCTTGGACGAGACCGGACCCTGGAGTTACTCCGTGAGCGATACTTCTGGGTTGGCATGCACCAATCAGTTAGTGATTTTATCGCCAGGTGTGGTAGATGTGTGAGGAGAAAGGACTGGAATCCTCAGAGGGCACCGCTGGTTAATACTGAAACTTGTCAACCTATGGAACTGGTCTGCATGGACTTCTTAAAACTGGAGCAGTCTAAGGGTGGCATTGAGAACATATTGGTTGTGACTGACCATTTTACAAAATATGCTCAGGCATACCCGACTCGCAACCAATCTGCTAAGACCACCGCTAAGACGCTCTTTGACAATTTCTTTGTTCACTACGGCTTCCCGAGAAGGTTACATAGTGATCAGGGCCGAAACTTTGAGAGCAAATTGATAGCTGAGCTGTGTCAGATGGCGAATATCAAGAAGAGCCGTACCACCCCATATCACCCTATGGGAAATGGGATCGCGGAAAAGTTCAACTCCACTCTTCTCAATATGCTTGGCACTTTGGATCCGAAGAAGAAGGCTGACTGGAAAAGTCATGTCGGGTCTCTTGTTCATGCATATAATTGTACCAAACATGACACAACTGGGTTCTCCCCTTATTACTTAATGTTTGATCGCCATCCTAGGATTGCAGTAGATCTTGCTCTTGGCCGTCATGAACCATCTGGTCCTGTGACATCTCGTGACTACATAAACAGTCTTAAAGAGGGCCTGAAGAAGGCTTATGATTTAGCCGAGTCCTCTGTGAAGCGTAGTCAGGCAGATCAGAAGGATAGGTATGACAGGCGTTCGTGGCGCTGTTTTGGAACTCGGGGACAGGGTTCTGCTTCGTAATGTGGGGCTACAGGGTACTCATAAGATAGCAGATAAATGGAGCCAGGATGTGTATGTTGTGGTAGAGCAACCCAATTCTGATATCCCAGTGTATGAGGTTAAGCCTGAAATTGGGAGTGGGAGAGCTCGGATACTGCATCGTAATTTGCTCCTACCCATACCCTGTTTGCCCCTAGAAAGTCAAGCAGTACCACAGCCAAAACCTCGTCAGCGGGTTTCTCAGAGCGCATTTGACCAAGTGGATGGTCCAATTCATTTTCCAAATGGTGATAGGGACTCCGAGCAGTCTGATGTTGAATCAGATGTTCACTCCGATGAGGGAATGGTTGTACCTAAACCCAGGACTGTGGTTCCGGTGCCAACTCCCAGGGGAACTCGGGGTTTATCAGTCACCCCGCAAAGAAACGAGTCTAGTTTGGCTCAGTTGAATGGGTCAGTGGGTGTTGTTCACCCAGATAATGGTGAGGTAATCTCCTCGGGTACTGGGGAGGCATTGAGTGATGATCTGGTGGACCATGGTTCAGGAATTGAACCTGGTGGTGAGGACTCTGATGTGTCAGAGGAAGTGGTGTCCAGATCAAGTTCCTCAGACTCAGATACTCATGGTGACGTCAGTGTTGCTTCTAACACTCCAGTTCCAGTACCAAGGAGGTCTACAAGGGTGAAATCGACTGCCCATTTGAGGTCGGATTTTGTATACAATTTCAATCAGGTCGTAGGAGATGGCCAAACAAACTGGTGCTAGTGATGATGGGACAATCAATGACACCCAAACTCGCGACAAGATAAACTTTTTGAAGAACGTTTTAGAGTTATTTTGATGGGTTATTTTGACTTTTGTGTGACATTGAATGACTTGTTCAGTGAAACATAATCTGAATTAGAAAGTTTTTTGTTTATGTGTCTTGGATGCGGTATGATTTTTGTTGAATCGGAATGGTTATTGTTCGTAATCATTTTTGACATCATTTTTTTTTTTAACCATATGTTACAACTGTGATGGGATTCGGCTTGGGATTTGGTCCAGTTATTCTGGTGTGACTGTGTAGGTGGCCTGATTTTTTATGTCAGGATGACATTTCCCAATGCGGGGAAGTATGTGGTAGCGTGGCCGCGAATCGCGGGCGTTGGCGAGAATCGCGTTTTATTTAAACGGCTAGACGAAATAATTTTGTCTTTTGTCAGTTAGCGGAAGTTGCTAACGGCGCGATGTCATTGTTTTGTATGTTTTGAAAGAGAGGAGTTGGGGGTCACGGTTTTGGTGATTGTTTGATTGTGGCTTTGCAGCTAGTGTGCTAGTTTGTTTGGTGATGCAGGTGAGTGTTTAAGTTATGTGTGTTATGATTTAGTGGAATGTTTGCTTGTAACTAGCAGTTTGAGTTTTGTAGTTGTAAACATAGATTTGATTTAAATACTGGTTATGATAGGTTACTATCTGTGCATTTTAGTTGTGATGGAAATGTATTTAATTATTAATTGAATTACGTATATTTAATTGAATAAGTAGTTTATAACCTGTGCTTTGGTTATGTGATAAAATTATGTCTAGTCACATTTAGTTGATAATGAAGTATAATGTGTGATCTGTGAGCAGTATAGTTTTATTTAATTTAAAATACTTGTTGCTCACCAAAAGAATTATAGTGATGTAAATTGAAGTAATGGTTATATTATGTAGAAAATACTATTCCTAGTGATTGTGTATTTTTTAGGTGTTTTTTGTACGTCAGCACAGAGTGTGATTGTATACCAGCCAGGGCGCTGTGGATGTGTGCTTCACGGTATGTGAATAAACATAGTTAAGCCAATCTGTGGTATCATTCCGCTCACCCTAGTTAAGACCGCTTCCACCCTTTGACAACATAGGGACTGTGCGGCAACATGTATATGCAGTTACAGTTTACTTAACTTTTTTGTGCTGTGACCGTACTGTATAAGTTTTTGTGTTTTTTGTTTTGTTTTCTACTCTCCACACACTTTTGTATATACTTACATACCAAAAAGAGCAATAAAAAATCCTGGTGCAAAACTTACAATTTCCCTTTACCTCTTTCAGGCTTGACCTCATAAACAGGAATATCCTGGTTGGACTGTTTGAGTACAGTATACACTTCCTTGCTCCATCTGTCTGCCAGTTTTAACCCTGTCACCCGCACTAGAACTCTACCCCCCTCACTGAGAATAGTACTCCTGACCTTACGAATCACATTCTTTCTTCTGCCCTGCTTGGCTATCCCTTGAAACAAATGTAGCAAGTTCATAAGCCTCCTGTAACATTTGTCGCAATGTTACAACATAACTGTCCACTGACTGGTTAACTGCTTCCTGTTGACGTCCTGATACCAAATTCACTGGAAAAAAGAACTTAATATAACTGTACCTTTAAGATTGTTGTCCAATTGCAAATAAATATGTTTGAATTAAAAAATCCACTGGAATACATGGATGGAGGCCAAACATAAAAAATAAGATGCGTACCCTGTAGTGTCATGTTTGGTACAGTTGTAGGCATGCAGAAATGGGCCAATATGAAATTTCCAATCCAAATTCTTCTTCCAATCCAACTTCTTAACCGTCTCAATGGTCCCATGTCACAGTACCAAATTTTCAATGGCTTCGAACTAACAGCCTCTCACTCACCAGGCCCGCATTCTACTAGGTGAGTTGCTAATTTACTTTTGTGGGTAAAATACACACACACAACTTGTGCTCGCATAATTTATATTTTAATTAACAGAAACACATATTATTACACATAAGAAGGGACAAATAAGGCTTTTGTGTCTGAGATTTTAGAACTTATGGCGGGGAGCAGTAATATAGGAGAAGTATTTTATCCATAGTAAAATCTAGAATTTTTGCTTAGCAATGATGATGATTTTAAGGTGACAGGGCAAAAGGGAGTTAGACGTGTGAAAAATTCGTAACAGTATAGGAAATTCACCTTTGGTGACACCCTTTAAAACTAAGACCAAACAATCAAAAATTATGCCTGTTTTGCTCATGGTAGATCAGGGGCTTAATGGTGTCACAAAAAGCAGCGGTGAAACATGTTAAAACATACAGATACCAGAGAATAAAGCTGCTTTTTAACTTTAAAATTTCTTTGCCATTTGTGTTTACACTAAATTATCATAAAAAACGAGCAGAACCTCTGTAGAAAAATGTCTTTCAAGTTATATACATATCATAAGTATATATTACAAAGCATGGGCCATATTTATGTAAAATCAGCACATTTTGACTAGAAATTGGAAAAACAAATCCATCCAAAGGGAACTGGAGAATAAAAAAAGATAACTCCTTAGTGTTTATTTATTGGTATTATGGTCAAATATACTCGTTTGGTTGATAAAAAAAGTGTATGATATTGTCATAATATGTCATTGTTAAACTTAAGTTTGACCTTCCTTTCAACACTGGAGGTTGCATCAAAAGTTGGCCCTAATATGCTTGACATGATAACAATCATTGAACTGGAATCCACAAATACTGAGGAGGAAGGCAAGTTAATCAGTTACCCAATTGACCACTGAAACCTATAGCTATAAATATAACTGCATATTGAATATCTGACGCACCAGTCAAACTACTGGTGGTATTCTCAGCAGATATGTACAGGAGGAAAAACAGAGGCAGAATGTTGTACCTCTTATGAAATGCAGCCACACACCTCTAGCTACAGTTTTTTCTATAAGAGAATAATTGTGGAGGACTACGGCTACATTTTAACACAAGAAAACATACAGAAAAAGATTCTGTAAAAGTACAGTAATATTACAGCACACGTACCACTTGGCTGAATATTGACTCATTCGGACACTATCTTCTAATCCCACTGACAGTGATACCGCCTACAGTAGGAGGAAAGTCTGAATAGCTTAACACTTCCAGTTGGATAGTAACAGAAAGAACGGGATGCTGCGTTATGAAAACTTTACTTGCAGAGGTGTGGTAGTCCATGTAAGAATGAAAAATTAAACAAAACAGTAACACACAGACAATCACACCTGGTAACAAATCAAAGTTATAATCGATTATCAAATTCTAATGAAAATACGTATTGCAGTATGGTAGCAATAAACAAGAACAGATACTGTGACCTCTCAAAGTCAAAATTAGGGTTTTACGTCTCATTCAACAGCCAGGGTCATATTGGGACAGGTTCTCAGGCTTGTCACTTGTGGGAGTTGAGTCCACACATGACCAATTGACCCACTGAGGACCCTACTGTGACATGTGTATAGCTACAGAACAATCTATCTGTTTGCAACCCAGTATATGTGGCCTCAATAAGTTTGATAAGAAATTTGTACAGTTTGTTGTAGTTGTAATATAATTATGTAGGATCTCACATTTTGTATGAATATTCCACTGATGTGTATAAGATTATGAAAACATTGCCATATTGTTTCCTTTGCCTTACCATTCTTCTCCGTTTGTATTTCACATCATTTAACTCCTTATCATTCCAGTATAATAAAAAGACGCATTTACTCGCTCCCTGCCATAACTTGGCACACACCTTACCTTGCCACACGATGCAACATAGAATTAATCAATAGCTGGTTATCACTGGCAAAACATGGGCATATCTGGGGATGCATCACACCATAAAAGGTGGAAATAGTCGTTGCCGAAGTGACAACAGACATAAATGAATTACTTTTGCTAATTTTCATATGCATATTCCGAGAATTTGGTGCCAAGTTGCTGGTGCTATTTTAGGTCGCAAATTATAACTTGGGCTTGTTTTATTTCATGATTCTATAAAGAGATATCCACCCAAATTTACATATAACAAACCCCAAATATTGACCTTGTTTCCAAATTGCTCCGAGTTATTGACACCAAACAGTCCAAAAGATAAATTTGAAGTCAAACATAACGTCAGAGTGTCCACGAAGAGAAAGTCCATATTCTCCAAAATAATGTTATTAAAATAGATCATAACCGGAATAACATCTCGGCCAATAAATGACTAGGAAGAGTTCTAGAATTGTGTGATGAGATAGTGCTTTATGGGATTTCGGAAGACTAGATCCTGAGACAGTAATGATTTGAGGAAGCATATCGCTTATAATGAGCACGGCAAATGCCACTCAAAGACTCTCAATTTTCTTTGACGGGTGTCTAGGAAACAACAAGTCTCTCCAGTGGAAAAGATTCTGTATAGACAATTTTTGTGGTTTTTATAAGGAAAAAAGGATCATATCCTCGTTTTAACAGTGGTGCCATAAATAATTCAAGGATTGTGGGCTCTTTGGGTCGACATTTTGGATGTCTTTTATTTAATCATGATTATACTATAAATAAAATAATTAATTTTCCAAAGAAAACCAAAGCTTATTTTGGCCCTTGTCATTATTGCACCAAGGAATCAGTTTGCTTTATATTAAAGGAGCGAGAAACATATAATATTTCTATTGAGTTTGAAGTTATATAAGATACAAATTTTATCAGAACTTTAGCAATAACTGTGGATAACCTAATAAGCTAATAAAATGAATATTTTTTTTCTTATTCCCTTACTCTGTATTTTACTTTTAAAATCCTTTAAAGCCCACGTCAACCCTAAGATTTAATCTTATTGTGGTGTACAACAGATTTGTTTTGTTTAGAAAAACATTTGCCTAGTACAACAAAGATTTAAATCAATTAAGATTTTGTAATATAACAGCATAATTCGGTGGGTTCTTATTCTACTTACCGTGTGTGAATTATATTGCCTTTTTGTATATAATAATATGCTTAACTTGTAGCAGTAACAATGTCCCAGTGATGGGGCTGAAACCGATCCCTCCTGCACTGGGTGTCTGAAAAGCTCACCTAAAGGTAATAGAAGCATAAAGAATAAATGTATAATATATCAGGCCTGGATGATTGTCTTTCAAAGGTAATGTACTTCTTACAAGCCACTGTTAAGGTTCACCATAGACCTGCAATAATTGCTGATATTTGTCCATTTTCCATGTATACAATTTCAGCTAGCATACATTTTCCATGATTGAACATGTGATAGAAAACCAAGGAGTTTTCAAAACAAAAAATAAAAAAAATCATCAGACGAATATGCTGTACTGTTTATGGGCAGACTGTACTGAAAAGAAAGGCAACCCAACAATATTAAACTTTCCATAAATATTAAGCATAGAGTCTGTGAAGGGGTTAATGATCGTTAATAGACAATAGTTGTTTTGTTATCTAGGGTTTATCTGATTGTGACATTTTAAATTATACAACACTCAGATCGAGGTAAACTTCAACCCTGCAATAGATATAAAACTACATTATTTACTTCGACAGCACCTTTACACACAAAATTGGTCAATGAAATCCTAAGTGTTGTGTATTTCTGTTTGGGCAAGTAAAGTCATGCTATGCCCTACAGAGTATGACTACATTCAAAGTGGATTTTTTATGTCTCGGTCTTGTATATACTGCCAGATTTCTTCTCAGCAAAGTTACAATCTGTGGCCTTCCCTGCTTTTCATGGCCGCATACATAAAAGTTTTAAATTTTCAAACATTTTCATCTTCCATACTGATCATAACATCACTTTGTCCCCTCATTTCATTGGCTGTGATGTTGCTTTTTCCTGGTAATGCTGTGTTGTTTTTTACTCTTCTATGTGGATTCAGTGTCCAGGAGCGACCATTGTATTTCCCAATTCTGATTCTCCCCTGCAGCAAGAGATGTGTAGCTAGAGGTATGGAGCTGGATTTCACAGTCGGTACAGCATTCCACCCCTGTTCTCCCAGTTGTCGATAATCTATGAAAATACGGCCTGTAGTGTGCCTGGGGTCTTATTTTGACCAATGAAAAGCATTATTAAACCGGAACAACATATATAATAAAGGTAATGTAACTAGAAGCAAGCTATGTAATTATAGATCAAAGGTTCCATCTGTTGCCACCTCTTGTGTCTATTAGTTTTACCCTTTGTCTTAGTCTTGTCACACTTTCACGAGGTGTTGCCAAGCAACTACTGCCACACAAAACAATGAGGAAATGTATTGTGAGCAAAAGGAACAAAAGGCTTTTAAACTGTGACCTTTTTATGACTGGAGAAGAAAGTACCATGGCACAATTATATGATTTTGTTAAAAAGCTTGTGGCTCAGACAATGTTAAAAGGTAGATTTCCTGTTGAGATTAGACAGACAATAAACCGTCTAAATACAAGTGGCCTTGCCAAATGGCTCATGTATTAATACGGCGGTGTGTCAATGTTATCTAACAATATTATTGCATATATATTAACAAATTTAACTATATTACCTTCTTACTTTGATTATGTTTAATGTTATCTCTTCTGCTAAAAGTGTCCCTGTTTGTAACTGGTTGTTGAAATAAAACAAGAAAAAAAAATTCAGAAAAGAAAAACTCAAGAAAGACAGCAACAAAATCAGAAAGACCAAAAGTATATTCTCCCCCTAGCTTCTCAGATGCTTTACGAATATTCTATAAAGAAATGAAATAAACAAAGACTGTCAGATTGTGCTAGAAGTGATGAATATGTCGACTTTATTGGCCAAAATCTTATCACATGTCCCTCAAAAATACATGTACAGTTGGACTAACTTTGCAGAGAGTTAATGAACACCAGTACTGTTCTCACTTAAAATATGAAAACCCTGTCTAACTTTCAAATTACATATTTGCAACAAGAATATAATACTCAAGGCCTTGGTAGAATAGAAAATTATTAAGCAACAATATTTGCGATAGCTTTTATTGCTATTTAATGTTTCAACTATATCAACTTGAGGATACTATATTATACTATATACTAGAGTAACTGGAGACTTGGGAAAGGCTGATTATAATTGTTGGTCCCTACTGTAACTTGGCACAAGTTGGATACACAAAAGTATATATTTTTTGTTTTTAGGTAAGCCTACGTGGATTTCTCATTATGAAAATATGCATTGTTAAATCTTAATTAAAATATAAATAGTCCACTAATTAATGTTAATAGTCATTTGTGTAAACCTGTGTTTTATTCTTGGTTTACTTGTTGACTTAAAACAAACTGTCATCACAATCCTAAGAGAGATAGAACTTTACCATTGAATGACTTCATGAACTTGACATTGTAGCCTTGATCGAACCTCTTGCTTCGACTGAACACAATAGTTGTATTAACCCTACTTTAAAGGAACACTTAAACTGTTGCCAAATTATAACTGTCGAAAAGAAGGTTGTAGTTTATTCAGCATAGTTTCAATACTTTTCAAGATAATACACCTGTGATTTTCTTGAGTTAAGACCTTTCTCGACTAGATAAAAGATAAATATCATTGATAAACATGTCTTTATTCTTTCCTATTTATCACAGTCTTATCATTATTAGGTAACATTATTACATAATAAACATTTCACAGGGCAGGTGGAAAAAAAGGAAGAACTTTCATGAATAAATCATTAGCATTGACACTGTAGTAGTATAAAAACAAGTCCGAAAAGGGGTTTCAGTATACTAGCATGAGCACAAAGCCATTAGAGACATGAGTAGTTGAGTAGTGCACCAAAGCAGTCTCCCATGCCAGTATACACAGTCCATAGCAGCTTAACTTCAGTGAAATGAGGGGGTATGTCTTCACTTTGTGCCTGAAAGATGACAGTGAAACAACAGTTTGAATATCAACAAGGAGCTTATCCTGCCACGATGGTGTCACATGCACAAAGCTGTGGCTGAAGTGATTATTTGATGTTCAGAGTTTGCCATAAAAGCATTTCCAATATATTAAAACATCCAGGGAGACTTTGGTCGCGTATATGAATGCAAACTGGTCATATACTTTGAGAAATAGGACGTGCCACTATATCATACCTTACAACACACTTGGGTACATCCAAAAAGCATATTTTTCCTTAGAGTCAAAAAGAATTAAAATCATTCACTCCTGTGTCAAATGTGATGCCAAAAAACAGACAAACATACAGAAGTCAAGTGCCACAGAATTTACACCCGTCTCAATGAAGTACAATTGATGTGCACATAAAGCCCTTTGTTTGACTTTGTTGCTGAACTTGTAAGGGAAAAAGGTGCAGCATACAGTATGAAAATGCCTTAGTCCCATTCAAGGCCAGAGCCATCAAAGGGATCTGATATAATTCAATATGCATAGATACTAATCTTCTTTACACTTGGTTAAAAGTAGTTAAAATTTCAAAACATGTCCAGAAAAGGGGATAATCTGACCATTTTAAATGGAAATCTTTATAATAAGCTGATAATGCATTTATTTGTTTAATACATTTTAAACTTTTGTTTCGTGAATACCAAGTCCATTAAAATCTTAAATGAAAAATATTTCCTCAGGCAGATGGTCACACTGATTGGACACACTTTCTTCCGTCAATAACAGTAGGATGACAGTACCACAAACGTTGGTCACCGAGAGACTCACCTTATGTATGACTCATCATATTACACCGAATCACAACCTTATATAAACCATGGACCGCACTTTCAGTTACCATTGAAAGAATTTCATATGTGCATGCACAAAGTTGTCTACGCATTCTTACGGCACCAAAATCACAGGCGGAAAATTGAAATATTTTAAAACTTTGTTAGGACTCGTAAGATAATGGATGGTTCACAACTGACCAGCAAGGTCGCATATGGATGTCAGTCGGTGATCCAGGGAGAGGGACGTTTCACTCAACAAGGGTTACAGCAGGTGATACTGCCTGTGAATGAGTATTGTTGTGGAATATGGCCCCACTTCTTACTTCATTATCAGACTTCATGTTTGTCAGAAAATGAGAGTCCATGGGGTGATAAATTATACCTTAGGAGGCAGTGGGGTTCTTAATCAATGCATTAGCATTGTAATTTACTATGATTTTCGTCCCAGAACTTTGACCCCATAACAGAAACAATATGGTGGTTGTTCAAACAATCAAAAAACGGTAAGGATAGACACTGTCATCATTTAGCTTCTCCAGGAGATAACCGTTTATCAACTTCCCCTAATTATCTACAGCACAGTAATCTAGGGGCAACCCAAAGTATCAGATGTTATGCTGCAGCACAACTGACTGAGGGTAGTGGTCAGCCACGAATAAAATTACTTCCTCTGAATACAAATTACAAGGCAAAGGCTTAGAGATCAAGTTTAGTTCAACGAAATGGTTATTAACCCCCACACTGCTTGTTATTGTAAATTGGGATAAGCCTCAAGTGGGTGCAAATTGAAATCAATTGTCATTTACATCTATACACAGTGTAGAATAACATGGCGTTGTAAGCTAAAAGCATATGTTTTTTTTGTGGCAATTTTGGCACCAATGCCATGTGGAGATTACAATATTGCCCATTATGAGGCATCGCTAAAGGTTAATTAATCATCACATTTATGTAAAAATATATTTATAGGGTAAGCTTGCGTCAATGCATATTTTAGTCAAACGAAAATCACGTTAAGAGACATAAAACCGGCGCAAATAAACTGTTTTGTGTCCAAGTCATGTCATTTAAGGCGGAAAGTAATAGACTTCATATCCGTTTAGGCAATTTCCACCTTGTCAGAAATGAAGGCTGCACTGGCATGAATATCTGATTGTTTAAATTGCAGCCTTACAATTGTATTTTACTGAAGCAGGCCTTAAGGTTGATTCATTCTTCATATATCCAAATCACAATGTGAAAACAATCTTGAAGCTTAGCTTGAAGAAATAATGAAAGTGCCAGGGCTGCAGATCCAGGTACCTGTCTATTTTTTTTCTTTCTGATGATTAAACTTTATACACATATGTATTTCTTTGTTAATTTCAGTTGGATCATTCATGCAGAAAATCACGTTTCATTTCCATTATATCATGACCTAAATAATTCATTGTCCAAAAGCTATATAGTATTTTTGATATATGTGCAGAATGTGAGCCACATACATTGGTTGAAGGTTGATCAAATATCTAATCGTTACATATTTTGTAACTGAAGTATAAATGCATCTTCTTTTTTAAGTTACAGTGTCAGTTTTTATTCTGATGACAATTTGAAATATAACCCAAATATCTTAATTAAAATTAAAATATTCTTAATTAAAATTAATTAAATGCATATATTATATCTTACTAAACGGATATATTTCAGCTGTAAATGGAATATAAATAATATTGATCATAGTTTTTTCATAGATCTGTAAATTGTAACCATCATACTAACCAAATCATGCAGTTCCCCCAGAAGTCCCCCTCCAAAAAGCAATCAAGCACCAGACAGAGGGTAATAGTAATTTTATTATACAGTAACAATGGTAAGAGATAAGTAAGATTACACAACTAAAACTACCAGTACTTTACAGATCCAATATATATGTATACACAGAATCAGAATCATGATAATACACAATTGGTCTACATGAGTACATATTAACTGAATACATAAGAATACATTATAAATATATGCTTAATCATGTAAATACACACCGAGTAATGAGAATCACCATAACATAAGTTAAAGTTAATACTTATAAGCCAAAACCAGGTGACTCAAAAGACTTAACGTTAATACAGTAATCTACAACCTTAAAGGTCATAATTAAGTAAGAAATACAATCTAAGGTCACCATAAACTAATTAAATTTAAAGGCCAAAATTACATGAAAGCCAAAGAAAGGTGACCATTAAAATTTGACAATACAATTTAAGATGGTTATAAGGAAAGGGGAGGGCTGAGTCCCCTAACTTAGATAAAACTTAAGATGTGGAAGAATTTAGAAGAAGTGAAATCACAATATGCAGAACAATTAACATTCATGAAGATTTCTCAAGCCCAAACACAACATTTATAAAGCATATAACTCTGCAAAAGTAGAGGCAACTTGAGAAGCATTATCAGGATTGCTATGAATATATTGCCCTGTATTTTTATTTGCTGAAGGGGAACATGAGAGGAGAAGGCTAAGGAGGCACCAGATCTCCTGAAAGAATGGAACGTGAAATAATGTGGTGAGTAACCCATTTTGACATTAAGCAGGGACAAAGTTTTTCTTACTTTTGAATCAATAAGTACCTTCCAGCCTGATTTATACTTAAACTGAAATAGAGGGTCATTAGCCCTGGGAGAATACATTTTCAACATTTTTGAGAGAGCCCTGACAGGGCAGATGGCAGCTCTACCTAATTTAGGGAGAGAAATCAACTTGACTTTGTCACATGATTGAATGGTCTTTGACCATTTGAGAAGTACTTTTAATGTATCAGAATCAAAGAAAATATCACCAGCAGCTAAGTGCCTGGTAAAATCAAAGGAAGACAATGAATGAGGGCATAGGTTTGACAGCCGAAAAAATCCAAAAAATTCTAAAAGGAAAACAGTTTTGAAAACTTTGCCCATATAAATTTTATCACAAAATCCCACCAGGGAATACAAGTCTTGGATACCAATGATATTACATCTTGATATGCACAAGGGTCGATTTATCCTCAAAGATTTAACATAATAGTGTAGTTTTTTATCATCAAAAAGTACAGATGGAAGGCCATGTATGATAAAGTTAGCTCTCAGGGCAGCTAGATAGTTGCTTTGCATACTTGATGACACATCATTCACATTCAGACATTCGAGAAATGCCAGTAAAGTACCTACATTGATCTGAGACCATGAAATACACATGTACACACAAAAAGCTACAAAAGTTCTGAACATAGCACTGTAGGCCACCTGGGTACTTGGTCTGAAGGCCGAATTGAGATGTGACATGGCTTTCTCAGTCAGACTCTTGAGTGCAGAGCAACCTAAAACAAAGCATAGTATCAGTATTAGGATATAACAATTTAAATATCATTATCCAGGTCTAGCATATCCAGGGGTAGATCATGCCAGTGAAAATTTGGAACTAACTCTTTGAGAGCTGCGTAATTATCATTACTGTAAGACCATCTAGACAGTAGGTCGGCAATACAATTACTTTTTCCCCTAATGTGGCTAAACACAAATTTTATATCAAATTTGGCAGCCCAGAGCCAAATGTTTCTGGCACATGCTGCCAGATAAGGATCTTTTGTCCTACCAGATTGCAAAACCCAGACCACAGCACTGTTGTCACAGAAGATTTGAACCGATTTTTAGACCACTGGTGGCAGAACATCTTTGTGGCCACTAAAATATTGACCATCTCTAAGTGGGCAATATTTAGGCTTCTAAAGCCTAAAGGAACTTTCATGTGATACACTTGATTTCCATATACGCCACCCAGGCCCTGAAGACAGGCATTTAGATGAGTTTGACAGTCAATTTTCTTATGGTCGTACAGAGCAACACCATTGAAATGAGGAAGGAACTTTTTAAACCATCTAAGGTCTCTGTGAAAAGCAGGAGTTAGTTTTATGTGAGCAACATTGTGAGCATTTCTAAGGAGTTCTAACATCCTATTTAGGAAAAATCTTGCAGGTTTTACACATTTGGGTATATACAGTAAATGGCCAAGGAGGGATTGTAGTTGTCTTTTTGTACAGGAGTTTTTGCCTTGCCATTCAATGACCATATCAGAAATAGCCTGCATTTTTTCTGGGGGTATGGACACGGGACCATTTGCAGTGTCAATTTTTACTCCTAGGCAGGTAACCTGAGTACTTGGTGGTACGAATTTTTTATCACTGATGGTGAGACCTAGACGTTGGAGTAAATCTACCAGGGTTTGAAAGGAAGCCTCAGCCTCAGTGGGCGTGCCAAAACCAATGTAATCATCCACATAGCCAACAATTTTGTGACCATTTTTTCTCATGATAAACCTGACAGCGTCGCTGCAATGCTGGAAGATCTGGGAACCGTGCCTGCTCCCAAATGGGACATAGGTATCAATGAAAATGTGACGCCATGAGAGACCCAATAAGTCATAATCCAATGGATCCACTTTTATATGACGAAAGGCTCTGGATATATCCACTTTGTAAAGTTGACAACCCTTGCCAATGGCTTTAACTTGGTCAGTGATATGATCTATAGTTGGTAAACTTAAAGTAAAGTCAGTGCCCAGATAAGAATGCTTATCTATGCCACCATTGACAGATTCTCCAAGTGGCCAGCTCAGATCAACAATAACTCTGCGATTTTCTGAATTCGGTTTTTCTCTTGTTAAAAATGGGGATATATGACCACCAATACATGGGTGGCCCTCAAACGGACCTACAATGGCCTTATGTTTAAGTTCTTCTTCAAGATAAACTTCTATATCCCTGGGAAAGTTCAAAGCTGACTTGTGGTTTTCCCCCTCCCACCTAAGGGGAGAATTCCGATTGAAATCGAGAGGGAAGCCAAAATACAATAAGTCAATGAGCTGAGAATCCCGATAGTCATGTAATTCAGCTTTCCAAGCTTCTAAATTTAGTTGGGAATCAACTTTTAATCTAGCTCCTAGATAGTTTGGTTTATGAAAACTTTTTACAATGGCATGACCTTTTATGGGACAATAATCAGAAATGACATGTACCTCACTACTGTCGGATAAGTGAAACTCCCCAAGGGGTATAAATCCAAACTCAAAATCAGTCTGACTTTTTCCACATTTTGTACAATTTTGCATCACAATTTATGACATTTTTCTTGTCATGACATGACCTGATGAGAATAGAATTAATATACTTATCTTCAAGTCCGTTTATGTCATACAATTTCATTTTTTCAGATCCGACTTTGTCAGCATTTTCCATGTTTGTACTGTCAACAATATCAGTTTGTGCTGTTTTACTACATATAACCCGCTTTGTATTGCTGCACAAGACTACAGATTCATTATGGTCAATATTTGCATCGACAGGGACAGTATTAGCCTTTCCACTGGCTGTGACAGCAGCAACTTCTGAATATAAACGACCATCACAGAAGGAAGGTTGAGGGGTGTTTTGTTTTTGTCTGCCGCCATCTTGTGCAAAACTGTACCAACTGGGTTTAACAGAAGATGCTTTCTCATAGCATTGTGAAACCATTTACATGCATTATCTTTTTTCATAGCCATCATGGCTTCCACATCACATAGTTTATAACTTGAATTAATTACCATGCGTGTCCTATACCTTACACCTTTTTCAAGAGTTTTTAAAACACTATTAGTGTCTTTTGACACTGACACATTTTGTCTTTCAACAGGATCATGAGACAACAAGCTGCCCCAAGGTTTT
The DNA here is from genome assembly GCA_964017235.1 of Sabellastarte sp. h YS-2021. Taxonomy (NCBI): domain Eukaryota; kingdom Metazoa; phylum Annelida; class Polychaeta; order Sabellida; family Sabellidae; genus Sabellastarte; species Sabellastarte sp. h YS-2021. The sequence continues at coordinate 35,513,384 of OZ024933.1, forward strand.
GACACCTCAGGACAGCCCCTTATTCATTTTTTGGTGATTTTTTCGCCCAGTAACAATCCTTTTCAGCATGATTTAGCTGCTTCCCTTTTTCCAGGCAGTGAGCACAAATGTGTTTTTTGGACCTTCCCATTTGCCTCATGATCCTTGGTGAAAGTACATGACCCAGTTTCAAACATTTTACAGAACCAGGGACGTTTGCCAGAATCGTAAGCATTCCTACTGACATTTTTAGGGTTTTGAATGTGCTTTTGAGCATGTGCTCTTCTAATTCTGTCAATAGGACACGTGTCATCCCATGTCACCGCCCCCCTTTCCATGTCACAAAGTAACACTGCATGTGACGCTTTGGCCCCCTGCCAACTGAAGTCAGTGGCGTCCTCCATGAGGTCTGACAGATAATTTAACATGTTTTCCCTAGTCTTATTACTTTTTTCTTCTAGAATGTTTCTGACAAATCCCTGAACCCATTGACTCCATGACAATTGGTCATATGATACTCTTTGTTTACTATTGCCACCTAAGATAGTGTCATGAGGCTGAGCCACTTTTTTGTGCGCTAATGTATCAACGTTACCACCACGTTTTGATTTGAACTTTTGCTTACCCTGTCCTTTTGGAGTGAAACTACATTCTTCTAATTCGCGTAACCTATTATCAACCTGTCTTTGAATGTCCCTAGCAGATTTCAGGTGACTCAAACTTGGTACTAACGACTCATCTGATGATGAATCAGTATCATTACTGTCAACTTGTGACACTTTTTGAGCCAAGGAGAGACTACTTATCTTTTTTGTGTGTCCTGTGCAATGCTTGACCTCAGCCATTTCATCTTCCATATTGTCCAGTCTGTTGTTGACTTTCTGTAGTTGAACCAATATCTGTTGTTGAACATCTGATGCCCTCTGAGGTGAAGGTTGACGCTTCTTGGGTGACCCAGCAACTGACCTGTCTGCAGACTGTCTGTTCTCCACTCCTTCTTGATCATCTGGCATATATTTGCATTTTTTACCCGTGGGTGGCACATGCCTTCCTAGGCATTTGGAACACTTTGACTTTTGACTGGGCATGTCCAAGCCCCTATATAATTATTTTATGAGTCAATGTCCTAATATATCTGTAAAGACACAATACACAGTGCACTGAGAGACTTAACGTTATGCTTGACTTAACTTTATAATTTATTTCTAAATAAATTCAATCTCAGCCAAAACAGGCAATTGCAAAGATAACATAGGTTAGACCATCCCTCTTTAGCAGAAAGTCAAGCTTAAAGTAGTCAAATCAGTGCACTATGATGGATAGCACAAATCTTCTCAGCACATAACAGTTCTCATAGCAATGATCCAGCAAGCAGTCATGAGACGATATTATAGCACAATCATTAAAATAGTTAATATAAAATCAAGTTTCCATAAAACATAAAACAATTAAAATCATGTAAGGTTCAGTAAATATCATGTAAATTCCAGGAGCCCAACAAATTCTCATGTATACAGTTCTGGCTCCAAAACTAAACTGAGGGAGCCAGAATTCAAATTTTCATGAAGGTAAGAGGCCCCACCAATCAGGGGCTTGTGTTACTGCATTCCTAGAATTGACCCTATGCATATTCATGAAGTAATTCCCGCCATGCCCTCTGGCCTATATTCCCCCAATTAATTTAAATAATACTTGGGAGTTACCAGGACCGCAGGAATTCCCAAAACAACTAAACCCAAAGACTGAAGCCCAAGAACTTAAGGTAGGTGCCAAAGGAACTGACCCCCTGAGCGCCTGGATGCTCAGGAAGATAGTCAATAGAGTCTATTTTTTAAATTAAAAATTTTCATAGCACTGAAATGATGTAAATCACCTATTGTACAAGAAGTGATAGTTCTTTAACAAGGATGTCAGTATGGAAAAAGCATCAACCAGGGATAATTATGTTGGACGGAAGCGAGTTTTTATGTAGTTTCTAGAAACAGGAATGATTGTTTTAACCTGCCTGCATGGGGTAATCTAACAGCATGGCACTGAAACGGCAAAACTCTGGCTAGGATGCATTTATGGATAAGGACAACAGAAACAAATAATCTGTTGCCATGGCTGAGTGTACTGAATTTTACCATGACATGGATATGACCATGTTCAGTGAGATGCACTCATGTAGCGCTGGGAACTACACATAACACAATTAGCAAGTTTGAAATTTAATCACAGGCAGTCACCGCTGTGTGAGTTTGAGTCCCACAATTGACAAGGCTGAGGACCTGTCCTGTCCCAATAGTCAACGACTCTTTCTAACCCTTGTAACAGACCATAAGTACATCCACCTTGCTTGTTGGTTGTTGTCCAAATATGGTTATTCAGACTGTGTGGGAAAAACTGTACAGTCAGTAACTTAAGCCTGCCTGTCTGTAAATGTTCCGAACAGGCCAGTAACTTTTCAAGTAACACACAAGCTGGGAAGTGTAACCGACAAGCCCACAACATTGATGTGTCTTATGGCCTGTCTATTTCGAAATCTGTGGCCATGAAAGGGCGAGTCACCAAGTGCACTTCATTCATTTGAGTTTTAACTCTGACGAGAGAGGAGGTGTGCAGCATTTACTCTAAGTTTTTCATTTTTTTAAAATTAGCTTAAGTTCTGAGATAGGCTGGGCTGGCTGGGAGTGAAGCTTGTTCTCTGAGGTTTCAGTTGGTTTAAGCTTTGTTGTTTTAACAAGCTGTGATTATACATATAATTTGACAGCATGCCAAGGGGAAGAAGGTGACAGATTGAAGTATCTACTGATACTCAACCACAGTATGAATTAGGAGACACTACTGAGGATATAGAGAGAAGAAGAAGTGAAAGGAAGAGATAGAGAGGAGAGGGAGAGACAGGAGCAGGAGGAGAGGGAGAGAGAGAGAGAGAGAGATTGGAAAGGACAGAAGGGATATCGAGCAGATGGAAGAGAGTGATTTAAGGACAGCAAAGAGACCTCAAACAGACACAGAAACTAATGTAGAATCAAATCAATCCAGTCAGAAGAAGCCGATTGATACAACCATTTCCACACTCACAAATTCAACCAGCACCATCACCAGTGTCACCACTGTCATTCATTCCCCAAGTCCCCCCAAAGCAATGACAATGAAAATGGGTTATTAAAATTTATTACAACTAAAATTCTTTGTAATATCATAAACAAGATTAAACATATTGATAATATCAGTCCATATGTAAAATAACACCCTGCAAAAGCAGAGACTAATATAATGAACACACAGTTATGTCCTGATAAGACTACTAAGATGATAAGTCATAATGTTCAACTACATTCAGCATCTAACAGTTTGGAAGTCATAACGTCCGCATGAAGATGTAATAGTCAATATAGCCCTAAGGCAAAATAATATAATAACAGCAGAGTTGCACGTGACTTGGCAGGCTGGTACCCCAGCTCATAAACAACAGTCCCGAGATATGTATATAAAAGTTGAAATGTTCCAATAACTTGAAGTAGATAAGCAGCCCTACAACTGTACAGGTCTACCAGAGGGCACTATAAACTGATAACAGCACACCATCCTAAAATGTGCCAATTTACAACCAAGCTGCAAGCTTGGTAAAATGTCCCGACACAGACAGCAGTTCACAGTACATCCATCAACTAACAGTCTGTCCCACAGAGGATCCAAGGACGCACTCCAGGGGTCCACAAAAATTTCATACACACCAAATAACAGGAAAAACAACAGAATCATATAAAGTGTTCTGAAGTTCAGAGGCAAGCAAGTGCCTAGTCAACCATGTGACCATGACGACGCAACCAGGTGCACCAAAAGGGGTAGTCCAGCTCCATCATAACAACTGGGATATAAGGCAACCAGGTGCCAGAGCCAAAGCAAACAGAAGGCAACAAAGTGCCACGAGTAAACCAAACAGGCTGGGAAAACTGCAGCACCAGTAAATCCATCAGTCAGGCAAACACATCACAAGCATCAATCAAAAGTCAACCAAGTGACCGCCATACCATCAGAGCAACAGGAAAGATGCAGCTGGAAGCTAGGCCAATCATCACTAAAGTCCTCACAGGCAACCTGGCAACATGTGGGTAAACGCATCACAGCCATCAATCAAAGGTCAACCAAGTGACCGCCATACCATCCACAGCTACACCAGACAGGCAGCTCATAACTAAGTCCTCAGATGACAAACTTCGTCACAGGCAGGCACAAGCATCCTAACACCACACCAGGTCCCAGCAACCAGTCCCCAGGCCTACAACCACAAAACAGCCGAAGTACCAGTGCCCTAACAAGAAACAGGGGGGGGGGGGGGGGGGTAGGGGGGAAGCTCTCAAGTGTGTCCTCGTGGCCTGACAAAGTCAAAGTGGCAGAAGGACAATGTACCTGCAAGGACAGTGAACTGGTGACCAGAGAGGGCGTTCACCAGTGTCACCACTGTCATTAAGCGGCAATGAGCTATGTTAGTACTTGGATTGGTGACCATCTGAGTTCTATACTAGCTGGGGAGATGTGTGTGAGCTGGAATTTCTTTGTATCTCCAGACTTTTTGTAAATTCTAGTGCACTACCCATGTCTCTACGATGGCTTTACACTAGGGGTCCAAAACACCTTTTGGTATGTTTTACTGATTAGTTACTGAAAGAACAGTTATAAAAACTTCAGCCAGCTTGTTCAGCATACCACTGAGAGGCTGATCGTACAACAAACTAAATGTCTTTAATACACAAAAGCACTCCACTCGCTCTAAATAGAGCAGTGTGTCACTCAATGTTTTGAAACCTCTTCATGGACTTTCCTCCTAATTACCTCACAGAACTCATAATACCTTACACTGCTCAACAATCATTCTAATGGCCAGAATCAACTGGAGAACCGGAAAACAACAAATGGAAAGGCATCTTATATAGAAGCATATAACATCATATTTACCTAACAAGTAATCTGATCTTTGTTTTTATGTAAATTAAAGAATATTTCATTTCACCAACTCAGTAAAAAGTGTGTTCTCTTGTTCAAAGCCATCAATATACTGATTACACAACCGGTTATACATATGAGAAAATGGTGTGAATTGGTAGGTCTAGTAAGCATGTAATTTGAGTGAATATATAGCTTTTTCAGTTTAAATAAAAGTGGTTTGTAATGTAGTTGTTCTGTGTAGGTTTCATAATGGTGATTTGTAAAGTAACTATCCAGCCTATGTTTCCATATAGGTGATTTGAGATGTAATCACCCAGTTTATGTCTCTATGTCTGTGATTTTTGATTGGATTTGCACTGCATGTATGTGGTCTTTATGCACATTGTCAGGGTATGTTTCCATGTATGCAACGTCTGATACAAAAACCAATTGTATGTGTACATATAAGTTATTTTGAGTGTATGTTTTTATGTAGTGAGATTCTTGTGACATTCTGTTATATTTTCGTGAGTGAACTCCCCATGAATTTCACCAAATTATTAAAAAACATAACATAAAAAAAATCATTTAGGATTGACATAGGTTTGCTATCGGTGTTCCAAAGCATCCAAATGAACATCATTTAAATTTTAAAACATTCCCCAAAATCAGGAATTTTGCACCAAACTTTAGCGAATAAGGTAAATTCATCTCCAGAATATGAGAAACTCTCCCCAAAACATTATCATTGATTCAAGAACCAGATAGATATCCCCAAAGAAACTAATTTTACAATCCTATATCTTTCCATGTATACATTCAGGACAGTGGCAGAGCCATTTTAAAAAGTGATCATGAAATGTAGTTATTCAGTAATTCAAAGCGAGAAAGAAATAGTGTAGAGGAAGAAATGTGAAATTTACTAGAGTAGGTGAAATTTGCCACCGGGGCCTTTTTAAAAATCCACACTTTTAAAGATTCACAGATGAGATCAAAGGTCGAGTGTTGTTAAAATACACAAGTGTGTATAGTATTTCCCACAAGTCAAGGCAGTAGAAGTGAATGGAAAATATAGCATGCCTTGACTAAACTTACTCAAACATTGTCAGCATGCTTATTAGATATTGCGTGTCAATAAAGGATAGGAATTTCAGTACTTAAAACAACCCTTGGCCTATATAAATTAAATAAACACTAAGATGGTATAAATGTGGTATATATACATACCTTATGACTTTAGCATTTCAAAACATGTCAAAGCCACAGTTGTACTTCCAGTTCAACAGCCAGGGTTATATTTGGACAGGCCATGCGACCTTGCCACTTATCGGCCAGAGGCCCCATAAAGATTATAGCCTGTGACTAGATTCTAGTGTTTCTAACTACGAGGCCACTGTGTACGTCCCCATGCAAACCAACTGCATGTGTTTTAGAAAATGAACACATATACATGGCAAATTATCATTACTTTATGCGTATGTCCCTGCCTCTTAACACTCAGATAGCAGCCCAGTACATTGACAGGTGTCTTTAATTGATTGATTGGTTGAGTGAGTGAATGAGTACACAAGCATGTGTGGTCGCTTGGATGAGTGTTTAGGTATTTAGGTATTGTTTAGGTTTAGGTATTGTGTGTCTAAAACAACCAGCTTTGACCTCTTATGTCTCACTACAGAAAACAAAGTTTATGAGTTGTTTGTTTTTGGCTGTATTTTTTCATAGGTATTATCTTTGGCATGGATGCAAAAACAACATCACAATAAATAAGGTTACATCTGGAGACAAGATGATCTGTGAAATGTATAAAAGGGGCAAATCATACCCTAGTTGAAGGCAGACCCATTGGGGACAGACCACTTGAGGGCAGATCGATGTACATCACTGGTGTCAAGGTAGTAGAGAATATTCTACTGTCTGGTGTAACTTTCAATTAAAAATGGCGGCAGTTGTAAGTGATCATTAATTAACAGTTTTTACATGTATTTTAAATAACTCCAAGTAAACAAACTTTCAGTGTCCTTACAATTCTTCTGCCATTTATAAAAAAGCTATGAAATAGAAATCCCGAGAAATAGGCTACACACGACCATTACTTTTATTTATGCATCTGTTTGGCTTCTTCAAATACTTGACAAATGCCAATGATTTTACAAACCATTTCAAAGAGTGTACAAAAATTACAAAATAAGGTGCACATGCACACCCGGGGTCAATGGATCCATCCATTTTAAAGTAATTTTTTGTCACTTCAGTACTAAAGACAAACAGTTACCCACCCACTTTGTTGCAAAAAGGAGACAAATATTTTATTTACTTATTTTGGATGGTTCCATTTTAATTTCCTCTGTACTTTGACACTGTTTAACACAGGTACCTCATATAATATGACCTGTTTAAAAGGAGAATACAGTATATTAAAAGCCCAGTGCTATACTGGATCAGAATATGTTGTCAGAAAACTATTCCTTTACTTGTAAATTGTTGAATATTTCATCAAAATACTTATACTTTCCTTGTGTAAAATATCAAAATAACACACTTTTACGTAATCCAAATAGTTTAATATTTATGATATAAACCAATTTCTTTGGCATTGCAGTGCTGGTCACTGGTACTCAACATACCAACTCAAGAGATGTGATTAATTGCAATGATCACTTGTTCAAAATTATTTTGTCATATGACATTGGTCTATTATTTATCGTTCTGTTGTGATCATGGTATATTACAATTACAACTGATTAAGACCCTCTTTCATGTATATTGTTGAGCACAAGTTAAGTGGTCATAGAGAGTGGTCTCCTCAGAGAGTGGTCATATTTTCAATTTCGTCAGTTTCTGCTATCTCTGTTATTTCTTTTTTTAAAGGAATGCTAAAATTTAAGTTGCAACTATTAACTTACAAGAAACTACTTTTATAATTTAAGCAAGAATGTCTTACTAACTTCCTTGCTACAAATTTTTCCTACCCCATCAATTCCTGATAGCAACTCAAAGTTTCCATCAAGAAATAGGATTTGAACTGGGGACCGAAGAGGTGGGAGGTGTGCATGAAATCACCATTCAGGTTAGCCCCTTTGATAATAAACAACACTGTTCTATATATTTGTTTTACCCTTTTCTTAGTTTCATTTCACTGTTCAGCCATTTGGTTAGTGTCATTAATCTATATGGCGGCTATATTGGATTAACGCAATTAGACCAAGTTCCACCAACTAAAATTTTGTAAACTTTTTCCACTTGAAGGTGGATCTATTGAGGAGACAATGGTAGTAAAATTTTTTTCTGTTGAAATTTGTTTGGGGTCAAACCCTATTTTGACTGGACTAATACGGTAAAAGTAATTGTGTCCATCACATCTGTCCTGTCTGCAAAACTGTCCACCCCTGCATTAGTTGTCACCACTTTCTGATTTACTTTCATACATAATAGAAATAATTGGAGCTATGGACGCACATGCAAATATAAAAACTATCCCTATGATTTCCAATGCATTGGCATGGCCGGGATAAAAATCCTTAAGGAGTGTTCTTTGCACAATATACAATGCCAGTGCTCCAAAAGATATTGCCAGTGCTGCCTTTGACACTGGTAAAGCCTTGTAAACCAATTTACCACTAACTGTGATGCAGGTTAAGGAACATATGAAGAGCACAGTCAATGCTAGGCAAACTCCTCCTACAGGGAAAGACAGATGTCCATTTCCAAAATATCTCAAAGACACCAGAATTATTCCTGAGGGAATACACTGTAAGAAACCTGTCCAAAATACAATACTGTAGACTGGGTACACAGTCAAGAGTGATTTGAAGATGTTTCCAGAGACGGTACAGCTTGCAGCAGTAAGGATAATATAGAGTATTCCAAGGATGTATTTATTTGAATACCATTTCACTTCAACCATGCTCATGGTAGTGTTATTATGGTGACTACTATTGTGATGGAGTGCCATCAGTGACGTGTTGGCCAACAAGTCACAGGGAGCAAATTCAGGAGTATTTGATGTATCCCAAGGGTGCCAAGGCTGACAGAGGAAGATTACACCGATAACACCAAGGCCTGAGGATAGAAGTGATATTTTGGAGATCCGTCCAATGCCAAGGTCAAACCCTGTTGAAAAGATGATATATAGAGCTACAAATATCCCGTCCATGTCTCCAACTGGCATTATCACAGCTGCCAGATAAAACACTGTGCACTTAACATAACTGAAAGGTACTCCAATTATTAATTTATAGATATCCTTTTTAGCTATTCTGAGTGATTCCTCTGCATAAAGTACAACTGCTAGGCCAACCAATGATTGTAGTGCAAATCGAAAGAAGTTGATTTCAAACATGCTTGTTCTGTTACCTATTGCCTGTGCCATAACCACAGCAGCAACATAGAATGAAATGTGCAGAACCAGAGTAAAGTACCCTAAAATGATTACTCTTTTACTCGGATTTCCATTAGCTTCTTTATTAATTTTTTGGTTTTCTGTAAAGACTCCTGTTGCCAGGGATCTGAAATAGAGAAAAAAAAGATTAAATGCTTTTGTTATCTTGTCAGAAAGAAAAAACAAATCAACCATAATAATTCAATGTTAAATAATCAACCTTCAACTCACTAGTGATATTTCAGTAAAATAAGCCGAATCCATGAATAAGTTAACCGCAGGCTGTTTTCAAACAGATTAGCCAAAGACAGACAAATAATTATCTGAACAGACAGGCTTTTATACTTAGCTCAGGCTATATTTTATTTATTTATCACTAATCCCTTTTGTGTATACGACTGATTTAGCCTATCTTGGGGCAAATGGCCCATATGGTCAGTAGTTATTTCCGGTTTTATTGGCATAAGTGTCCCAGAAAATTTCTAACACCCCCCCCCCCCTTTAGATGCCAGTCCGCAGTATCTTTATCTTCTTATATAATGTCAGTACAAATTTATACTATTGGGTTGAAGAGGCACATATATGTGTAATGTATCTCCAGTCTCCGAGACAGTGCCCAGCATAATTCCCATTAAGAGCAATAGTGAAGTTAATAAGTACCATTTCAACAGAGATGGACATGATTGTCAGGTAGTTTGGACAGATATAGGTTTCAAATCAAAATAAATTAATAACTAACAGAATTTACGTCTGTATATGATTGATAAAAAAACGCAGTTTTAAATTTAAAAAGTACATAACATCTATCTCTTGTGCTTCTAAATGCTGCTTCAACTGATTGGGAACTGAGTGAAATAGTTTCCGTAGTGGGATAGGACCACCAAAGATATTTAAAATTCATCAAAGCCAAGTAAACATAAAAAGTGCTTTAAAATTGTTTAAACGTTTATAAAATGTTTTTAAAACCTATTTGAAACCCTACTTTTTGGGTTAATAAATGTTTCCAAGTAAACACTAGAATATACACTGTAATGTTTAAAAAATGTTATAAACATTCTCTATGCCAACGTTTTTGCTAAAAAACATTTATAAAACTTTTTAAAACATCTCAAGAAACTAGGTTTAACAGGAAACGTTTTTAAAGATTTATAACTTAACTGAAGAAATGAAGGTTATGTTGGAAAGGTTTTACAAACAATCATCAGGAAATGTTTGATAAACATTTTTCATAAAACGCTTACACAACATTTGTTTCTGTCAAATGTTTGAAAACATTCTATCACAAATGTTTTTATACGCATATTTTCAAAATGTGTAGTAAATGTTTACTGTCAAATGTTTCCAAAACAAAAATGGCGGTGAGCAATAATCAGGGATTTTAGAAGAGTCTCTCATAAATTATCCCTCATACAATCCCTAAAATTAAGAATTGAATTTGAACACAATTTATAAGACACTATCTTACAATTGTGTACGAAAATTAATATTTTCGTTATTAAGCAACCTGAAAAATATCGAATTTGACCTCTGACCCAAACTATGGTTAATATTGCTAAGCAATGCCAAAGTAATATTGTAACGTTCTTTCAGTTGTAATTTAATGGTTTATACATAGTATACCAAAAACGCTTTGAAAACATTCTGTTAAAATGGGTTTCGTACCCATTATTTCTTAACCTTAGCTAAACATTTCCTTTTCAAACGTTTGCAAAACTCAAAATGTTTACTGGTAGTCTATGCAGTTGCCCACCGGAGGTAACATAGACAAAATAATCAAAATTTGAGCCATTGCTACGTTAAGGGAGATGGGAGATCTGTTGCAGTTGCAAAGAAACATTAATATATAAAGGATTTCTGATAAGTCATGGGAATTGAAGGGAGTTTTATCTCTGGCGATTTTCATGTACTCTGGCTCCTGTACTTTTTTTGCCTCTGGACTTTCATGAATTGTGGCGTAGTGTGATGAGTGTCCATTCACTGAAGTTAAGTGGCTATGGGCTACATTAGTACTGGGATGGGTGACCGCTTCAGTGCACTACTCATGTCTCTGATGGCTTTGTGGTTGCACTAGTAGACGGAAACCACTTTCAGCCTTGTTTTTTTCCAAATGAGTCATTTTGTTCAAAGGTCATGTTTTATGTCCCGTTTAACCAAGTTTTTCAAAACATTTGCTTTTAAAATTTAATATGAAATGATTTTTAGGATGATTTTTCAAAAGATAATTAAGATTTATCAATAATAAAACATAATCATTTGTTCAAGTTAGATTTAGTAACCATCAACAATTGTCTACTTACTCTAAAGATGTCTCCTGCAATAGAGAGGCCTTCTCGTCTTCTGTGGGTTTCCCCATAATGTAGTGTATTTGGAGAATCTACGTAAATATTTCTGATGCTCGAGTTATAATCACCACCTGTGAGTAGAGTACCACACATTAAAATTTCACATAGAATACATTAAATTGGGCAAAATTCAGAGTAGGATTTTAAATTGCTATCATATTTGTACCCACATTTTGCTAATTGAACTTTTCAACTCACATATGAGACCACGATGATTCAAATTTAAAGTTGGTTATTAGTTGACCACTGAGGACAATTATTGAGCCACAATTTGAAATTTGGCACAGTATGTGAAATTTTATTTCATTTGTATATTGGTCTCTGTAAACATATTAGAATTTTACTAACTGCGGGTTGTTTTGCATTTCTCACTGAACACTTGTGGACAGTCTTACAGACAGGACAGGGGGCCGGGCCACGGTGGCAGAGTGGTAACACTCTCACCTCCCACCTCTGAGGCCAGGATTCGGTTCCTGGCACGGCTGGTAGTTGCTTTCCATTGGTCAGCAGTTTACAGTACAGAACCCTGACAAACTGTATGTACTGGTTTCCTCTGCCCTTCCAACTACCCGTCGTGATATGACCTGTACAGTGTTGAAACCTCAAATAATTAAATACAGGCAGGACAGTCATTACCTACACAATGTATTGTTCTTTCAATTTTAAGACAATACATCCCTATTGAATGTGGGTCTAAGATTATAAATATGAAAACCTTTAACATGAAAAACTTATTATTTATTGAGGTGATAAAAATCAATATACCTACGTAAACAAATACATAAGAATTTAGAACAGAATACTCTTAAGGTAAATATGATATAATATTATTTCATGTGGGATCTTTAAACTATGTAATATTGATTGACCCAAAAAACACAACCTCCTGGAGAAGATAATAATGACCTTTTGAATATTATCTTAAAATAATAAAACTAAAAAAAGAGATATACAAAAAAATGGGAATTTCGTCCTTGCATTAGGACAGCATGTACCCTGTACGTGATGTAACTTTTATAGTTTGTTTTCATGCATGTTTCCACGAATATGGTTTATGGTACGACCTACCCATGAATGTTTCCATGTAGTTGAATTGTGGCATAGTATTCCATTGAAATTACCATTGAATGGTTTAAGAAACAGTTTTTCTGTAGAAGTTTTTATGTAAGTAATTTATGGTGAAATTATATTTTCATTGAATGTTTCCATGTATGTATGTGATTTTGATTACTTGTGACATACGGGAATACTTTAATGAGTCATTTCTCCACAAATTAACCAAGATGTTAGATAACAGTGACAAAACATCCAATAACATTTATGGTTGACAAGAATGTTCTAAAACCACTGACAAATTTCATTAAAATGTGATAACGATCCCTTATTATGGGACTTTGGCACAACAAACTTGAGAGGTTAAGGTTTATCCATTTCTGGAATATAAAGAATGCTCCACCATGCTCCCATAACATTCAACAATGACTCCTGAACCAGACAGGAATCTTCCCGAATGTAAAAAAATACATTCCTATGTGTTTTAGTACCGAATTCAGGACAGTGATACAACCACTGTAAATGGTGATCGTGAATAACAGCAGGTATTCAACAGCAGCAAGAAAATGGGGTAGAGTTAGACTTGTGAAATTCTCCAAAGTGTATAAAAATTCGTCAAATTTTTGCTAACTTTGAATCAGAGGAGATTACACTCCTAATATATAAAACTATCACAAATCTTTAGGGGGCCATGGTGGCGCAGTGGTAACACGCTCGCCTCCCACCTTTCAGTTCAGTGGTTCAAACCCTGGACCCTATGTGGAAAAGTTGGTAGTTGCTTACCCATGGTGGGCAGTTTACAGTACAGAACCTTGACCAACTGTATGTACTGGTTTCCTCTGTCCACAAAACTACCCGTAGTGATATGACCTGTCCAGTGTTGAAAGCGATGTAAAACCCCAAATAAATAAATAAATCACAAATGTTTAAACAACTCCCCACCAGTGAAGAGACTTATCAGATTTATTTGTGTTATTTATTCACGTATCAAAGATAGGACGCAAGTGTGTTACCCTCTACACCATTGAACCCACACCACCATTATCCCCCACTCCCAGAGACAAAAGAGAGGGATTTTTGTCACTGACAAATGTCGCATACCATGGTGAATTGGACATAACTGTGACTAAACTTACAGCAAAATTGCAAAATTATTACAATGTTTAATAGCTCATTATTTTGTCCCTGGGAAATATGAATTTACATGCCAATTAAGGATATACATTTCAGTACTTAAAATAAACGTTGGCCCGTATAATTACATAAACAAGTAGATGAGAAGGAATGTGCTGTAAACTCTATCACTTGAACATGCAATCAAGTTGTATGTGTACTTAGTTTGTCTACACTGTTTCTTTGATTTCCTTGATATGTTATCATGACCTGCGTGGTAATGGTAAATAAACTAAGGGCAACTTACTTCAAATTGCAACTTTTTGCATGATATGACATTTAATGGTTAACTTCAGTAGTTTTGACCAACAATGACACAAGTTCATTGCATAACGGGCAAAGTTTATTTACATAAACAAATTTATTCCACATTGTGGCTTCTTTGTCATGGTCATGAACATTCACCTCCAGCAACTTCACCTACTTTACCAAGGCCTTTGGATACCATGGGCAAATACCACGGCAATTAGAGCCCAAAGTCTAGAGATCAGAATGCATTCAAAATCACTCATCCCTCAGTCAAATGTGATGCTAAAGTAAACATCTTACCATATACATGGCAAGTGCCAGATAATTAATGTACATATCTGCCACTGTGGCCTAGCGAGTAGCACACTTGTCTAGGAACTCAGAGGACGTGGATTCAAACCCAGGTACCGGCAGATACATAGTGGCTCAGATGACGAGTTGGGGCTGTATCTGTGCAGTCAGATGGGTTTAATAGCGCTTTGAGTCCTGTAATATATGGATATATTGCGCTGAGTATAAAATACACAATACAATACAATGTCAGAGCTGTAACATTGCTGTGAATATAACGGTTTATAGAGGATTGTAATGTTAGGCAGATGATATGCAAGTCCTCAGCAGCCAGTTGAGTTTTTGTTTATTCTCCTAGATGACATCTAAAATATGCTTAGAGTGAAATTTAATGAGCTTTTGTTCCAGGACAAAAACTCCTCCACCCCCTTTAAATTAAGTGTACATGTCAGTTTCCTTGTGTGTAAGCCACGATCAACAAAGCAAATATTTGTATCGTGGTTAACACATTGGTATCGGAGCTCTTAGTCCCTGGGTTTGATTCTTGGCTCCACCTGAAGTCGGACACCTTGTAGTTGTTGGTGCCTAACTGTTCTCAGAGCAGAATCTTCAGCAATTGGCATATACTGATTTCTTTTGTCCAGTCAATTGCCTGATCTGAAATAATCAATATAGGCTGTTGGAGGCGACATTAATCAATCCATGGTCAGTAATTTACCCGATGTAATATGAAAATATAAAATATATCATAAACTCGCTATTATAAAGCTATGGTGGGGAATTTAAGTTCAGCATTGACCATTTTCCTATCTTACTGGAGCCTACATTGACTAACATACCAAATATAATTGGAATTTGTCACACAGTTATGGAAATATTATCCAACAGAGCAGTTATCGTAAAAATGCTATATACTTAATTTCGTCGATATTTGCGTCAACACAATTTACATGAAATCCAATTTTTTTTTGTATTTCTTTCAAAATAAGAAAGAGTGACAAAAACACACATGGACCCATGGACACAGGCTGTATATTATAATCCCCCAACTTGCCGGCCAGTGGAAGATAATAGTTTGAGACCAGAAATATCAAGATACAATTTTAGGTAAGGGTACAAAATAATCAGTTAAAGGGTAACCTGCACCGACAATTTGGTGCACCCTAGGAATCTTTTACAGTTGAGTAACTGGCTATAATTCTGAGCATCACCAGTGATCATCTCAACACTACCAAACTAAGCGTTTATTTGCGTCTCATTAAGGCTGGTCCAGTGAGAGTCATGTATCTGTAATTTTCTGGTTCTGGAGAGGTTAAGATCCCTTTTGCGGCCCCCGTGTGTGTTGTGAAACTTCACCATGGCGTCATTGGTCCAGAAATGTTGTCATATGGCACTACCAGGCCCATTTTCAAGCAGGCCCACGTTACCCCAATCCTCAGAAAATCATCCTTAGACAAAGAAGTTTTCAAAAATTACCGTCCTGTTTTTAATCTTAATTTTATGTCTAAGATACTTGAAAGGGTGGAAGCAGTGCAGCCCCAAACTCATCTTGATGAAGCTGGCCTTATGACTGTGTTTCAATCAGCTTATAGAAAACATCAGTCTACCAAAAGTCTCCTCCTTAATATTCAGAGCAATCTTCTCAATATGGCTAAAGGGTCTGTCACAGCCCTCACCCTCTTGGATCTCTCCGCCGCTTTTGATACCATTGACCATATCATTCTCCTTGACAAACTCAATACATACTATGGAATCAGTTAACTAGTACTCAAATCTTACCTATCAAGAAAGACACACTTGGTCAAGTTAGGTACCACTCTCTCTCATCCTGCTCAAGTTTGGCGTGCCCAGGGTTCCATTTTTGGTCCAATTCTTTTCTCTCTCTATAAAACCCCATTCAGCTCAATCATACACTCAGCTTTTATGCTGATGACACCCAGTTATACACAACACTCTCAACAGTAAATTTCTCTCACTCTGAACTAACACTAAAGAACTGCCAAAATTTCATGTTAACAAATAGATTAAAACTGAACCCTGACAAGACTGAGTTTAGTTTGATAGGCTCCAAAACAATGGTAAACCTTCTTCACTTTCCAATCAATATTTTTGATAATTAGGTCTGACCAGCATAAAGCGTCAAGAACCTTGGAGTGGTGTTCAATTCTAACTTCACTCTTTCAGACCACATGTCACAGGTCATAAAGTCTAACAGAGTAGATGCTAGAGACCTCTGCAGAATTCTTCCCCTTCTAGACCTTAAAACATCAGTTCGTTAAGCAAATGCTTTGGTGAGCAGCAGATTGGACTATTGCTATTCCCTGTTCGTATCACTCACGGATTTTGAATTAAGACGATTGCAGCACGTCCAAAACTCATTCTGCAGGGTGGACACCCATTCATCTAAATCCCCATATTATCCCTCAATTGAAAAAAATTCCATTGGCTCCCAGTCAGGTACCGGTTACAATTTAAAATAGGCCTCATTTCATACAAAACTCTTTCCCCTTCCAAATAAGAAATAGCCCCTCTGCCACATCCTTCAGGAAACATCTCAAACCCATCTGTTCAACTCCAGTTTCCCAATTTTGGCTCCTTCCCTTTTGTTCAAACCAATAACTCCGGATCACTGACTTTTACTGACCCTCGACTGTCCTTACGATAAATGTACTTTGTTAACTAGCGCATTGAGTTCCCCTTTGTGGGAAAGCTATTGAGCCTGCAAAGCTGTAGATTAGATTAGAGTTTTAATGCCCTCTAGATTCATTTTACAGGATGTCCAGACACAAGTAAGATATTGATGTATTTGTCACATATATTTTGACTTTTTTTCTATTTATAATGTGAGGTTATTAATAATTGAACATATACTTGGGTGTAACATGATGTGGGTGTATGTTTTATGTAAGTTATTAACATAAATAACATTTTATTGTGTCATTGGCGTTGTAACTTGACACGCGCCTCACTTTGGCACTTCAAACTGGAATGCAGAATCTTAATGAACTGTTTGTCATGGGCAACACTCGTTGATTTGTTGGTTGTAGAGTCATGGTAGAAACAACAGTATAAATAATACTTCTACTGGAAGAACCCACACATGCTAGATTTGCTCCAAGTCTTTGCATTTGTATCCATCAGTAACTTGAAGGGGCTGCGGTGGCAGAGTGATAACACTCTCGCCTCCCACCTCTGAGGCTGGGGTGTGGTTCCCGACACGGCCTCAAGTGGGAAAGCTGGTAGTTGCTTCCCGTTGGTCGGCAGTTTACAGTACAGAACCCTGACAAGCTGTATGTACTGGTTTCCTCTGCCCTTCCAACTACCCGTCATGATATGACCTGTACAGTGTTGAAAGCGACATAAAACCCTAAATAAATAAATAGATAAATCAGTAACTTCAACAGTTAAATTTAAATTGACAACTTACAGGAGTTCATTTCACCACAAGCATTCCGGAGTAAGGGCGATGCTCTCTGAAAAAAACCATGGCTGGCTGTTTCTCCAAAAGTCATACAGTACCCATGTATTACACAAAAGACAAAAGGATTTGGTCAAAGTGCTCATGCTCATGTATTAGATTTGAACCTACAACCACAGAGGACAAACTCAAGTAATCCCTTGCCAAACTTAATATACAACATACCACAAATGCTTTTATAGGGAAATAGTTAATTAATTACATACGTTGTCAAAAAAGTCCACTGAAATACATTTTGTACTGTAGGCTTACTTGATTGCAAACAATTGGAAACAATTGCTGCCGGCCACAAATAAAATGTTCATATTTCAGTAAAATATCGTCAAACATATGCGTGTGTGCATTTATACCATTCAGTTTCGAAACAGTTACACCTTACTTAAGAAATTTGGAAGCAACTGTTTTGAAAAGGAGATTGTGCAAAGTATTTAATGAAAATGTGATTGAAGACGAGATTCACTTTATTTTATACTTGTAAAGATTACGCACAGAAATGTGAAACTTTATAAAACAAAATAAATTGTTGGTGTCCAAATTTTAGAAATCATTCACTGAATGAAAAAAGTCTATAATGCTATTTACTGATACAATTCTATCACAGTATGATGAAAATACTTAGTTTCAAAGAAAAAGTTTACTTGACCCCTAGTTTAAAAGAGCTAGCTTCTGTACACATATGATACTTATTGTAGAGACTTACAAGCCCATCAAAGGGCTACGTAACCTATGTTTTAGTGTTATTGATTTGTGAATAACATATTATTTTTACATGTCACTATAATAAATCATAATGTAAAAAATAAATAATAATAAAATATTTGGGGGCCACGGTGGCACAGTGGTAACACTATCACCTCCCACCTCTGAGGCCGGGGTTCGATCCCTGTGACGGCCTTAAGTGGGAAAGCTGGTAGTTGCTTGTCGTTGGTCGGCAGTTTACAGTACACAACCCTAGCAAACTCTATGTACTGGTTTCCTCTGCCCTTCCAACTACCTGTTGTGATATGACCTGTACAGTGTTGAAAGCGACGTAAAACCCCAAATAAATAAATAATAAAATATTTTAATTCCCAAGTTATGTCTAGTTTAATTCTATCTGGTGATAATTGGTACCCAATGATAATTAGTTTGAAGGCAGTACCTTAGTTTAGAACTGATTATCATATACCGGCAATGTTCGATGCGGATTGAAAGTAACTTTTCAATAAACAAACAAAAAAAAAACAGACAAAAATACATATCAGTACTTACACACCCACTCTCTGTGTACATTATCCACTATTACCCGTTCTAATGTGTTGATGGAATGAAATTTAAACTTTTTTGTCATCTAAATAAATCACAACCGTTGAATAAAAAAATGGACACAATTCTACACAGACGAAAATTTACTAAAATACGGGAGACCAGAAGAGTCACTGATAAAAATTATTGCTTTGTTTAAAAGAAGTTGTCAACTTACTAAGAAACCTAAACGCATTGGGTAATTTTATTTTAATTCTTGATGAACCTACATAATACCGTCGATTAGACTGATGTTACATATATAGGCACTGTGTCTGGGCATTATTTAATCTAAGCTTTATATGTATGTATTAACATTTAAAGTAAGGGAGTTATTGATTTTGTGTTATGTGTTACTGATGTTTATTGATCTATTTATAGATGGGGGGGAATCAATTTAGGCTAACCCCAGTGATGTTATTAATAGATCTGGGGAAACCCTAAAGCTACCTGTAGGTTCTAGAACTTACTCACTGCCTCTGGTTACAGCTGTTATGTTCTGTAAGATTCTAGAATTTATGTAAGTATATATAAGGACTGTACATCTGACTACAAGTGAACTTAGTATTCGCTGGCTATAAGGAAGGACATTATGTCTTAGAATTAACATTCAAGTGGATATAAACTGCTTGTGTTGTGGTGAACTTTTGCTAGAGTAAACTTTCTACAGTTTGGATAGATTTGCTGTACTTTGGATAATACTTATTATACACAGTATATGATTCCACCAGAGAGTGGATTTACTGCATTTTGGACATTGTCCATATCTTGGAGCAAATTCATTACAGTTGTGCAAATTCTCTGAATATCTCTATACAGACATTTTGTGAGATTGGATATCAAGAGGATAACAGGATAAGGACATTTTGTGTTATCGAACATTGAACAGATCACAGGATACAGATATCTGTAAGGACGTGTGTTAGTGGACATTGGACAGATCAGAGGACAGATCACAGGATACAGTGGACAAACTTAACTGTCAGTTACAATGGTCAGGTCAGATTAGTTTCATTATTGTGTTATTGCATATACTATTGAAAGCATACCAGTTGACTATAATCATCATTTTTGATTGTTAAATAAATTTGCTAAGTTAAACTTTTTGTCTTTTGCTGTTACAACTTAAAAGCAACCAATAATTGTTACCGTGCTTGCCCCGTGACCATAACACTGATCGTATAGGAATCCTGTGCTCTGTAGACTTTCACCAAATCATTTTGTCTCCAGTGTAAAATATTGGTTTTGTATGACTTTAAGAGAAAGAGCCAGCCCTGACAAAAGTTTGTAATTTTAGAAACTCTGCCCCGTTATTCTAGAATGCTGGTGGTATAATGAACTCCTGTATAGAGTATGCATAGAGACATATGTACAAAGTTTAGATGTTATCAAGTATCTATGAAAGACCCACATCCAAGTGTATTATATCAAAGTTGTATCAGATATATACCCACCTTTATCACCCCCTTTGCTCTGTTCTGGGTAGTGGTAACTTCTTGCATTTGATTTTACTTCACGACTTCAGCATTGCTGTTTTGTAAATGGACCTAAAACCACGGCCCCTTTAAAGCCTCTCAATCTTCCTTCACCCCTTCTGCTTGTGTATTTAACACAACTCATGAGAGAAAGGATCAGCTATTTCAAACATTCTACCTAAATACGACCCCTGACTTACTTACTTTATGAAACCTTATGAATACTGCTAAATTAATAAAAATGCATCAAGCCGCAAACAAGCCCCGATGACTTATTTTCGACTCATATGTAGCTTGTGAGGTTAGCATGGAATAGTATGATCTAGGTATAAGCAGATAGATCAAGATAACTACCTTGTGTCAGTTAATTAAAACCCAAAGTCGAGGGGTCAGAGAGCATTTGAGAACCTTCATTCCTCTGTCAAGTGTGATGCTCAAATAAACGAACAAAAGTTGCATGGCAAGTGCATTGTAATATACAGCTATCTCAGACAATTAACAACTGCCGTGTACACAAGGTCTTATGTAGGAATCTGCTGTTGAAGATTTAGATAAAATTTGTGTCCTTTGAAACAGTAAAAAAACTGCATCAAGTAATAAAATACACTGAGGACGTATGCCATTTTAGTCTGGAAGGAAGAGTTTATCAGTGCTGTCAAAATGTGATATGGTATATCCCAGTAAGCTGTGGTGTTTGTTGATATTTGTATATAAAGACTCCAAATGTGTGATTTTTGTAATTTGAGGAGATATTCGTCCCAGGACGAAAACTTTCACCTTTAATTAATTGGCCAAAAATATTTATATGACCCTACTACTCTTCCATAGTTTGGTGTATGTACTGTATAGAGAAAAATAACCTTGAGAAGTACACGAGTAATATGTCACCTACACCCTTCTACCACTGAACGAGACAGGCTCCTTTGAGATGAATGTATGGAGTAAAATGTGTGAAATTCACCACAGTATGTAAAATTGGCCAGTAACTAAAAACCTTATATTCCCTTGAAGTCTTTGCACATTGGTGAGTGCATTAGGCCTTAGATATCCTCTGATGCAAATCCTGCATAAATTTGACCATTTGATGTTACCATTAAATGAAACTCCCCCTGAACGTGGACCTATTACACATTTCTAATTCTATAACTGACTTTTAAAGACTAAAAAGGCCAACAAATTTCACACATGGTGAAGTAAGATTTGCGTGCTAGTTAATGGGCTCATATCCAAATATATCGGCTTTTCTTAATCAAAAGATACACCTAGCTATTTAGTATAAATAATACATGACCCAGTGAAATAAAGCAAGTACCACAAAGCAGTAAACTTATAACCTAGGTTTCATGTAAACAAATAAGATATCATACACCAATGTCCAACAAGAAGAGCGAAGTTAAGTACAAAATGTACTGACAAAATTGTTACAAGACTTCTAATTGGTTGATCTTGACTTTGCTTTCACCACACTGTTTCAGTGTCAAATAGCAATGTATAGTTAAGGAGATGAAGGAAATCAATACATTCCAAATTGCCAAGGGTCTGTATTGAAACCCATTAGTTTTTTAAGCAACTAATGTTTATTATTTGTTAGTCTTCATTGATATTCTTCCAGTTAATGGAAGGGTCGCTATTGCGTAAGCCAATAACGTGTGAGCAGAAAAAAACACAGTACTCCTTCAACCATATATCCGTATATAATGTTTGCACTTCTTGGATATCGGGCATCATTCTTGTTCTATTTACCCACTTGTATGTATGGATGTTTCAATGTCCTTTTTTATACATTGAACTGAGTATAAGATCGAAGTATGAGGATATGCTGTTTGAGAATGTTATCTTGGTTCATACTCATTTACTCTCGGTATAAATCCTGCTCATGTAATGTAATGAGTACTGTTATAGCACTTAATTCTCTTCATATTACAGACTCCAAGACACTATGACTACAAAAAAAAAGAAGAAAAACTCAGAATCCCCAGACATAGCAGGCTGACACCAGATTTGTCAGAGAGATGGAAGGGCTAAGGATGGTAAGCTTTAATGAAGATGTATGTCTTCAATTTATGCCTGAGAGATGACAAAGAAACTGCAGCTCATTCCACAAAACGGAAGCATCATACACAAAACTGTGACTTAAGTTCTTTCTTGGTTAGTGCCCCAAAGACATAAACTGTGAGATGTTTAGGTACTTCCTGTCAGGTTTTCCTGTGTCTGGTATTGTAGGGGCATTATAACATATGTTCCACAGTATCTTTTGTGTATTTTATAACTTATTTATTATTGATGATAATACTTTTTTTTCTTATGAAAAATCATACTAGTATAATTAGTATCATGATATAGATGTTTTATCTTTGTATATCAGTGTAAATATACTGTGTATCACATATTTAAAACTAACTGTTGATTCTTCTTGTGGGATATATTCATGGAGGAAATGAGAAAATCATAGCAAAAGCACCAAGCCAAGCAACAATACCACTAATTAGCTGTGACCACTATTTGTTGTGAGTAAACTCCCGCTCTGCTCTGGCTATCCTTATCTATACATCCCTAGTGTAGTTACCCATAGTGTAGTTACCTATGATATAGCTTGTACTTAATCTGTTCTCAATACGTTATTACTAATGCTCTTGTTTCTTGTCCTTTGACCCAGTTTAGATAACCTAACACATATTGTAGCTGACCAACCTAATTGATTATTTGACACAATTAATAACTGACCTATTTGTATCTGACTGTCCTAATTGATTATATGACACAGTTTTGGCAACCTTACCTGACATGGTTTAGATAATCTCACCTGACATAGTTCTTTCTGACCGAGTTTCCAACTGACCTACCTTACTGTTCTAATTACCTGACATGGTTAAGTTAATCTCACCTGACATAGTTCTTTCTGACCGAGTTGCAGCTGACCTACCTTACTGTTCTAATTACCTGACATAGTTAAGATAACCTTACCTGATATAGTTTTCCCTGGCCAACTGTACAGCTGACCTACCTTGTTCTACTTAACTAACACATTTAAGATAACCTTTCCTGACATAGTTCTGTTTACCTCACCTCAATTCTTGGCTGACTTTTATCTTATAAATGCTTTGTGATCTTGTGTTATTGTGTGGTTGTTGCTTGGGTTGTGATGCTGATGATCTAGCTTACATCAAGAGTATTCAGGAAATTAATCACAAAACATCATTCAGAGAAGTGTTTGGAAATTGTTGTGATTTGCTAAGTTAAACTTTGTTTTGAAACATTGTTCATTGTACATTTATATTTTGGAGAACTGTTTGATGCTGTTACTTTGCTTTTGAAGACTGGATGTTATCACCTTGGAAAAATTAATAAACATCTCAAATTGTCAAATTGACCTTTTTATCAATAAAAGTGCCACCACCTGGTACCTTAGGACCCCCACAGAAAGCAACTTTGGCACATGGTGGACAGGCCGGGTTACTTTAATTGACACAATTTGAGATATAAAAATAAATCACATTGGATATTGTTTGTTTGGGAATATAAATTCAGCAGGACAATTCAGGGTGAGTTTTCTTTTGTGCTTCATACATTTAAAATGGAAAAAAATTATAAACTATTTAAAGGTCAAAACTTGGTAACTGTGCAGTATTCTTATTTGATCAACTTGCTTGGAAAACCTATTAATCAAATCATTGATGAACTTAGCTGGGTAGCTTTTCATATAGAAGGTGTACTTATACATGAGCCAGCAAAAGGAAAACTGATAATTTATGGAAAAAAATGACGCTGAAGCTCTGAATGTGTTGCTTACATACTTAGAAATGCAACTTTTATTAAGCCTATAAAGAACTGTTTTGATAATGAACTGTGAATATAAAAAAATATATATACATGTATATTAAATTTGATGTTTTTAACCTGTTAAAATTGACAATCTCCCAAGTATACTAAAATTAATTTAACCAATACTATGATTAAAATTTGGTTGTTACCTATTAGAATAGTGTTTTAAATGTCAACTTACAAACTTAGACTAGTACCAAGCCGAAAAGTTAGATTGCTTACCCAAAGTACTCTGGATAACGAGAAAAATACTGAAATGCAACAAGAAAAGTTTGGAGATCGGAAGTTTCACAAACCCCAGCCACAGCCACCCCAGGGACCAGTACCAACTCCAGCATTCACTACAACAAAACATCTGAGTCAGTGTAAAAATCAGGATCACCATTTAGCTGAAGAAAGTAAAGATCAAGGACAAGTTAACCTCGCACCTGAAGAGCTTGAAGAACCTGTCCAACCTCCACCATTACAAATGGATCCTGCGCCTGCTCAAGCTGCCCAAGCACCTGCTCACCTTAACCCACTTGCTCTTTCATTCAAACCTTCATGTTTCAACGGACTCCATCCAGAAACAGCTGGATGATGGTGGCATGCATTTGAACGCTATGCAGCACTTAGTGGAATTCAAAACAATGACAGATGTACACTGTTAAGATTACTCCTAACAGGAAGTGCAGAGATTTGGTTTAATTCCCTACCTCCAGAAACCAGGGATGACTTTGAGACCCTTGAAGCTGCCTTTCGAGAAAAATACATAGCTGCCGCACATACTCAGCTTCAGAGACAGATGGCCGTCCTGAGCAGAACACAGAGACCTGCTGAAACCGTTGATGAGTACATAACCGACGCTCGATCCAAAATGGTCGATTACAATTATGACAATGATCTTCAGATGACCTTACTTATCAATGGATTATGACCAGAAATCAAGTCCTTGGTAATGCAACATCTGCCCTTCGATGGACTGGATGAATTTGTCACCAAAGCAAGACATGTAGAGTCTGCCCTGAGAACCCAAAATAGCCTGAGCCTTCCAGGTTATTCAGTAAATTTGATGTCAAGTAACACCTGTGTACCTGACAAAGATGATCTTCAAAGGCAACAAATAACAGCTCAGGCAAGTTTGATAGCCTACACAAGCAACTAGCTGAGAAGATGAGACCCTATGTGCCTAACCAGAGAAGTAATTGGACAAGAGATCCAGCTAAATCTGCTCCCTGGCAACAAACAAAACAACAAACGTATGCTGGATCACAAAAACTGACTCAATGTTGGAATTGTGGGCGAACTGGACATATACAAAAGAATTGCAGGATGCAAAAGTTTGTAAGACGAGAGCCAGGAGTATCAAGAAGAACAAGGTCTCCACATGGCCGCTTTTGCAGTCCCTCACCTGCACCTAGACAACAGTTTAAGGGAAACTAAGTGACCCTGTTCCTAACTAAATCAAGTGAGGTGGACACAAAAGAACAATCATGTTTTACAGTGAGCTCTTGTCTACAGACTAGTGAATGTACATTAAAGGTACTTATTGATGACATTCAGCTTGAAGCTCTATTGGATTCAGGTGCCAACCACTCAATCGTTGGACCAACCTTGTTGAATTTAGTACCCAAATTGAAAGAAGACCTTAAGGAAGTTGCTGAAGAAGTTTCTGCCAGAACAGTTAATGGGAACTCTGTAGTTTACAAGTATGAAATTAACTTGAACATCAAACTAGAAGATGTCTCTTATGAGGTGCATGCTTATTTTTCTCCAACACTGCCATATCACATGATCTTAGGATATGACTTCCTCAAAGAAGCCAGACTGACTATCAACTTTGGAGAACTTATAGTTCAACCACAGAAGACATATGTAGTATCTGCTGCCACGGATATTACCATGGACCCCTGCAGTGAAACAATTACTTGGGTAAAGCTAACAGGACGTGTGGTACCAGGGCTAGCCATACTAACTGCACATGACAAGATTACAAGGCTAGGATTTTCTGCTGCACATTCACTCATCACCCTTGATGATCAAAACCCATGGGTACCAGTCCGGTTATTAAATCCTTATCCAACCACAAAGACTGTCACAAAGGGGACAAAAATAGCCATAGCTGAAAGGCTAACTAAGGCTGACCATATTGCTGAACTCTCACCAATCAACATGAAGACTTCTAATGCTGCTGTAAGGAGTCACCAAAAGGTACGCTTCCATCCACCCGATGATTTTTGTGCACTATTTGACTTGACCAGCTCAACCTTCAATGCTCAACAGAAACAAGAACTCCTTTGCTTGCTATGGGAATATGCAGATATATTCCTGAAAAGGGGTGACAAACTTGGATGTACAGATATCTTAGAGTTTGAAGTCAACCTGAAGGATGACGCCCAACCCTTCAAGGCTGCTCCCTACAGAAGCAACCCAAAACTTCGGAAGGAGATCTCAAGACAGGTCAAAGAAATGCTAGAGGATGATATCATACGACCAAGCACCAGCCAATATGGGAGTCCTGTGCTGCTTGTTTGTAATTGATTATAGAAAGCTGAATTCTATGACAATTCGTGACAATTTCCCACTTTGCCACTTGTTGGATTGTCTCCAATCCCTGGGATCCTGCAGAGCAAAATTCTTCTCAACCATGGATCTTCAATCGGGTTATTTCCAAGTACCCATTGCAGAATCTTCCAAGAAGTATACTGTATTTGTGACACATGACGGCTTATATGAGTTTAACCGTATGAGTTTTGGTTTGACAAATGCTCCAGCATGTTTCAGCCGACTTATGTCCAGAGTCCTTCAAAATTTAAACTGGGAAATTGCCTTGCTTTACTTAGATGATATAATATGCTTCTGTAAGAACTTTGAGGAACACATTGCTAATCTGAGAACCATATTTGAGAGGTTAAGAAGTGCCAAGTTAACACTGAAACCAACAAAGTGCTTCTTTGGCAGAGAAACAATTAAGTTCCTTGGACATATTGTTTCTGAACAAGGATTAGCCCCATTACCAGAGAAGTGTGAAGCTGTCAAAAGTTTTCCAACACCGAGGCGAGTGCGTGACGTTAGAAGTTTCCTTGGACTTGTAGGGTATTACAGGAAATACATAAAGGACTACTCAAAAATAGCATCACCACTGACTGATCTTACCAAGAAGGAAGTAGCCTTTCAGTGGACTGATGAATGTGAATCTGCATGTCAGACACTCAAACAAAAGTTATTGGAAGCCCCAATTCTAGCTTATCCAGACTACAATAATGACTATATCTTGTATATCGATGCCAGTTCTGAAGCAATTGGAATGGTCCTGTCACAAGTTCAGGATGGAAAGGAATGTGTCATCAGTTACGGAGGTAAAAAGTTAAGTTCAGCTGAGAAGAAATTCAGTACCACTGAACGAGAATGTTTTGCTGTTATAGTTGCTTTTAAGCACTTTGAGCCTTACCTCAGAGGTGTGCAAGTCACTGTGGTAACTGACCATGTTGCATTAAAGTGAATTTTGAACCAGAAGCAACCAAAGGGTTGCATTGCAAGATGGGTAGCATTTCTGCAGCAATTTAATTATACTGTTAAACACCAACCAGGAAAACAATTAGGGAATGCTGATGGCCTCAGTAGACGTGAATATGATGAAAATCCAGATGTTTCAGCAGAACCATATGAAAGTTCACTTGATGCTGATCTAGACAAAAAGATTTTCCCAATAGATACTAACTGTAGCCAAAAGACTGTGAATGTTGCCCCTTTAGAGTTCAGAGGCAGAAGAACAAGACTGAAAGGACAAAGAACCAAACAAGAACCAAATCCAGTCATAATCTTGCCAAAGGTAGCATGGTCAAAAGACACTATAAGAAAATGTCAACTGAAGGATGACTCTATAGCTCCCATAATTCAGTATTTGGAGGAAGGAATTTTGCCACATGACAAGAAAAAGGCCAGAGAAGTGATAATTTCAAGTGACTTCTACTTCCTAGAGGATAGTGTGTTATACCACCTTCTTGATACCAAAACTCAAGACCCCAAAAGACATATAGAAGAGATAAGAGCTTGTTTAGTTGTTCCAAAGGAGCTAAAATTTGACATTTTAACTTCCATGCATGGTGATCTACACTCGGGACACTATGGCACCCAAAGAACTTATTCAACCCTTAGACTAAAATATTACTGGAAAGGCATGTACAGAGACTGCAAAAATTTTGTTGTCTCTTGCCAAAAGTGCAACACCAGGAAAAATCCCACAAATCCTGTCAAGGCACCTCTGCAACCTTTGCCACCTGCAAGAATAAATGAAAGATGGGCAATGGACATTGTCCACATGCCTGTAACTCCAAGAGGAAACAAATATATTCTGACTTTCACAGAGTATTGCTCTAGATATGTTGAAGCCTTTCCTCTTCAAAACACCCAAGCAGTGACCATAGCTAGAATATTGGTTAATGAGATCTGTTTCAGGTACTCTCCACCTCAAAAATTGTTGAGTGACCTAGGAAGTAACTTCATATCAGAAATTGTGAAGGAGACATGTTCACTGTTGGGAATTGAAAGGATTTATACCAGTCCTTATCATCCCCAGACTGATGGACTTCTAGAAAAATTTCACTCAACTCTTGCAAAGAACCTGTCCATGTGTGTTACAAGAGAACACACTGAATGGGACTTGTATGTCAAAGGTGTCTGCTATGGTTACAACACATCCATTTGTATTGACTCAACACAGTACTCACCATTTTATCTCATGTTTGGCAGAGAACCATACAGTCCATTGGACACTATTCTTCCTGTGCACAAGGATCTACCAAGCAGCATAAAAGAATATGCACTACAAGCAGCTTATGCAAGGGAAGTTGCAGTAGCTAATGTAACTGAAACTCAAGAGAAAATTAAAAAAAGATATGACCAAACTAGTCATGATGTACCACTAGAACCAGGTGAACTGGTCTGGATATTTTTCCCAGAGATCAATGTTGGTGGAAGTCCTAAATTATTCCACAACTGGTCTGGACCTTACTTGTTAATGGAAAAGATCAGCCCAACAAATTTTAAAGTTGTACAAGGACATGACTTAAAACCACTGAAAAATCCTATTCATGTAAACCGCATGAAAAGATTTCACCACAGAGCTGTAGTACCACCACAACCCCAGGATTTGACAGACCTTCAGGCTTCCGAACATGCAGAAATCCAAGACCTGCACTTAACAGACAGAAACAGGATTTTGAGTTCAACACAACACACTCCTACCAACATGACACGAGATATTGTACAAACTCAACAAAGAAATGATGATCTGGACAAGCTGGTAGATGTTGAGGTACCTGATCCACCGGTGCCTAGTACCGAAGCTTCTGCTGGGCCACAAGACAAAGATGATGTGTCACCAGAGTACGAAATAAATAAAATTCTCAAAGGAAGGTACAAGAAAAATGGAAATATTGAGTATCTTATAGATTGGAAGGGATATCCCGCCTCAGCTCGAACATATGAGCCATTGGAGAATCTCAATGAAACTGCAAAGGAATATGTGCGCACTCATAGTATACCCATTACTGGTAAGAAGCCAGTAGATCATTAAAGTTGACTTATGTGTAGTATCGGGAACTTTAAGAAGATTCTAATGTTATAGACTCTTAAAGAAAATTACCTGACCACATAAAGAATAACAAACTAATGATCTGGATGATGTGTATTTCAGATGAAATCCACTGATGTATCAAGTGCCATCTTGTTCTTATGTGTGACATTATCCCACGGGATGAACACCATCGCCAGAGGTAATTTTGATGAAGTGACAGTGGTGAGAGAAAATTATGGAGTTACCTTACAAGGTATTCTTGATAATGCCCATAGTGTGTGGCATCAAACGTTTGTGGTACCCTTAGGAAGTAGC
The DNA here is from genome assembly GCA_964017235.1 of Sabellastarte sp. h YS-2021. Lineage (NCBI taxonomy): Eukaryota > Metazoa > Annelida > Polychaeta > Sabellida > Sabellidae > Sabellastarte > Sabellastarte sp. h YS-2021. Next base: position 35,543,694 of record OZ024933.1, read on the forward strand.
CAACTCCAACATGTAGAGGTGCACTGCAACAATTTCAATCCTTTAAGTATTGAAAACACAAGCCTGACCATTTTTGTCCAGCCATTCAAGCTTACAATGAACGACACTACAGGCTAAGAAGAGACATCACTGCAGCAGAAGAAAGTATACAGAAAATGGTTCAGGGGAAATCATCAAGTAAAAAGCGTGCATTTTTAGGAATTGTAGGACGTTTTGCAAAATCATTATTTGGTGTATCTACTGAAGAAGACACCAGAATGCTTGCTAAACAAATTGACAAAATTAGTAAAGTTACATCACAGAATGATGAAGAAATATCAGCTATTTTAGATGACTTCCAGTCGTATGTTGTCAAGGCTGATAAGAAATTTCAACTTTTAGAAAAGGCAACCCTATTGAACAATGAAGCTGTAAATTTAACAAAAACACTCCTGAAACAAAGAATCACTGATGAATTTGAAATTACAAAAACTATCAATCTGCTGCATGTCTATGGAACACAGTATGTGGATACACTTGCTGATATCAGATTTCATTTGAGTCAAACTGAAACTGCAATCCAAACCCTACTTAATGGATATTTACCCTATCACTTTGTACCTCCCATTCTTCTACAAAACTCCCTGGACACAATAGCTGATGAAGTTATTAAATTTGGACCTTTCAAGCTATCTCACACTGAAATAGGATACTACTATCATCTGCAGGATATCACTTACAAATTGGATCAGCAACAACTTTTCATCAAAATCCGGATACCACTGACTGCTACAACCACAGCCTTTACCCTCTGCAGAGTACACAGTGTGCCCATACCCTTAGGTGCCAATCACAGTGACAAGACTTTTATAGAAATAACAAAACCCTATCTTGCTATTAGCTTTGATAACTTATTTTATATGATGTTATCTGAAAGTGAATACCAATTTTGTACTGGTAACCATTTTAAGAGATGCAATCAAGCACTCACTATGCTAGAAAGCAGCAGTCCAGACTGTGCTCTAGCACTGTTTTATGATCTTCCTAAGATCATCACTGAGTTGTGTCAGTTTACATTTGTGCCCAAATCTCATTCAAATCAAACACATATAATCACAGATTCTGAGAATTCATACCTTATTTCAAGTGAGGATACTCATTGGATTCAAACTTGTCCCAATAAGGCCCCACTTCAAATGTCAACCTGCAAGTTATGTGTCATTAAATTACCCTGTGGATGTTCCTTAAAAGGACAAACATTCTTCATACCACCAGTACTACAAAACTGCCATCATACAAAATTTCCTACAATCAATCACACACTTAATTTGGCTGCACTATTTCATTTTTACAAGGACAATGACCATCTCCACAATCTAACATCAAAATCAGTTTTTGCAAAACCTGTCTTTCCGGATTTACCAGATATAAATATTGTTTCCAAAGAATTTAACAATGTAGTGAAGCAGGAAGACAAAGTGAAATTCTCATTGTCACATATTGCTGATAATCTCAAAATCAACAAAAAGATGTATTCTAATGATATATCAAGATTCAGTGATGATCTTGGAATTCTTTCCAAACCAGGAATGAGCACTAGCGTATCTATTGTTACATGTCTTAACTTTATATTAGTTGTTATTGCTTTAGCCTTTACCACAAGTATCTATTGTAGAATGATGTTATTGGTTAGAAGTGCAAGTGCCCTTAATTTTGTATATGCCTCAACCACACCAACATACTCTACTCCTATGTTACAAGTTGACAATACTTATTTATTCATATTTATTTCATTTGCTGTCTTTGTCATATAAGCTTTCTGTATGCTCGGTACCGTTTTCAGAATGAATATGACCATAAGAAAATTCCACACACTAAAGTTAGTGTAGTTCTATTTGGTGCAGATAGATATTTGCCCCTTGATGTAACTCACACAGGAGTTCTAACTACTGATTTAACACTTGTACCAGAAAACCACCCAAAACCTGATGTTACTTGTTCAGTCATCAGTAGGTCTGTAACAATTGAATGGGAGAGACTTTCACTGAAGTCACATCACGATTACTCTCATCAATTCCCAAAACAATTAAAGATACCTTTAAGAAAATTGTTTATTGCAAAAAGGATCATTAATAACTTAACTGAAATGCAATTAATTGCATGTACTCTGGATGACTATGTTGAGATCCAAAGATGGACTTTCTCAAGATCAGATATAAATGTAAGACCTTCACTACCATAGATTACAATCCAGTATATGGTTGCCCCCAGAAATCATTATTGGATTACCTGTATATAGCTAACTGTATATATATTTTTACTATTAACTTTATTAACAATACTAACACCACTAATCTCAAGTTGTCTGTATTTTACTCTATGTGATTTTTCTTTTGTATTTTATCTTGCATGATTTATCTATTTGCATTTTATATTGTATCAGTTCTTTCAATCACTTAATTCAACACTTTTAGATGTCATTAAACCCCACTGATGTAAACCAGCAGCAGTCAGTCCACCGCTGGTTACATGGCCAATCCCCATACTCACATATGGATGAGAGTTTGCCTTCCCTGGAGTCTATTCCAGAAAACCCACTACCGCAACCATTTCACCATTATGCCACTCTGAACAACCCATTGTTGACAGGCGCTCATGACCTGGAGGACGTCTCATTTTCTGACAGTGAGTCAGAACAGGAACAACCAAGTATTCCTCCCAGTGATGCCACAAATGCTGCTGATGTGACTTCAAACAATTCCATTGCATCAGAGAACCAGAGTCTGTTTCAATGGGCTATATCACAACCGCAAGATGAGACTGATGATGAAACCTTACCCTGGGTACAGCTGTACCCACATAATCAACCAACCTCTGCATCATCAAATAATCCACCAACCTATCCATCCCAGAATGATCTTTCAGATCTTCACCTATCCCGACTGCGCCTGGATGATGAAGGAAGAAAAGTAACATATGATAGATTCATTGTTGGTCACAACCTGACTGTCACCAAACCTGTCAATGTAGTACGCCCACAGCCAAGGCCTTCCTCATAAACAAATACATTCTCTCATGCATCCGACTAAAATATTCCATTATTTCCCACTACTGACTCATTATTTTATACCCACTAACTTACCCTTTCCATTCAAACTATATCCCCAACTTGTAATTCCTTTATATAATTTCAGCTAGTGATGAATACACAAAATATCCGGAACCTCCTACAAACTGATGCATCTACAACTGCAATCAAGGTTTCATGCCCTTCCATGACACCTGGTATCTCTGTCAACACGCTATCTCCGACTGATTTACTTGCTGGATCCTACTCCTCATTCATCCTTCCTGCTGCTTCAACCTCTGCTGGCATGATACCCCCTCCAAACACTGTTTCTTTACCTTCTACTTCAAATCCCACTCAGTCTTCAGCTCCTTCAACATCTGTGCCTGATCCTCCACCTACTAACACAACTTCTTCTGATCAATCTTCCACCTCAAACTCACAACTACAATTAGCCAAAACCTGTTTAACAGTGACAAATGGTATTCCCCAGTTCCACCTTCCAGGATTACTGACAAAGGCTTCAGACCATGTTGCAATTAACATTGATATTCTTGATAAATTTTATCCCAAGTTCAGTTTTGTCAGTATGATGAAATACCTCGCTAAACTATAATTACCCTCAAGTGTTCCAGCTATCTGTAATGGAGTATCTTCCATAAAATTACTGACAGATTCCCCTTCTCTCCTTGAATACCATTTACAACTTTTTTTCTTCTCTTACATGGTTTATGATTCCTGACTCATCCTCCCTATCATACCACCTGCATGCATGTTGTTTACCATCTTCTTCCTTTTACTACATGAATTTATCATATATTATTGCTTCATATTAGAGTTTTCATCCGGGTTAAGAAAACAAAACCGATCTGCTATTAGGAAAATTTCCTATTGAAAGCTGTAACACATTGACTGACCCATTTATATAATAACAACACATCCCTTTACATATGCATTTTATTACAACTTTATTACATCTACTATTATATATATTATCTTGTGTATATTCTAGTGTATATTCATGTAAACCTTTCTTTATAAAGCTTGTATATTCATTCATTGATGTGTCTACTGCAACCACTTTTGCAGTGGAAACATTTCTTGCTGTATGATGCATTCACCTTGTTAATTTGTATTTTAACGGTCAAGTGGTCTTCTACTTCACTGTTTATAAGTATGTTCACTTTCTTACTGCTATAACTTTTAACATTTGTTAAATTGCTTCTAATTGTTAGAATTTTGCTGCTATAACTCACTTTAAAAACTTTGGCAGTCAAGTTTCAATGTTGTGTTTCTGTCTTTACTTTATATGTTTTAAAATAATATATTCTTCTCTGTAACTAGTATGTACTTATTCATGCATTTAGATTTCATATATTTACCTCTACAGTTTGTATATCTCTTCTTATATTTAAATATTTGGAATTCTTGTAGATCTCTATGGTTTTTCCCTCTGATTCACTTCAGGGATGAAGTGTTTTTTTCAACAGTGGGTGTGTTCCACAGTATTTTTTGTGTATTTTATAACTTATTTATTATTGATGATAATACTCTTTTTTCTTATGAAAAATCATACTAGTATAATTAGTATCATTATATAGATGTTTTATCTTTGTATATCAGTGTAAATATACTGTGTATCACATATTTAAAACTAACTGTTGTTTCTTCTTGTGGGATATATTCATAGAGGAAATGAGAACATCATAGCAAAAGCACCAAGCCAAGCAACAATACCACTAATTAGCTGTGACCACTATTTGTTGTGAGTAAACTCCCGCTCTGCTCTGGCTATCCTTATCTATACATCCCTAGTGTAGTTACCCATAGTGTAATTACCTATGATATAGCTTGTACTTAATCTGTTCTCAATATGTTATTACTCATGCTCTTGTTTCTTGTCCTTTGACCCAGTTTAGATAACCTAGCACATATTGTAGCTGACCAACCTAATTGATTATTTGACACAATTAATAACTGACCTATTTGTATCTGACTGTCCTAATTGATTATATGACACAGTTTTGGCAACCTTACCTGACATGGTTTAGATAATCTCACCTGACATAGTTCTTTCTGACCGAGTTGCAGCTGACCTACCTTACTGTTCTAATTACCTGACATAGTTAAGATAACCTTACCTGATATAGTTTTCCCTGGCCAACTGTACAGCTGACACACCTTGTTCTACTTAACGAACACATTTAAGATAACCTTTCCTGACATAGTTCTGTTTACCTCACCTCAATTCTTGGTCGACTTTTATCTTATAAATGCTTTGTGATCTTGTGTTATTGTGTGGTTGTTGCTTGGGTTGTGATGCTGATGATCTAGCTTTCATCAAGAGTATTCAGGAAATTAATCGCAAAACATCATTCAGAGAAGTGTTTGGAAATTGTTGTGATTTGCTAAGTTAAACTTTGTTTTGAAAGATTGTTCATTGTACATTTATATTTTGGAGAACTGTTTAATGCTGTTACTTTGCTTTTGAAGACTGGATGTTATCACCTTGGAAAAATTAATAAACATCTCAAATTGACCTTTTTATCAATAAAAGTGCCACCACCTGGTACCTTAGGACCCCCACAGAAAGCAACTTTGGCACACATATTTGCCTTCGATGAAGGCATTCTCTAACCCCAATCTCTAGTTAATTTTTAAATTAGAACTAGAATGATGCCACTCTCTTTATTGCGAGTCGGCGATGTATTCCAAACATAGCAAACCTGTAGAAGCAATAATAAAAGACATAGAGGCTGAAGATTCCTGAAGTTTTAAGCACTTTTAAGTTTTGGCTGTCCTCTTTTGACCTTGAAGGAGGGATCCATGGTCAAATGAGACAACATCAAAAGATTCCCGACCCATGATTTTCTATAGGTTAGTTTCACATTGCAAACCTCTAGGATCAATAATAAGCGAGTTATAAGCACTTTTAAGTTTGGCTGTCATCGTTTGACCTTGAAGGAGGGGCCCAAGGTCAAATCTGACCACTTCAGAAGATTTTCAGCCCATGATTTCCTACAAGTATGTTCCACATTTCAAACCTCTAGGACCAATAATACGCGAGTTATAAGCACTTTAAACTTTGGCTATCCTCGTTTGACCTTGAAGGACGGGCCCAAGGTCAAATCTGACCACTTCAGAAGATTCCTAGCCCATGACTTTCTTTATGTTGTTTTCACATTTCAAACCTCTACGATCAATAATAAGCGAGTTATAAGCACTTTTAAGTTTGGCTATCCTCGGTTGAAGGAGGGACCCAGTGTCAAATCTGACCACTTCAGAAGATTCCTAGTCTAAGATTTTCTATACGTTGTTTTCACATTTTAAACCTCTAGGACCAATATTAAGTGAGCTATAAGTACTTTTAATTTTTGCTATCCTGTTTGACCTTGAAGGGGGGGGGGGAGGCAAGGTCAAATCTGACCACATCAGAAGATTCCTAGGCTATGCTTTCCTACAGGTTGTTTTCACATTACAAACCTCTGGGATCAATAAAAAGCGAGTTATAAACACTTTAAACTTTGGTTATCCTCGTTTGACCTTGACAGAGGGGCCCAAGGTCAAATCTGACATCAGAAGATTCCTAGCCCATGATTTCCTATAGGTTGTTTTCACATTTCAAACGTCTAGGACCAATAATAAGTGAGTTATAAGCACTTCTGCAATAGTTTACAAGTTACAACTGATTTACTCAACAGTGAGAACTTCAAAGTAGCTATTACTCATCTATACAATGACCTATAGGTCTGCAATTGTGACTATGTTACAGCTGATGCAAAAGTAGCTGAATAACATATTTAAACAAAAATTATCTAAATACAATACTTTTCAAGTTACAAGTCATTTTTTTATGTTTTTGACTCCCCAGAGCATAATTTTGACTCCTGGTCTTAAAACAGCTATTATTCGCTTGATTTTGACCCCAGGCCTACAAAAAAGATTGGGTGGCGAGACGCTATACCCACAAATTCATGCACTAAATATAAAATAAATCTGAAAGAAACTGTGCCCTACAGCTTGAACACAAGCAATAGTTAAAATTTTTGACTCCTCACAGCATAATTTGGACTCCTGGGCTACCAAAAGAATAGGGTGGCCAGATCTCTGCCATAGCAAGCCACTTGCAAAGTTAAAGAGAAATCCCAAAAGAAATGTGGTTTGTAAGTTGAGAACACAAGAAAATCTGTGCGGACATGGATGATGACCTCGTTTTTCAGGGATACAATAATGTTAGTATGTTAACTGGAACAAGATAGGAAATAACTGGGTGCATATATGAAATAAAGTGATGCAATTGAGGTATTTGGCCCTTGTATCTTTATTTCAATTAAATTTACCAAATCTGCACAAATGAAATTTACTGGTTCCTTCACTGAACTCGCATAAAAACATGGCCAACTAGTACACATCAACATATTGCATATATACATCACTTAAAACTACCAGATGCCAAATTAGATATAAAGAAAATTAAAAAATAAGTTCCTCAAAGTTTCTTCTGTTCACTATGAAGTTCATAATGCCAATTTACAGCCATAATGCAACTATATGTAACATATTTTAGGACACTTTGTCAGACTTGCCTCTTGTTCTTAAGGTTCTGTCTTTCACACCAAAACCCTGGATTAGTGACCAAGTGTGCCGTGATTATAACATTTAGCAATTCTTTTGTCAGCTTAGTGCACTGAGTTCCCATCATGGGGATGAAATTTTAGCTGTAAAGCAGTAGATTTGAGTTGAACTTGTTATTGTGGCAGTCTGCTTTCAGCATAATTCTTGTATTTTATATTTTGAGGTAAAGCAGGATGAGCAAATTCAATGACATAGACCAGAGAACTACATGTTAAGTCGACACTTGGATAGCTGTACCAAATCACTTGTGTCCAGTTGTTAAATGATGACACAAGAGAAAACAACATCAAAGCATTTATGTCCACTTTTGAAATACAGACACTTCACAAACAGTTCATAAGCACTTTTGTCCACTTTCCAACTAGTGCTGTAATGTCAAGTTTAGTTTTTAATGTAATGAACCGAACAGAAATACTGTGGTTGAGTAGAGTGTTATCGCAGTATAGACACTTTAGACCAATATCAAAAATGTTATCATCATTAAAAAACTGGCAAATTTGTCATATTGTCCATTGGTCTAAATCCCTGTGATAATGTATTTGAGATTAGTACATAACATATGGGATTCACCCTTCGACCTGTCCTGAAATGACCTTCTCAAATGACGCTTATGTAAGTTTCCAAATTTATTAATTATGACCGAAGCCTTTTTGTATGATACTTACAGCTTCATTTACCCATGAAGTATATTTTTAAGTTCTTTCAGGTATTGGTTTAATTAAAGGACAAGCAGAAATTCAATGCAAGATAACAGTATTTGGTGCTGGGCCTATTGAGAATATCGTTTGGTAGTTTTGGATATTGTAATAAACTTGTGTATAATAATTTTTAATTGTACCTTAGGCTTCCTGGAACTTCCCTTCACGATCAAAATCTCTCTCTCTCTCTTTTGTGGTTTGAAAGCAAAAATGTGTTAATACAAGACCTAAGCTCATACTCACTAATCCTAATTTTGGAAGTCCAGAGTCTGATGAAGAAAACGTCAATATTACAAAATATTTATTTCCTGCAAAATGACTGCTATAAAAACTTTTACAATCAAGCCTGATGACGCAAGGCTGCAATAAACTAAAATTTTAACAGATGACAGACATAAGGGGTACCAATATACCCAGCAAAGAGTTTTTCCAATTTCAAACACTGCAATAAACATTTACAAATAAACACTAGTCCACTGTGCTCAACATATTATCAGCTTAAAAAGCACAACAAAAATAACTTTGCACTTATTTTAAGACAAAGATAGTACAATAGATTCTCTGAGATACCGACACAGTTTCTGGGCACCAAGTCACACCAAAGAACCAGTTTACATCTATCTATAAAGTTCCAACATTTTATTGCATTGAGAAATTGTTGGAAAAACAGACAATGCATTGAGTCACGAAGTCATACTGCAGGGTTGTACATAATTTGAGTTTTTATTGTAAAATAAATCTTTCTCGTGTTCATCTGTATCCCAAATAATAGGATCATTTGACTCAATTATTACTGCATCGGCTTATTATTTGGACATTACTAATTGCAATGACCTATGCTTTATGTCAACCTCCTAACTCCCTAACCCAGTTACCCATCCCCTACAGGCACCAATATGCCCTATTATATACCTCTGAGTCCAAAAGTTCTATTACATCTGATGTGATGAAGCATTTGGTATGGAATCTCATAATATATTCAGCCCACAATGCGTGTGGATTGAGTCCCAACCAATCTACATCTAAGTACAAACATGTCAACTACAAAATGTGTACATGTGTTGAATGATTTAAATGAAGCTATAGCGACACATATACAGCAACAAGCAAGTTAACATTTATCTTCTATTCCTATTCAGTGACAATATTTAAACATTTTAAAACATACACAGTTTTTCTCGTACTCATTTATAACCCTAACTTAGGTACAATGCATTTACAATGATCTCAGATCATAGCGTGTAGACACACCCTAGACCTAACCCTTTAGGAAGAACATATAGCAGAAAACAGACATACAGGGAACACTACATTTTATGATTGGTGGTTTCACAATCAATTTTAACACATAAACTTAAAAAAAGATTTAAGCACTCAATTTTGCAGTAACAACATTACCAAGGTTAATGATCTACTACATGGATTGGTAATTTGGCAAACACCTTAAATGTGTACAAAAAGGGGGGTAAACAATGAATTCAAAAGTTTGCCAACCAAGGCAACCACGCAGATCATTTGCCAATACCAGTCACTGACAGAATTAAACGAACGATGGGCTGTGCTGAAGTCAACTGTTAAAATTAGCTGTAAATTTTTGGCAACGACAATACATATATTAAACATTCCTTGATAAGTAACTGCTTAAGTTACAAATATGCTATTTATACTACACTGAAGGCATTTAATTATACTTTTGAATAGTTTTTATTTCTGTTTCTCTCTAAATGTATTTTAATTCAATGTAAACGAGTAGACGTACTGTCTATATATTTTCATAAGATATATTTAAGATATTTGTCATTTATAATACTCAAAAAAGATGAGCAACTATTGACAAATGTGATTGTGAATTACATCACCAAGATGCTATCTGCGAATCATTTTGTCGGTGAAGTGCGGGTGATTCTTAATTACCATGTAACAAGAGCATATCATAATAATGTTTTTATCTTGTGACATACTACAAGCCCAAACAGGATTAAATACAAAAAATATATACATCTTGTAAAACGTGACATTATACTGTTTGTTTGTTACTCTAGTTTATAACAAGCTTATGACTATGAAAAAAACGTCTAAATTGTATTGACAAGTAATCTCATACATAATGTGTGACAGCAATTAAATCAATAACTAGACTATGTGTACTAGTTCCTAATGCATCTTTCACAGCACTATAAGCATTTGAAAGTTTTTACAAAACACGCAGAAAGCAATACTAATCACAACTGACAAGTAGTATTTAACCACAGATTTTTGTAGCACTGACTGAGCCCATTTTTCAAATTGAAGCAAAAACACTTTTATTGCTATTGGATGTTTCTTAGCTCCTATTAGGACATTGCGGAATAAATATTTTGTGCTTAGTCATGTACATAAAAAGATCTCCTTTGTATGAGATAATCTGTGGCTATATTAGAGAAAGGCTTTGGCCAAGTTTTAGGCTTAACTATTGTATACACATGTAGCCAACTTAAGACTAAGATTTGACCATTCATGAATACAGGCCCCTGGTGTACAGTACTGTGCACAAGATCATGTTGTGATCACAAAAAAGAAGTCACAAGATAAGTAAGTCATATGCACAAGATCAAATCATAATCACAAGATAATTGACCTTTTCTGGTGTGCATGACTTAGCACATAATATATATCCTGCAATGTCCTACTATGGGCGCCGTAGTTTCCCCCCTTGAAAGATACACAATATAAAGCCAAGTCAGATATTTTCTGAATGTACATTCATACCTGGATATGACACACAATGTAAGCTACTGAACAATCTAAAGCTATAAACATTTTTCACAAAAGTCTTGAAAACAGGTGAAATGTTCAGAATGGCTTTAATAATGCCCACCTTTATTTAATCATACAAAATCATATAGTTCAAAAGCTTCAGAAGATATTCTATTAATGTATGGTAGAAGATCTGGCTCAGTGATAAGTTATTACACCTCATGTTTCCTTTTTGTAATGTACAAGTCAAAAAAGTAAAGACAGGATAATATGAGTACCTAGCAATATAAGGACACAGAATTCAGATTGGCAAATTAAGAACTTTGTGGATAACTTACCCCCTTCATTTATATAGGTAGTTTGCTTGCTGCTATCTCTAGGTTTTTTTGCTGGTTACAGCAATTAAACAACACATTTTCCTCAACATTTGAGTTTCTTATAATTTAACAATGTTAAGACCATCTTCTGAGATTGTCTCATATACAATGCCACAGAGTAATGCTCACAGATACTGACAATAACAAATGGTTTCATTTTCCTGGATCATGACAGAAAGCAAATGCTTTGATTTTCTTGAAAGGTTGGTCACTTAACCATATCTCATTCAGAATCAGGGTTTTCATAATCCTAGTATTAACCAATCTACCATCCTAAACAAGCTGCATATATACACAAAATGAAGTATTTGTCCTTTTTGGAACACAATGCCAGATCTAAGGAATCTCATTAGGCCGGCACCAAGCATACAACACAAAGAGACAGGTATATTACAGATGACTAAGACTCTTATACTGACACACACTACTAAAACCCATGGAATTGTTATCTCCAAAATAGTCCTGCGCTGATGTGTACAAATTCCAGTATGATGAGTGTTGTCATAGAAACAGTCATGGTAGATGCTGTACCATCCATGGAAGCCTGAGGTTCTGCAATACAAAAACAAGAAATAAAACACGATATTTATAATACAGCTGCTACAAATCCATTTAAAGAAGAGCTGAAAGCTAGTTCTTCTAAGATGCATGGTGTCTACTCTGAAAATGGATCCTAATGGACAATGCTAAGAATTAATGGTTTACGCCGAAATTTGAGAGGTCAAAGAACATTTAAAATCAGTCGTTCCTCAGTTAAATGTGATGCTAAAAGCCACCATTTTACCATATACATGGCAAGTGCCAGATAGTAAACATACATATCAAGGCTGTAACACTGCTTTGAATATAAAGGTTTAGACAGGATTTCACTGCCAGGCACGTGAAATGCAATACCTCAACAACCAGTTGGATATATTTTAACTTATTCTTCTAGATAGCACCTATAAATATATCAAACGTGAAATTTAATGAGATTTTTGTTCAGGGATGAGAACTTTTCCCTTTAAGGAAGAATGATTAACATGATAACTTGGAATTTCCAAATGGGGGGCTATATCAGCACATTGTGCCTTGCAAGTTATTCTATTCCAGTGTTGCATTTTACTCCTGTTCCACTGTCAAGAATTTGTCTTCCATCTACACCAATAATGTACTGCCAAGTGTATATTATGCAATTTTTGGGGTTGTTGAAGGAGGTAGGGTAATTTTGCCAATTGTAGATGTTCATATCACTTTTTAAACTTGCTTTAAAACTTCTGTAACTTAGTATTTCTGTCCCAAGTTGTCATGACAGATTTTATCACTTGTGACTAGTCTTTAGGCCTCTGTAACTTATCTAAAAGATGTTATCTCTATGGTGTTACGACTAATATTACACACTCTTCTGTGAAAATAGAACCTTGTCACATCAGAAGACAAGTTGTGCCAGTCCACCAATTAATACACAAGTTATTGGTCATTAGTGTTTCAGTTAATCTTTGGGAATCAAAAGAGTCAGAAGCAGGTCTTAAAACTTTCTCTTTTTGGTTGCAAGACTTATCTTTTACAATCATGATTTTTTTTCCATATTCCTACGTTTTGCTAAATATAATATCCCAAATTAATTTTTGGCAAGCTGTTTCATGAACCTGTATTATGCAATACATTTTCGACATTGTTGTTTTTTCTCTCTGTTGCATAATGCACAAAACAATAGACAGTATACATGACCCACAACTGCAGACAACTACAAAAACATACACTCAATTTTCACTGGTTATATATCACAGCACAAAATTACTGAAATACTAAAACCATAATCAACAGGAAAAGATTGTACATAAGATGAGAAAGTTATAAGATATAAAGAAAAGAAATTGTAAAAAATAAATCTATAAAATATACAATATACAGAAACTTAGATAAATTTTACAAAGAAAATATAAAAACAAACACATTTTTCCATGGACTGTAATATTTTAATTTTAGACAAAATCTATTGAATTTTGGGATTTTAAATAGGTTTCACCACAGTTTTAAATAAGCAAAAATGTTGGGCTATAGTTTTCCTTCGGAAGACATTTATAAAGCATATTAACCTTCATCAATCCAAAACAAAGTTAAACCCTGACACCACAGGTTGGCAATGATAACTTTTTCATGAATAATTCACACTTTTTGAAGACCTTACCTTCAGGCTCTATCACTTCCTGTACCTTTGGCTTCTCCTGCTTTGTAGGTGGAACCTTAACCATGACTTGTTTCTCTGTGGGTTCTGGGACTTTTGTTTTAGGCTCAGTTGGTATGGGGAGGGTTGGTTCTGTGTCAACATCTAGAGCACCTGATCCAAATGATGAGTTAGAGTTTACTATTTCATGCCAGAATAGCTCAGACATGGATGGTGGTGGCTTTCTATTTGGTATTTATTAAATGAGCTGTGTGCATTGGGGCAATATGGTACATTATCATTCAGCTGGTTTAGGACAGATTTAAGAGAATATCATATGAAACATAAAATAGAGTAAAGACAGGCAGATCATATGAAAAACTGATTCATACTGCATGACAGGGTAATAGCATATGAAACAATTTTTGGTTTTCTTTGAAGACATGGGTAGACCAAATGATACCAAGCAGTAAATTTTCAGTGACATAGTAATGTTATGTGAATCATCAGATTAACTAGGACGACTTTGGGAGATCATATGAAAATAGGGAGTTTACATTGAGTGACATAGGAATGTCATGTTGAACAAGGGAAAATCAGTAATATGTTTACTAACACAATGTTCATGCTGATAGAACTTATTAAAAATATGGAAAACAAAGTAAATACCTGTGCAAATGTAGTAAAACCAGAATACACAAAAATAACAGTTTTTTTGTAAAAAAGACACAAAAAGAATTAAGAAAGGTGGTTTACATTTACATTTTCACTTTAAACAAAGAAAGAAATGAAATCTTCAAAATTACATAGTTTCACAAAACTACAAATATATAACTTAAAATAACTTTGTTCTGTAAACAACAATAAACATTGAACGTTTTCAAAATATATAGCATTGCTGAAATCCTTTCCACTACAGACTCTCCCCCTGTACATATCCATGCAACACGCACCAAGAAGGTTGTAGCCAGTGAGTTCAGACAAAACTGTACCATGCAATTTGCATTAAATTATAGCTGCTTCCTTGCTGCCTATAATCACCTGGTACCCATTACTATCAGGTAAAATTCAAGCATATATCACTTAGTAAACATCTAGTAATAAGGCATAACTGTTTCCAGCCTGAATGGAAAAAAAATAAACAAAAAAACTTTAAAAACATTAAGGAAATTTTACTGATATTACTGAACATCATATTTATTGGTGATGTTTGGTGGCCCCTGGTGATAGCAGACAGCAAGGTAGTGATATGGAGGCATGAGTCACTTTTAATAGGTATTGTGATATCATAATAGCCGGATTAATAAATGGTGGAATGCAGTTCTGAAATATTGCAAGTGCACAGCTAAATCTGAGTTCTTTCTAAAACTTCATCAGAGTTACATACTACTAACTGGCATTACAAATAACATACAGAGGCATTTTAAAAAATTGTATTTGTCTAATATGCCATTATCAGTGTCTCATATACAAAGGATTGGAAATGATACAAATATTTATAACAGACTGAATAGATGTGGAGTTTAGCAGGGAGAGGAGAGGGTTTGGGAAAAATGAGATTTTAGGAGATACTAAAAAGGCAATGTATGTGACATTATTTTCAAAACGAATCTTATTCTTAAAAATTTCAAGTATTTGTTTTGCCAATTCTAAAGAATGATTGTAATTTTAAGCATAATAGTGTTGGGAAACATGGAATCAGGCCATTTAGAAGTATGAAGTAAAAGCAGAATTTCAGTGAATTCCTGCATCTGTAACGGATTAGATATTTCGAGAATGTCATTATGTGCATGTGTACTTTTGTACTTTTTATGTAATTGTAACTTGTTAACTACTGCATGCTACTTATATGTTATACCCTAAAAATAGTAATGAAAAGAGAATTCAGAATGAATATTCCAAGACACCACTTGTGTGTGACAAAGTTGGGGCTTCATGCCATTTCAATAGATAAGGTCCAGACAGAACAGGCACTGAGTAAACCACATTGGTTGTTATGATCCGTGTTCAGTGTCTGATGTTTATGTTTTTAGAAGTCAGACAGTTTGCTTGATAAATACCCCAAAATAAAGTTTGGAATTCAGACTTTGCAAAACATTTTTTGAGAATCACCAATATGACACAAAAGATCCTATTAAAATTTAAACCTAAATATCTATAAATCATCAACCACACTTTTAACATATTTACAAGATTTTATCATAAGGGTAGGTTTTCTGCACTAGTTTTGAGAGCATTTGTCAGGTAATTGAACTAAATCCAAGTTCACTATATTATAAAGATATCAGACAAATTTCACAGAACTGGTTGTCAGGAAACTGACTCATTATGAAATCACTGGGAAAGACAATCTTTCAAGCAACAATCTGCTTACCTTGATGAATAAAAAATTCGGTTTCTGTCTGACCATAGTCATTGGTTGCTCTGATGAAGTACTTGCCATAGTGGGTGCTGTGTACACGGTGAATGTCAATTTTCAGCCTTAATTTATTCTCAGAGACTGGCTGAAGTAAAGAAATTTATTCAAAAGTAAATAAAATATTGCCCCAACTAAACTTATCTTTACAGTTTACATAAATCTTTAAGCTGATCATTTAACTTATTCACTAAAGCACAGAAATATTTAAAATAGAATATACTAAAATGTAAATACCAATAACTGCTGAAAAACAATAATGTACTAGTAACTGCAAAGTTACTCTCTTAGTTACTTCTCTTTTAGTAAAAATAATCATTTGCCTGGATTAGTTTTCTGTAAAATCTAATTTTTAAAATGAACAATTAAGTATCAAGTGAACACAGGTTGATACCTGTACACTCCATTTTAATTTATATAATTTCACATCACCAATGCATTACAATTGTATTTGACCCAGTATAACCTACAAAATTATTTATCTCATAATCAAAGGATACCATTCGTGTTACTACCACATAGTATAGATAGTATCTTCTTGTTATAAAATTATGTAACAGCTTTATCTTATAATTGCAAGAGAGTTGTATCTTGTATTAAGATGATATGGGTAACTAATAATTATAAGAATGATATATACCATAATTGCTGAAGATGAGCATTTCTTGTAATTATGATATTTTCCTTTATAATTTTAACATACAAGTTTTAACTAGACAAAAGTTTTTGTACACAAAAACAAAGCGTCCCTACAGCTTTAAAGCTTTATATAAAATGCTAAAGGACTAATGTGAAGAGGTAAATGTTATTGGTGAAGAGAAATGTTCCTGAAAAGGACCATGTTAGGATCACAAGAGTGACCTTAAAACGAAAAAAACACTCAGTGCCTATGAACGGGTTCTGTATCAGCTGACTGTGTGTTTTCAGCTGCAAAGAAGAAGAAGCACTTTAAAGTTTGGCTATGCTTGTTTGACCTTGAAGGAGAGGCCCAGGGTCAAATCTGACCACATCAAAAGATTTCAAGCCCATCATTTTCTATATGTAGGTATACCATCCCAAACCTCTAGGACCAATAATAAATGAGTTATAAGCACTTTAAAGTTTCTATCCTCGT
This sequence comes from Sabellastarte sp. h YS-2021, assembly GCA_964017235.1. NCBI lineage: Eukaryota > Metazoa > Annelida > Polychaeta > Sabellida > Sabellidae > Sabellastarte > Sabellastarte sp. h YS-2021. The sequence goes on from OZ024933.1 coordinate 35,560,862, forward strand.
TGGACCTTGAAGGAGAGGCCTAAGATCAAATCTGACCACACCAGAAGATTCCCAGCACATGATTTCCTACATGTTGGTTTACCATCCTAAACCTGTAGGACCAATAATAAGTGAGTTATAAGCACTTTTAAGTTTGGCTATGCTCATTTGACCTTGAAGGAGAAGGCCAAGGTCAAATTCGACCACAGCAAAAGATTACCAGCCCTTAATTTCTACATGTTGGTTTACCATCCCAAACCTCTAGGACCAATCATAAGCGAGTTAAAAGCACTTTAAAGTTTGGTTATGCTCATTTGACCTTGAAGGAGAGGCCCAAAGGTCAAATCTGACCACACCAGAAGATTCCCAGCACATGATTTCCTACAGGTTGGTTTACCATCCCAAAGCTCTAGGACCAATAATAAGCCACTTATAAGCACTTTTATGTTTGGCTATCCTTGTTTCACCTTGAAGAAGAGGCCCAAGGTCAAATCTGACAACACCAAAAGATTCCCAGCCCATGATTTTCTATATGTTAGTATACCATCACAAACCTCTAGGACCAATAATAAGCGAGTTATAAGCACTTTTATGTTTGCCTATACTCATTTGACCTTGAAGAGGAAGCCCAAGGTCAAATCTGACCACACCAAGAGATTCCCTGTCCATGGTTTCCTATATGTTGGTTTACCATCGCAAAGCTGTAGGACCAATAATAAGCGAGTTATAAGCACATTTATGTTTGGCTATCTTCGTTTGACCTTAAACGAGGGGCCCAAGGTCAAATCTGACCACACCAGATGATTCCCAGCACATGATTTCCTATATGCTGGTATACCATTCTAAACCTCTAGGACCAATAATAAGCGAGTTATAAGCACTTAAAACTTTGCCTATCCTCTTTTGATCTTTAACGAGGGGCCCCAGGTCAAATCTGACCACACCAGAAGATTTCCAGCACATGATTTCCTATATGTTGGTACACCATCCCAAACCTCTAGGACCAAGAATAAGCGAGTTCAAGGCTTAATCGTAGTAAATTTTTTATGAACTTATAATCAATCGCCTGTCAATCGCTCAATTATGGCCCGATTGATCCCAATATCGACTGGCGCCTAGATTCCTCTGTCAGGAATGTGCCTGATTGGCTCCTTAAGATACAGAGATTCAACAAGCAACACATACAACGCATTCAAATGTTTAAAGTTACGGGATATAATAAAATTCAAAACATGTACTCATATTTTCAAAGCTGATAGGAATTTGATACCACCTAAACTAATGGAACGATATAGATATGTCAAGCATGTTCATAACTATAATACAAGGAACTGTGGAAACATTTATCAAAATATCCCCAAAACTTTCCAGAAAAGTAGATGTCCTAGTATTATAGGGGTTAAACTGTACAATCAAATTCCATCAGATGTAAGATTGTTGCCATCTATAATAAGCTTCAAAAAGAGATTAAAAGAAGAATTCCTCACTAAATATAAAAAACCATTGCCTATCCAACAAATTATGGTATGACAAATGGAAGTTACGGATCTGTGTACTAAATCTGTGTGTATCTTAATCTATATTTTTACCATTAAGTACTTTGTCAAGTATGTTAAAATTTAATTAACAGACAAACAGTTCAAATTAGCATATTCATTGCTAAATAGCTTCTTAATGTCATAAATCGAAATCTATTTTATCTGCTGTATTTCTTTCTTGACTTTCTGTTGTCAGTTATGTCCAAGTTAAGTAATATTTACTAATAAGTTCATTTGAACTTCAGGCATTTCTGTTTAGTATTTATTGTATGTTCTTAACTTTATGTTGTCAGTTCTCTCCAAATTTAGGGATGTCTAGTTATAAGTTCATTTGAACTTCTGACATTTACTTTCAGCATTTATTTTAAATTGTTGTATTATTACATTGTAATGTAATGCTGAATAAAGATCTATCTATCTATGTATTCCTCCATAATAGTAAAACACCCGAGACCATGTTTATACATAGTTCTGCACAATGTGTGTGGTTTTATTGCTGTTTACCTTTATAAAAGGATCTTAGAGTTCAAGAGGAGATCATTCCCATAAACTGATACATTTGTTGTGTTTTTAACATCTGTATTTTACAACTATCTTAGTCTTTCCCAAAGTCTCTATTTATAACTATATACCTCGAAACAGGACCCAAGTCCAGCTTATGGTTTCCCTTAGGTTGGTTTCATATTGCAAACCTTAGGACCAATAATACGTGAGTTATAACCACTTTAAAATTTGTCATTACAGGTTAGGATGTTTGGTCAAGGTTACTGTAAATATAAACCACCAGCAATTAACCTTACTTATTTCAAAAACAGTTCTACAGCTTTAAAAATGAAACAATTATAATATTGTAGGTCATTGTTTTCCTTAACAAAAATATGTGTCCGGTGTATAAAAAAATAAATTATCTGAAAGCTATGTTATATGTAGATAATGTCAGTAGCACACGATATTATTTCTACAATGTTCTGTGACATACTACAGGAAATAAAATGAGTATGATGCAATGTATATTATTATAGGGACTTGTTAAATATGATGCCCATCTTGGGCACATCGATCACCAATATTCCATCAGACAATGCCACAAAGTGATGTGATATTAAAAAGGTGATAAAAATGGTGATTTCAACAGAAACAATCTGTGCACCTGAACAAGGCTACATGATTGTTTTCATCCTTGAAGTATACAACAGTGTCTTTTCTCCAAATTCTCATTGAGTGAGTTAGCCTTGCTTAAGGCTCAAATTTGTACCATATTTTCATACTTGTACACAGATATTTGGTATTCATAAAGCACTCATGCATGTTTTGAGATATAAACTGAGCAGACATATCATGTGTAAAATCCAGTACATGTTAATTGTAAGAGTACATTATGCAAAATGACCATGTTTTCTGTATCTTTTCTCTTAGTTACGAGGGTACTTGAGCCTTAAGCAAGGCTCTGAGTGAGTGTAAAGAAAAGGTTGAATCTACTATTAAGGTGGCATGGATCTGTATACTTTTTGAATATATGCAGTACATCAGACATTTACAACTGTAACAACTTACTATCCTAATATATATCATTAGAACATAATTCAGTGGTAATTCACTTCAAAATATGGTAAACTGAGTGAAGTTTCTGTTTGTTGGATTAATGAAGGGGAAAGATTATAAATTCCTTTTTACAAATATAAAAGAAAGAGAACAAAGTAATATATAGAGTTGTTGTACTCTACAGGAAAAAATATATGTAACTTTAGTCAAAAGCAAGAGGTTGCAAAGTAAATACACTTGTCACAGATATGAAGGCCAACTGCAAGACATTTCAAAATCACAAATGAAAAAAAAATTGCAAACCATGAACTCCTATAGGTTGGTTTAATATCCAAAACTTGTAGGACCAATAATAAGCGACTCATAAGCAAGTTATAAGCACTTTTAAGTTTGCCTATCCTCATTTGACCTTGAAGGAGGGTCCCAAGGTCAAATCCGATCCCAAGAAAAGATTCCAAGTCCATGATTTCCTACATCTTGGTTTACCATCCCAAACCTCTAGGACCAATAATAAGTGAGTTATAAGCACTTCTAAGTTTGCCTATCCTCATTTGACCTTGAAGGAGAGGCCCAAGGTCAAATACGACCACACTAAAATATTACCAGCCCATGATTTCCTGCATGTTGCTTTACCGTCCCATACCTTTAGGACCCATAATAAGCACACCAAAAGATTACCAGCCCATGATTTCCTATATGTTGGTATGCCATCCAAAACCTCTAGGGCCAATAATAAGCGAGTTATAAGCACTTTAAACTTTGCCTATCCTCGTTTGACCTTGAAGGAGAGGCCCAAGGTCAAATCTGACCACACCAGAAGATTCCCTGCACATGATTTCCTATATGTTGGTATACCATCCCAAACCTCTAGGACCAATAATAAGCGAGCTATAAGCACTTTTAAGTTTGCCTATCCTCATTTGACCTTGAAGGAGGGGCCCAAGGTCAAATTCGACCACACCAGATGGTTCCCAGCCCATGATTTTCTATATGTTGGTATACCATCCCAAACCTCTAGGACCAATAATAAGGGAGTTATAAGCACTTTTAAGTTTGGCTATGCTCGTTGTACCTTGAAGGAGGGGCCAAAGGTCAAATCCGACCACACCAGAAGATTCCTAGCCCATGATTTCCTACATGTCAGTTTACCATCCCAAAGCTCTAGGACCAATAAAAAGCGAGTTATAAGCATTTTTATGTTTGGCTATCCTCGTTTGACCTTGAAGGAGAGGCCCAAGGTTAAATCCGACCACACCAAAAGATTCCCAGGCCATGATTTCCTATATGTTGGTATACCATCCCAAACCGCTAGGACTAATAATAAGCAAGTTATAAGCACTTTTCAGTTTGGCTATCCTCGTTTGACCTTGAAGGAGAGGCCCAAGGTTAAATCCGACCACACCAAAAGATTCCCAGGCCATGATTTCCTATATGTTGGTATTACATTTTTATGTTTGGCTATCCTCGTTTGACCTTGAAGGAGAGGCCCAAGGTTAAATCCGACCACACCAAAAGATTCCCAGGCCATGATTTCCTATATGTTGGTATACCATCCCAAACCGCTAGGACTAATAATAAGCAAGTTATAAGCACTTTTCAGTTTGGCTATCCTCGTTTGACCTTGAAGGAGAGGCCCAAGGTTAAATCCGACCACACCAAAAGATTCCCAGGCCATGATTTCCTATATGTTGGTATTACATTTTTATGTTTGGCTATCCTCGTTTGACCTTGAAGGAGAGGCCCAAGGTCAAATCTGACCACACCAGAAGATTCCCTGCACATGATTTCCTATATGTTGGTTTACCATCCAAAACCTCTAGGACCAATAATAAGCGAGTTATAAACATTTTTGTTTGGCTATCCTCGTTTGACCTTGAAGGAGAGGCCCAAGGTCAAATCTGACCACACCAGAAGATTCCCAGCACATGATTTCCTATATGTTGGTATACCATCCCAAACCTCTAGTTGGGAGTTTGGCTATCCTCGTTTGACCTTGAAGGAGAGGCCCAAGGTTAAATCCGACCACACCAAAAGATTCCCAGGCCATGATTTCCTATATGTTGGTATACCGTCCCAAACATCTAGGACTAATAATAAGCAAGTTATAAGCACTTTTCAGTTTGGCTATCCTCGTTTGACCTTGAAGGAGAGGCCCAAGGTCAAATCTAACCATACCAAAAGATTCCCAGGCCATGATTTCCTATATGTTGGTATACCATCCAAAACCTCTAGCACCAATAATAAGTGAGTTATAAGCACTTTTCAGTTTGGCTATCCTCGTTTGACCTTGAAGGAGAGGCCCAAGGTCAAATCTAACCACACCAAAAGATTCCCAGCCCATGATTTCCTATATGTTGGTTTACCATCCAAAACCTCTAGGACCAATAATAAGCGAGTTATAAACATTTTTGTTTGGCTATCCTCGTTTGACCTTGAAGGAGAGGCCCAAGGTCAAATCTGACCACACCAGAAGATTCCCAGCACATGATTTCCTATATGTTGGTATACCATCCCAAACCTCTAGGGCCAATAATAAGCGAGTTATAAGCACTTTTCAGTTTGGCTATCCTCGTTTGACCTTGAAGGGGGGGCCCAAGGTCAAATGCGACCACACCAGAAGATTCCCAGCACATGATTTCCTATATGTTGGTATACCATTACAAACCTGTAGGACCAATAATAAGCGAGTTATAAGCACTTTCCAGTTTGGCTATCCCCGTTTAACCTTGAAGGAGACGTCCAAGGTCAAATCTGACCACACCAAAAGATTCCCAGCCCATGGTTTCCTATATGTTGGTATACCATCCCAAACCTCTAGGAACAATAATAAGCGAGTTATAAGCACTTTAAACTTTGCCTATCCTTGCTTGACCTTGAACGAGGGGCCCAAGGTCAAATCTGACCACACCAGAAGATTCCCAGCACATGATTTCCTATATGTTGGTAGACCATCCCAAACCTCTACGATCAATAATAAGCGAGTTCAAGGCTTAATCTTAGCAAAATTTTTATGAACTTATAATCAATCACCCGTCAATCGGTCAATTATGGCCCGATTGATCCCAATATCGACTGGCGCCTAGATTCTTCCCTCAGGAATGTGCATACCAAATTTGGTTGACCCACACCCAGTACTTTCTGAGGAAATCTAGTGAAAAGGAAGTAAATTTTTTTTTGAATTTTTGATAATGTGACCTTGATAAAGGTCAAAGGTTAAATTTATGCCTGTCAAAAAATTTCCCCACGCCTATAGAAGAACACTGCCACATATCATTTGGATAGGCCTAATAACAAGGGAGATATTCAAGGGAGACGATAATGCGGCGGCGGCGGCTGACTGAAAACCGGGGGTGAAACCAATAAGCGTCCCCTTTTCAAGGGACGCTTAATTACAAGATAGTGCCAGGTTTTTATTACCAGATAGAAAACCTTATAATTTTTACTTGTATATGCTTCAGTACAAATCATATCGTGAAGATATGTTGACAGGGTGGTGGAGTGCAGTGGAATATGGTTGGTAAATATTTAGCACAGTAAACCACTGCATGGCATTAGTAAGCCACTGACAACTTTCCCATTTAAAGTTGAGATTGAGGTTCAAAGCCAGGGCCACAGAGCTTGGAGGTCAGTATGTTACAAGTTATTATTATGTCACAAATTATCATTTCAACTCTTCAGTGGTCAATGGTATGTTAGATACTCTCTAATATTCTTTCATTGTAGTTATCTTACATAAAGACATTATGATTTCAGAAACCATCATCCCTCTGACAATGGTTAAAGTCAGGGTACTACATCTTATTCAACAGCCAGGATTATATTGGGACAGACCAGCAAAAAGGTGACAGACTATGATTAGAGATGTCAAACCTGTTACGCACCAAGCCAAATTGGATTATTGTGGAGCTTATGTTGAGAGGAGTTTATCAGTGTTTTAATATTATCATTATGTGCTCTTGTAAGTACTCTATGTTTATAGTAGACAGACATTGATACTTGTTCCAAGTCCAGTGGTATGTCTGTATCTTGACAAATGACTCATTGCACCCACTATGAATCAAAGAACAACAATCCTGTTTGTCTGGTGTAATCATGTAATGTTATTATTTGTTTCATTAACATGAAAAAAAACACAGGCAGATGCAGTTAGAAAATCTGTAGACTATGATTTTATACTCTACCTGAGGTTGTATTCTGAACTGGTCAGCATGTTCATGGTGTTTTATTTCAGTGGCAGTGTTGTCCTTCTCAAAGAAGTAGGTCACTTTGGCTTCTGGATTTGACAGGACATGGCAGATGACTTCCACTGGTTTATCAAGCTGAGCAATGTACTCTACCATCTTACAGGTGATGATTGGACCATCTAAAACAAAGAAAATACTCATTTCAAAAGATTTCTAGTTTTTCTGTATGTAATCAATTAATTGCCCCTGTGTCTTTGTGAGTGACATATTCTCCCAGGAAGAAAGATGACCTGGGTTTGATACCAGATACAGATGGAGGCAGTGGTTTCGATGCTTTGGCTGTACTTCGGCATGCAGGATGGTTTAAATGGTGCTGTGAGTCCTGTAGTAAAGGAGATTTTTGTTGCAAGTACAAATATTTAATACAACTAATTCACATTCCCAAAATAACAGTAAACATACTGTAAGGCACTGTGTGTCCAAATGGATCAATGGAGTGACAGAAATAAGTTGTCATAAGAATGATATCCAAAGCTGATAGTGGCTATGGTGGTGGAAAGGTTTGTCTGGCTAGATAGGTCTAAAGTTCACTGAGAAACTGAAATGCTTTTTTTATTTGAGATCTAATGTTAATTGACTGGAGTTGTCAGAAAATGTTTATACCAAAATTGCATTGTACATTTTTCACATTTTCAAACTTCAAGATTTAAAGTTAAATGTGTATCTCATGAGTAGGGCAGTAGAAGCTATAGGTTCTTTTTTGGTCAGTGTGTGAGACTGTTAAATGCAAAAATTAGGTTTTACAGGAAAATAGCCAATTACATTTTGCAATGTCTCCCATTTATACATTTCATGAAAAGTACATGATTATGTGAGATTGTGTCAAAGTGACAATCTAATCTAATCCAAGCATACTTTTACAGTTCTTAATCTCTAGCAGATGACTAGCAGACTGTAAGTCGCACTAACATAAGCATGGTAAAATTAATGAAGTCACTGGATACAACATGAAAGTGATTTGAATGGTAATCTACATTCAGTTTTTTCTGTTTTTGATGTGGTCAAAAAGATGAAAATCTGTAAAGAATAGTTGGTAATCTGTTCTTTAAGATGTTACTATTTTAATGTTTTATTGGCTGATATTTGATGAAAACAATAAAAAGGATACCAATTTGTTAAAATATGTCACATCTTTACTATATACTTGCAAAAAAACTTGCATCATAACATCTGGCAACAGGAATATACCATTATCAACTAGACCAACTCATCAGAGAACCGCCTAGTTTGAATGAAATCCATGAAAGCATTTTTAGTTATCGCACACACAAATCAAAACGTACTGCTGTGGCGGCAATGCAACAGATGTGAAACCGGTAATATATATACTTTCGCCTTTTCTATATTATGCACCTAGAAGCCTGTATTTAAACAGAGACTAAGCATTATAAAAGTACTATTAAAATTAGAATCTATCAATGACATTTTTCATTTTCATGTCACACAAATTGTTTGTTAATTATTGCATGACTTCAAAACATGTACACTTTTATTTAAAGGTCAATTGAAAGTCAATAAAATGAAACAGATGGAACATATGAGTACATTTTTACTTACAATACACAGTCAGGAAAAGTCGAGCCTCTTTCTGGTACCCCACTGGAGAACTGGCTGTACATTTCAACTCCTTGTCATCAAACTTCCTGTCAGGTATCATTGTGATGTAGGATGCAGTGGCTTTATTAGTGGCAATCTCCAACTCATCTTTCCTTTTTAGCACTTGTGGGGAGCTTGTCATCAGGAACATGTCAGAAACATCTTCATTGCCTAATGTCATGGTCATGCCAGCTGGTGTTGCTGTTCCATCCATCAATGCAACACACACCACACCAGTGTTATAGCCTTCCTTCATGGTATACCTGGCACCATTATCAAGCTCTTGTATCTCACCGCTTTCATTTTGAAATTCAAAATAAACGGATTGGACTGGAACTGCAATGATAAAACAAATATTACTGGAACTTGACAGAGTTGGAATCCTTAGGAGCAGTGAAAGTTCAAAAGGTTAAATTGTATCATCGAGAATTCAATGGCTTGGTGATAGGCAACAAGGTTCCATAAAATTCTTATGTTAACTGGTAAACAAGAATTACATATTAAAAGCTAAATAAGTTAAATTTCAGAAGTGGTTAATAAGATGCTTATATCATTTATGTGATTGTCTGTTCAAATCCATCTCAAAACAACATGTACCAAGGGCCAGTCCCGATATAACCTTAGCTATTAAAAGGGAAATAAACACTTCTTCCTTAGACTTGCATATCTTTCCAACTCCAAACCTGTGTACTAACTCGTCATATAATTCCTTGAACTAGCAATGGTGTTTATACATCAATATCATGCTTTTAACAAAATGTCATAATATAGACTGGATTTTGAATCCAACTCAAAATTTGCATTGCCTCAAACTGAACAATTTAACCACTATTTTGTTGTCTTCATGGGTAGAACAACTAATAATAGGTACTCCAATTGGCTGTAAATGATCCAATAAAACAAATGTGCAAAATAGCTGTTCCACTATAGCCTTCAACCTCCCCCAAATGTTTTACAATCTTGGATATTTGTCATTTGGATATGTTCAAGAGGACAAACTCTTCATTCAGGAGATTCATAAACCATGATCTTAGTATTTGGGAAGGGTTTGGGACCAGCAGTTAAACTTCAGAAGCTTTTGGGAGTGAATCACAGGTGTCCCCAATAAATGTAAACTGTTTGAATTTTTCATAAATTTTCTGCGATCTTCTATGACCCTTATCAGATAAAGCATTTGGGAACTCACTCCTAAAGCTATGTTAAAATTTGTAAAAGCAATCTTTTGGATTTTAAGTCAGTTATTGGGATCTTATAGATCTTTATAAGATTTGTAAGGATTCATAAACCAATCAGAATGTTTTCAGGAACCAAACAGAAGGTTTGAGAACCAACTGTAACATTGCCCAAAAAGCTATCATTTTAACAATAAATTCACCCCTCTTCTTCCTTGGATCTTGAGCTATCCCATGTTTTCCAGTCTGGTATAAGGTATATAAGGTATATGCTCTAATGCCTAATATGGAGCAGCCCTGTAAATGTAATGTCTTTTTAACAGCTTCAGGGTGAGGCTTTTTTTGCAAAAGTTGGGAGGGGAAGGGAGGAGGTTTCTATGGCATATAACATCAAAAAAATAATGTTACATTTCAAGAAGACTTCCAGCCCATGTTTTCTATAGGTCAGTTTCACATTCCAAAACTCTAGGACTAATAATAAGCGAGTTATAAGCACTTTCAAGATTGGCTACCCTCGTTTGACCTAGAACGAGGGACCTAAGGTCAAATCTGACAACATCAGAAGACTTCCAGTACATGATTACCTATAGGTTGGTTTCAAATTGCAAACCTCTAGGGCCAATAATAAGTGAGTCATAAGTACTTTTAAGATTGGCTATCCTCGTTTGACCTTGAAGTGGGGGGCCAAAGGTCAAGTCGAACCACATCAGAAGACTCCCAGCCCATGATTTCCTATAGGTTGGTTTCACATGCCAAACCTCTAGGACCAATAATAAGGGAGATATAGGCACTTTCAAAGTCTGCAGGTGGAAAAATGCCTGGAATATGCAGGGTTGGGCCAGAATACATTGTACTCGTGTACTCGAGTACATTTTTTATTGTGCTCGTGATGTACTTGTACTCATTGTACTCATGAGCAAATGTACTTGTACTTGAGTACATTCAAAAATAGGCTGTACTCATGAGTACATTCTGAGTACAATATGAGTACTTTTTTTCAGAATATTCCCTGTGATTAAGGATAAATCTGTTTTCTTCACAAGTTTACACACTTTGACTTTACTTGCATTTGCATTGTTTATATCATAAGCAATTAACAATAATTGATGAAGTAACAAAAATTCTGAAATCACTGTACTGTCTTAATTTGAAATAACTTTACCTTATAATCTTAATTTGAAACTATGAACACCAAGTTTTGAACTGTGGTAATTATTTATTAAATAAGCAAAATAAAAAAAATAAATAAAATTTCTTCAAATAAGCAATGTCAATTTCTAAACCTGTAATTTTAAAGGGTGGCAAGATTAGGTATTTTGTTGAAAAGTTTTACTTGGTTTGAATTAATTCTTAATTATTATATTGGTATTTAAATATAAAAGAGTCTTTTTTTCTTGCCAGTTGGAAATTGTCCTGAGGAGAAGTTGTCTGTACAATGAATTTCAGCTGCTGAGTCTTGACTATCTGATTTTCAAACAGAATAGAGAAACTGATGTATTTATTAGGGCTGCGAACGGTTACACATGCTTCAATATACGAGTTTGTGTTTGCTAGGAAACGAGTCCATTTTAACTACTCGATTACTTGCAACGTATTGTATTATCGCTTGCTAATGAAACGTTTGTGTAAAATATGCTACATTATCAATTAAAAATGTACTCGTACTTGTACTTGAGTACTTTCCAAAGTACTCGTACTTGTACTTGAGTACATTGCAGAAAAATGTGCTCATAGTCGTACTTGTACTCATACATTTTGGATGTACTCGTACTCAAGTACATTAACTTGTACTCGGCCCCAACCCTGGGAATATGCCATCTTATTTTTCAAAATGAGGCCAAAAATAGTCGCAGGCAAGCTTTTGTAATGATGAACATATCCTGCGAATTTGAGAACTCTGTCTTGTAATACATTTTGCTCTACAGGGGGTAACAAAAAATCTCTGCACACTGCTTCATGACAAAGATACACCCATGGCAGCCATCTTGTTTTTAAAATGAGACCAAAAATATTCCTGGTCAAGATTTTGCTATGATGAACATATCCTGTGAATTTGAGATCTCTACCAATAATACTCTTTGCTCTAGAGGGCTAACATAACCCCTTGCTTAAAGTTGAAAAATATCTGTGGTGGCTATCTTGTTTGACCACATCAAAAGACTCCCAGCCCATGATTTCCTACAGGTTGGTTTCACGTGCCAAACCTCTAGGGCCAATAATAAGGGCGATAAAGGCACTTTTAAAGTCTGCTACATGGAAAGAATGTCTGGTGTGGCCATCTTGTTTTTCAAAATGACGCCAAAAATATTCCCAGGCAAGATTTTGTAATGATGAATATTTCTTGCAAATTTGAGAACTCTATCTACAATACCTTGGCCTCTAGTGGGGTCACAGGAAAATCTCTACACACTGCGGTGGCGGCGGCAAAGTATCCGGTGGATAAAATTAAAATATTAAAACACTCCTAGAGCATAGACCTCTGCCAAAGGCTGCCTAGTACCCCCACATTGTAATTTTAGCCAAATATTGCTTTAGTTTAACCCTCATAGTCATGCAACAAAACCATGAAGAAAATCACTGAAAATGGAACTGTTGACAAGTTTCAATTTCTTTATGTCCAAAATATGATCTTTCCCAAAATTTAATCATTTCTTCCTTTGATCAGGTCCTACCCACATAAAAATGTTATAAAGACATGTTACTAGCTTTTGAGTAATCACAAACACAGGCAACCACACACACATAATAACACAACCTCCTTGGCAATGGTAAAAGTAGAATCTATGTGTAGTTACCATTGACTGTGAGTTGTAAGACCACGCTTCTATCTGGTTTAGTGAGAGTGTAGCAAACCAGCTCTCCGCTGTCTTCACCCCTGGCATCTGTTTGTATACAAAGTTGAACAGTGCATTACTAAAACATTCACAAAATCTGTGAACACTCCTTGTCTCAAGGGTCTCGTAAATTTGAGTATTCACATTTTCTCTTGGATAATATAAAATGAACTACTATGTTCATTTTTTAAAGGATACAATTATGCTTTGGTGTGAATACATTCAAGAAATGACTTCAAATTCACAATAGTCAGTCAATCCAGAAACTGATGTACTTACCCAGTGACTCTAATGAATGGGCATAAGACATGTGTAATCAAAATATAATAAAATTCTGTATTTGCACGTGCAGGAAATATTTTTGTGCTGTAAGTACCATAAATAAATAAAGTAATTCTTTAAAAAGTCATTTTTAAAATATTTTGGTGAATTAGACTTGTAAGATTTTGACAAAGTGTGTGCAAATACCACAAAATCAGATGTGTGAACCTCATTTTCATGTATGCTGGTACACATCGAGCATGTGTTCATACAACTCTACATTTACCGCCAATAGACAATATTCCCAGCTTTTGAAAAAAACTCAATTTGCTGAGCAAAAAAATAAGTCCATATTGATACAAAGATATACTAAAACTTACTTCCAAAATCTCATCATCACATCTTTTATTATTCAAAATCTGCCAAATCTTATAAATCCCTTTTATACACATTTGTCAGAGTTGCTGAAAGTACACATTGGTTACTGGGTGTTTGACCGCAGTGAAATTGCTACCAAATAGAATATTTCGACATGTCAAATACCAAACACAAGGCTATTTAATTTGCTTTGCAATTACATTTACATCTGAAATGTGCAAAAACACATTTATGAAGAAAACAACAAAGTGAAAGAAAAGTACACAATGTAGTCATTTACTGTTTTACAGAAAAATTTTTGTCATTTCACTAAAGATTTTTTTTTCATTATTGGTACCATAGTTTAGAGAATAATGGTTCAAAATATTGAATATTGAGCCATGTTACATAATTTCTGAGAAAAAGTGGTCCAAATGGGATGAATTGTGAGCCTTTACTGAGGCCTGTAGTAATTTGAAACTTTAATGTGAACTCAAAATTAAATCTCCAGAGATCAAACTGCCCACAAAGATCATATATTGAAGTTATATATACTACAGTTTGAGAGTAGTGACGCTAGCCCTTTCCACATTACAAGGCAAACTACATGGTCCTCACACACAGGTTGAATGTCTTAGTAAAGCCTTGATTTTTAGGGAAAGCTGGTAGTTGGTTGTCGTTGGTCGGCAGTTTACAGTACAGAACCATGACCAACTGTATGTATTGGTTTCCTCTGCCCTTCCAACTACCCATCGTGATATGACCTGTACAGTGTTGAAAGCGACGTAAAACCCCAAGTATAAAAAAAATGATTTTTAACACTAGTAAAAGCAACATATTTAAAAATATTACCAGATGAGATTTCAGCTGTCTCAGTCACATAGTATGACAGTTATAGAGCTTAAAAGTGGCAAAAAGTCTATAAACTGGGTATCTGTGGGCTTTTTAGAGAGCTTAAAATGACCTTAAAATTAATGCAATACAGACTTCAAATTGGCATTTTAGAGATCTTAAGATGACCTTAAAATTGATGCAATATAGACTTCAAAGATTACATGTAGAAGTTATATCTAACACAGTTTGAGATAGGGGCAAAATATGTGAAAAATTTCGAAAAAAATGTCTAAGTAGTGTCTTTATGGGCCTCAAACACAGTTTTAACATTAACAAAAATCCTTGATTTTTAGCATGTGTAATGGGAATATAGTTTTGTGTTCCCAGGTAAAATTTGAGCAAGATGATCCCATAGTTTGTGATCTAAAGAGCATTAAGGGGCCAAAGGTCAAATTTCTGACCTTAAGGTCGCCATAACTTCTATATTATTGGGAGTTTAAGGTCACCTTAAATAGGGTTCCTCTCCTGACAAAAATACATGTGTGTGCCAAGTTTGAACAAAATCCATAAAATTGTTTTCGAGTTATCACACACCCAGCTCAAATCAGACGGCGGTGGCGGCAATGTGAGGTATGTGAAACCGGTATATCCCAAACTTTCATTTTGGGATATAATAAGTACTGTCACCCATTTTGGATTTCCTGTTAAAACAAAGAGGTTAACTATTACATTTGAAAGGGCTTGAAATGTTATTTCTTTGCTGTAGGAGTTAACATTACATTTGAGCTAGATGTGTTTGCAATATTAAAGTTTAGCCATGAGTGTGCAGCTTAGGAAAAAAATCACGCCAAAGCAGTATCTTTGATTTTATACACTCATTAAACCAATTTTTTTAAATTTTATGTGTCTTTGTTGGGTTTGAAAAAAATCAAATTTTACCAAAATGTGCTGTATTTTTTATTTACTTGTTTATTTAAAGTAGATTTTAACTGAATTTAAGGTACCTACCCTTTAAGCATAAAATATAACAAAATGGACATCTAAAACGTCATAATTTACCAGACACACATCTAACCTTCCTATGATGTTATTTTTTTAAATTTATGTTGCATTTTTTGTGTTTAATATTGCTAAACACTGTTCATACCTATTAGTTCCTTATAAATCATGGAATAGCAGAGGTGCAGTTGGACAGTTGGCGGGGTAGGTACCATGAGGTTGGATGGGTATGTTGTTGGGGAAATGGGGAAATTTTAAATATTAATTTCTGAATATTGCAGTAACTGACATTTGGTAAAAAAACTCAGCAAAAAGCTGATAATAAGCTGGTTACTGGTATAAAGCCCTCAATTTTAATGTATTTGTGAGAAAATCAATGTTTTGAAATTAACCTAATTTCAGTGAAAATAACTTGAAGAATTCATCTATAAGAGATGCATTATTTCTCTAGATAGAGTGTATAAGGTTTGTTACAAAACATAGAAATGACTTACTTGAGATGTCGAGGATCAGAGACAAATTGGTACCACTGCTCTCCATGTTCAGACTGTATCTCTTTGAGTTAATGAATTCCAGACCTAGCTCACTGTTTACAGCTACTTTCAAGTCTGGCTTCCCTTCTGAAATACACACATTAAAGGCTTTTCTTTATTTCTAGATTTTAGCAAGCATGCAGTGCCCCATTAGAAATCAGTCCAACATTTCAGATTGGGATGAATCAACAATGTGAAAGAAAATGGAACAACAGGACTAGTGACAATACTTCTGCCAAGACCCAACACCTCCAATATTGCTTATGCGTGCAATGATAAAACCAGTCATCAACCAGATAAACCAGTTTTCCATTTACAGCCTTATAAAAGAATCCTTTCAAAAAATCATGGATCTGGATCACTATCAAAATCTTATCATCTCTTGCTGGTGCCATTGTCGACATTTCCTGAAAATGTTATCGCAATTGGTCCATAAATTTTCACTTTAAGTTATTTTGCAAACAGCACAAACAGAAAAACAAACGCACGCTGTCCAAACCATAACCTGCTTGTTGGAAGTAATAAAGAGGTTTATCTTGTTGTATGTTACCAAAGAACATATTCACTTAAGATAACAAGGCAAGTATAGCAACTAGGCTGACACAAAAGTCGGAAACTGTAAAGGCCGTTGCACATATACGCGGCGCGGTGCGGCGCGGTACGATTTTTACTACATGCTGAGCAGGCGAATTTTCTTTATCTTGCACATTTGGGCGATTTTTCCCAGCGTTTTTTATATTAAATTTACAAAATATTAAACTACAACGAAAGTGACTACAATAGTTAAAATAATCACATATAATTAAACATCTAACACCCCACAGTACATTTTCACACCTATCCTACCCTTACATACATTTAATCTCTCTACAATGAAGAGCTTTGCCCTTGACCAGTGTCCCTTTTATAATACTGATTACACCCCTTTCAATTAATTACCTAGTGGCTGTGCTGTGTATACATATATTGCCATACACCTAACTTGACATCCCTTTCTCCATTATAAGTAATTAATCCATCCACAAACAAGATACTGGCCCTTTTAGAATTACTGGTAATTGCAATCCTCATTCAATTAAACCCTCTTATGTGTCTATGTAAACATATACAAATTTTGTCATCTATCTCCCAGTAATTAATCCCTTCACAATGGACCTGAGGACTTTGCATTTTGTTTTCCAATTACTAGTAATATATTTGTGTATAGTTATGTGATATACTACCATTTTTTGTGGGAAATCCAAATATCTATGAAAACTTGGGGAAAACAGTGAAAAAAGCCGCGCGTTTTTTTTAAAAAATAGAAAATTTTCTAAATGGAAAAATCCGCACCCCACCGCTAGCTGCCGCGACGCACATATGTATAAGCAGTGAACTACTTCCTTTATTTCTATTTTATTTAGCCGCGCTGCACCGCGCCGCACTAGTGTACAATGGGCTTAACAGTGTGAAAAATAGTGTGCCCATTAAATGTGCTACTATGATGTAAATGTTGCCAAATACTATATTTTTACTCAACCTAGGGGGGGCTATTTGCCGGGGGCTGATTTGGCAAAGGGTCGATTTGTCCAGCTCCCGTGGTTACACATCGCTTTTACCTTCAAATGTCATATAAGAAGAAGCCTAAAAGTATATAATATATATGATATTATATTATGGATTTGAACCAATGACCACAGTGGTGAAGATCAGGTGATCAGATGCCAAACTTTCTACCTGGATGCCTACTGAGACCTGCAAGTTATGACACAAACCCACCTCTCCTCATGTCTATCCTCAGTGCATCAATCATGCTGACATCAGTCGCAGAACATGTGACCTGTAGTTGTTCTCCCTGGAGGACACGCACTGACTCAGTGTTCCAGGCTATATCAGACTCCACTGAAAATATAAAAGCATGAAACTGCCTGACTTCTCTGGAGGTGTATGGGATAAATGTGGTGTATGGGATAAAGGTTGTGTCTTCTAAACAGTGTTTCAAACAAGCATACATATAAGTTATTAACTGCCATACTACAGCCATCACTTGTTCTATCTGATACATTGTGTACTAATTTCCCTCATTCTAGTGTTTATAAGAGTATATGTGCAAGATTAATACACACCAGTCGTCAAAACGTACAGTGATCTACAGCCAAGGATAGAAAAGTAAACTGCATTCAAAGATACATGCAGTTCTTTAAGATATTTTAATATTTATATTGTTATTTTTATTGTTATAAGTATAAATACTTTACTCAGGTGTGATAGCCATTTGATAAGGTTCTACATTACCAACTGGAGACCCAGACAATTATGGTTATGTGATTGGGGCCATATTCAGTCAGGGTCACTAGTAACATAACGAAGACTTGTTTTTTCCATCCAATGACTTTTTTGGCGCCTCCAATGATCCAAGTTAGTTCAAGTTTTTTGAGACTTGGGGTGTTGTCAACAAACTATCATTTCACTCAGGAGTACCACTTAATTTGAATATACAAATTTCCCCGTGCTTGATAAAAATCCGGGCCCAATGATCACAATCGGCCCTTCAGTTTTGAATATATATCAGGGGTCTCAAGCCGAAAGTCTTGCCAGTCTGCAAATGTCTAACTGCCCACTGGACAGCTGACTGACAACATTCAACAAGTGGTAGTGATTCGTAACACTCAATGTAAATTTTTTTCAAATCAGACTTGGAAGTCACAGTTTTAATTTTAAACTCTTAAACGGGGTTAACATTTATGCCCAGGTCACACAGTGGCGAGGGTGCTACGATGATATCTGCGAATATAGAAGAACAGAGGCGACTTCAAATTCGCCATAATTCGCCAAAAAAAAGCGGGAAAGTGTAGTCACGTGATAAAAGATCTTCATACTTCTACGACCCCTCTACGATGTTCTACGATGCCTTTCGAATGTCCTGAGACAAAGCAAGAATATACAAAGAATACCCTACGAACTGGTGAAGATATCTGGCGAATTTACCCACGAATCAGCTACAAGTAGGGGAGAATGAATGCGATACTTGAGGAATCTTCTACGACAAAGGAAGAACCAGTTGAGAACAAGGAAGAATATTTGGCGAATTTACCGAGAACAAGAAGGTAGTACGATTTGCTGGAGAATGTCCTACCACAGAGCTACGATGTAGAAGAATCTGCTACCAATAGTGGCGAATTCTAATGGCGAACTAAAAAATGGCCACGAATCGGCGAATACCGGCGATAGTTTTGAACAGTTTGAAACTGTCGTAGCTAGATGACGATCCATGGAGAATGTTGGAGAACAGTGAAGATGGACCAAGAATATGCTACCAACAAGGACGAATTTCAGGATCGCGCATATTCGCCACTAAACATCGCCACAGTGTGACCTGGGCATTACCCTTGTCAGTCCAGATCGTGAGCGTTCACACCTTATCCCAATCTTCGTTAATCTGTGTCAACCTGAGTTGAATCACTAGTCCGAACGAAAGTAAAGACCTTGTGCAAGGTCCTTCCTTATTGCACTATGATTCTCTGATCATGTGATAGCATTTCTTCTCTAGATGTGTATTTCCAGTTAGAGTGTAATATCCAGACTCTTATGAAATGCACTCATTCATTGGGCCGTCAAGGTGTTTTCACGTATAACGTTCTCATGTGGCACTGAATGAGTGCATTGTGTGCACACTGGGGGAAATCACATTTGAAGAAGTCGCAGAAATTATTAATAGAAATAGAGGAAATAAATAATTTCCCACATGCCTCAAGGATATAGTCTCCTCACTGTCGAATCTTACTTTACATGTCCGAAAGTAAGGGAAACAAATTAAACATGGTCACGGCTTTCTATTTGCAGTATTATTAATATTTCAAGTCAGTTTATTTTTTTTTTGCATTTATTTTTAAATGTGCCCCTTGGAATTTTACAGCCAGTTTCACCTATTATCTAGAGTGTCGTTCTGACAAGGTGTATTGAGGCCAGAAAGATTGGAGCATGGGGGCATAGACTATAAATTCCATCTGTTTCTGAAAAACTGAATGTGGGCTTAAATCGTTAGTAAACTTTGACTGTAAAGTATAAAATACTACAGAGACCTTAGTTCACACTCTATCAAATATCACCAGTGTACAATCCATACAATTGACCGAAAAAAATGATATTGCCCCATTGTTTATTTCCGGTTTCTGTAGCATGGAACTGCTCAGGGTGTTTCTGCTCTCGCTGTTGTACCATTCCTTATGGTGTGTGTACCTAGCTGTTTGTACTGCTGGGAAATTAGGGGCACATAAATGTACATTATCTGTCAAAGGGTAAAAGCTCCAAGACCAAGTTAATGACATGAACACTTGGCCTTCTACTTTGAAGCACCATATCCCAAGCAAGAGACAGATACCACACCAGTAGACAGGTACCTCATATTGCAATGCTGTGGCAAACAGACAGATACATATTGTATAAATAACTAGAACAAAGGCTTCTGCTAAAGAGCGTCTCGCAGCAGAAAGTTAATAATGGTAAAAAATGGTCAAGGTAATACATGAAAGGGTTGCTAGTAGTAATATATAACTACAAGTCATATTAAAGGGTATGTAAAAATATGCTATCACTGTGTATATTTTCATCAGAAAATCAATATGTTGTTCATCTAAGATATAACAGTAATGTGTAAATATTTCCATTTATAACAGGTAATACATTTTCTATCCAAAATACAAAGACCATAATATTTACTCATGCACACCAGATCTAATAACTTATTGCATTACTTGAGACATTACATTGTGAAAGACACTCAAATAATTTAATCATTTCATCCTATGATGAAAGATAACAAGGCGTTATGCAAGTTGTGGAGACGCCTCCCCCCCCCCCCCCCCCCCCCAGGTAATACCCAGATAATTCATCAAGTGGTAAGACTAGAGGTAGAGGCATAATATGGGTGAATACATTGATATGATGAACCTGGCAAGTTCCTTTCCTTGATATCTAATAATATTTCACATTAAAACACAAATTAAATGAATGGATTTTTCTTCTGCCTACAGCATACCCAAGACACCTGATTAGGACGCTTTTGAAGTAATCTCGACATGGTTATGTAACTTATGAAGGTATAAACCCAATTTCCATGCTTCCATAACATTTTAAAGCTGTTTAAGGTCCTCAGTGTGTGTAGATATACACAATATGTGCCCAAAAGGGTTAAGTTCAGCACGTTTTTTTACGAAACAATAATCAATATGGCTCTAGATTTTGATGTGATGAAAGCACTTGCCAAATTTTGTTGATCTATACTTTTTGAGAAATCTGATGAAAAGGAAGTACAAAAAAGAAACTGTATTTGATCATACGACCTTGATAATGGTCAAAGGTCAACTTCATACCTGTCAAAATATTTCACGACACCACGACACAGGTGATAACTGCCAAACATTACATTGATAGGCCTTCTGTAAGGGAGATATTCAACTTAGAAAATACTGTTGCAGCGTAGAATGTCTAAAAACAGGGGTGAAACCAATAAGCATCCACCATTTCAAGGGACGCTCAACTATTTATACCTTGTTAATTAGCCTTGCTGTAGGATCATATTTGTACCATATCTTCTTTAAACAATTACACAAATTTTTGGTTTTCATAAACCACTCATACATGTAGGAAGAGCACATTGTTTAAACTTTCTTATGTGAACTGAAAGTTTTCCCTAATTACAAAGAAACACGAGCCTTTAGCAAGACTGTTAATAAACTTTCGGACAAAATAATAAGCATCTCAGTGTTTGTAGTTTCAGAGACAAAGTTGATGATGCAGATGTAGACACTGCAAGGCTATACTTGACAATATGGCGACTACTTCATCAGCCAGTATACCATACTAAATAACACAGTACAGAGATTTGGGAGGCAAATGAAATTACCCCCAAAATAAAGAGCAAATTGGATTTCCTTGTGGATGGGGTTGAATTCAGCTGCCGGCGGTTGCTATGGCAATGATTGGCTGGTGCAATAGTTTTTTTTTTTTGGATATGGGTATGATGTAGCCTTTCCATTTGGCAATACAACATTCACTGCAATCAGCATATCCTTAATACTCTGTATTAGTGTTAATTTGAAATGAGTTGTTGTATGGAAAATGATAGCCTTGCCAAATAGGATGCCTTTGTTTGATTTCATAATTCACCTGATATACTTGCAAAACTTACCTGTACAAGTTGTGCAGTTATATTTTACTGAAAAAAACTCCCATTAGAACTGTGAGGTATTCTATGAACCATTTCTTGTATCTGTTATTAGAAATACTGATACATTTATTCCTATTAATAAAATATCAATATCCCATTGCCTTTAGATATATTAATATTAGTTGTTTGCATATTTTTTTTACATATATTCATGCAGGTAAGTATTTTTCTTCTGAGACGGTATGTTGTGGAAGAATGTAAGTTGCATATGTTTGGTGATATCATTCATTCATTTGCAAAGTTACCACTGGTACAAAATACAAGCAGCTTGTACCTCACCGTGTACATCATGGATTGGTTGATTGTTTTCGTTTTCAACACATTGTATAGGTAATATGAATATAGACAGTTGAGGGGTGGAGGAAAGTAGTACATACTGGTTGGTCAGAGTTATACATTGAAAACTATTGCGCATAAGTAAGCCATTGCCAACTTTGCCATTTCAGATTCGGCTTGGAACTGAACCAAAGAACTCAACGTGGGATTTGAGTTGTAACATTCTTACGTGTACATCGGGTCTGTTAACACCTGGGCTTCAGGAGATTACCCTCAGCTGGTTAAAGGGCTAGGCTTGTGTTTATTTCTCTGTGTAATCTACAGACATTGGGATCGAACCCCAGCAGCAACCAATAATTTCTTTACATTATAGAGTATGTTGCCCACTATGCTTTCGTGTCCTCTGTACGTTATGTAAGTCTGAAACACTATCTCAAAATGGTATCGCAAATAACAAAGGTGTGTGAGTTTAAGAAAGGCCAGAATTGGTAAGCAGATTTACTCCTTAGGGTAATGCAAAAGAGCAAGTAACTAATGGTACTTTTAAAATTCTGTCCAAGGTTTTTTGCACAATAATACATGTACATTCCATAAATGGGAATAGCATTTTCGATGCTGCATGCAGCTCATTAGGGACCAGCTACACATAGCCAGAGGCACCACGGATGGCCGTATGGGCGGAAAAGATGATCCGTAAATCACTCAACATTTTCCAAATAAGGAATCCTGCCGAGATCCAGCGGTACATCCAGCCAAGTGTAACTGGGGTCTTAGGCATGCCTTCCTTTGCTGTCTCTCTCTGTAGATGTTTCTTGGAAATAAAAAGGCACTAGTCTAAGTTTCCCTAATGTCGACTACAAGTGACAAAAGCTGACATCAACCTCCAAAACTGTTGCTTCCACAAATGAAAGAGGTTGCAAATTATGTTCTGTTCTACTGTTAATGCAAAACAACAAAACCGTCAATTTCCTGCCGTTTATGCAATATATATAAATAACAAGAAATAAGAGCATGAGAAAAGACTGCCATACTTACTTTCCAAACACATTCAATTGTTCATGCTCTTTGGGTCCCGAATTCATTTGAAACCGTCTCTATCTCACTCCATTTACAAGACAAACACGATTTTGTATTTTAAATACCCAGGCTAGTTTTACAGACACAAGCCAGTCCTGAAACGACCTCAATAACCTTTGCCCACCCCTCAGTATTCAACATTACCCTACTCTCCCTCTCCGCTTTTTTCATTTTCCCACGGGAGGGCATCCATTGTCTCGAGTGTGGGAGCATCCCTAAGATGACAAGCCCTGAAGGGTTTGAAAGCTATTGTGGCTTCAGATTAGAGCACACTTGAAAATCCTCCCTCAAAGCCTCAACCCCCGTGTTTTAGTGTTCACCAATGCTTGCCTCTATTGAGACTGTGCAGGATTTATGCATTCCATTTGTAACATCTTTGTTGTCATGAAAAGGAGAATTATTGCTGTGAATAAAAGAGACTTTGCAACGAACTCTTATTTTCTTAATGCACCTTATGTATCTTTATTATATATTTTATCCTATTTTTTTAAAGAAAAGAATATGAAATTTTTCAATAGAAATTGTGTAACTGTTTAATGTTTATTTATTTAGTCGGTAATATTGCTTCAGTCTAGCAGTCATGCCATAAACCTTTTTCTGTGTGAGTGTGCAAAATTTAATAAATTCAATAATATACTATGTTATGTTTATCCAGCTTTTGTTAGACGACGTACATTAAAAATCAAAATTGATAATTTATAACACTTCACTTTGAATGTACTGCATGTACAACTGAAAATTGCTTTGATTTGAGACTCAGAGTAGTATAAAATTGCTATAATTTTCAAAGCAATTACAAATAAAAGCAGTTTGTTGAAATTTGAAAACAAATTGAACAAAACTAAAACAGAGGCCTGGTGGGTTGAAGATGGGAAAACGTCATTCTGGAAAAAAATCCTAAGGGGAAAAGCCCTTATATCTAGCAGCAAATTATCTATGTGGAAATTAAATTCTGAATCCAAGTTAGAAGAGAAGCCTAACTGTTGAACTAAATTAATTTAAGTTTTGGAAGCTGTGATATTGCATTACTGTGGTCTATTATCCTGTAAAGGAGAAGGGATTATTCCGCAAACTAATGCCAATTTAATAGTCACACTAGTTCCAACGCAAGAAATTCCAGTGTTCATTCAAAGTTAATAAATAAGTTCAAAACATGCTCCCCCAAAACCAGCTACCTTTCTCATGGTAAAATGCAATTTATTTAGAGGTGATACTATCACAAATATTTACAAAACTACTCTTCACTTGTTTAGACGAAGGTACAAAACTTATCCGTGGTAAGGGGTGGCAGGGAGTTTAAAATGATACTCAATCTGTATGTTCTATGATGCTGGTATTTGGTTAAAGTATGGTTCATGGTGGAGACAATAAAATACAAAATTTGGTTCTGCAATACTGTTTCCTGAACACAGTTTCTCTAAATTGACATTGCCACTCCCACATGTCTATCACCGACACAGCAAATTTTGATAATTGTTTCACCAATTACCCCAGTGTGACAATGCAGCAAAACTTTTGACATCAAATATGTGTTAGACATATTGACAAGTACAAATAAGGTTCTATTTATTTATCATGTGTATAATTTGCTGTCAGATTTCAGCCAATGTTTTGCAACATGGATCATCACAGTGGTCTGTGTTAACCAACGTTAGGAAAAAAATTATCACTTTTAACGGAAATTAATAAACGTTATAGTATTAGATTAACATCACCAATCGGGGACTGTGCATTGGTGGTTGGTGATTTTATAAGTCTCTTTGTATTTACACTAATGCTATGTTTTCAAAGTATTTGTGACAAAGAAAGGCCTCTGTCTGGGCACCAATGATGGAAGGAGGCAAGCAGGCATAAAATGATAAAAAAAGTTGGGAGTGACATACCATGCCTTCAAGAATCAGACCTGATATAATCCAGAAATTTTTGTGTTGAAGAAGTCAGTTGAAAATGGCCATATTAAATCTCCTTATCTATGGGTCAGTTTTGAAAATTTTCCCCACTGTCCTTTTTCTTCCTATCTTTTTGGCTGAGATAGCGCCTTCACCCAAACTGTGTGCACCATTTGGTGGGATACAAATATATTCTATACTTTTTGATGAATTTAAAAAAACCCTGAGTCTTCAATAGTTCATAATAGTGATGGATCTGACATTAAAGTCAGTCATTTAATAATTGTACCTTGACAAAACAAAACAGACGACAAGCGAGTTCACAACACCCACAATGGCATTAAAGTGGCTTAGTCATTGTGTGAAGGTGGAGAGAAGGGTGTGAACAGACATAAGCCCTTCAGCCCAAATACCACACTGACTAAAACCCCCCTTTGATGACAGCACAAGGCATTAGCCCCTTCCAAGTTCTTCACCTAACTATTAATAATTCCATGACAGCATATAAGACATATGACGATCATATATCTGTGTCTTTTTGTGCAAGATGGTTTTCAATACACGGTAATCTTGTCCAAGGTCATTGTAGGTTGACAAAATAGCCAGTGTTTTAAACTATGATCTATCTTGACAAAGGGGTGGTGGGCTGTAGGGGGTGTGGATGATAAATGGGGGTATAAAATGTCACCTCAATGACTCATGTACAGGACCATACATATATTTCAATGGCTCAACACGGTTTCCAGTGTAACTAACATAAAGTTAATTGATTTTAAAGCGTCATGACATTGTAACAGCTGAAACTTTGACAAGTGGACTTGTCCCACAGGTATTGTGGCCCTTGTGGTCCATAGTTAGTCCTTCCTTTGGCTGTATTGGTCATATCGTGATAGGTAGTTGTGTGGGTGGAGGAACCAGTGCATACTAGTCGGCACTCTTTTAGTCTAAAAGATAGAGTATCAACCTTGTCTAAAATGATACGTTTTACCTGAGCAAGCATTCGTTTCCTTTTTCGTAACATTCTGACCCTTCTTATAACCGGATAGTGATAGCTGCATTGTTTCATAAATAACAACACATCTAGAGTATCACATGTACGGATAATAGTGGACATGGATACGGACGTATAAGTTCCTGCTTTATGTATGCTGAGTATATAAACTTGTGTGGTTTTGTCAGAGATCAGAGATCTACCCGAGCAGAAGTCAATTGCATGATAATTGGGTTCACACACTTCTTGTCTGCATAACTTTTGTCAAACAAATACAATATGTTGTCTACAAATCAGTCTAACGAACATAATCCCACTTAAGCTACATTTATAACGACAACATAACAGGCGTTGTACAAGCGTTAATGAAAATATAGCCGAGGTTTTAAAGTATCACAACTGATTGAATGTGAAGTGTGTAACACACCAGATTAACCCCAGTTACCTTTCTGTTAGTTGTAAGTAGCCTAGCGAGGCTCAGACCAACACAATTTTAAACATGTGATTTCAACGTAGCATTCACACTTTACATCACTTTACATCACTGTATTTTGACTGTGTGTCAGTCTGGAGCTACGATTTTATGCAAGTATTAATTACATTATCGCTCACAAAAGAAAACACTGATCTGAAAGATTAACGATTTTATCCTTTTTTGTGTTAAGTATGTTTTATAATGTCCTTGTACTTTTACTTGTGTAAACTATTAATAACCAAAAACATCTTTTAAAATACTTGTGACATTATTATGTAACTTTTAACAGGCCTTTACAGCGTGCTCACTCGGAAGTGGTAAAGTTAAGTCCCTGGGACTCAATAGACTTGAAACAAATGAGTCCTATGTTTCATTTTTGGAGTCCCAATATTTTATTCAATTCCTTGAATGTAAATTACTTAAACCAATTTCACGTAAATTACTTAAACCAATTTCAATGTCAGTTTCAACACTTTGTAACTAGCTAAAACTGGCTAAAACAATGTAAGTTCACTGAATCCTGTCTTTCATTGCCTGAAAATTGTTCTTGGCTGCAGTGTAATCATACTCTGCATAGTGTGGGCCATTTATTGTTATTTTCATTAGCCTGTCCACTTGTTCATCTCTCAACCTATTTCTGCTTTTGGACTTGATTTTGTTTTGGGCACAGAACCCCCGCTCACAAGATGCAGAGTTCAGAGGCACTACCAAAGCTCTCTGCAAAAACAACAAAATCTGGGAAAACATCACTTTGATCTTTGATAAGTATCTCACAAAATTCAAAGAAAGAAATCTTGTCTGCTTCTTGCTGCGTTCACAATATTTTAGTTCTCCTGCCCATACCTCTGTCCAAACAAAGCAACTTCAGCATTGTTGTTTGTAAGTGCTTTTGGGTTTAAAATGAAAAATTGTCAGGGGCAAATGATTTTGTGCAATGAAATAAGCAGTTTTAAGCTGGCTTTCTAGTGCATCTGAGGTTTTAAGCACCTCACTAGCTTTGGCCATTTGAAATTCCTCCCTTCCTTTAAGAATTTTAAGGCCATCTTGGTTGCTTGAGGAGGCTATATGACGAAGCAGTGCACTCCTTTGATAATCTTGGCAACCCTGGGTAAAAATGTTGCTTTTCCCTGCTTTTTAACATACAGAACAAAACCTTTTTGGATCTGAACTACAAGCAGAAGCACTGGCCTCAGCTCCACCCTGTGATTGATTTCCAACAAATAACCAGGATTTAAAAGTTGAATCATTCAACCAAGATGGGTTATAATGTCTAATTTTTTTTCTTGAGAGCTGGTGATTCTGACATAATTAGTAATTACAGTATTGCAGCAGACTGCAGAGAAAAATGTATGTTTTACACTGGAAATTGTATGATTAACGAGGTAAAATGTATGGTTCACGCAGACAAATGTATGATTCACATATATACTGTGTCAAACTAGCATAAAATCTCGGTAAAACAGAGAGGAATGAGGTCTCGCAATTGAACGAGATCTCGCGGTTAGTTCTCGCGAGCCTTTTACTCGCGATTAGCAGTGGGCGATATTAAAGGAAATTGCACGAAATCCGCAAGTTTTCTTATTTTAATTATATAAAAGTACAGGAATATTCATCGTTTCGTCCCCGGGACGTAGTCGCCCTTGTTTTCTTTTGTCCGTATCTACAATCACGCGTCCTTAACAACTCGGGGACGACGTAAACGAGTTCACTGACTTTATAAAAGCTACATTTTTTTACTGATATTATTTAAGCGAACTTTAGAATATGCATTTCCTTGACTGACTGTAGAGGGGCAACGATGGCAGAGTGGTAACACTCTCGCCTCCCACCTCTGAGATCGGGACTCAGTTCCCGGCCTGACCTCAAGTGGGAAAGCTCGCCTCCCACCTCTGAGGCCGGGGTTCGGTTCCCGGCATGGCCTCAAGTGGGAAAGCTGGTAGTTGCTTACCGTTGGTCGGCAGTTTACAGTACAGAACCCTGATGAACTGTATGTACTGGTTTCCTCTGCCCTTCCAACTACCCGTCATGATATGACCTGTACAGTGTTGAAAGCGACGTAAAACCCCAAATAAATCAAGTGGGAAAGCAGGTAGTTGCTTGCCGTTGGTTGGCAGTTTATAGTACAGAATCTTGACCAACTGTATGTACTGGTTTCCTCTGCCCTTCCAACTTCCTGTCGTGATATGACCTGTACAGTGTTGAAAGTGACGTAAAAACCCCAAGTAAATAAATAAATAAATTGACTGACTGTATCAAATATTAATACTGACTCCTATTGTATTATTTATTTTAGAGAAACCTTAGCCTGAGTCAAGGCTACTAGCCTTGTTAAACAAAATCATCATTATGACCTCTTTAATGTGTTTCTTTCACATTATATGATTTTTTCCCCTCCAATTGAGTCACACTTCAACCAAAGATTTTCATATGACAGAAGTGGCGAGTTTTCACCATTTAAAACCATACAATAACAAACTCGCCCCAGGGCGAAAGTGTCGAGTTTTCTGAGGGTCGACACGCACGATATGTTTTGTTAGTCATTATCTCTTCCAGAGGAAGGAGAATACCTGTAATTGGTAGTTTGCATGATTACTATTGTGTTAGGTGATCATTATAACAGGGGCTCTGATTTACTGGTGGTTTGCCTAAATAAGCACTTAGATGTATGGTTAAAAAGATGGATGGCTGGATACTTCAAACGGTAGGAAGATCAAAGGCTGAGGTTGTGGCCAGAACGCCAACAGATTTTTCTCTCAAAACTGGCCAAAATAGGAGTCACCCAAAAACTTTAAAAAATGTATTCTAACGGAAATGGCTTAGCTATTTTTAGCTGTTTGAAACACAGACAAAAAGTCACTGTGTAAACAATGTTTTATAAAATCCCCCAAGCCTGGAACCGCCATCCAAATTCAAAATTCAAATATGCTATTTGGAATTCCAAATATGTATTCGGAATTCCAAATACGTATTCGGAATTCCAAATACGTATTCGGAATTCCAAATACAGTATTCGGAATTCCAAGCGTATTTTTGGCGGTTCCAGGCTTTCGTATAAAATAGAGATAATATTTCAATTGCATCTCATATTCAAACCCTCTTTTGAAAGTGTTTTAATGTGACGAAAAGTAAGGGCGATCTGTTATTTTTAAATGGAGTCTCCAGAAATATGTTGATATTACCTTCCAATCTGAATTGGAGGATTCTCTAAAATAATAAGAGCACTTGGGGATCACATACCTCTGCCAAGGTCCAACACCTCCTATATTGTAATGATAAAAAATTCTTTCGAAATTCCTGGATCCAGATGGTAATCAAGACCCCCCCACCTCAAAAAAAATTTAATCATCTGTTCCTTGCATCATTGTCAACATTTCCTGAAAATGTCATCAGAATCCGTCCATAACTTTTTTGGAGTTACTTTGCAAATATACAGGCAAACAGACAAACGCACACCACCAATAACATAACCTCCTTTACAGAGGTAGGATTCATTTCAGATTGACTGTATCAACATCAGTGTGAATAGCCGAGATAAATCACAAGAGTTTTAACTTTATTGTTAGATTGGATAGGCTTGTAATCATTGATGTATACAGCATCAATAGTGCAACAGAAAAGCTCACCTGCATTTATTGAGAGGACCAGGATTAATCCCAAGGGCAGTGCCCAGACATATTCAGATCTTGTGGACGCCATATTCACTTGTAGTATGCAATGTACAGCTTTCTATACCTTCAGATGTATCTCCGGCTTATAAATGTGTCCTCACTGCTTAGTTATGTATATCCAGAATGAGCAGGGCAAGGGATTGCAAAAATGTATATTTATATGTAATTGTAATCCAATTTATATATATGTTATAAACATATGTTTATTTAGATAAATAGACTTATACCCAGTGACAATACTTTGGACACGTGCACTAAAACAACCAGTTTATAATTCAAATGTTATGTTGAGTATGTATCCACTTGAATCTCTATCACACCATGTATATATTTCATATATACATACATCTATCCTCAGTCAAGGTAGCATTTCCACTCAGCTGGCAGCAGATGAAGGTTCAGCAGGACAGAGCTAGATGTATGATTTTCCAGTGGATGACAGCAAATTAGAGAAGAGCAATTTGGAATTGCTGCAATTACATGTAATGACTCCGAATTCCCGTACGTGCAATCAAATGCAGTTGTTATAGAGTTGCTATAATTTATGTCTGCAATATTGCTCCAGACTTATTTTGGTATAAATCACGCAAAGATCATACAGTACTTTATATACATATGTATCCTAGTCAGATATAGTCACTGAATGCTTCTTTTCAATTCAGGATTTGGGTTGTATAATCCTTTTAATCTTCTGTCCTTCTAATTCACTCTGGCTTGCAGACCTATTTACATAAAATAAAGAACAAAATAACATAAGATTAAATTCCTGGCTTGAAAGCACTTTACAGAAAATAATTTACATTCCGCCCCTTGATCTGAAAACAAACCACCGGCATATAGAGTCTTCACTTTTGTGACAGAGAAAAATAATCATTGCAGAAAAGCAAACAAACCAATAGGAATTAATGTCAAAAATCAATACACATTACTAACACAGACACGGCTATTTATAGACAGAATTTTTTGTTTTATTGAAGTTTTTATAGACTGTATTTTTTGTCAATAAATGACTAGATTCCGTGATGTGATGAGTAGAAATGAATGTTGTTTCATCTCCTCCAGTTCTATGCACAAACATAATGCTTTAACCCCCTTTTCTGTTTCAATGGTAAACTCAACCATAGCCTTTCTAAGTCTCCGAAATGTTTTGGTGTGACTGTGCCTCATTGTGCTGGCAATCTTTTGAGTAGGACGACAATGACTATTTGGCGAAATTACTGTCTAGTGGATGATTTAATCCGAAAGTCCAGGAAAAAGTGTTCCACAGAAGGTTAGAGCTCCGGATCTGAGCACACTTAGGTCACACTTCTAACCTGGCTTAGTTCGGTTGAAATGTCAAAAGTGGAGGTAGTTTTTGGATTTGTAATATTGGTTAGTAAATTAAAGGAAATAAACGCATGTATCTTACTCTACTCAATATTACCAGCTTGCCTTTTGGGGCAGGGTAGTGTGGGTTGAATACAAAGTGGTTATTTAGTACCCACCTTAAATTGTCACAAAAACAAGGCCAATGGGGGTTTCGGTCTACTAGCGTGAGAGGCAAAGCCATCAGAGACAGCGGTAGTGCACTGAAGTGGTCACTCACACCAGATAGATACCCATCACACTACGCCACATTTTATGAAAGTCAGGAGATACAAAAAAGAAAAGAAAGAAAGTTGTTCCTAGAAGCACGACCCTCTAGCTTAATAAAGTAAGCAGCAAAATCATTCCTAGCCAATAGATATGACTGGTAAAAAAATAACTATTTTCAATTATATGTCCCAATTTGGGTAACTGATTTATAGACCAAAAATGTATTGTTGATCCTTATATACAATTTTAAATGTTAGCTGATCGGTGTCTTATTGTGGAGAGTTCATTATGGTATGCTTGTGACAATGTATATTTTTGTCACAAAAATTCACTAACATCTATATAAAAGAACCACACATATACAGTTCTGCCAAGATAAATTGTGGAATAGTGTTCATTTCAAATAGTGGTGTGATGAACTGCCAATTTTTTCATTTTTCATGGCGCCAATGATAATGGTTTGTACTTTGTATGACCAGCCGGCTCATTTATGTAACCAAAGTTTCTTCTACAAACAGCTGGTCCCTTCAATAAATTATTTTGTTTTGATGAAACCATTAACGCCTTTCTCAAGGTTATGTTTTACAGCCTCAACATAACAGTTCACATGACTCAATCTGCATGTAGTTATACAGCCATGCACACAACCATCCACTCAACCATATCCCCACCATAGCACCCTATTTAAACAATGCACACCAAGCATTATGCCATGACAATAGCTCCCTTTTGATGCATAATACATTACCATCATTGAAATGAGAAAAAAATATTTCATCCCTAAAAGATAGTATTGCTTGCATCATGAAACGTATGCACAAAATAAAGTAGCAAACAGAGTTCATTAGAACTTTTGTAAATATTTAGGGCATTTCACACAAAGCTGATCTAATAAGCTGAAATACATAACCTCCTCAAACTTAAGACAATGGGTGAACAAGGCTGAAATTTGTTTCGGTTTACATGCGTGAGCAGCAAAGCAATCAGAAACACAATTCATTAAAGAAGTGTTAAAGTCTGGAGACAAAAAAAAACAAGGCCGAAAGCTGAAGCCATGAGAGACAGTGCACTAGAATTTATGAGAAAGTCTGGCAACAAAAACAAATTCTGAGTCAAATACATCCCATACCTGGCCTAGAACTCATCCCAGTACTCACGTATTAAATCCTGATTAACACCAGTGTTGAGACAGGTATTCATCATGTGCTGCCACATTTCATAAGAAAACCAACAAAAAACAAAAAAAAACGAGTGGAGGTACATGGCTGTTTTGCCACTGTGACACAAGGTCACATACGAATCTTGAACGGTAGTTGAAGGACAGGAGCATTTTGCCAAACGCGTACAACCCTGAATTAAACCTTCTGTAGTGTGAACAACTCTGAAGAAATGGGCGATCTGGGAGCCGGTTATGACACCGAGGATCACCTGTAACCGTGGGTCGTAACCACCTGTAGTGTGAAAGGGGCATGGTACAATATTCATATTTTCTTATTCTAGATGACGAAAAGGAGGGGTAAACTGCATGGTTTTGTAGTAGTCAGTGTTCACTCAGAAAGAAAGATGTCCCCACCAAGGATCATGTTTTAACTAGACCTATGCCTCGGAGAACTGATGCAAATTTGTATCACCCGGAAAGACAACTCACCAAAGCCAGTGCACCATTGTTTGACCTTGAAGGAGGGGAAAAAGGTCATATCTGACAACATCTAAAGATTCCCAGCCCATGAAATCCTATAAGTTGGTTTCACATTTTAAAACTCTACGACCAACAATAAGTGAGTTATAAGCACTAAGTTTTGCTATCCTCGTTTGACCTTGAAGGAGGGGCCCAAGGTCAAATCTGAACCCATCAGAAGATTCCTAGCACATTATTTCCTATAAGTTGGTTTCACATTTCAAACCTCTAGGACCAATAATAAGTAAGTTAAAAGCACTTTTAAGTTTGGCTATCCTCGTTTGACATTGAAGGAGGGGCCCAGGGTCAAATCTGACCACATCAGAAGATTCCTAGCCCAAAAGATTCCAAGCCCATGATTTCCTATAAGTTGCTTTACCATCCCAAACCTCTAGGACCAATAATAAGTGAGGTATAAGCACTTTTAAGTTTGGCTATCCTCATTTGACCTTGAAGGAGGGATTCAAGGTCAAACCCGACCATACCAGACGATTCCCAGCCCATGATTTGCTATAGGTTGGTTTACCATCCCAAACCTCTAGGACCAGTAATAAGGGAGATATAACCAGTTTTAAAGTCCACTATGTGGGTTACTTTGGCACTGCATGGATGACCTTGAATTAAGAGCTTCAAGGTCAAATGTCTGCAAGGTTGTAGAGAATACATATATCTGTTATACATATCACCTATGAAGACATTCAACCTTCTACCTATGCAAAACAGACAGTAGAAAAATGTAGATAATTTTCAAAGAAATATCCGCGGGCGGGTCTCTTGTTTTTCAGAATGAGGCAAATTTCCTTCCCAGAGAAGCTTACCCCCAATGAAGAAATCGGGCAAATTTGGTGAACCTAGGTGATATAGTTTTCTTCTTAGAGTGTTAACGCCGAAAATCTCTCTATGCACGGCGGTGGCAGGGGCGTTGCGAACACTAAACCAAAGTATCCACCGGATGCCTCGGGTGGATACAAATAAATCTGAAAGAAACTTTGCCCTATAGCTTGAACACAAGCAACAATTAAAATTTATGACGTTTTTGACTCCCCAGAGCATAATTTTGACTCCTGGGCTAAAAATAGGGTGGCCAGATCTCTGCCATAGCAAGCCACTTGACAAGTTTAAAAGAAATTCCAAATGAAATGTGGCTTGTAAGTTGAAAACAAGAAATCTCTGCAGAAGTGTATAAGGACACAGATGATGACCGTGCATGATCTATAGTATCCCCGCTTTTTGCGGATACAAAAATATTTGCATGTTTGACTAAACTTTTGAACAAGTTACTGTTTTCCAATGAAACAATGTATAAAATATTTGTGAAGTAACAGGTGCTGAATGACAAGTGTTTTAGTTTGACACTTTGTGTAAAATTTTGGGAGTGAGGTGACTATACGAGCCACAGAAAAGGCTAGCAACACTCATTAAATATATTAAACATTCCCACAGTCATAAAACCTTAACAATCAAGACAATACCCTCCAGTATATTCGGATTTAGACCCAAGATGACCCTGAAAATACCAGAAACATATATTTATGCAGTTGCAAGCAATTTATCCACTTGATTGTAAAAGACACCTTCATTTTTTCTTTGTGGTAGGTTCACACTTCTCCGGATAAACATGTCTGAAATGTAATTATATACTCATGCCAGTAAAACAGCCAATATACCTGGAAGAGTCAGTATTGTAATTGGGTCCGTTTGTTTGTCCATTTGTCCGTGTTTATGACTCAGAAACTATACGTCACAGATCTGGATCATATTTTCACACAATGTGGTGTACAACCATGGTCTGAGATCTCCTGGAAGATGGTTTGGACCCTGATCTGGATCCCACAATTGTTCTTGGTAGTTTTTGGCATTGTCTGAAGCTGAGGGTTGCTGAATGCTTGTTTTAATTATGTTTCAAAGTCGTACAAAACCTTATCTTGTAAATCATAAATTGCCTGGACGTATATGTGAAACCTTCCTTTCTGTCAAGTCTAAGACAGGCACTTTTCAATCTGAATGGTCTAGAGGTCACTGTAAACCCATCGTGTACAGAAGGTATGAAACTTTGTGATATGTTCCAGATAGCATGCGATCGCATGCCCATAAGCAACAGTTTACAACTATATTAAATTGTTTGAAAATATTGAAAACTGCTAGCAAAACCAATATTGCACCTATTGTAAACCCATCTTTTCACTCGCGAAGTCATCTTTTCAGGCTTATAGCAATCATTAACCTATATTCACAAACAATCTTTTCCATCTTACAGATGTCTCGAACTTACCTTTTTCATCTTATGTTGATCTTTTAAGGTTCCTAAACCATCGTAATTTTTTGGGGAACCCATGTGTGGCAATTTCTGCAGTATCAGGACAAGATCATAAACCTATCTTAAACCTATCTCAAACTATACCCATGGTTTGTGAAATATTTTATTTTTGCTAATCTTAAAGCAGGTTTACTAAAGATTGGTATCAAGATGGAACAGATATCAGGTATCCATGTCCTTGTACTTTCAACTCACGTATTCTAAGGCACACCATCCAAATCGGAATGCACAAATCAAAAGTCGTAAAACATAATAGGGTCATCACCAGGGGACCATCGGTGTTCGGTAGTAAGAAAATCTAGGGAGGGAAAGACTTCTAAAACAGATGAGTTTTAAGTCGCCTTTTGAAACATGATACTATAGGAGCAGTGCCAATTTCCAGAGGTAAATCATTTCAGAATTTTGGAGGACCCCATAAGTATGCAGTCTTTGTATTTATAGATGATTCTTTGATTTTGTTCTTTTATCTCTGAAACAATGGTATGCCATATGTAAATAAGAATAACAAAGGTTAAGTGTAAAGAAATATTCAAATATAGGTTATTTCAGTAGCTTTCTTGTTACATTGACTCTGATTGATGGGAGACACAAAACAAGGGAGGAAAGTGAAACCGAAAGAAAATGTTGAGACAAAAAAAATTGGACCAGAAATTTAAATGAAGCTCAAACTATATGTTGATGACAAGACTTGCTCCAAGTCTTTGTATTTCATATTCCACCAGATCTGACATACATGGAATCATTATGAATCCATATACATGTATAATATAAAGACTTATTGTCAGCCCCACATTCTGGTAAAAAAGTCTTTCAGTCCTTATATAATATCTAATAAAAAAGGACTTGAGGTCTTTGAAGTCTAGCTGATGACCCACACCAGAGTAAGTTGAAGAATTCTTCAAAATTTAAATCATTTTAAATCATCATCATATTGTATCATTTTGGTTGTGTATATAGAAGTTCTGACTGTATTATCAGATCATGAGATCACATCTTCCCATAACATCACTGGTG
This sequence comes from Sabellastarte sp. h YS-2021, assembly GCA_964017235.1. Classification (NCBI taxonomy): domain Eukaryota; kingdom Metazoa; phylum Annelida; class Polychaeta; order Sabellida; family Sabellidae; genus Sabellastarte; species Sabellastarte sp. h YS-2021. The sequence goes on from OZ024933.1 coordinate 35,597,919, forward strand.
TATATTGGTCATTAAGTTCTATGTCACAGTAGTTTTTATAAATTTAACATGTCAGGAGTATGTATTGATAAGGATCCTAGGATTAAACTCTTTGTGGAAGAATGTGAGTGCCAGATTTCAAAGACACATTTTGAAATGGGGCTTACGTGCAGGAACCTTATCGGAAGAGTGTGAACAGAAAAATAATATGTACAGTGTCATCCGTGGTGGTTCAGATTCAGTAACCCTTAAAAGATACATATCAGTAAATTTTCAAACAGCTAGCATTTCGAGGAAATCCTTGATAACAGGATCTTTGTTTGTACACATGGATTGACTCCATGAGAGAAACCATTTTACAGAAATCTGGATTAATAAAAACTGTTTTGTTATGTTTGTACTAAACAGATGGTGTTTGTCAAATGTTTGTGTGTGATAGGTGGTAACTGAATATGCTTAAGTTTGGGCTACATCATTCCGAAATATTACTATTAAATACATCTTAATAATCATGCATTAAAATAATATCACATTTTCATATTAAGATACGTAATATCTATGGAATATTTTAATAAAGTCCTTGTACAAGAATAACATTTTTAAAACTTTTAAGTGGAACGTTTAGCCAGATAATAATGTTAGATAATAAAATAAATTAATGTGAGTAGCGACAATTAATCTGAGGTGAAGTTTGAAATCTATATAATCTATTTGATGGAAACTGGACATTAGTTAAAATTAATAAATTGTAGTGTATTCCCTAAAATTGTAAATCAAACAAATTTTCTTACGGCTCAATAACGTTTTGACAGTAAATATTTTCTCTTTAATAAAATAAATTTATACTGTCATGTATGAGTAGATTCAGACCTGATACTCTGTAACTGCCAAAGTGGTATGTTAAAATTGGGACTACAGGCTCGTTAACTCTGACTGCTATATTCTAACTCGATGTTCAGTGACTCAATGTATCTTGCACATTTGTTCTGTCAAAAGTATTCGTTTTGGTACATGCTAAGAGGAAATAGCTGCACCCAAAATGACGTTAATGTTTGCAAAAAAAACTTAAAAACTCTCTATGAACATCCATAGAAGGCTTAGCAATTTTCTGGCTAATGTGACTCATTCTCAACGAAAAATAAATATGACTGTTATTCATCTTTGAGGGATAAAACAAAGAGTGGAGAAAGTCCCCTCCACACTGCGTTTTGAACATTTTGTTGTACAAAAGGGTTAAATATAGCTGTCCTTTACATTACATTGAACGTATTTATTTAATTGTTTGTTAGTTTGTTTAAAATGGTGTAAAAATATAGTTACATCCATTGATGATAATGTCAAATCTTGACATAAGCACATTTCCAAGCCAAAAATATTACAGCATTACAATATAACACAAAGAAACATTACCTAATATTGAAATGGGTTATACTCCATTTAATGTGACATGTATCTTACTTCAGTACAGTACAGTAGACTATTGGAAAACCACAGTATTAGATCTTGTAAATTCTGTATCCCACACACAGTAATTTCATATAAAAACAGTTGCAACAGATTCATAAACAGTATTATTGAGACATCCCAAATCACATTGCTCCATTAAACAGAAAGCTCATATTTCAAGCTGAGCAATGACTCAATTGTCGTCTGCTCTAGAGAACTGGTGGGTAATAATGGCGTCCACAGTTGGCGACTGCAGCTAAAAATGTTAATGCACAGAGAGTGGGAGTAACTATGTTAGCCTTTATAAGGCTTACATATTAAATATTATTGTTTTGCTTTGGCATGAACTATATTTTAGATTTCCCAAACTAACTTGTATGACGGTATGATAAAAAAACAACAGATCTATATGTCTATGCCACTTCATTATTAAACTAAAATATCAGATTAATTTATCTAATTGGAAGTGATGTCCTGATACAGATATGCAAATTAATACACTTGTACCCTACTCGCATAAAAAATCCCCAATCAAGCAAAAAGAAATAGCACCCAGGTGACAAATTAATTAGGTTGGCAGATCAATGACATACAAACAACAAATAAGGTTGTTGTAATGTTTTCAGTATTTCAACTTCCGGGAACCTTCGACAACTGAATCATGACAGATGCAGTGCCCTCAGTCACCCTCAGATACCTTATGTAGACCTTGTGTAACAGTAGCCAATCAGAGGCTTGATAGTAAATCACTGTCGCCCCTGGTTGATATGTGTCCCGATTGAAGTGGGCCACCTTCCATCCCCATGTCCCATCAGTGGGCCATCAAATCGTACCTTATTTCACCTTGTCTCACATTGTGAAAAGTAGTGTGCACGGTTTGCCACTGACAGCGACTGACAGGCATGGTGATATGGAGGTAGTGCTGACATAGTGGGGAATGATAGTGACTGATGGGGAACTTTTCAGAGATGGAAATTTTAAACATTCCAAAACTTCCATAGGATGCACAAGGGACGGTGCACCAAAGACTCGCAAGTTCACAAATGGACGTCAGGCAGTGATCCAAAGACAGGGACGTTTTACCAAATGTGGTTTACCACGGGTGATACCGCCTTTAATGTAAATGGGGTATATAATGCTAGGCTATACAGATCAAAGATCCAAGGACTGCATAAATACTTGACACTCTACTGTTAGGCGATTTAACGCAAAATGTTTAGCAACGAGGCGAGTTATGTGCACTCTTTCATCTGAAAAATCTCTAATTCACAAATTACCTGGGTACAAATATACAATTGTGTATTTCTTGGATTCATTATTTAATTATATATATGTATATATTTCATAATTATTTAAAATTTTAATTCCCCCACCAGTCCTCACTTTGTTGTAGTATGTACTGTCCTTACACGTGAGAATTTTAACAATGCATTTTTAGCATTCACAATAATTTGAACTCCGTTTGTCTTATAAGATTGGGCAGTTAAAAATTACTTCCTTTTGACATTTTAAATCTGGTTTTTTATCTCTGAAGTAGACACTAAGAGTCAGTAAAATTTAGTTCTTGTGGATTTTCTAAAATGTAAATATGAGTGACATTTGATTTCAAATTCCCGGCCTTCTAGAAGGCTATATTTTTAATGAAATTTACAGAGTTGTAGGCGGGGACCTTTTGGTTTCCAACATCAACAACTATTTTAAAAACTGTACTATGTGTTTTGCTATTGTGTTATTTTTTCTGTTGGACTCACCCCTGTGTCAGATTATGAAATGCTTTATAAGTATCATAAACATAACATCAAAATGTCAACGCATCATTTTCTTTGTTTCAAGTATTGGCACCTTGTATAGTTTTGGGCTGCATGTGTGGCTAAATGTTTGGCTACAGGCACGCTTGTGTTCATTCACCCACTGGGAACCAAGACTTCAAACCTGGATTTTTTGTTTACACTATGATAAGATTTCAGTTGAATTAGTGTACAAAAGCCACTTTTTCAGCAAAAATTCCAGGCTTATCCAGATCGTAATATATTTAATATCCTAAGATATGTATTATATCGATAAAAGTCTACAATATATATAAGTGGTACAAAGAGGATAAAAGTAGAATTTAAAATAAAAATATACAGCTTTGTTCCAGTTAACGAATGACGTATTTTTGTAGCCTTGCAGAAAGCCTCTAATTTTATACCGAAATTCCCTTTAACCAAGTACAAAAAGGTTTGGTATTCATAACACACTCGTGTATCTGAGGAAATATTTGCTCACCAAATAGCAATGATGTAGAAGTATGGTGGTGGAGAAGCCACAATATGTAAGAGTACATTATGAAAATTGAAAAATTTTTCCAAATTGCAGGGAAACTCTAGCCTTCAGCAAGGCTAGTATTTTTGATAAAGCTAACAGAAGTGCATGCATGTTCCACCCTGGAGGAAAATTGCATTTAACAACCAATTAGTACTTATATACACAAACATGTATGATGTGTAAGTATATATACAAAACAATACAAAGAAAAAACATCACCATTTTATGTTCTGTGAACTTTTTCAGACAGATTGGAAACAAATCATTCACGTGACTTTTGACTTATTGCATGACATATACCATAGGGCCTTTTGTCAGTGAGATCTAATTACAATACCAATGAATGGCAATGATGATATTTTGTGTTTTATTAACATAGATATTTGTGAGAATTTCAATCCACAGGTAGAAAATAATAAAGTCTTGCTCTAGGCCCGGGTTAGAGAAGTAACTTTATTATTGCAAAACTTCATCAGTCAAACTAAGTACACACATGAATTACCTTATGCCTGTTAAACCTTTGCCCAGAAATGCTTGTTTTTAAATGTTTTGATGTTTCATATAATGCCTCCTAAAACTTGTGCAAACATGTCTAAGGTATATTTCATGATGGGCACTATTCTGTTGGGCATTATTTCTAATGGGCATAATTCCTGATGGGCAGTATTCTGATGTTATTGTTCCTGAGACACACTATTTCATGGTTTTACAAAATGAGCATCCTATGAGGGTTGTCCCATTATGCCGAACAGTCTTCTAAGAAAAGCCCCTTACAAACCTTTTTTTCCAAATTAATCAACAAAACTCGTCCTTAAGATTATGAGGGGCATAATATAACTCCACTATTTGTAAATTTTCAAAATTTATTGGGAAAAATTATTTTCTTTTCGTAAAATTAAGTGCCATGTATTGTTATTTATAAGCTGTCTATTACATTATGCAATATTAATTTACCTTTCTAGTAAATTGAATTAAAAACTCACCAGATTCATTGAATCCTGGTATTTCAGAACCGCCTTCTCTTCCTATTACATATAACATGCTATTAATTCAATATATCCTTTTAATTTCATTCAGTCACTGTCTAGTACTTATTACATGTAGAAAGCCTAAACAAGTACTCACTTAAACAGTTTCTGTATTCCTTTTAAAACATTATAGTTTATCCCGTAGACATGATACCTTCTAGACACTAAATTTATGATAAAATGTGTCACTCAGAATGGTTGTCCAAATATAACACCACCAAACAGTCATTTGTTGGCTTTATTTCTGAATAAAAATTATTCATAAACATGAGGAAACTTGTTTATGTGTGTAAATATGTGTAGATGTTGTACAACATGTCAGGGAACAATTGAAGACAAGTTATGTGTCAATCTAAACCCCTTATATTTTTCAGTGAAGTCTGAATAAAAAGACAATATTTGCTTGTCAACACAGATAACGCACACACACATATATTAGTCTTTTCTTGGCCCTGTGTCATTTAAAATTAGATATGACTTCTTAAACATAATACAAATTACATCAAACTGGCAAGCAACATATACTAATTACTAGTCTTTAATTAAGCTTAACAAGACTTAGTTCATCCTGATTTAAAGAAAGAAAACTAGAAAAATATGGAATCATTCTTCCCAGATACTTCATAAAACAGATGCATATGAAGGATATTTACAGAATAATGTATATTTCTCAGCATGAATACTGTGATAATAGTGGCAAATGCACATGTCAGTAGCTGTCTCAATTATTGTAACACAATTTTGTATCCACGGAGTAAGGCCAACACGGTTAAACTTCATCAGGGTCTGAACTGTCTTTGGAGAATTGTCAGCCAGTTCAAAATCTGATTTCACATGACTGTTTTTCTACTCTATTGGGTTCCTACCTAACAGCACATCCACCATATGTATAACCTCTTGGTATTTAAGGCCCTAAATGTCAGTCAGCACAATTGTATCACCTCGTTCACACTGCAATCCGAATGGGTAAGGATTGACGGCTGAAGCAGTTTGAGCTAGATTCATCTCAATCTAGGTTAATCACAGATTTATCATGGTTTAATCAGATATGCCTCCAATGATAAATTCCAGTCGACTCAGCCATGGTAAGATATTGTCATTTTCTAGTGTTCGTACCCACAAACAAGTTGTCTGTCGGAGTGTTGCAGTTATAATATCATCCCAGTGGAACAGATCACCACTAGTCAGGCTACAAAATAGCTGTTGTTTCTTTCACTATACAAATTACTAATCTTTTCAGACTTGCCTTCCTGCTACTGTGTTACTGTCATTCCCCCTTGTGTATGCTGTATTGGTCTAGACTTCCTTATGCTGTTGGACCATTCCTTCTTTAAAAATCAGGTCTTCGGTTAGGTATTCAGATAACCATTAACAAGCTTCTATTTTCCAAACAAAATATGTACATTTATTTTCACTCAATTTACATGCAAACCGGAAGTAATTTCCTTAGTTGTTGGGTCAATTCTCAGTGCTAATAACCATAATGACCTTTCCGGGAGACCAAAAGTAGTCCCTAGGCATACTCGTACTGAATAGTGACTACTTTTACCTTTCCTGTTTTCTTTACTTACCCCCCCTCCCCAGTTCCAAAAACTTATAGATTACTATGTTATTACTCAACATTTTGTGTCATTGTATCTGAGTGTACTGTACTGTGTACTTCACTGTACATATGTTATACCACTTTACACCATAGTCTGTCACATTTTACCTCAGTATACTTTACCATATACTTCAACAAACCTTTTCTTTCTAAAAACACATAATATTAGCCTTTTACTCATTAGTCAGTATCTAATCTAATAAGGATTTTATTCGATTAAATAAGTGATTAATTAAATTATTATTATACAATATTTTGTTTTGATTTACTTTGGCATATACTTCATTGTACCCCTTTCGACTATATTTCATTCTATATCTACACCTAAAGTCTATAACATTATGATAAAGTACAATTTACTGTATGTTTTAAATATTAAGTTTTTTCACAAAACAAAATATGTAATGAAATGGTTCTTCTATTTAATACATTGTGATCCCTATTCAAAGATATGTTCCTCCCCATCATTGTAATTGGCCTCAGTAACTTAGTGGCAACTTGTAGGATTCATTGAGACCCTGTCACTATTTGAACCTAGTTGTTATAAAAATTCATATTTCATTTTAGCTTATCTCCTACTGAGTCTTGAACCAGGCTAGTAAATTAAACAGAAAATCAAATATAAAATGACAACTAAAGTTTTTTTACCTGCATATTTAACATATAACCTGTATATGTGAGTGAGATGACAGCAACTTCAAGTACCAAGTCTCACTAGTATCCTGTGCAAACAGTTCTGTTTCTATAATCTTACTACCGGGTTGATCTAATCTAATGTAAATCTGTAAGAGGAGCGATTCAACTTAATAGATAATTACAATACTATAGTTAAGATATATGATATTGCAAACCAGAGGCTAGGTATTCTCAAGTAAGAGTAGTTATAAATCTGTGCAAAGTACATCCATAAACAGATAGTAAACCAATACAAGTATGTCAAATATTGAGTTATAATTAAATTCATATATTCCTCCATTCAAGTACTTGTTTTGTGATTATGTACAATATCTGTACATTATCTCCAATATTTACTCAGAATACACAAGGAAAGACTGTTCACACATCGTATTACCTGATATATTCAATTACCCTCAGCTCAAGGGTTGCTCATTTACATTTTATAGAGTAACAGCTTTTTCAAATGTGCATTCTGCCTACAAAGACATTTGTAGAGATGGACACCAGTCAATAAATCCTTCACAATCAAAGACAATTAGGAACCAGCTTAGATGATTAATTAGCCTGAATCTCAAAGATACAACACCTGTGGCAGGTTTAGGTTGTAGTGGGCAGGTTTATATCTTTGAAGAGAAATTACTAGCCTTTTTACTGGCTAAAATATTTCACTATATCACTCTTTAAATTTAATGCACGTGTGCTTTATTATTGCTTATTTTTGATTCACGATATTCATGATTTAGCACATAGTTTCTTCTAAAGTACTGTTTTTTAAGTTTAAAAATTATTAAGCTGCATCAAGAAAATGAATTGAGATTTCAGATTTTCTGGATCGGGCCCCATGGTTAAATTTTGTAACAACTCTTCAAACTGCTGGTTTTAAATGAAATCATTAGAAACCTTTTTGCAGAAGAATCTTTTGATAAATGAGATGGAAAGATGTTTGTGTTTGCTCAGTACTTTCAACATATTGTGGGAAAGCCTTTTTCTATAAAACTGTCTTTTACATACATTACATAACAAACTCAAGATTTAAATGCTTTATTATCATACTCAATACAGTACAGTTCATCCAAACGAATGAATTTGCATTTTTTATTTTCCAAATCAGGCCCCAAAAATGCCTTTTAACTTAAAATCTGTACATTTTTAAAGGTATTATATATACATGAGAAGGACTACATAACTAGAGTATGTCAAATAAATTATCACATACTTTTACCATTGTGGTCTTTGGTTTGCTTGTAGGTCAAAGATAATAGGATAAATAGTGATAACCCATCCCAATATGACCCAGTTGTCGTCACCTTTTTCTTTGAATGTGCAACAGACAGGTCTCTGTATAAGTGGAAACATGTCATTCAGATACTAAATCAGAGATCACAGATAAAATAATGAGAAGTATACCCTCAGGAAATCATGTTTAGATCAAATTAAATATTGCCGCTCCCTTTTGTCTTCAAACAAAGTTCATACAAAGCATAAAATACCCACAAGAAAACTAATCAGCGTGTGAATCTATCTATAGTGGAAACTTGTACTGTAGGAGAACAAAAAAAACTGATTGTATTGCGTCAAATACACTGTTCCAAAAGAGCATGTAATTATATAAGAAAGATAAGTGGAGATTTAATTATGGCTTTGCTTGTGATGGTAACTATTGAGACGAGCCAAACCTCATTCCATTGATTGTTTTGTTTAAATTCAAATAATGTAAAATTATCACCTTTAGCCAATAACACCAGAAGGCATGTAAAATCTAGCCTTGCTTTTGGGGTTCTTATGTCATTGGGACAAACCTTATCAGTTTGCATAGTGTACTCTCACATATACTGGATGTTTAACTGGAGATTATGCTCAAATAGGGATCTCTACTGCAGGAAAACTGACATATCTTAATATATATGAAGGCATTCAAATTCACAAAGCTTTTCTTTTATATTTTTAAAACTGCACTGGATGAATATTTGAGTTTTAAGCAAGGCCAGTAAAAACCACATGCAAGTCTAAACTTCAGAAGGGGAATTTCTACTGGGACAAATAAAGTGTGAAAAGACTGAATTTTAAATTTTACAGCAGCTCTGCGAGAAAATGGCTCACCGGATGGCTTACCAGGTGTCATCCATAATGGCGTTAAGCGTTGTTAGAAGGAAAGTCTCTGTGACGTCACACTGTGCTATTCACCTGGTAATTAGAGTGTTACTCAACACAGGTTCTCAGCTGACATGATAATGACTTTGTTCAGCCATCTGAACTGAAGATGTCAGGCATATTATTTTCATCACCCTTCTCTTTCTTGATTGTTCCCTCACCTACTATCTCTTCTTTTTGGGGCTCTGACAACTTTCATGGGTCATTTTCTCATTGTGTTCTGGCAGTTCCCCTGTGTCCCTATTTATGTGTTTACTTTAGCTGCGGATTTTCACGTACATCAAAACAAAGATGCTTCAAAAAGCTACATATATTTCATGTTAATTCACGTCATTTATAATAGTGACACCAATGTCACTATAACCTTAAACAGATAAGTGCAAAATGAAATGGAAAAATGCCCAAATAATTGATTCTCAATATTGAGCTAATTCCTTTCCTTTTTCAGTGTTTCTTATTTTTTTACTGTTAATTCTTATATGGAGTATTATAGAGTGTGGTCTGTGTACACTCCTTAAATTTACCAAATGACGAATATGTTATTTTACTGATTTACATTGGCTTTCTTAAACCCCGCAAATTGAATAATCCAACTCCAGCTTTTATTTCAAACTCCAATGGGGGATCAATCCTGGGATAGAAAGAAATAATCTAGCCCAGCAGTAGTGTTCTGGAAATGTTTATCAGTTGCCTCATTTGTAACAAGAAAGAAATAACTCTTTTCTTACTTGTTTTATGTCACTCTCAGTTATACGACTATTTGTAGCCAGGCTTTACAGAGCAACGGGATACATTTGGAATTCATGAGCCACACCAGATGAAGGGAGGGGTATAAACAGCCTGTCAGACCTGTCGAGGTGCATTAAAACTAACACATATCACCTGCTGAGTGGAATCACCTTTTCTTCTTTCTGTGCATATGTAGTTTAAGGTCTGTTCACACAGTTTCAAGCAGCTGCAACAATTCGTATTTGAATTTTGCTCCCTAAGATTCCCTGTAAATGGAACTCATTTCTAGGCTGTGCATGTATAAGCCATTCAGCCACTCTCTCTTGCATCCCTGTTTCAGTTTAATACGGCACATAAGAGCTCGTGGGGAGGTATTCTGACACATTTTAAAAACCCACCACAGACTGGAAACCCAGTCTGATTTATGAAATGTTATGGGGACTACCAAAATGCAAAATACGCCATACCACAAAGAAACTCATTCAAAATTGGAATGTTGAAAATTGCGGAAGTATTCAGAGTATAATCTGGATCTTAGTTTTTAATTGGAGGCTTCCGTTATCGGGCCCTCCCCACGTAAAATCCTTAAAGATATGTTCATTAGTTTTGGAGTAATCGCAAACACAAGCAGACAAACAAACTTACCCCCAAAACAGAACCCCCGCCCCCCTTTTAGTAATTCCATACCCTGATCACTTTCACATAAACTTTGCCATCATATTTAGCTCACTATATATACACGCGTGAAAATATTATGTATATAAATTTCTTTCAATCTCTATTGCAGTTACCAATACATACCAATTCTGTTTCCAAAAAAGAGAAAGAACTATTTATTATCCATTTATAGTCTGAATAAATAACGTTGAGGACTTCACATTCACACACCACACAAACACAGTCAACTGAGTAAGATGTACACTAACAATCAAGCATCTGTATAACCTACAAACTCTCTGAATGAAGTTCAAAATGACAGACATCATAAACCACCACAAGTTCATTAAAATACAGAATTCTTTCTTTTGTCATACTTTTCAAAGACATTTGTGTTCACCATGAATACATACGCGTCATTTTCACATGGGTGACTGTACAAATGTATATTTTCGGGAGATCTTGATACTTTTAGTGTACACCATTAACCATTCCACTCTAGTATCTAATTTTGATCATAAATCACCCAGGTGACAGCTTGGGCACTTGTACTTATTTGGAAATAGTTTACCCACAAGATTTATTAGCATTTAACATGCAATTTTGTCACCTTTATGAAAGATGTACTTGAACACGTTTTGAGCAAGGGAATATGAATTCATGGTGCTCTAAATATATTGTTTCATACGGTCTTACATAAAACCGAGAATGAGATAGGGAAAGACTCCCATAGAAACCAGTAAGCTATATCGTATTTTGGCCTTAAGATAGTCATGTTTCACCTCTAGTGCCTGCTTCACAACTTGTTTTAACCAAGGTCTGGCTAAAATTTCAGAATTTTTTTCTCATTTAAGTTTTTGTTCAAGTTGATATTTACAATAGAACAAATTTTAACTGAGAAAATTTTTGTTATGTGTTAATCAAAATCGTGAGAAATTGCCATCTAAGAAAACTCAATATAAAAACCACCAAGAAACTTTGACAAGACACAATAGTTTGTCATATGTTTAAGACCTAACATAAGTCAAAACTTAGTATGAAACATTTAGTGAATGCTAACTGAGAAAAGAATCTACGGTCTAGGAGAAAAGTCTCAGATTGAGTAAAAAAACTCAGATCTGAGAAGTAAGACTTTTTCAGTATCTATCTACATTTGTGAATGAAAGTTAATACATGTACCTAGATCACATTGTTCCAATCTGACCTCACAAGTTACATACAAGCCTAAAATATTTGACCTGTCCGGGTCTTTTGTGTTCAGACACAATTTGTGTTTTAGGTGTATCCATAAGGGACCAGTTACACTTATACGGATCCCCCATGGATATAGGCCAAGGTTCTATATACGGTAATTGCCAAGGATCTCTTGCAGATCGTGGGGTTTGGGGAGGGGGAATGTTTGAAAAGTGAGTGATTTACGGATGTGTCACAGATCATTCTACAGATGATAAGGATGCCACAAGGACATTGGGGATGCATTTCATTGCTTGCAGATGACCCCCGGATACACGTCCTTGACCACCCGCAGTGCAGCGGAAACAACCCAGGGCACGCCAGGACAACATAGGGATGTATCAGGACGTCTCAAAGACACCCTGAATGGGTATACAGATTCTGCGGAGACTCACAGATGGGGTTTAGGGATCATTATTTTTCTCGTGGATGTCTTGCAGATGTCAGCTTATCGATAAGGGATTTTTATGATAATATTAAAGGTGTCCTGGTGGGAGCTAGTGACCACTGGATACCTGGATCCCAATGGCTATAAAAAGGTAAGGGTCAGGCCACTAGCCAGATAGAATTCAGATGCAACCATGAACAGACAGGACAGAAATCTGATACAAATTCAACTCGTAATATTACAAATGGAGAGACAGTTATTCATCATTAGAGCTACGATAGACCGGCTGAGAAGGAGATGGCTACTGCAAGGACAGCGAAGACACAGAAGATATTGGGTCAGGCCATGGCTAACCCAGGCAGAGCACTGAGAAGAGGGTCAGTACACCAGACTGATGCCAAGGCTCGAGTTGGATGACCCTATAGCATACCAAAACTTCATCTGGATGCCATCCAAGCTCTTTCAAGAGCTGGAGCAGAGACTTGGCCCTGAGATCCAGAGGGAGAGGACCTGGATGAGAGAGCCCCTGAGTCCAGGACTCAAGTTGGCAGTCACCCTAAGACACCTGGCCAGTGGAGACAGCTATCCAACTCTGCAGTATGCTTTCAGGGTGGCAAGGTCGACCATCATTAAGTTTGTGCCTGAGGTCTGCAACGCTATCATCAGCGCCTATTGAGATGAGGTTAGACATGCCCCACAAGCCCAGAAGACTGGTTGGAGGTCAAGCCTGGTTTCCATCCCTGGATCGAAAGGACATCCCAATAAGATGTCCATGATGGGGTGGCAGCCTCTACCACAACTACAATGGCTTCTACTCTATTGTACTCCTGGCCCTGTTGGATGGAGATTACAAGTTCCTGTGGGTGGACTTGGGGGCAGTCAGGTCAAGGTCTGATGCTCAGATTTTCAAGCACTCTGACTTGAGGCACAAAATAGAGGACAGCAGCATCGACTTCCCAGAGAGTGAATCCCTTGTTGATGATAGACCAAAGGTGAACCATTTCATCCTCGGGGATGATGCTTTCCCCATCAAACTCTGGCTAATGAAGCCCTACTCAAGACGTGGTATGGACTTGAACCAAAGTGTGTTCAACTACAGACTCAGCCGGGAAAGAAGGGTGGTAGAGAACTCATTTGGGATCTTAACATCCCACTTCTGGATCTTCCAGAAGTCAATGCAGCAGGAGCCACCTGTACCAGTGGCCAGGGTGGTCATGACCTGCTTAGTACTCCACAACCTGCTAAGGATGCAATACCCGACAGGTCAACAGGATGACTTTGGGGCAGAGGGCCAGGCCCTGATAGTGCTGGAGGGCAATAACATTCCACATGAGGGACAAACCCACTGGAGGCAGCAAAGACACAGAGGAATATTCTGAGGGACTATTTCATGACTGATGGGCAGGTCCCCTGGCAAATGGACAGAATTTTTTAAAAAAATGTTAATACTGTGATACTGTGACTTTTTAAATGTAAAGAGTACTAAGGAACACTTTAATACACAACCCAAATTAAAATGTATGAATGACCCTACTGCTAAATTGTATGTACTACTGTACCATGTACTACTTATAATGTTTGTATTTTACACTATTTCCAATAAAATGCTTTATTTTGTTATACTTAGTGTGATTTTAATATTACCATGGAAAACTTCATGTATCTGGTCAATGTGGACATTATTCACTAGCTTAACATACAAATTTTGCTCTCAGGTCATTGGAAACTTTTTAATGGTCAAGCAATGCACAACAATTGAAAAACAAACACCTATTGTTGAAATGGCAAACATTGCATTCCTTTGCCTCTGCTTGTGTACACAAATGTGTGTTACCCCCACTGTGTGGTGACAAAGGGAAGATGTACAGTGGTTTAAAACAATGGACAATCAAGGAAGTAAGCATACAAGCCCTGCTCCTTAAGCTTGGCGTCAGTACTCAGGTCAAATGTGCCTCCTCCTCCCACCTGAAAGAATAAACTGAAAGAATAAATGTATTTATTGGTGGGACAGTCAAGGGATTCCCCACAACCCCAGCTAACCGGACAGAGGTTCAAGCTCCCCTTTACTTTCTATTTTTGGGGTTTGGGGGGTGGGGGGATGTTTTTGAAGTCTAGTACTGCAAAGTATTAATTCACTTGCTATGTTTTGTTGTGGAGGCTTTTTAGATTTGGGTCTTCATCTGGCCGGAGGGGTTGCTGGGTGAACAAATATTTAATTTACTGTCTTTGCTGGGAGAGTTAATTTCTTCTAATATTTTTATTAACTTTATTATTGTATATTATTATTAGCTTTTTGGATTTTTTTTTGGGGGGGAGGGGGTTTGGTGTGGAAAACTTTTAGTTCATTTGTTAGTTCATTTGTTAGTTCATTTCTTATCTTTTATAACAACAACATAGCTTAAATAATTCTTTGGGGTATATGGCAGCTTTCGCGGATATGTCAGCTGGCGGTGAGTAGCTACTGGTCCCTTGCAGCTGGTTGGTCTGTTGGGGTGGTGGATGTTTCATCGACTGGCTGGAACTGAGGCGTGTGGATGAGGAAGTGGCACTCTGTGATGTTTGCTGTTGTGATGTTTGTTGGCTACGTTGTTGTGGGTGCTGCTGCTATGAACTTGGGACAGTTTGTTGATGATGCTGCTGATGTTTTGTGGGCTGCTGCGGTATCAGCTGATGTGTTTGCATTGATTGCTGCTGTTGCTGTTGCATTGGCTGCTGCGGTGCTGACATCTCGGGCATGTGTTGCTGTGACTGCATGCTTAATTGTGGACCCTGGCCCTGGATCTGCTGTTGCGCTGGTGCATGTGGCTGATTAAATGTCTGTTGGAAGTGCTGCTGTGAATTCTGTAAATGCTGCTGCTGTAGAAGTCCTTGTGGTACTTGTGTAAATGTCTGTTGCATCTGCTGCTGTGGGGCCTGCATCTGGGAGTGAGACACAGGGTACTGGTGTAAGGTCAAGGCCTGGCTGTACGCAGCGGTACTTGTGCTGATTCAATGCTGGTACCTTTGCTGCTGCTTGTCCCTCCATTTAAGTATCATCACCAAGTTGAATGTCTCTTGTTGAAACTCGTCATGCGAGTCGCTAGTTAGTTGTACCACCTCCACAGAAGCCCAGTCTTGGGTTATCGGGCTTGTCATCAGTCAAATTTTTTGGCCACAATGTCTTTTAACTCTGTTATCCCCCTCTGAGATTCCACGAGAGCTGATTGGAGGACGGAATCTGCTAAGCTTGAAGTCACCCTGACGCCACGCGATCTTGGAGTAGGTGTATGTGTATCCAGGTGCAATATGTCTGCTGGGTCACAAGTGGATTCTAGACGAGAAGTATCCTGGAACAGTTCCATGTGCACATTCTCCTGTCTGGATGCTGGACCCGCTGCTGCACTGGCTTGGGAAGATGACACCTTTGGAGCCCTGAATTCACTTTTTCCTTTAAGATAGCGCACAATGTGGTCCCTCAGGAAGTCAAAATTGTCTCTGGTCCATTTCTGCCGCTCTGTCAGCTGTGGTTCCCCCATTACCAACTCCATGTGAGTGACTTTTCCAAAGAGTGTGTGCTGGCTCTGAAACCATCTTTGGCAGACATCTTTGTCAAAGTTGTTCTCCTCACAAAACTGATCCCACACAGCCTCCCTCTTTGATCTATCCTTGTAGTCCTTTAAACTCTTGTAGAGAATTTCATTGTCACGCAAAAAGTCCACTAATTTCTGCTCCTTCTCAGCACTCAACAGAGCAGCAGCTTTCTTGCCTCTTTTGTCAGCCTTTTCTTCCGATACATATTGTCCCTCCCTTGTCATTGACTTGCCCTTGCCTTTGCCCTTGCCCTTCTGTGTCCCCCCAGCAACCTGTGTGTCCTGTGTGTCGGCAATGTCCTCATCACTTGAATCTGAATCCTGCTGTGTCTCAAGCGCAATGTCACCCTATTCTGTAATCAACATCTGAGGATCCTCCACTCCCACCACCTCCTCCACCCCAGCTGCCTGCTGGCTCTACCGAGTCTCTGGTACACAACTCAACTCGTCCACCTCTGGACTCCTTGCCTAGACCTGTGTGGACATCCTCTCCCTATCGTGACTACCTCTCCTCTTTGACCTTTTTTGGTGGCATTTTACATAAATATTCACCAAACTTTTTGAAAAAACTTTGAAAAGTCTGAACAATTTTCGAGTATATATGCCAGCAAAATATATCCTCATACATATAGAGTATATGCTGTAAAGTTCCAAACATTGATGTATCCTCATTGAAATGCAAAAAGCAAAATGAGCAAAAGCCGAGCCAAGTGCCCCTTTTATAGGCTTTTGTCCATGAAAAAGCGTCTCTCCATAAATTCCCGAGTGCCATGGAACACCACAAATCTCGCCATGAACCCCGTTCTTATTGTCCTTCAGGGGTCCTTATCATCCGTAAACCCCGTCTCTATATCTGCAGACAAATTTCATAGCCGTGACCTTCTTCCAGGACCATCCTTATTGATCCTTATGGTTTCCACTAATGTCTGTTAACATCCGTTGGCATCCTTACAGCCTCCGGGAATATCCGTAGAAATTTTCTGAGCCTTCATTGGTACGGATGAGTCAAGGATGTCACGGATACCACAAGGACATCCACAATTTTTGTAAGGATGATACGAACAAGTTACGGATGAGACACGGGTGAGTTACGGATATCAATTACAGATAAGATGGTCAAACCATTTACAGAAAAATCAAACAGTTTGATTCTTCTGTAGCATCCTCACGGACACATCACATTAGTGCCAGATGCCATAAGGACATTATGGATGTGTTCACAGATGAAAAATGTGATCCGTAAATCACTCAACATTTTCCATATTAGGAAACTTGGCGCGATCCGGTGGAGCATCCATGGATGTGCAACTGGGGGCTTAGGTTTAACAAATATTCATCATATTTGGTTAGGATGCATATGACACAGAATGGAAACATTTCACTCAGATAACAATTTAAAAAAATATTATAAGCTTTCATATACCAAACCAAAATGTACATGCTAGAATGGTCAAGGGTGGTAAAATGGCTATTGGGGCATATACTACCCACATACAAGACCCATTCCCCAAAGAATAAGGACAAGGTAGTGAACCAAATTTACAATATGTGTTAATGCAACCACACCAAACAGTGTGAAGAGGCCTTAATATTATTAATAAGCAATTTTCGTAATGTTATTACGGGCTTTCATACACACCCAGACAAACAGGTCCATTGTCAAAATGACGCATTAAACATGACTGTATTGTATTATTTTGTATTGGATGCTTATACTCAGCCAAATATTTTCTTTTAGTACAGGAATCAAAGTGCCATTTGAGTTGTCTCCAACTGCAGAAGTACAGCCTAAGCTCTCTAGTGCCTGTCATACCACACAAATACGACTACTGATTTGAAAGTGTCTGAAATTGTGCCAGTTTTAGGTCTGTGTTATTAATAAGCTAGGTTGTAGAATTCCAAGGAAAGGACTAGCGGTTGAATGTGACAGGTTTTAAATCAGCCTCTGCATCTTTGGTTGTCAAATTTTCCAAATCACCAGATGGTGACTCATAAATCAGTGCCAACACAGTGCTCAAAAGCCTCTTCACATATAGTTAACAAGTTGATTGTAAATTTGTTGATCATTATACAATTGTCAAGATGAATATTTTCCCTGGGCATTTAAAGTTTTTTTAATAACTGGTTTTGGTGTGATAGATTTTTGTTTAACATTTGAACCATCTAACCTATTGGTTTCAATAATATGCACGGCACATCTATTAACTTCTTATGAAACACACTATATTTTATCACATTTCATGTACGATGCTGTTTTATTTAAAACAATAGATTTGTGGTATTTTGAATGGTATAGATGAAAAATTAGAACTAGCCCTCATGCAAGTCTTCGACTTGGTAGGCTACCAGTTCAGCTTCAAAGAGGGTAAGATCAGATCCGCCCTAGAGCTTTTGCAGACCTTGAATGCAAATCCAGAAACTTCTCTCTGGACCCACAGGCCCGGTCCGGCAGCTGTTGCCCCTGACAGGGTTACTGACAACCATAGAGAAGCAAGTCCAGCTAGGTCGCCTCCACATGGGGCTGATACAGTGGATCTTGAAAAACAGCTGGAGGGTACCAAAATCACTGGAAAAGGTGATCCCTGTTCCAGGTTCACTCGACTCCCATCTAAAATGGTGGCTGAAGGATGACAATAGGCTTCAACCTCAACCATTACACCCACTAAAATTTGCTCTGTAAATCTTTACAGATGCATCAAAAGAATGCTGAATGCTCATTTAGGGGAACACACTGTAAGGGGAACCTTCCAGAAAGCAAGTTACACATAAACTATCTGGAACTCAGGCGATCTTTTTGGCCCAAAAGAAGTTCCAAGACCTCTGCTTGAACTATTGCTGTCATAGCTACAGACAACACCATGGTGGTTGCCTATAGGAAAGGTGAGGGGATGAAGTCAGGCCCTCTTGTGTCCTCCTATGGAGAATTCTGACCTGGTGCTCCAGGAAACAGGTGACTCAAGCCCGAACCACCTTTAGGCCAGTTGAATGTCATGGCAACAAGCTATCCAGTCTATCCAGTCTGGTAGGAGGGACCATTCCGCTGGATGGTCTAGCCTAGACTAGACCATCCAGCGGAATGGTCCCTCCTACCAGTGGTCTCCCATGCAATATGCTCCCCGTATCACCAGCCCCAAATGGACGCCACCAGGTTTAACAACAAACAGCCTCAGTTTGTATCACCAGTGCTAAACCCCCTAGCATGGGCAGTGGATGCACTCAGTCTGCCATGGTAGGATCTGGGCTCATATGCCTTCCCACCAGTAGCCATCTTGGGAAAGGGGTGGAGAAGTTGCAGGACTACCCATGCAGGAGAATCATTCTGATTGCTCCAGGGTGGCCCAACATACCCTGGTTCTGGGATCTAGTGACCATGTCCAGCCAGATCCCACTATGCCTGCCCAACCTGTTCAATCAGCCATTCAATCAGACTCGTCACAGAAATCTGTTAAAACTAAATCTGCATGCATTGCTCCTATAGTCCCAGAAATCACGGAACAGGGCTTCTTTGAGGCAGTGGCAGCACGAATTGAGGCTCCTCAGAGAGGATCTACCAGATCAGTCTTTGAGGCAAAGTGGGCCATTTTTACAAAGTGGTGCCACAGTAATAAGGTGAACTTTAGGGCACCCCATATAAAGTCAGTGCTCCTATTTTCAGGACAGGAAGTTATAGCCCAGTGCCAATTATGGATACAGGTCAGCCATTGCTGATAAACTGGGAAATTCACCCATCAATGTCAGCAAAGATAAAAATCTCACTCGTCTCCTGGATAGTTTCCACAGTGACAGACCCAAGGGACGGAGGGGAATCCCCCTCCTGGAACCTCTCAATGGTGTTGCACCAGCTGACAAAGGCTCCATTTGAACCAATTAAAGAGGCCTCTTTGAAGCGTTTGACCTTCAAGACTGTCTTCCTTTTGGCGCTAGCATCGGGTAAGCACAGAAGTGAGATACATGCTTGGCAAAACAAGATCATTAGACACCAGTCAGACTGGTCAAGGTGTCCCTGTACCCATCACCTAGCTTTCTTTCTAAGAACCAGCTGGCCATGGAGGGTCCAGATAGTGTGGCCCCAGTGGTTATACCAGCTATGGCCCTAATTCTGGATAAGTCCCACAAGTCTGATAAGTCCCTCTGTCCCTCTGTCTGGCAGATTTAGCATTGCGATACTATTTGGACAGGACCTCAGACCTCAGGCAGAACAAGGAATTAGTCTTTGTCTCCTTTAAGAAAGGTTTTGACAAGGATATCTCATCAGCCACTATCTTCTCATGGATCAACAGACTGTGATCCTATGTTATGATTTCTCTGATCAGGAGGCCCTCACCTTTCATCATGCTAAAGCCCACGATGTCAGGTCCTTTGCTGCATCTAATGCCTACCAGTCAGGTGTTTTTCCTTAGACCAATCTTATCAGCCTGCCAATGGAAGTCACCTAACACCTTCACACAGTTCGATTGAAGGATGTGGCTTGGGCTGATTCAGAGCCTTTTCACTTGGGCCCAGTAGTGGCTGCTCAGAAGATCCACAAATAGCCCGTATATTGAAGAGATTTGTGCTTTCCTTCCAGAGTTTTATTTCCTGGGACCTAACCCTCTCTTCCCCTACCTCAGAGCAGGTCTGTAAAAAGGGGGGGCCAGCATCAGTATATGCCCGGCAACCAGGCATTGGTAACCAACCATAGGCCTGCAGGCCTCCTGACTAAGTCAATCTAGGCCTGGGGGGGGGATTTTGTTGCTTGTTTATGAGTTGCCTTAAGTCCCTAGTAACTTACCCTCTGACCAAGCGGTAGTTATTCAGCAATTGTCCATTGAATAGGATCTATTAACGCAATAAGATTGCAAATTTAATATGTAAATTAAATTTTTATAAAAAGTTAATACCCTATCCAATGGACTGGTAAGGCCCTCCCAACTGACCCTGCTATCAGCTTACTAGGGGTCTAAATATGTTTAGACAACAAAAAAGATGAACTTACGTCACTCTGTCTAGACAGGAAGAAAGTGCAATGCGCCACCTACATGCCTGGTCCTGCCGGCTTTTTACACAGGACAGCTTTTTCTGTCATTTGGCAGGGCTGGTCGCGCCGACCGGTAAAGCAGTTGTCCATTGGATAGGGTATTAACTCATAAAAATTTAATTTACTTATTAAATTTTCAAAATTGTTTTATATGTATATTATAAAGTTATAATTATATATGTAAAACATAATAAAATTAATAATATCAACTATAAACGAAATTTGAGGGAAATTGTGAAGGAGTTAACCAAATTAACGGGTAATAATGAAGTTGTAGGTCCAATCCATTGATTCTTTTGTTACAAATGTTACAAAGTTCTTTCAAAGTTTTAAAGTGAGGGAAATTATGCCTTATAAAATCTCTTGATTTTGCATTTCATTTAAATCGTCACTGTTTGGTGTATTATCCCCCCCCGTTGATATTTGCCTGGCCATGACTCTAAAGTCTGCAAACTATTTATGTTATTTAATACAGGTTCCCCTGGTGGGAGACTTTATTAATAAGTCTCCCTAAAGACTCAATGTTATTTAAAAGTAAGTTCATATTTTGATTAAATAAAGCATTGTGGGAACTAAAATAAAAAACCCACATTAATTACTATGGTTAGGTAAATATCAAGTGTTTGACCTTCAAAAGGTAACTCTGATCCATAATATATCGCTAACTTATTCATTGTACTTCATACTAAAATATTGTAAAAGATACATTCACTCACATTTCACGATTTTTATGCTCTTGAATCAGAAAAATATTGCAATATATAATCATAGATTTAAGAAATTCTGTGAAATAACTGCTAGTTTTAGGAATTTCATGAAATGACTGGCCAAATTAGGAATTTTGAAAAATCCCTGAAAACATTAAGGAAATTCACAAAATTCAATTCATGAATGGCTACAATAACAGCTATCCACATATCTAAGAATTAAGACTTATGAAAGGCTAGGTGTAAATATAAATCAGGCTTTGGCAAACGTGTCTCAAGACTTGTCATCAACCCAGGTAAGTGTCATCTTAAGCTTCACTATCTCCTCTCAGGACTGATTATAATGGGACAAATGTCCACACTGTGTTAGCTACTGACAAGTCGGTTGTGTTGTAGCTAAATGGCATCTTTTGGCAAAGGTGTATCAGATTTCACAGGCGCATACAGAGACAGACAAACTAACAATCATAGGCCAGGACAGTTAGCCTTTGTGCAGGATCTTCACTTTCACCTTTACTTGATTCAAATTAACTGATTTGTTTATGTTTTCTTGCTGCTGTCAATACATTTAATATACCATATATCATAACATGGGTTTGAAAGGGCGCAGAAGAGTAGTGACAGTTGTTAGGATACTATTTTGCAGTGTAATACAATAAAAATGTTTCAACAACTTGTCCCGAGCTCTCATGTGCTGAACTCAAGTGTACAAGCCTGAGGGGTGAAGGGCAGGTCAGAATGGCTGTACAGGGCGGCTCAGTTTTAAACATGCACCACCAACATACACGATCATCGTCTGGGTACTCTGTATAAGGCCATGAACCAAAATTCAAATACGAGTTGTCATGCCCACACTTAATAGTGAACGTTGCCTTGGCCCATTCTGGATCATGATACTGACTTACACATCCAATGATTTCTTCAATGCTTTATCATAAAGTCGCTGGGTGATAAAAGTATAAAAATTGTATTTTATGATACGGGTAAAGTCAAAGTTGGGGTTTTATGTCACTTTTATTGGCTAAGGTTATATTAGGACAGGCCCTCAGTATTTCACACTTTTAGTCATAAGCTGGGTTTGATCGCAAGACCATAGAGGTGAGATGTAAGTGACTAAATGCTAAACTTGTTAACCACTTGGTCACTGAGTCTTATAAAATCTATATTTCTTGTTGACTTGTTCTCTAATATCCTATAAGACTCCTACATGTCAGGAAACATATATTCACCAGACATGTCTCTCTCCTGGTAGTGTGCTAAGGTAAAAACCAGCATATATATATGCAAGAGGACATTATCAAAACTAAGACTTTCTTGTGTATATTTTCCTTAATTACAAAGAAACTTGAGTCTGAAATAGGGCTATCCAAAATTGTATCTTTATATTATTTAAACCTGGTAAACAGAAACATGACTACTGATGGCAAGGCTACTACAGGGACTTTGAACTGCAGTGAGAATTTGATAGATTAAGGGTTAGTTCATGGGTGGGAGTCAGATTGAGGGTCAGAGAATTGTCCCTTGGACAATGGGTCCATGTCAAAACATTCCTCTCTATGTTTAGCTCAGTGTACACAATCAGAGAAATTTGATAGGCAAACTATTCAGATTCCCGCCAAACAGGCGAAATGATCGCCTGTCTGAAAATAGTGATGGTATCCTGCGAATGCTAGTGAGTTGTCAAATGCCTTTTGCTTGTGTATAAATTACATGGTGTACTTCAAAACGTTGTGTTGTGTTACTATATCTTTCACAAAGTGTTGAAGAAATTTAGATAACGCATTTGATTTTCTTTGAGAGAAATAATTTTACAAACATTTCTTTATCAGATATCACATTTCATTTAAAACCAATATAACATCTCTTTCCAACCCAGGTGGGTTTTTCTATCAAAAAACAAATCTTTGCAGACACTGCGAAGCATTGTGTATGTAAACAAAGATGTATTCAGAAGTACATGTACTTGTGAAAGGTTATTGCTTAAAGTTCAAATGTAACACCATACACCAAATGTAATAATAATTCTTAAAAGTGACGAAAAGAATTATGTTGCAAACATTTTCTCATTTAGGGAAGAGTAAATGTCAATTGGTAATAAAGTTTAAATTAGCAGAAGGCACAATGGTTTCTGAGCAGGGAATGTTTCCTTCAGGAATAATTTCTCATAATTATCTGTTGGTCAATGTTCTTGTGGATATGGTACTTCTGTTTCTTTCTACTGAATACATACCAATACTTATCTTATAGAACTGATCCTAGTTTTGTGACATGCAGATATTTATTTTTATGCTCAATGTGATCACATAACCTGCGGTTCCAAGTGACATAAAGTAATGAAAAAGAATAAGCAATGAAAGGGTGACATAAAAAAAATAAAAGTCTCGGCAATGGTTAATGTTATCATTGATGAATGGCTGGTATTACCCCAGTAGACAAAATCCTGGAAAAACAAAACAACCCAGGGTTTTGTGCGACCCCTTTAAAATTAGCTCTAGGGTTTTGTCTTTGTAGCCATATTTTTCTAGGGTTTTGTCCTCTGGAGCATTGTCTTCAGGGGTATTGCCCGTTTACCATCAATGTGATAAACTTCAGCAACATAAAACATGGTAGCATAAACCACAGTGTCACAAAGACTATCTCCTGTGAAGGTGCTCATTATTTACTGATAAATTAAAGAGTATATTTAAGAAAACTAGACCAAGCTTCATACTAGGTCTGGTTGACCAACACGCCTCTATGCCACCCAGTTTTCTGAATACTCATTAATTGTGGCACCAATTCTGACATCCTAGGTGTCACTTGCACTGCCACCCACTTAGCAACAGGACAGTGCATGAATAGAAGTGAGGTGGAGAACAGATTTTGTTGGGAGGGAATTTTAAATGGCAAAGAAGATGAAACCCTATGATATAATACACTCTGAGGGCATAGGTATACAAGATACATAGGGATGAAATTTCAATGTGCAGATTATTGTTGAGAGATGGCATCTGTGTGGAGTGGACAATGTCTACCATGTGTCAACATGTAGTTTCTTTTGTCATAAAAACTTTTCCTAAAGGTGTGTTATCAAATGATACTCCATATCCTGGTTATTTAAATTCAACAGAAATAGTTTAGACTGGCACAGTCATTGCATGAAAATAGTTCCCTAATTCAAATATTTCAAAAGAGTTAACACATGCACACATCAACGTTGATACGATACAAGACAAAGCCATCCAATAAAAAAATTAGCACTTATGTTATATTCTTTATCTATTCACATCGACCATGATATGAAATGATATTTATTTTGAAGAATTCTCCAACTTTTATAGGATTTGTAGGTATCATTCAAATGAACAGAATTGCCTTATTTTTGGATCAATCAAAAAATACTATATCATGCTGAATTGCATCGTTATTGTCTGTAATTACCTTTAATCTTGACTAGTTTTATAAAGATTCCACATACCAAATTGTTAGAAACTTTTAACTTATGCAAATGTATGAAATTCATATATCTATAATTTGTCTTCATTGTCAATACCACTCTATTCATATGTAAAGCCTCTCTTACATCCCATCGTACGTGCACGTACGTCCTGGTTACAGAGAAAAATCGGCTGATTTGCAAGGGACCCTCAAGGCACACTTGCGATTTTATAACAGAATCTCAAGGTCGCACAGACCTTGCAATGGAAATTGACATGCACATTTTCTGTGCGTGCACGCAGTGTGTTCATTAATATTTAACTAATGACACTCTTGTTGGGAGAATTCATCTTGTTATCACGTGTAAATCTCTGCTACCCCACTACCAGGCTACGGTCATATTTTTCAACAATATTTGCAGCACACTTACGTGCCTATACACATACGACGGGATGTAAGAGAGGCTTTAAATGCAGTCATTATATTTTCTTTAAAACAGTCTTTGAGATTTGAATAAGACATTTTACACCCTATTTCAGAAAACCTGTGTCATTTAGGTCACCTTTTAGTATTACATTATTTATGGGAAATATTTTATTAAATATTACAAAGAAAACAAAAATAGGCTTGCTTCGACACTTAATTAAGTTATTTATGATAAAAACATACTTTGCCTTTTAGTTTCCGCCACGTGATCTTTAAGTCCTACATGGGAATGTGTCTGTAGGAGAACTGTATGGACTTGATCCCACTTATCACACTCAATGGCACTTCAATCTCTCCTGAAGTGGCAACTGGAGAAATCAAGAAATTATATCCAAACAATATGATGTCACAGGTAAATAACTCTTTGTGTCCAATGTGTGTTGGGATTAGAATTTTATTGCCAAGTCAAGAAGCATTGTGTGTTTTTTTTCATAATATTGGATTATTAATCAAACCTTGGAATAGACTTTCATTGGCGTAGAGCATAGTGATGATTTCATTTGTTTCTTTGGGGAATTTAATGGCAAAGTCTATACACTGAAGCAGCCATATACTGACAGACATTTTAAAGCAATGGAAGACAGCAGTTCATATGAGTCTACGAAGAATGCCATCATGAACTTATAAATCAGGAAGTAAAAAACAAAATGATGGGAAAAATATTGATGTGCAAAATTCCACCTCTGAAAAAAAATGTTGATGGGCAAAATTCCTGATAGACATTGATCTGATTGGCATAGTTTCTGATGAACATTCTTACTGGTGAGCATTTTTCTCTCCACCGTTCATACTAATCTTATAAATGTTCAGTGATGCCTAGTCCCTGTACTAGTAGATTCTAATAGCCCAGTCACACCTTTCCTCGTGGTCATTCCTGTAGGTATTTGTTTTGCCCTTTGCTCATTATTGTGGCTTTGAAAAGAGACGTCACATCTGGGGAGTACATGTTGAAGAACAAGCTGTTCCATTTATTCACCCAGACCCCTCCAGCATGGGTATTTGTGTACAACTCATGAAACCTTCACTGAAGGTACATCAACGCTTCAAAAAGGGAGTCCCAAATGCAAAATGATGTCCAACTTTTTGACATCAGAACTTCAAATTGGAGTTTGTGACCCTCCAACTCTGGGCCTGAACTCTCACCATGCCTTTTTATTGTAGCAATAAAGGACGAGGTTTGAGTACTGTATCTGCGAATAAATCACAAACTTCTGGGCGGAATAATGGACGGAGCCCGATAGGACTATACCAATGTCTGCATCTAATAACCTTGCAGTATATCTGTTGCCTCAAGGCTAGTGTTTATACTGCATCCACCTTGAAAGGTAAGATAACCAGGTGCGGTTTATTTTATAGCAGTGACAGTTTGATGGTTCTGTACAGCCTCTGAACAAACAATGCAATCCAGGTAAGATACAACTGTAATGGCTAACAAACTGTGCATTTTATATCACTCCATTAATCTCTATAGCAGTGCTACCTGTCTAGTAAATTCCACAAGTTACCCATCAAATCGTGTGAAATACATCTGCTATAAAATTAGCCTTCTCTAAGGCTGTGACAATTTTATGTAAATGATAAGCATCAAACTAAAGTACCACACAATTTAATAATGCACCACCCCACTGTTCACCCAGTTAAAAGTTTAAAAAATATCTCAAAATATTGTTAAATTAACAATCCTTTTGTTCATCCTATTTGAAAAATAAACACAGGTGTAATCTCTAGATTTTCCATACCGTACTTCAGGTAAGAAAGTATCTTCAAAATCTTAAATGGGTACACAGTATTTTTGCTATGTGGCCAATTTTCAAACACACAATAAATATAGAAAAGTATGTGACGTGAGAGGTTTTGAATATTATTATTATTATTTTGCTAGTGATGGGTTGGCAGCTCTTTTTTAATGTCCTGTTCCCATGTATACAAACTGTTACAATTCTAGGATACTAACAAGTGCGATTTTAATATTTCAACGGTCGAGTCGAGTCTTTAGAAAAGAAATTGTCACAAACTGCAAATGCTTTCTTTGCCCAAACAGTCCCTGACACGTGCCCAGCCCTCAAAAAAACCCTACTAAACAACCATGCAGAGACAAATGCTTGTGCTCAATGATTTACCACTGGAGGCGGGGCGAGGGAAGGAAGTCGGATTATTTTGGAGCACTTATGACTGCCACTGTTCTCTGAAGGACAAAGTCAGAGCTTGTTTTTACATCTCTCTTGGACTTGCTCCACGTCTTTGTATTTGTATCCATCAGTAACCTAGAGTTAAATTTAAATTGGAAACTTACAGGAGTTCATTATACCACAAGCATTCAGGAGTAAGGGGGATAGTTTCTGAATTTATTTATTTATTTGGGGTTTTACGTCGCTTTCAACACTGTACAGGTCATATCACAACGGGTAGTTGGAAGGGCAGAGGAAACCAGTACATACAGTTCGCTAGGGTTGTGTACTGTAAACTGCCGACCAACGGCAAGCAACTACCAGCTTTCCCACTTAAGGCTGTAACGGGGATTGAACCCCGGCCTCAGAGGTGGGAGGGATAGTTTCTGAAAAAATGTCAGGGCTGGCTGTTTCTCCAAAAGTCATACAGTAACCATATATTACACAAAGGACAAAAGGACTTGGTGAAAGTCTGCATCTCTCTCAAAAGCTATGGTTTTATTTAGATAAGTCAACGTATCCCACACGTTGTCATGAGCTGGCTTCGAACCCACAATGTCAGAGAAGAGACCCAAGTGAACCTGACCATTAAGACCGCAGTATCTGCTGGAAAATTGAATGCTATTTCATAATAAATAATAGTGACAGTATTTTATATCTGACATTCCAAATTCAAAGTTTGAGTTTACATTCCTTCCAATCGTTAATGTCATATTTTTATAGTTTTATATTGACCACACCTTCATCATCATCATATTTATCTATTCGCATTCTTTTGTAAACGTTTTCCTGATCTTAGTTGATTTTTTTGGCCTAATTGCTGAAGAAGACATTGTTTATGAAAAGTTGCCTTACAGCACATAAAGGCTATCAGTGAACATTGGATGTGCTGTCTAGAGTCGGACTCAAATCCATGGACACGGGTAAAATTTAAGTGACTGCATATCCAACAACAGGTCTTAAAAATGTTTCGAATTTACAAAAAAACTTGTTTTTGTAATTCAGACGGATACATAATATAAGGTATAATATAAGATATAAACTATACATTACAATTGACCTCAAACTGTTGCAGTTGTATATCTACTACCAATGCAATTCTTTTTAAATACATGTCTATTAATCCCATAATTTAAATATTTACTTTTACAAAATACTAGTTTCTCTTTCATAGGACAACATCGAACAAAAACAATTTGGGTTTATGCTGAGACATTTAATAAATTCTTCATTGACAAAATTCTTAAAATTAGATCAACCATCAAGAACTCTTTACCTCAGAGAGATGTTGACATCAAAGAGTACATTCACCCAAACTTAGAAGTTACTCTAAAGTCTTTCAAACCTGCGGATGAAGATGAAGTCAGAAGGATAATAAGTGCTAGTTCTAATGCTTCTGCAATCGTAATGTCAACAAATCCTTAGAAGAGGGATTATTTCCATCCAACTTGAAGCATGCCAATATAACACCTCTGCTAAAAAAAGAAAACTTGGATAAAGAAATTTTGAGAAACTATAGACCTGTTTCAAACTTTCCTATCAAAGGTCATTGAAAAGAAAATTGTTGCAGCTGGTCTCAGAACACATTTAAAGGTGAATAAATTGTGATGCAAAATGCAGTCTGCATATAGACCTTTCCATTCCACAAAGTCTGCACTTCTTTGTGTCCAAAATGACATCTTGTCTTCCTTGAACAATAAAAAACTGGTTGCCTTAGTCCTTCTTGACTTAAGTGCTGCCTTTGATACTATTGACCATAAAAAACTTCTTCATCATCTAGAAACTAGATTTGGCATTAATGGAACAGCACTAGACTGGTTTAGATCCTACCTCTCCAACAGAAGTCAAGCAGTGAGAATAAATAACAGCTCATCTGAAAAGATGTATCTTAATTTTGGAGTTCCTCAGGGTCCTTGGACCAATTCTCTTCACTTTATATTCTCATCACTTTTTATGTTACTCATGTGGCGGACATTGTAAAAAAACATGGAGTGAGTCACATGCTATATGCAGATGATACTCAGCTATATGTTAAAAACATGGAGAGAGTCACATGCTATATTCAGATGATACTCAGCTATATGTTAAATTCAACAAAAGCTCAATGGCTGCATCCTTACAGCATCTGGAACTTTACATTGATGGTATAAAATCTTGGATGTCACAAAACAGCTTCAAATTGAATGAAGACAAAATTGAAGTTATTGTTTTTGGATCTAGAAAATATTTGAAAGGAATGTCTTCTATTTCTATCAGGGTGGGAGACTGTACAATCACCCCAACAAGGTCTGTTCGCAACCTAGGTGCCCATTTTGATTCACAGATGAACATGGAAGAGTTTATCATCAAAAAGTGCAGAGCCTGTCAATTATAACTTTATAAAATTGCTAGAATTCGTAAATATTTGTCTAATGATACATGTTCCTGCATAATTCAAGGCCTGGTAACATCAAAACTAGACTATGCCAACTGCCTGCTTTATGGAGTAAATAAAGTCTTATTGCACAGACTACAAATTGTACAAAATTTAGCAGCCGTGTCATCCTCAAAATGAGAAAGTACGACCGCATTAGTAGAGCAAGACAAGAACTTCACTGGCTTCCAATACAACAGCGGATTGCTTTCAGTATCCTCACTGATGTGTACAAAGCGTTACATGGCCTAGCACCAACATACATTACTGACCTTATTTCATAAGCACAACCAGCAAAATTAACAAGATCATCCAAAAATTTCAAAGTTCCAAGAAACAGCTATGGAAAACGGGTTTTTATTTCATGCTGCTCCAACTCTGTGGAACAATCTACCTGTTAGCATTAGATCTTCAAATTCACTGTTAGATTTCAGAAGGCAGCTCAAAACATACTTTTTCACACTTGCATACAATATTTAGATCCTACTTACAGCGCTTAGAGACATACTAAGTGACAAGCGCTATATAAAAATCATGTGTTATGTTATGCTCATTTCAACCATTAATGCAATATTATCTTTGGTTTTCAGTGAACATCTTGTGTGCTACCATAAACTGGATCGAACCCATACCCGGCCAGGTAAGAAACAGGTGAGTGAATACCCAATTTGTTTACCATTGGAGAGGCTTCAATTCTTCACAGGAAAAAAAACGACCTGTAATATATGTTCGGAGTAACTCTCAAACATTTTGAACATTTTATAACCACTTGTAAACACCGGAATGATTATGCAATCTTCCAAGTTGAAAACAAAACACAATTTAAGGAAAATTGCCTCTATACTGCTTCATAATTTGGCATATAATTTCGCAATTTCGTAAATATGGATATATACATGACAATTTTATCACTTTTTAGACAAAAAAAAACAACAGATAGAACAGAGGCACCAATATCTTTGAAATATTTCATGTTAATGTCAATGTTTACTGTCAACTCAAATTACAGATGGATGATGTTCAAAAGTTAATCGACAAACTAGAACAAAATGGCTTGCAGGCCTGGGGACATACTCCAGAGACACGCAGAAAAGTCAGTTTTCATTATTACAACAGTCATATTTTTAATATGGCAAAAATGTTGGATATGGGATGAATGGACTTTCCTCAAGTCCTTTTGTCTTAGGTATTATATGAGGACTGAATGGCTTTTTTTCCAAGAATTTGGTTCTGGTCCTTGGTTTGTATTTCATTGGACAGTCGGATTCCCACCATCCAAATGGATTCATAATGATTCCATGTATGTTACATTTGGTGGAATAAGAAATACAAAGGCTTGGAGCAAGTCTAGGGATAAAACATTTCGAAAAAAACACAATGGGACCATTTTTGAGACATTTAAATGAAACCCTGTGGTAATATAGCATCACATCGGTAAATTTCTGATTTACAGAAGTGCCTCTGGCAGAAACATTTTTTAATCAATTTTGCTCAAATTCAATAGGGTCCCTCTAATAAGTAGTATGAATGACTGTACAAATATTAAAAACAATTGGTGAAAGCAGTCTGGACCTAGAGCGCAGACAAACTTTTAAACTGGGTGGCACACATCTTACAAACAAGATGGCGGACAAAAAAGTTGTCCCCTTTGTCCCTAAAATACACAAAGGAAACCTGCACTTGATATGTTTAATGGTTTTGCTGTAATGACGTTCTATAGAGTTGACAAGTGCTGAGTCAGCAAAATGTTAAAATTTATTACAACAGTCATATTTTTTGTAATGTTGTAAAAATGTTCTCTATGGGATAAAGTATGTCGGAGAAACACAATGGAAACATTTTGGGAACATTTGCAGCAAGCCTTGTGGTACTTAGCATGGCATCGGTAAAGTGGTATTTTACAAAATCGCCTCTGGTGGCCATGTTTTTAATCAATTTTTCCCAAAAGCAATAGGTTCCCATGAGTAATATCAGTCAATGTACAAAGTTTGAGGACAATCGGGCAAAACAATTTGGACTTAGTCCGCACACAAGCTTTAAAAATGGGTGGCGGCGATCTTGGAAACAAGACGGTAGATGTAAAAAAAAATTTTCAGAAGTTGTCTCCCTTGACCCTATGATATCTTGAACCATTTTGCTGTAATGAGGAAAAGTAGAAAGTGAGGAAAAAAATGGAGAAAAAACTTCTGACAAAACCTTTAGGACATCCGATTTCATTGTAACTTATTTAATTTTTACCTCCATTCCACATCCCCACCCCCGCCAAGGAGGTTAGGTTTTTCAGTACTTTGGTTTGTCTGTCTTCCTGTGTTACTCTAGACTTGCTCCATGTCTTTGTATTTCTCATTCCAGCAAATCTGACATAGAAGAAATCATTATGAACCCACTTGATAAGTAAAAAAAGCTTCTGTCTAGCCCCACATTCTGGTTAAAAAGTCATTCAGTCCTCATATAATACCTTAGTCAAAAGGACTTGATGAAAGTCTAGTGTTACTCCAAAACTAATGAACACATCTTCATGAAATAATGTGCGTAGGGTCTGACCAATGAAAGAAGGCATTTTGGGAAAGGTCCGAATGATACTCTGAAAACAAACAGAAAAAGTCTCGATTTTCAACAGCCACATTTTCAATGATTGTCACGATCATACTCTCTGATTATGAGGCTTAAAGATAAAAACAGGATGTGGGTGAAATTACAATATGGGGATACTGGAGGTCTGTCATCTACGAGTTTTTTTTAGTTTGAAACAAAAATACTTCTTGTGTTTGAGAGGAATCTTTAGTGATAAAGTGAGAAAATTCATGAACTGACCAGAACAAGTTGGA
Organism: Sabellastarte sp. h YS-2021; assembly: GCA_964017235.1. NCBI lineage: Eukaryota > Metazoa > Annelida > Polychaeta > Sabellida > Sabellidae > Sabellastarte > Sabellastarte sp. h YS-2021. The sequence continues at coordinate 35,630,723 of OZ024933.1, forward strand.
CATTTTTGTATCCTTAAAATCTCCGGAAAATAACCAATTAATTTTTATATATTATTTTCATACATTATTTTTTATCTTATATTTTACTTCATAGTGTATTGTAATTTCTATATTTTAAATTATATTACTGTTGAAAGATACTAAATCTAAAATGTGCTCACCAAACTGTAGTTCATTTAAGTCGTTGCGAAGAAAAATACCACTGACAAATTTATCCACCCAGTGAAAGTTTTCAAATTTCACCACTTTAGAATTCATGTGTATGTAAATTTCAAATACATCACAATTTTATGTGTGCATACATATATCTGTGAAACTTCTGGAAACTATCAAGCCTTGCATTAACCTCGAGTGTCTTTATTAGAAAAGAAAACCGGTCAGTTTGCATAATGTGCTCTAACATATACTGGATTTTATATTAACATGCTGTTAAGACTATCTATCTAATGTATTCTATTCGGGACTTTAATAGTGTTTCATCTCTGCGTTAAAATAGCCTCTAAGTAACCATTATAGGTAGTATTGTAAAATGCATCAGTCCATGGGCACAGTATTTGTCGTTACCACAGACAAACTGGCTGAATAACTACGTTGGAAAGGCCTTGGAGGACAAATATTGAGTTTCTTCCTGAATGAGGGAACAGATTCTGTCTGTTGAGCTAATATCTCCTGGCACATATGAGTGTTTAATTAATAAAAATCCATGTTATTATTGTTTGGAAAGGATTTTGGTACAAACTGGAGCCTCAAACAAGCCTACTAAACACTACCCACACTATCTCCAGGGATAATTGTTCCAATGTATGTGAATGGAGTGCAATTTAAATATCTTTTTTCTCAGATGTGTAAATTAACCATAAACTAACCCATTTCATAATAACATATATATTACATCTCCTACAAAGGAGGCCACATGACCAGGTATTTTTGGCTTCACATGTTCACATAGTTGAATGAGATACCCCAGTGCGCATGCGCCCATCAATACAGGACGCAGTATATTTTATGGTTTTAATGTCCTTTTAGTCAGAGGATAACAAAGTTGTTTTTACAGGATGAATTTTGTATTAAAAAGGGTTTTTTTCAATAACACATTTCTCACAGGAACAGAAATACTTTTTCACCTTTGTAATACTGATAGAGTTTGTCTAGAGAATCAACAAGCCCAAATCGCTTCTGAGGTATTGCATTAAACCCAATTAAAAATGAAATCCTCTATAAACCATGATAGACATTCATTGCAATATTACAACTTAGAAAGGTATCCTCTGTGAACATTTGTACTTATGTCTATTATGTCCTGTTTTCTGGTCTTCCGGGCTGTCCAAACCATATTTTTGCCATAATGCACATTGTAGCAGAGGTCGTCTAGTTCTTCTCAGCTAGCCAAGTTAAATAAATATATGAGAATATTATGAAAAATAATTACAATGCCATCAAACAGGTATATCTATACCATTTATATTAACGTCTGTAGCAAGGCTAACACTGCACCAACAAATATTTAAATTCTAAATCCATTTGAGATTAAAATCAAATGCTTATTCTGATTCTATGCTGTAACAAAGGCTGGTTATATGTAACAAATCATAGGTAATTATCCAGTCTTTAATATACCATAACCCCTAGGGTAGGCCCCTTGGGGAGTAAAAGGGAAGTTCTACCATCAATGAGTAATAATGACAGAGTAGGCCAATCTGATTTTGTTAAACCTGCTGGGCTGAGGTGCCAAGAAAAGTAAAGGCTTGGGGAGAAGTTAGAGTTAATAAAATATTTGCATCTGGCTATTGTTGTGGGACATTTGGATTTTAAACACGCAACTCTTCAAATCTCCCACTATTCATTAGAAAAATTGATTGTGTTTCGCATGCAACTGGAATGCAATTGGGGGAATGAGTATTTCAGTAATAGCCCCTAAAAAGTTCTCACCACGAACAGTTCCCACCCTAAAACTTCCTGCAAAGAAAATTACCCACAGCCCAAAACCTGAGGCGAGGAAAAACTTTCCTTCCATTAACACTTGAAGTAAAGGAACTCAGGAAATCAAAGGGGGGGGGGTATTTATTTGGGGTTTTATGTCGCTTTCAACACTGTACAGGTTATGTCATGATGGGTAGTTGGAAGGGCAGAGGAAACCAGTACATACAGTTCGCCAGGGTTCTGTACTGTAAACTGCCAACCAATGGCAAGCAACTACCAGCTTTCCCACTTGAGGCCGTGCTGGGAACCGAACCCCGGCATCACTCTGCCACCATGGCCCCAAAGGGGATTTTACTGCTCAGAATAGTAATAATAATTATAATAGCAATTAAAGGGATGGGGCCAAAGTAATAGATACTTTTTGAAAATAGAAAGGTAACACCTGAAACATAGTTGCAATAGAGTATAAAGTTTGAAAGTAACACTCCTAGGAAAAGACTAAAAAGTAACACCTTCAATTAGCATCCTAAAGAACTACATGTATAAAAATAACGCCTTGCAAAAGACTATGACACAGTCTGTAAAAATGATGAATAACGCATGAAATTATTCTGTTTTTGTGAAATTAGAGTTTGCAGTTCTTTTCACACAAATTTTATGAATAAATCTGAAAACCGTTACCCTTTTCAATTATAAGTCTTGTATAAAAACCCAAATAAACAGTTTTTTGTTTGGTCCCTGACTTTTTGTATCACTGAACAATTGATAGAGTTATAATTAAACAACTTCATAAACAAGGGCGGGGCTGTGTGTATAAACATTTCAGTGAACATGTTGTATCAGAGGAATATTCACTGACTAATGATTTAACTGTTTTAGCTTTATAAGCTTTGATAGTGAAAATAAATTCCAAGTGTTAATTTCTTCAGCAGAAGACGATCATAGGTGAAATTTATTGCACAGAACTTGTTAAAATTTTGAAAATTGGTGAAATTCTCTTCTACCTGAAATTTTTATAGCATGTAGTGTTTATGAAATGCGATACAGCAGTCATCCATATGTGGTAAAGACTTAACTATGTATGCAATATGCCTCGCAATTGATTTTGTCAAACAAATAGCCCCCCAAAAACCATTGACTATTCTTGCTTAAGTCTCAAATTTGTACCATGTCTTTTTCAAACATGTACACAGGTATTCTGAATTTATAAATCACACGTGCATGTTAGGGGATAGAACCTTGCCACACAGATCTCTGTCTTGGCAGTATGCTCATTTAAAGGCTAGCATATAGAAGAGTACATCTTATGAACTGAAACTTCATTATCTGAATTGAAAGTTTTCCACAATAAAAAGAAACTTAGTAAAGCCTTTAGTAAGGCTAACCAATGGGTGTTTTGCCCTTCCCCCAGTTAATATAAACTTTAACACCAACCAGAATCAGAAGACTTATCTGAAATGTGGTCAGCCCCACATTCTGGTAAAAAAAAACTTGTACAAGGTCCTTTCTTAATTCAATATGATTCTCTCCCAGGGAGAGTGTAAAAGCCAGACTGTTATACAATGCACTCATTCATTGTCTCAAAAAACCCAAAGTAAAGACTTGTGGGCTAGTCTGACCACACAACATATTTGATCATGGGACGTACAGACGGAGTAATATTTTTTTCTGTATTCCCGGCTCCACTTACAGTTGATACTTTGTGTTACAAATGCGTAGCCACGATATTAATTTCCATGAAGGATATTGTCTTAAATATTTTTTATTAATTATGTTGGGTACAAAATATATAATATACATTTTTAAAACCTATGCAGTAATGGAGGATGAATTCACTGGTGCCTTAAGTGTGGATACTATATATAAAAATATAATTATGTTACTCCCACTTCAATAAAAGATCTACCACACTTCTGATGAAGCCTTTTAATTCATAATATCTCAATTGTTTGATTTTCTGACTGTATGAACATGTATTAGCACGTTGTGATATATTATCAGCAAAAAAAAAATCAGCATTGTCATATATAACGTTCTCATATGTGTAAATTACAGAGGAAAATCCATCATAAATTTAATTTTGTACCACCATAAAAATAACAGCAAAATTTACATATTAGCAAAGTCTATTAGTCCTTCAAGATTAACATTCAAACGATAAACAAACCATTGCATAGGTGAATACAAAGACTTTAATTTAAATTTGAAGTTTCTCTTCTCATTTCTACCTACACTTTAATGCAATGAAGACGAATACAAGCTTTGTAAAACTACATTTTTAATGATTTATGTAGCAAATTTGTACCTTACATATACTTTACATAATTAATAAACTATTTTCGAAAAATATTGGCACTTGGTTACAGTTTTGTAGCACTAATTATCCATAGCAAGGGCTTGCAAGGAAATATAAAATATTCTGTGATCTGTATGTATCTCCGTATGTAGACAAAATAGGCTTCATCATGGATAATAAAACGTGTATTAGTAAATTGAGATATATGATCATCATACTGACATCTATATCCTCGTGTCAAAAGACCTCGTCAAAATTAAACTTCTGACCACCACATGGATAGCAAAAATATATTTACAGGATGTAATTATTAATCCCAATCTTCCTATTTAAGTATCTTTGATCTAGCAGTGTCACACTCGTGGAATAAGACTATCTGTTTCCTAAATCTGTCCCCCAAAGGATAGGCAGGAGTGGTTTTGCCATAGCCACACCATTTAAAATCAACAGGCTTTCACTGAGTTTATGATCCCAACAGACTATCTCCACTTTCAGAAGTCAACTCAAGATTTACCTGTTCAGACTGACATACCCACCACCATAGCCATCCCACCCTGACAGGCGCTTACTAGGATATGATATTTGCCTGGGCTTGGACTCCCAATTTTTGAATTCCATCACATTAGAAGATTTTCACCAATTTTGCACCATACCAATGTTTATGTCATATTCTAGTCCTTTAAGATAATTACTGCTGCATAAACAAACAACTTGAGATTGATAAACAAACAATGACACAAACATATAGCAAGTCACGGTTGAATGTCAATTAAACAATTCATGCAGTATTCCCTACCTAAAAATAGCTTAAAGTAGTTCAGTCAATCAATACTTAGAAAGCAAGTCATGCATGAGAATGCACAAACCCTCACCTGTGGGTAATGCTAAAGGTTCTGAATTTTCTATCAAAATCCTGATGCTTCTTATGAGGACCTAACTACTGCTAGACGCAACCTGATATAAAATTAGACCTACGCATCGGAGAACTGATGCAAATTTGTATCCACCGAAAAGACAACTCACCAAAGCCAGTGAACTGTAGTTTGACCCAGCCCATGACATCCTATAAGTTGGTTCCATATTGCAAACCTCTAGGACCAATAATAAGCAAGTTATCAGCACTTTTTAAAGTTTGGCTATTGTTGTTTGACCTTGAAGGAGGGGTCCAAGGTCAAATCTGACCATATCAAAAGATTCCTAACCTATGATTTCCTATATGTTGGTTTACCATCCCAAACCTGTACAACCAATAATAAGCGAGGTATAAGTATTTTAAGTTTGGCTATCCTCATTTGGCCTTGAAGGAGGGGTCCAAGGTCAAGTATGACCACACCAAAAGATTTAGCAGTGTGTTCTTTTATTGTGTTCTTATTGGACTTGGTTTTATCTTTTTACATCAGAATGCAGATAATTGTACTTCTAGTTAGCTCTGATCTTATCTCAATTTTATCACACTGACATACAGAAGGTTGTACTGTCGGTCTATAATTGGGTGGTTTCTATTTTCACCCTGTACACTGTGATTACAGTACTGTCAGTATGATACAAATATTATTTATGGGTTATCAGCTGGGAACACACTGACTCGTTTCTGGCCACTTTACCTTGCCTTGCTGCGTTTGTCAGTATAATTTTGACCTCTGCTTTGACCTTGGAGGTCATTGCTCCATGACCTGCTTTCATGACCTAATTGTTGCTTGACTGGCCGGTGGGTTGGGCAGTGATTTGATATAGAACCCATGGACTTTAAAAAGATAATTTAATAACTACTGCCCAAGCTGCCTGCCTTTCTTTGATCGTGTGTCATGTTGTGATCTTGACCTTCTAAAGTTGAAGGTCAGCTGTGTGATCTTGGAGCTGATTTCGGTCAAATTGTAATTTACTTAGGAATCTCGCCAGGCAGGTTCTTTCGCCAGTTAGGATACAATATACATTATCAAATAAATAAAAATTTTAAAAATGAATTTTTAAATGCTATATTTGTGCCTGGTCAAGATCAGGTAGTAAGTTAGAAAATAAATATTATATATCCCATGTTGCCTTTCTTATTACTTCTTGGGAACTGAATATCTAGACAGGTGATAGGTAAGATTATCTACTGATTTGCGAACTTTCAATTGGAAGAAACATGCTATCAACTGGCCACAAGATGACCTTTTCATGTTATAGACCTCTTCAACAAACAAAGGCAGTTTTCAGTCAAGTGATCCCACTTAGATAAGTAGAGACATTACCCAGAACCAAAGAAAAAGAAATGGGATTTAAAAATTATTTAATATTTAACATATTCTTTTGAAGCACAATTAATACATAATATGAAATAAGATGTTGATGTTAATACTACAGATTATAAACACCAAATTAAGCTGATAGGCAAAACTAGTACTAATAAAGTGTATAAGTAAATCAAACATGGTCAATTATAATGAAATGAATCATACTTCAACAGGCTTGCTGAATATTTTATTGAAAATTCTAGTACAGACTCTGATTTTTCCTTTTTATGAGGGATTATTTGTCAAATAAACTCACTGCAGCAAAAAATGTAACTGTACACATTTTTGAACTTTACATGTGTTAACTATTGGTTATTAGTGCAAAACTTTAATTGTTCCAACGAAGCCATGGTAGATAGGTATTCCTACAAAATGTCCAAAAGAACAAAACAAAACATGTAATAGTAAGTTTTATTTCTTCATACTGTAACTAACACTTCCCAGGAATTCTAAGCAGTGGGATGAATTTTAATAGAAAATTTCATAAGTCTGCAGTGTTAGTTCCATTTGAAATAGATTTGAAACCAGGGCCTACAGCCAAAGATCTGTACTGTAAAGCACTAGCCTATGGTATGCAACTACCAGCTTTACCTCTTAATGGTGACCCAGGTTTTAAACTTTGTTATGGGAGACCTATCTACCTACCTACCTATTGTACATGGCATTTGGCATGACATAAAGTACCACAAACCTATCGGTTAAATGTATAACCAACTATAATGGCAGGGTAATCTTAAGTATCGGGATAAAATACAAAAATGATTTTCACATGACTGCAAGAAAAACTAGAGCATTCATAAAAGGCAGACCTCAATGGTAGGAAGGGAGGTTTATATTCAAAAAATTAGAAATTGATCAGGATCCCTCCCAAAATGTAAAGAGTTCTCCTTTGCTGAGGCTATACCCAAATATTTTTTTTTTAAATATCCGCCCATTACTTCTGGAGTAATGTCAATAAGAGAGTTAGTCATTCAAAATACGATGAAAGTGGATTTTCGAATATTTGGGATTTTTATATCCAGAATATGAACTGGATCATTAATCATTTCTGACAATGACACTACTGTGAACAATGTCCATATAGGTAGAGGAAACTACTAAGTATGATTTACGACTTCGAATTAGAGAGAAAACAGCCAATTATAAGCAACTGATACCAACTTGCCCTACACTTAAACTATGGGATTCCCAACACAAGTTTAAGTTTGGATTTATACCCTTGGGTGACCTCTCTCTTCCCTCTCATGTACAACCTACACATTCAAGGGAAGACCTCTTTGCCTTGCATACAACTATTAACTCTACAGGAAGGTACAATTTCATGAATAAGCAAATTAACATTTCATGCCAACTTAATCCAGATGTATGTGACCAGCAACTGGTAGATTACTGGGATAAGCAACTTCACTTACTTATAAGGTTTGGCTTTCCCATAGACTTTGACCAGAAAGGCATCCTAATAAGTCATAATGAAAATCACACATCTGCAAAGTTATTTCCAGGGGATGTACATGTTTACCTGGAAGAAGAGATAAGACATAAAGCCATCTTAGGTCCTTTTCACGGGGCCTCCAATAACTGTTCTCCACATATCTCCAATGAAGACCAGAGATAAGCTCAATGCATCCCATCGTGGGGTCATCATTGATTTAAGCTTCCCCCATGGTACATCTGTAAACTCTGGAGTAAGCAAAGATACATACCTTGGTAACCCCTTCTTACTTAAGTTTCCTACAATTGATAATGTCGCACATCAAATCAGAGCTCTAGGTAGGGGTGGCATGTTGTATAAGGTTGACATTAGCTGCGCCTTTTTAAGCATGTCAAACTTGACCCCATGATTATGACCTCTTAGGGTTGTGTCACGAGCGTCATTATATTGACATCTGCCTGATGTTCGGGTATTGTAATAGCAGCGCAATTTTTCAACGTATAAGCGATGCAGTGCATGATATGTTGCATCGACATCAATTTGACGTCGTAAATTATATAGATTATATACTTGGGATTGACATCCCCAGCAAAATTGACGCATCATTTGACGGCATGTGTCATCTCTTACATGTTCTGGGCTTTAATATTTCTCTAAAAAAGTTAGAAAGAACTTCTACTCACCTTAATTGTCTAGGTATTTTGGTAGACACTGAAAATTTTACTGTCTCCAAAACCTCCCCCAAAAATAGAACAAATACTTGATGTGTGTGACGCATGGCATCACCTTGGAAGTCTATTGTACATAAGCAAATGTGTTTGTACTTCAAGGTTTTTCTTAATAGACTCTTAGACGTTTTGAGTTCCATGGAGGATAGGCGTCAAGTTCAACTCACAACTGAGGCCCTCAGAGACATAAACTAGCTTCTGCAGTTCTTACCTAGATTTAATGGTGTCACATTTTTTGACAAAAGAACAATAAATGTTGAAATAGAGTTGGATGCTAATCTCCAAGGTTTTGGGGGTTATATGGGGATCACAGGTCTATGCTCTTACCATCCCTTTGGGATACACTAATTTTCAAATAGTCCACCTGCAGATACTTAATATCTTGGCAGCTATTAGATTATGGCAAACTCAATGGTCAGATAAGAAAGTTGAGATAGCATGCGACAACCAGGCTGTAGTACAAGTACTGACTTCAGGTAAAACTAGAGACTTAACTTTAGCTGCCATTTCTAGGAATATATCATTTCAAGCATAATTAAAGAACATTTCCCTAAAAGTCACCCACATACATGGAAAAGTCAATGTTGTGGCTGATCTGTTGTCTGGAGGGCAGAGTACTCAAGACGCACAAAAATTTTTGACCCAACTACTTCCTCAACATACATGGGTTCCAATATCAAGTGATCACTTATACATAGATTGGGCAATTTAAAAGTTTTTGTTATTGTATTCGTAGGCCTCCACCCATCCGTGTCAACACTATTACAACTAGGCCCTCAGAAGACACCATGGCATTTAGACCCGCTGGAGAAAACCAGTACAATAGTATGCCTAGACTTTTTGTAGCCTTTGTTATCTTCATGAACATTCACCTCTCAAAAATAACTCCTCTTACTGTTATAGCTTATCTGCCATTTCTAGATTCCAATCGTATCTCAGCCAGTGCTATGGCAAATCATTTGTCAGTCATTAACATGAAAATGGCCATGTTTGGCCTTCCCACTGCTTGCTACCAGGACCAAAGAATTAAGTACTTTCAGAAGTTAGTTACACTACATACACCTTTTAAAGCCACCTTAAAGAAGGTGATTGATATTGATACTTTGCAGTTAATAGTCCGGGCCTGTGACTTTACATACATGGGATATATCTTCAAGGCTCTGTATACATTAGTCTTTTTCTTATTCCTCATTTCTCTCCTTCATATCAGCTAGCCAGAGGAGACATCATCTTTGCTCCTCCTAGCCTCTTACTTATAATTAATGGCCTAAAACTATTCAAGCTAGAAATGCAGTTAATATCTTAAAAAATACCAACTCTAGGCAGCAATCCAATCTGCTCAGTCAATGCTATCAAAAACCTTTTGGCCATCACTTCGGGTCCCAGCAAAACTCCATTATTTCAGTATAAGATTAATTCTCAATGTAGATGTGCTCAAATCTCAACCCTCACAGATAATCAAGTTAGGCGTCACTTTGCTACCATTCTCCAAAAAACTCAATTTACAAAACTCCAATATTACCTTTCATGCTTCTGATGTTCAGGTGCCACCTACCCATTCAGTTACAGCATATCAAAGTCATGGTACCTGGACGTCGAAATGCGTCTGGAAATACATTACATGCACTGATCAAGAAGCCACTGATCAAGTGGCCCTTACACTTGAACAATAAATAAAAATCGGGTTTGGGGATCTTTTGTTCAACATTTTAAGTAATTTTAAATCTTTATCTTGCTCCTTTAGTTAGTATTCCAGGCCAACCTGGCCTCCATGTAATGACAATCTATTATATTGTAAATTCATGATTTATTTGTGCTATATGGTTGTTAATGCATAATGTAATAACACTGTTCACTTCTAAAGGCACATACGAAAGTGTGAAATGTATTTTATATAGTTAGCAAGTGCCTGTTTGTTGTTAACATACTATAAAGTTAATTGCATGTGCAGTCCAGATTAGTGTCACTGCAAAGTTGTGCCTTGGGTAGTTATGTGGTGATCAGTGTATCTACCAGAAATACAGGAAACATTAAATGGGGGTTTCAATTTCACAATGGGTTATCATTTAACACTCATGCAAATCCAATTTCTAGTTAACATTATCTGTACACTTTAAAGTGATTGTAAAATATGCATATATTTATATATTGCAGAACCCAACTGAAATAGATCTGAAGTATTATGCATATGAATATACATTGTGCATATTAAACAGTATATTTAAAATACATATATATTTTAATATATTTTTTTTTTTTTTTTCTGTTTGTAACTTACTTGTATACCTTGTGTATGAACAAATAAATAAATAAATAAAGTTGTTGTTTTTTTCATCAAGAGAGCACAAATTAACATAAAACCTAAGTTAACATAAGGTACAATCACTATTAGAACTTATATATAAATAAAAAAATATCTGAAAGATACATAAAACTCATAAGTTTTATAAAAATGCTATACTTTGTTACTCATGTTAATTCCAACAACACATATCCGATATACGACACTTGTATTGATTGAATTTTAACTGAACTTTCCCTTCTGGTAATTGTAGTTGTAATTTCTCAGTCTATTGTAATTGTATTTGTAACTAACCACTGGTAATTGAAGAAGTAATTGTAATTGATCAAAGTAATTAACCCCAACCCTGTTCAACACTGTACAGGTCATATCACAACGGGTAGTTGGAAGGGCAGAGGAAACCAATACATACAGTTTGTCAGGGTTCTGTACTGTAAACTGCCGACCAACAGCAAGCAACTACCAGCTTTCCCACTAGAGGCCATGCCGGGAACTGAACCCCGGCCTCAGAAGTGGGAGGCGAGAGTGTTACCACTCTGCCACCGTGGCCCCTATTAACTGTAAGTGCATGCAGATATATTTACTGATATTGTTGGGGCCAAACATGAGATCTCGCCAATTTTAAGATTTTAAGTTTGGCTACCAATCTTAAGATTGGCCAGGTTGTCCCAGCCCATCTTAAAATTGGTAATCTAATCGGAAGAAAGGTAGCCAAACTTAGGATCCTAAGTTGGGCTAGCGCCAATATTAAGATTGGCGAAAATCTCAAGTTTGGCTCCAACCATATCATTACTAATTCTGTGTGGATCATATCTTATTTGGGAATGCCGACGGGATCACTTAAGCATTGTGGAATAATAGGAATCTTAATTTGACATGATAAAAGCAAAAAAAAAAAAAACAACCACATTTATTTTTCAATGTTTTAAAGTATTTAAAATGACAAGATCTACAATGAGCAAGTCCTACATTTTACAAAATGTTGTGATCTCAAGGACCGATTTGCAAATGTGGGTAAATCGGTGAGAATAGGTTATAAGTGTATATACACAGAAGGGTCTTTCTGTATGAGGTATCAAATAGATTTATTGGTACTTGCTTCTGCATTCTGTCACATTTAGTATAAAGTCCAGTGCACTAGGCTAGTAGAAGGAATAGTGGTCACAAACTCAAATTGGCAAGGTATTGGGGATTCAATGTCAATAGAGGGTTGTTACTATCTGCAACATAACATGCACTTTTGCATTGATCAAGTGTGAACCCAGTGTCAAGTTCATATTAACTGTAAATGTATGCAAATATTTTTACTGATCTTTTTACAAACCTAGTCTGCAAAATACCTTTGACAGGCTTTAGTTCGTGTTTTGCCAAAGGTCTTCAATATGTAATGCATAACGTATGCATGAATAATGTATGAAACTGGATCTATTGACCCCCGTCCCATCAAAGTTAACTACCGCACCCTAGCAGACACTGCCGTTTCTCTGTAACTATGGCTTATTCAGGCCTTCTCAAGGATAGGAATGGATATGAATGAGTGAGGGTGTGCAAGAGCTCTCACTCTTAAAATATTTTGGCTGATGTGGCTAGCTGATGAGCTCTCACTCTTAAAATATTTTAGCTGATGTGGCTCTCTGAGGAAGGTGTGGGTCACCCACTTCTGCCTGTATGTTTGGTTTATGTTTGACCTGGCCCAAAACGTAAAATCAAACAGTGGTCAATGTCCTTATGAAATGAAATGTTATTATTTGTTTGCATCTGGAAAACTCCTTTTTGTTTGATTCTCCTGGTCATATGTTGCTACCGTGCAACTGCCTCCGCTGTTGTGTTGGTTGAACTGCCTTCTATGTCTACAAGGTTTAATTTCTACCTCCACTCTCTTATTACTAGTCTGATTTGGTCATCCTTTTCATCCTGCAACCTCCGGTGTACACCTGGATATCTGGTTCTCATACAGTTGTGTAAGGTGCAATGGTTCCTAACTGCAGGTGTGATCATCACAGTTGTGACAAGACCTCAAAATGTATTGGCCAAAGGGATTTCCAAACACCCTCCAGGCACTAGACTGTAATTGAAACTTCGTTGGTCATTTGGCAAACCCTGGAACTAGACTGTCTGTAATTGAAACTTCTTTCCTCATTTGACAAACCCTGTGTGTCTTTCTGAGCAACAGGAATGCCTAAGTGCTGTCTTGTACAGATGTAGAATAGCTGTTGCTTCATTTGAATTGACTGCCAATGTTTGTTGTTTGCAATAAGGCATTGGTGTGCTGTAACACTTTGGCAAATACAAGCACTCCATAAATCATTATGGCTTTGAGCTGAAATAGCCATCCCATTGTACAAAGTTATCCAACAGTCATAGCATGGAGGTGGCACTACTACCGATTACTGCAGCAGATGGTGACTAGTCATCACCCCATGACCCCAATTCCCAACCCAAGTTCAGCGGGTGATGAAGACTTGCTATTCTTAGCTATTTTTTCTCAATCACCGGCAATGTCACAGCATAGTGTTGTATGTGGCACCTGGCCCTAAGGTGGCAGTTATGACCAATCTTCCTTAAACATACCGGGGTACCATGATTTCTCTTGGCATCATAGAAAATTTGTCAGGACACTAGAACGTGTACATCAACCTACTTTTTCAGGTGACTAGAACAGCTGACTCAAATTTTCTTTTACAGCAGGAATACCTGTCATGAAGAGAATAGGAATGTTACTCATAAAACTAAAAAGTTTTTACTAACATTGAATAATAGCCCAAATTCTCACAACTGTTTTCAAGCATGTTTGACAATTTGAAAAGATATCTTTGACCAATGCAGTTGGGATCCTGACCTTTACAAGTATAAAATTGTAACAAGACTTTTTTTCCGCTTGCACATAATTGAGCAGTCCGGAGGCAGACTCGTTATTTTTATGCAACAGAACAATGGGTTGTAAATACTATGGTTACATGTTAAACCTACAGAATTTCTGAACTGCCAACATTTATTTTATATTAAGTAGTATATTCAAACTCAAGTAATATGTATGAATAGAGAAATAATAATGATGGAGTATGCCAAATATACGTCTTAATAAGTTGTATGTACAATTCAGTTAGTTGTTTCTAGTTTGAAAGTTAAATATGCGAGTTATTAAGAAGTATATATTCTTAGTTTTATATTAACTTAGTGAGTCGTATACCCTCGTATATACTTAATACTTCAAATATTCTAATTTATAACAAGTTGGAGATACAAGATACGAAGTTGTATATATGTTATGACCCAGATGTGAAATTGTCCATTTCGCGAAATGGACAAGCAAATTGTCCATTTCATGAAATGGACAACCCAACTGTCCATTTCATGAAATGGACAAATCCATACATATTTTGCTATCCATTTCATGAAATGGACAAAGTCATGTATGAAAGTTAAATTTTCGTTCATGGCCAATCTTTTGATTTAAGTTATCCACTTAATTCCCCTATAATAATGATATGTATATGTAATCTTTTACACTAAATTAGTTAATAGTTAAATGTTTATAAATATTTGAAATAAATTGGAAATAAAAGTGTCAATTATGTAAATCATACTTTTAATGGGAATAACTATTTAAATAATTATCACACTTATACTTTAAAAAATGTGTTGGTATCAGCTATATTATTTTTTAACTTTTGCTTGAGAGAAATATGACAGAACTTTGCCTCTTTTGTGCACTAATCCTGTTTAAAAGGCTTTCCTTTGATGGTAAGATCTGAGAAATTGTAGCCTACCCTTTGAAGATAAGTTCTAAGAATTATTAAAAGTAACTGTCAATTTAAAAAGTTTGAAGCCATCCCAAAGGTTACAAAAAGAAATGGGCTGATTACAATTAAATCCATCTTACTAGTGGTGAGGCTTTCCTTTGATGGTTAGATCTGAGAAATTGTAGCCTACACTTTGAAGATAAGTTCTAAGAGTTATCAAAAGTAACTGTCAATTTAAAAAGGTTGAAGCCATCCCAAAAGTTACCAAAAGAAATGGGCTAATTACAATTAAATCCATCTTACTAGTGGTGAGGCTTTCTTTTGGTGAGATCTGAGGATTATAGCCTACCTTTTGAGGATTAGATCTAAGGGTTAATTCACATAACTGTCAAAAAAATTTTTTTCACTATGAATAAGAGTGAAAATTTCGTACATTTAGTTCTCCATTTCATGAAATGGACAGTGGATTTTTTATCCATTTCACGAAATGGATAAATATTTTGTCCATTTCACGAAATGGACAGTTGGGTTGTCTATTTCATGAAATGGACAATTTACTTGTCCATTTCACGAAATGGACAATTTCACACCTGGGTCGTAACATATACAATGTATTAAGTTTTTTTTGTGATAAACAATGTTCATGTCAGTGCTTTTCAGAGAATTCTGAAGTCAGTCGTATTCTCGCACGCACAAAAATGAGATGAGATTAGGGCACTACCATTTATTAATTTCTATATTGTTATCATACATACATAAATCTCAGAACGAGATGTAACATTACTAAACACCTGAAATCTCACAAATGAGATTTGTAATTTAAAACCCCCACAAGATCTCACAAACGAGATTGAAACTACAAATGAGAATAGCCCAAACCCCAACTAGCATTTATAGTAGGTTGTTAACAAGAGGTTGAAATGTAAGGGGGACCTGAAGAGCCTGTGTAGTGTTGTCAGAAATATATGACCATATCGCATCACTATGCAATAAACCATGTGTTTTAATCGCAGTAAGAGATGCATTAGCATCATACACAATAGTAGCTGCTGATCTACGAAACATATGAAAACCATGTCCTTCCAAAGGCAAACCCATAATCTGCAAAAATGTGGCTAAACAAGATCTCAAATGAGACTGGGTCAAAAGGTGGTAATCATCCAAAATCAGCAATGGCTCACACATAAAGCAGCTAACATTTTGACAGGACACATCAGAGAATCTCTCATGGCAGGAAGGTTGACCCAATGTTGCTTTTCAGGTGCTTGGACATTTTTTGCCCATTTTACTCTCACATGAACCCCGGTAAATTCAAACTTGATGTCAGAGCGCAACAAATGGCATGTTGTATCAAAAGGAACTGTGAATTTATTAAAACGCACAACACCATTGAATAGTTTCATAAAGGTTACAAACCAAGATAAGCTCTCAAGGGTACCCACATCCAAAGAGATTTGAGATTTAGAACTATGTTCTCGCAAAGTCATAAGTAGCCTATTGAGAAAACTTCTAGAAGCCTTCATGAAGGGACTGGAATTCTCTTTTCACCATGTAATCTCGTAAAAAGGCTTGATTTGTTTATTTGGGGTTTAACGTCGCTTTCAACACTGTACAGGTCATATCACGACGGGTAGTTGGAAGGGCAGAGGAAACCAGTACATAGAGTTTGCTAGGGTTGTGTACTGTAAACTGCCGACCAACGGCAAGCAACTACCAGCTTTCCCACTTGAGCCCGTGCGGGGATCGAACCCCGGCCTCAGAGGTGGGAGGCGAGAGTGTTACCACTCTGCCACCATGAGTAGTATAAGGAGGACGACATCCTGCTACTTTTCATCTTTTTTGAGCGATTTGATTGGTCGAGAGGGGTCACGTGACATCACCATGTGCATGGGCGCACTAGATTTTATTCCACGCATGCGCACACTAGATTTTATTCCGCGCATGTGCGCACTAGATTTTATTTCGCGCATGCACGCAATAGATTTTATCCCGCGCATGCGCACGCTAATTTTTAGGCAAAGAGTACTGTAGTTTGGGCCATATCTCTGTGAATATTGGGCGGATTTTTAAAAGTAAGATATCGCTGGATTCGTCTTGAAAAGATGTTTCCAACCATATAATATTTGTAAGGTTTTGCTTTTTAGGAAATGTTACAACTTTAAACACAGCATTGATATTGTATTCACAATATTCAAACTATCCCACCCATAATTTGTAAACTATGCAAATCTATATATAACACTTACTACTGTTTTATTTTAAAAATAAATTTATATTATTCCTCCTTTAAAGAGAAACTTATATATTCCTATTGAGCGATCTGATTGGTCGAGAGGGGTCACGTGACATAGGTGACATTGTTACGGTCGCCATAGCAACAGAAGTGATGTCACTTCATTTCCATCTTTTGCACGCGCATGCGCACTACCCTAATCGTTTGCACGTGCATGCGCACTCTCCTAATTGTTTGCACGCACATGCGCACGCTACATTTTTATTCACGCACATGCACACGCTACATGTTTATTCGCTCATGCCAGGCAAAGAGGTGAGTACCGTTTTTTGTGAGCAGTTTTTCGACCATTTCTCTGCGAATATTGGGCAGATTTTAAGAAGATATCGCTGGATTCGTGTTGAAAAGATCATTCTATCCATATAAAAATGCAACAGCTTTAAACACAGATATTCTTTGTATTCACAATATTCAAACTATCTTACCCATAACTTTGCTGCAAACTATGTAAATATATATAACACATACATGAATACTGTTTATTTTAAAGAGATGGATGACCGAAAGTGCCCTTTTTGCTTCAAGAGTTTCTTTCACAAAGGCACTTGTCAACGGCATCAAAAGATTTGTAAACTAAGAGGCAGTCAACCCCCACCAGAAAAGAGACCAAGACTAGAGATGCGCAGTCAGCCTCAGAGGTTACACGGTTATTGCTGCAGACATTGTGGACAAATTTGTGCTAGTAGACGACAACTGCATTACCATAGAAACCTACAGCACGGAGGTGGGCTGCAACAGGCTCCATGGACAGATATTGGGGATACAGCTTTGAGGGAGGTGATAGAGGGAAATAGCAGTATCATTTTGGCCCCTGAAAGAGTGGATAGAGGGAGACACATTCTTTACAATGTACCAACAGATGGATTGAGAGAAGGTATAGATACAATGATTGAAAGAATAAGAGACATTTATGAGCAGCAAACAACGGCATTTAAACTCAATATTTCACTGGGATTTATACTGAGAAACATTGAGACTGAAGAATATAGATACTTTGCCCCCAACACAAACCAAACCATGTGGACACTCCCTCACTTAATCAGCTCGCACCAGTCAGTGAACATGGTTGAAAACAGACTGCGGGACATGAATGTGTTGGAACATTTCCAGGCTTCCAAGCCCAACAGCCAGTGGAAACCATTTCTGGTGACTAACATGGTATTCGATGTTACCCACACACAATTTCCCCTGGGATATGGGGAGCTGCCTGATTACGTGGTCAACTGCAAGGGACTGTTAACCATGCATAAAACAACAAGAGGCATCTGTATCGAGACAACCTATGTTTCTTCTGTTGTTTAGTTTATCCCAACTTGAAGAAAACCAAAGAAGCCTTAAGACAGTGGGAACAATTCATGGGAGAAGTCACCCCAGTCAGTTTACAAGTAATGCCCAACTTAGAACAATGCTTTAAGAAGAATATTTATGTGTATGAGCTGCAAGAAAATGGAACTGTGGTGCCCATCTATCAAAGTTTCAACCATTTTGAAGAGGAATTAAAATTAAATCTACACAACCACCATTTGAGCCTCATCACAGATTTTCAACGCTATGCCAAGAAATATACCTGCCAGCACTGCCAGAAACTGTTTGATCACAGAGCAAAGTGGAAACAACACCAAAAGAATTGCACAGGAATCAAAAAGCTTCAGTATGTGGGAGGTATCTATACTCCACCATGCAGTTTTTCTGAAGAAATGTACCAGAGGACAGGAGAACGTCCATTTTTCCCCTGGTTTATCGCGTATGACTTTGAATCTCTGCTCTTGCCTGTGAATACAACCCAGCAAACCATTCACTGGAAAACCAAACACCACCCCATCAGTGTCAGTGTCTGCAGCAATGTACCCAGCTATGACTCACCCACCTGTTTTGTGAGTCCCGACCTCAAAGTCTTGTTAAAGGACATGGTGGACTACATGACCGAGATAGCCATTCACATTTATGACTTGGCCAGTGAGATGTTTGATGCACCCTTAGAAGCTGATCTAGAAAAGAAGCTCGAAAAATATAAGCGAGAAGTACCAGTGTTAGGTTTCAACAGTGCCAAATACGACATCAACCTCATCAAAATGGAGCTCGCCAAAACATTAAAGCTGCACGAAACCAACGATTATCTTGTGGTCAAGAAAAACAATCAATACATGTGCGTTGCCAATCCAGAATTTAGGTTCCTGGACATTTCCAACTATTTGGCTCCTGGTTATAGTTATGCGAAATTGTTGAAAGCCTATCAGACAGAAGAATCTAAATTTTATTTCCCTTATGAATGGTTTGATGATGAAAGAAAATTGGAAGCTACCAGCTTACCTCCTCCAGAAGCTTTTTACTCTACGTTAAATCAAAAGAACACCCTGGGAGAAGGAGAGGGCCTCGTACGAAATAATGAAATGTTGCAGCAAGTGTGGAAAAGGCAGGGAATGGAAACCTTTCGAGATTTTCTGGAATACTACAACAATTTAGACGTGAAACCTTTTGTGGAAGCAGTAGAAAAAATGCAAGTGTTTTATAAAGACATTGGAATCGATTTTTTAAAAGAATATTTGAGTATCCCGGGTGTAGCCAGAAAATTTTTGTTTCAAGACAGACCCACCTTTTCCTTATTTGGACTGGAAGATGTTGATCTTTACAAGACCATCAAGAAAAATATTGTGGGCGGACCCAGCATCATTTTCACCAGATACCATGAGGCTGGGAAAACTTGAATCAGAAAAAACAAACTGTGTCAGAATATTGTGGGGTATGACTGTAATGCTTTGTATCTGTGGGCCATAGGAGAAGATATGCTGGGGGGTTATTTTGTGAGAAGACAAGGTCCAGACTTCAAACCCGAAGTCAACAAAAAGTATCTGCACATGTTTGCCTGGATGGATAAAGAGGCCGAATCCAAAGGCATTCAAATTCAACACCTGATGAATACAGGCCAAGAATACCGCATAGGTCCCTATTTTTGCGATGGGTATGACCACGTTAACAAAACTGTGTATGAATTCGATGGGTGCTGGTACCACGGACACACATGTAGATTCACTAACAAGGCCTGGGAAAAATTTCCAAAATTGATGACCAAGAGGCAAAAGATGACACAGGATAAAGAAACATATTTGAAAGAACAAGGTTTTAAAGTAGTCAAGATGAAAGAATGTCAGTACCAGCCTTTACCACTGAATAAATATTTACCGCCTTATTACCAAAGCCATAAGAAAGCATTAACGCAAGACCAAATACTAAAGGATGTAGTTGATGGAAAATTGTTTGGTATGGTAGAAGTCGATATTCAAGTCCCGGAACATTTGAAAAGTCACTTCGAAGAAATGAGCCCCATCTTTTGTACTTGTGATGTGCCAGTCAGTGCCATGGGTTCCCTGATGCAAGACCACATCACCAAATACAACATGTCCACCAAACCTAGGAGATTGTTGATAGGAGGCATGAAAGCAAAAAAAGATCTTGCTGCTGACCCCACTGCTTAAATGGTACATAGACCACGGTTTGGAAGTGACAGAAGTCTATCAAGTCATCGAGTTTTCTCCCCAAGCCTCTTTTAAAGAGTCCAGAGAGAAAGTCAGTGAAGCCAGACGCAAAGGAGACGTCTCACCAGACCACTTGCTTTTGGGGGAGACTATGAAATTACTGGGCAACTCGGCTTATGGGTCCATGATCATGGACCAGGAAAAACATCAAAAAGTAGAATACGTCAAAGGAAACAGAGATATTGCACTGAAAGTAAACCTGCCCACTTTCAAGAAAATAGAAGATCTTGGAGACGATTTTGCAGAAATAGAATTGATGAAATCCCACCAAAAGTTAAACCTCCCTATTCAGATTGGATTTGCCATCTTACAATACGCTAAATTGAAAATGCTAGAATGGTATTATGACTTTTTACTAGAATACATTGACAAGTCCGATTTTGAATACATAGAAATGGATACGGATTCGGCTTACTTTGCTATTACTGCCCCTACCCTGAGAGATGTGATCAAGCCTGAAAAACAACAAGATTTTGAAGACAAGTTATTCCACAGTTGTCACCTAGATCGAGTGCAGCCTAATCCTTTTTGGTTCCCGAGAGAGTGTTGTGCCAAACATAAAGCCTATGACAGGAGACAAGCTGGGCTTTTTAAGTTGGAAAAAGAAGGGACAGTGATGGTGGCCTTGTGTTCCAAAACCTACGTCCTAAAGGATGCAAAAGGGGAAGAAAAGACCGCACTGAAAGGTATCAACAAAACCTTTGTACAGAATGCTCTTGCCACCAGCCAAAAAGTGTTGGAGACTGGAATTCCATCCACATCTACCAACCAAAGCTTCAGGGTGCACAATAACACCATTTTTACCTATGAACAAGAAAAGACGGATTTAGCCAATTTTATTGTAAACGTGAACTGGTGGACAACATCCATACCAAACCCTTAGATTTAGTGTTAAGTCCATGGCCTTCCAAAGAAGCATTTAGTTTTGATGAGAAACATATTTTATCCCCTGTCAGTGATCAATCTCATCCCTCTATCTTTGAATATTTACTCACTTTGGAAAATTGCGCAATTAGTGAAAGAGAAGAGATTGCCACAGCTTATATCAAAGAAAGACGTTTGCATGATTATGATTTCGACCAAGCCTTACAAGCTTTGAAAGATTTCAATTTTCTGTTTGTACACATGCACACATTTTGGGGTTGTGGGCAAACCCAAGAGCAGTATGACACTAGTGAAGACTATCCTGGTGCCAATATGTGGGGATATTGTTTAAATAAAACTGTAAAAAGTTGTACATAAACTTGAATGTTTTTTTTTAATAAAATGTATATGCTTGTACATAAACTTGTTGTAAAGTTTTGCTGTTATACATATGTTGTGTGTTAAATGTTAATATTGTTAATAAAATATATATTGTGGATATCTTTATTTTGTTCTCCTCCTCCTCTTTCCTCCTCCTCCTCTTTCCTCCTCTTTCTTCTACCTCCTCCTCCTCCTCTTTCCTCCTCCTACACCTCTTTCCTCCTCCTCCTCCTCCTCTTTCCTCCTCCTCCTCTTTCTTCCTCCTTATTCAAATTTTAAGCTCATTGTGACGAAGTTGTCATCTCAACGTCACTGAAATTTTTTGCGTCATGATGACGTTAGGCGTTTGTTCAAATCTTTTCAAGATGTTGAGCTGTATAGTTCATGCCAAAGAGTTGAAAGATTGCTTTGATTTCTTATCAGAGCCACTTTCCTTTATTGTGCTGTTTGATTCAGTGAATCAAGAAATAAGTTTGGTGGTAAAAATGGACCCCGATAAACTGTTCACCAGACAAATAGTGAGAGAAACCCTGGGGCAGTACAGATTAGAGTTGAATCTGACCTGCTTTAATTCCAAGGAAGAACTGCTGGATTTTTACCACGAAAATTATTTATACGACTGGGCAGGCAGCACAGTGACAAGGTTGAAATTGAAAAGGGCAGTGTACAATCGTGTCCTTTCCTTGGAATACCTTGCGAGGGTGGTTTTGAAAAGAAATCGAATGCCGATCCCTTATCAACATTTGCAGGGCAGCTCTTCATCAACATACTTTTAAAATATAAACAATCAAAGGGAATTTTCATTCCCTCCATAAAACAAAAAAAATGCATTCAATGCACTTGTTTTATTCAACCATAAACTTAAAACACATTTTAACGGTAAAATTTACATTTAAAATTTTAACAACATTTTTAGTAATTTTATATCATTTAACTTATCACAAAAGTTTAAAATAAAGTTAAAATTTTAAATAACATTTCATACAATTTAAAGAGTTTAACAAATTACAAAAATTTACTTTTAAACTTGAAAATAATAACAAACTACTAATTAACAAAACAATGTTATTATGTAAACACAAAGTTTATAATCACAAAACTTAAAAATTTACAAAATTTTTTCAATTATATAATATTTATATAACATTTATTTGCATGTTTGAATCTATATAATTGCAAAAAAAAAAAAAAAAATTAACAATTTATGAAACATTAGAAATATTTATGAAAAAAAACTTTTAATTTCAACACCTAAAGGTTAAACCTTTTATGCATCAATAAAATTTTTACATTTTTATGAAAAAAAGAACAACTAATTTGTACTTTCTTTTGCGCATTTGAAAAGTTAAACCTCACATCTTTTGTGAGACATGAAAAAACTAGTGCACTCTACTTTGCAGAGTTTTACAAAAACTAAACCTTTTTTTCTTTGTACAAAAGTCATCTTCATTTTAGTGGAGGTTTGGAAAAGCTTTTAAAATCTAAGTTTAAGACACGTAACATCACTGGCTTTTTAACACTTTTGTTTTTTCCTTTCAAGTAAGACGTCATTTTAAGATATGTTATATTATTTTTATGAAACCCTATTTTTTAAGACTGTATTCTTGTTAACTTCTCTAAAATTGTAAAATAAACCTAGTCTAAAATTTTTCTACTTTTTGTTTTAAAATACTTTTTTCCAACAAAATTCAAATTTCTTGAAAATTTTAGACTAGGTTTATTTTACAATTTTAGAATAAGTTAAAAAAAAACTGTATCTCAAAATGCGACAATAAACGAGAAACGGAAAAAAATATATCACCTTTTAAAAAATAAAAGTTACACAGTTACTTTTCTTCCCTCCGTTCTCGGTACAAAATACTGAATATATTATATAAATGTCTTCCCTCAGTTCTCGGAAGTATCATTCAGTTCAAGGCACTTCAATCAGCAAACTGGACTTACAAAAGTTCAAATTCAAGGTCTTCGAACGTAGCAGTACACCTTCCCCCTGTGCGCACTGACATTTGAATTTGCACGCTAGAAAACTGGAAAGACAATGTGGATTGGTTAACAATTGGAACCTCTGAAACCGTCTCTGGAACCATGTCTGGAACCTCCATTGGACCCTCATCTGAGATCTCTTCTGTGTCCACTAAAATTGGTTGGATCGGGTCTTGAGATTTCACCTTCGATTTCACTTTAAATTCCACAGGTGAGCCCACATTGACTACCATAGATTCTGCATCAGATTCTACATCAACTTCTGCATCAGAAGAACTTGTCTCTTTGATTTGCACACTTGTATCTTGATTCCTTGACTCTGTTTGGACACTGGTGCTCAATGAATGCAAAGGAAAGGGATACTGACTTCGACCCTTAAGATGGTCTTGAATTTTTTGATAGATACTACAGTGGCATCAGATGCGCCCCCAATCTAGTGCAGTCATGACATCTTGTGTTCGGGTGAGTGGGTGGTACTGGCACCTAAATACATGCAAGTACACTTCTTCAGTAACTGGACCGAGATACTTGTGGCACCAATAACAGTATGGATAAAAAGGTTCTTTTGGTTTTTTCACTGGATGTAGATATTTCAAACACTTGTTACAAGTTAAGTTACACATTGCAAATGTTCAAAGACGTCCTAATCCTTCACTAGCTCAAAGTTAAATGATTTGACAAGAACATTTCAGTCATGACATCAGTTGGTCTCCAAGGAGATGAAAATCAACAAAAATATGCATAGTTTTCTTACTTTTTTAAAATTACGTTTATTTTTATTATTATTGTTTACTCATATCGACTGTATATATAAAACAATTTTATTCTTTGTCTTTTTCATGATTTTAAAATAAAAAATAAATAGACAGCGCTTTATGAATACATTTTAAAAACGTTTCATAAACAACATATTTACATATCAACAGGACGATACTAAAAAAATGTCATGCGTAACTAAAATTTTACGCATGACATCACAATATATTTTTTGTGTGGTTTTCGACGTCACAATACTTTTAAAATATACGTTGTTTTACTTATCGGTTTTTTCATGATTTATAATTTTAAAAACAATATTTTTCACAAGTATTTTAGCGAGAGTTTTTAAAAAAATCATTTTCTTACCTTTTTACAAACCAAAACATCGTTCACACCTCATTTCATAGGAATGACATCCTTCGTTTGCTAATTGGTAACACACAGTGCACAACATTTGGAAACTGGTCATATCTTCTAAAACATTTTCAACTCCAGATAATTCTTTGTCAAGTCCTTCTGTTCCTTCAGTCATGGTTAATAATGACTCTAATAAATTCTCTGCTTCATTGTCTGGCATTTGTACATCTGTTAAGATTTCGTCCTGTTCTTCAAACAAAGTCTTTGGAGATGTTGAATTCATCATCATCATCATTCTCAAACTTCTTTCGGGAAGAGGATCCACTATTTTATTTTAAAAACTGGCCACATCTTCAAAATGGAATACTTTCTGCCAGGCTAATGGGTGTAATGATTTTTTCCCCACAGGTGTTTCTTTTTCCAATGTCACACTGGGAAAATAACCCGAAAGTTGCTGCACAAAAATAAAAATCACTTTTTTGGCTTTTATCAATTGACGACTGGATTTGACAAGATCTTCACAATGAGCACCTAATTAAAGGGGCATCAGTATTTCACTTCTTTCTTCTGCTCCATTTACCCAGAGACATTGTGCTCCAAGTCCTAATCTTTTACTCGTGGGAAGATTGTCTTCTTCAATCACTTGTGTCACCATACTTTTCTTCATTGGAGCAAAATAATATGTCTTCATAGCTTTTGAACATCCCTTGATCTCTATGGCTTTAGCTTGACCGGGATAACCACACACATGAATCGTGTCTTGAAATTCCATCAAGTCTACTTTGTTTTCATTCAAGAACTTTTGCAATTCTTTTAAACTACTTTCAATGTCCAGATACTGTGAAGTGAAAAAACTCCCTCGACGTTCCATTTCTAAGTACCCTCTGTATCCTTGGTCTAATAAGTCTAATGAAGAAACTTGAAAACTCTTAAACCCAAAAGATTCCTCAATAGACATATCTTTGACAAGTACTTTTAACAAACTCAATTTTCCCTTAGTTAACTTTAAAGCTACATAGTCTCCTGTCAAATGCACTTTTAAATTTTGAAAAATGTTAAACACATCTTCTTTATGACAGAGTCTAAAAAGACTGTGTACACCATCTTGACTAAAGTACAATTGACGGACATTTCATGTAACACCCTTTACGTCACTTTGGTTGCCAAGCAACATTGACTTGCATTGACAACCGTATCTATATACATTTTACATCACCTAGCAACTTTGAACTTGCGTTGACAACCGTATCGATATACATTTTACATCACCTAGCAAATTTGAACTTGCGTTGACAACCGTATCTATATACATTTTTACATCACCTAGCAACTTTGACAACCACCACAAAAACATAACAACAACCACTTTTGATATATTTTTACATTTCTTCTTCTTCTTTTACAAAAGGTTTAAACAACATCTCATATTCACGAGGATAATTTACAGGTTTTACAACATCCATTATTTCCTTATCTTCCATGGACATTATTCTCTCAAATGAAATACTTTCATCTTTCCCTAGACTTTTTAAAGTCCCTTCAAAAAATTCTACCACTTTTTCCTCTTTTAATGTAGATTTTACCCTATGATAATAATTATCTACTTGATCACCCGACTCCACAAGACAAAGATTATGATCTAATTGACTCAAATACCCCATAAAACAACCCTCGCAATTTTTTTTTGAATATGTTTTTAACATTTCTCTTACTACATAACTTATCCCCATCAACATAAACTCATACTTTGTTGGAGGAGTCAATTTTTTCTTCAAAATTTTAACACCCGGATAATCAGCGGCTGCTGATGCTTCATGAAAATAAAACACTTCAATGTGTTTGGGATAATACCGCACTAAAAATGGTTTCTCAAAATTTTCTTTTTTAGGATCTAATTGACCCATAATTTTGTCCATCATTTGGTGTAATTGAATCCATTCTTTTTCATTCAAATTAATTCTGTTCACAAATTCCCCATTCTTTTTTTCAAAACAAAAATAATATTCCCCTTCATACACTTTCACTTGAACAACCACTGCTCCCATTTTCAAACATTCCTTTTCTTCCCCTGTTTGCACCCATTTATGAATTTCCCCCTTCATCAAAAGAATTTTCTGAAATAAACTACTGCTCAAATTAATCCACCAAGACTTCCCATTCTTTTCTCGAAGTAGTTTCACATAATTCCCAACCCCCTGTCTTACTGATATTGAAAGAGTTGAACTCAATTCCATTTTTTTTTATTCCTTTCTCTACAAACTCTTTATCTCGAATAATTCATATGGTTCTTGTCTTTCTCTTTTAAACACTTTTTCCTAATATTTAAGTCGCGCATGCTATTTTTTTTTCCATTGCGAATGCGCATTCTAAATTTTAGTAACACTTAGTGAAAAAAAATAGTATGCGCATGCACATTAAATCCACCTTTTGGATATGACAAAACTTTTATGTTTTAGAAAAACGGGAAATATGTTCCATAATTCATGCTCATTATCAATTTCCCAATGATGTTCTTTCGGAGGCCTTAAACAGTGTACTAGAAAAGCAGTAGAATTAAACCATAAATATGGTATGTCTCGATACATTGATCCTCTAAAACAACTATAATACACACTTTCTGGTAAATTTTTCTTTTCCTGTTCATTTAATCTAACCAAACATAATTCTTCTAACCTTTTTGGTCTAAAATGATGCAAACAACAAAAAAGATCCTCTTGAATATTTAATATCTTTAACAACATTTCTCCTGTTACCACATCACCCAATTCTATCTTTAAACCACGCTTTTCAAATAGATTCAAATGGTTCCAAGTATACTCGTCACTACAACAAGAGTCACACTCACACAATTGTCCATTGAGCTGATCTTCAAACTTTATCATATTACCCTTGTAATTATTTCTTACTAAACCCAATAAATATGAAAATGATTTAAAACTCAAATTCAAAATAGGTTGAGAATAACAAAATAAATGAAATGAACCTGTTTTTGAAATATAACAATTCCAACCATCTGTCATCATATAGTCTGAAAATTCCCCTTTTGATATACCTTCTTTTAAAGGCTTTTCTAACGCTTTTAATTGTTCGATCATCCCCATTAACATTAATTTAGAATTTTCCTTTACAATTATTAAATCAAATTCTGTAGCTGCTATCTCAAAATCATTACCAAGCGTCTGTAAATAATCAGAAAAATAATTCATTCTACGTTTTCAGAAATCGACCCAGGAAATGATAACCAAGCTTGAATAAGGTGTTCCAGGAAAAATTATGTTTCAATCGGTAAAAACAATACACCAATACCACTATCACTCTTCCAATATTCTTTAAATTCACCAATCTCACTACCTCTACTGCATCCACCTGTCTCCTTGCTAATACTTGAATTTCCTTTAAACTCATCCAAGGTAATATACTCCCTTTTCTGATTTACGACAAATTGCCACCACCTTTAACCAATGCTCATGACTTAATGATATTCCTCCTATTTTTAACACCTTCACCAATTCTATTGTACACCCGCCCCAAATCTCACCAAAAAATTCACGACTAGACTTTTTTAATCCATGACTTATTCTACTCAAAATTTTTTTAAACTTTTTGTAATCTTCATCTGCAAAACTTATTTTTTGATTCCCTTTGCAAAATATCACCTTGTTTTTCTGCAACTCAAAACTAATCATTCCTAATTCTCTTCTAGATTTTGGTATGGCTAAATTATACTTTTCATACACTACACTTCTAGTCTCAAATTGATGCCACACTGTACAAAATTCTTCCCACTGAGAAAATGTCAAATAAAAATCTCCTATGTACACCAAACTGTCTAATTCCACCAATAAATGACGCTTATCTCCCATATACTCTCGATAATTTTTTTTTATTCTTTTACTTATTGCACCTAAATCCCGATACGTTACATCATATTCTTCAGTATAAATTACAGTCGCATCAAAATTTGTTACTCGCTCTTCTTCACTTATCTTTCTCAATACCACCAAAAATTCAACCTCCACATGCATTTTTTACTTTTATTTTGCACTCTTTCACCTGCTTTTATACACGTTCTAAGTTCACATGCCCACGCAATAATTTAAGCAACTTCGACTCTATTTTTTACCACGCGTATGCGCGCCCTACCTTTTATCCAATTTTTTAGGATGCGCATGCACCCTCTAAAATTTCCAGTCTTTTTATACTGTGTACCCTGCACATGCGCACTCCCATTGTTTTCTTTTATTCACCAAAATACCTATTGAAACCTATCGTTTTTGCATATTTTTCCATTAAACGTACCAAATTCTCCCAATGTGTTTTAGTCAACATCACACCCTCATCTGTGTGTCTAATGTGAATTTCACGTTCTCCTTTATATTTAAATACTTCTACGTACACATTCTCATTTAACCACATTTTCTCAAAAGATCCCTTTTCTATCCAATGATTAATTTTACCTATACTCTCATATAATCTGTCATAAAGTTTATGTCAACATTCTACCATACTCAAAATTATTTTCCCGTCTTTGTAGCGATATCTTCTTATACTTAATAGGTGTTCACCAAAACCTTTGTAACCAATATCTATTTCTACTTTTGTGTCCATGATGACGTCACCTATGTCACGTGACCCCTCTCGACCAATCAGATCGTTCAAAAATGATGAAGAATATAAGTTTCTCTTTTAAAGGTGGAGGAATACTTCTTTTAAAATAAAGCAGTAGTATGTGTTATATATATATACATAGTTTGCAAATTATGGGTGGGATAGTTTGAATATTGTGAATGCAATATCAATGCTGTGTTTAAAGTTGTAACATTTCCTAAAAGCAAAACCTTACAAATATTATATGGTTGGAAAGATCTTTTCAAGACGAATCCAGCGACATCTTACTTTTAAAAATCCGGCCAATATTCACAGAGATATGGCCCAAACTACAGTACTCTTTGCCTAAAAACTAGCGTGCGCATGCGCGGGATAAAATCTAGTGCGCGCATGCGCGAAATAAAATCTAGTGTGCGCATGCGCGGAATAAAATCTAGTGTGCGCATGCGCGAAATAAAATCTAGTGTGCGCATGCGCGGAATAAAATCTAGTGTGCGCATGCACGGAATAAAATCTAGCGTGCGCATGCGCGGAATAAAATCTAGCGCGCGCATGCGCATGGTGACGTCACGTGACCCCTCTCGACCAATCAAAACGCTCAAAAAAGATGAAAAGTAGCAGGATGTCGTCCTCCTTATACTACTACCGTGGCCCCGTAAAAAGGCTTGAAGACACAAAGCATGAATCTTGTGTTTCTTCTTCTCTTCAATACTAAATGTACCCTGATTAACGTCAATAACAATTCCCATAACTGACAAGACAGTAGTAGGTGGAAACACTTTGTCAGGATTGATAGGGAATCCTACCGCATATATGACCTAATTTAAAGCTTTAAAAGCCTGAGATGATTCATCCACATGGCAACACGCATAAATGTCATCAATGTAGTTGAAGACAACAAATCCTTGTTTGGCTAATATGTATCTAATAAAATCTGTGATATGCTGAAAAATGCCCGTGCCATGCACTGCCCAAAATGCTAAGAACTTATCCACATAAAACTTGCCCCTCCATTTCATTCCCAAGTGTATAGCATCCGCAGGGTCTACAGGTACATTCCTAAAAGCACGTGAAATATCCACTTTGAAAACATGTGCATTAGAACCTAGGCATTGCAAAGTGGGAAGTAAGTTATCTAGAGAAGACAAGGTTAGCTTAAATGGGACCTCATCAAAGACATCTCTAGCAGTATGCACGTTTACAGATTGTTCACAATAAGACAGATCCAAGGTGAGCTATGAGACACAATAGAAAGAGAGGAAGGCTGTGTAACAAAGCCTAAAGTGTAATCAAAACATAACTGTTTATTGGTATGAATACTTGTTAAATTAACATCTTCCTTTTTATTGGCACATTTCTCAGCTATGTCACAGCTCTCAGTAAGTACTGACTTAACACATCGAGAGGTTTCAAGTTCTCTTTCAGCAAAACTCCCACACAAGAATTGAACATCAAAATCACACTGGTTGACATTATAAAGAGAAAACAAGGGCAAATCAATGTAACTATATACAGAACGATCTCTAATATTGTTATAAGGACCACATCTGTGTAAGTGAGTTAAACAACTGAAAGTGGCAAGTACATGTGAAGAACACTCAACATGTTTAAACTGTGGGGAGGACCCCATAAAACACCCAACACCATTTTTAGAGTCAGATACATGTTCTTTGCAAAACAAATTAACCTTACTGTTTAAACTTTTATCAAAAATACAGTCACAGCCCACTCTATCCTAGTCAGTCATGGATTTCTTCTTGTTGAGACAATCTACATGTGCGTTATTCCTCTTGAGCATTTTAAAGCAATACAGACAGACATGTCTGAATAAAGTACACCCTGTGGTATCTAGATGGTCAGCAGAATGTGGGCAAGTCCCTTCATTATCCCTTCGTTCTATCTTTAAGACTGTCGTGCTTGTTTATAAGTTCCTACACAGTGGTAACCCCAAATACTTTGAACCCTTTCTGCTACCCAGACATAGTGCATATAACACTCGTTGAAGTCAATCTGATGGCATGTTTCTCAAGGTTCCCCACTTTGCTTCAGTTTTCAAGTCTCAAAAACCATTTTGGACTCAGTTTTGAGGTCCTCTCTGCAAACTCACTTGCCTCCTTCAGGTCAAAGCTGAAGTCATACCTGTTTGGAAAACCATATCCACCCTAAATTTCCAATCTCCTCCTGCTTTCTCTGTGGTGCTGACCCCTACAATGTCTCTGGTTTATGAATATTGAACAATGTTTTTGTGTGATGTGCCTTAGAATCTGTCTTTTGACAGAGATTAAGCACTATAAAAGTGCTATTAGAATTAGAATTATACCACTTACACGCGATCTTCTTGATTGACCCATTGCCAAGGGGTGGCTGAAGATAGTAGTAGAACCTGCAAACACTGCAGATTAGGAATATGTTAGATGATGGTCTGCAAGCACACGTGTATCATTCCAAAAAAATACATTCATCTTCTATCTTCAGCATTGAAGCAGCAAAAGCACCCCTGACAATGTGCCAAGAGATATTCTCAGCGAGTTTAACAGTTTCTACCAGTTCTAGTAACATATGAACTGTCCAAGTGATAATTAATCGTATGTCACTCGTTTCCTTGCTGTACCAATGACACAAGATTCATTAGGCCACCTTAAGTGTGGGGTGACATGAGGAGTGTCTGACACATTGCACCTGCCACTTTTTTGTCTGCGATGCATGCCTCCCTGAATTTCGAGTTTCATCTTTGCTTCTAACACAGCCAACCTTTCCTCCACCATTTGCTGAATGAGTGGATTGGAATGCAAGATATTCATGGTTGGTGCTGGCGTTGGTTCACTGACAACACTGCGCTCTGTAACCGGCACAAAGACATCACACGACTCTACTGTAGCCTCAGCAGGTCCCTGCACTTTAACTAAGTTGCCAAATTGGTCTGTGTGTCCAAAATGTGTGTTTTAGTCTTGTGCTGTCACTTCTTCATTTGAAATCACATTGTCTATAGGTAATTGAGGTGTGGGTTTCGTAGGCAGGGTCCATGATACTCCCACATTTGCTGGATTTTGTGTCACACTATCAGTCTCAACTTGGGTTGGAGCACTAACAGCGGATGTAGCTTGTGCTCGAGACGTGGTTTCATAATTCAGTGGTGTAATATCTAGGTCCAACGTTGGATTCTGCTTTTTTGCTCTCGCTGGAGTTGCTAACGGCTTTAGTGCTACTGCAGTGTCCAGGAATACCTGGGAGTTAGAATTCCCACCTTCCTGTATTACAGCAGTCATGTTAGTTGGTGAGGCGAACAATGCTTCATCTGTATCCGCTATACCTCGCTTTGCAGGATTTGCAGGCGTGACTTCAATCTTTGAGGCCAATCCAGTAATTCTTTCATCTATGGCTGCTAACTTCTCAGTCACATTACTCATCATATTCATTATGAGATCTAACATCTTGTCACTCGTATCAGATGCTTTCCCCTTAGGTGTCTTCTTAGCACGACTCGAGTCCCGTTTTTCAGTGTTTTTACTAACATTTTTACTCCGTTCACATTTTGTGCCTACTGGCTTCTCATGTTCTACTGTACATTTTTAATAATAAGCCACGGCAGGCTTGGGTAGAACTTCAGTGGCCAAGTGCATAGCCATAATAATATCCAAACAACATGTAAAGAGTGTCTTCTAAAATGAAATTAAAACATCTTGGTTCCTTAAACTCTAGATCACTAATTTGTAATGGTCAGTTTACTAACCCTATAAATCGAGATAATTATCTTGAATTACTGAGATATTAAGCAACTAATCAAAAGAAAATGTTTTAGAGTAGGCTTACTATTACTCTATGCCATATTATTCACAAGACAAGCTATCTCCCACTAAGTATTTAAGCAAACAACGTCCAAGGACCAGCAATAAGGAAGATATAAGGCTTTAGTATAATAAACCAACTCGACCTTGAAGCAGAGGGCAAAATCAAATTAGATACTTGGAAAAGATTTACAAGTTATGATTTCTTTAAGTTGTTTCACATTTGAAAATATAATAATTGAGACCAATAATAAGTTATTTCAGTATGATGACCCCACTTCACCTTAGAGCAGGGGTTAAGGGTCAAATTAAACACTAATTGCTACAAGTTTTTTTTACATATTCCGTATTCCAAAAAATATGGGATTTATACAGCCAAATAACATAATAACCCCACTTGACCTTGAAACAGGTGTCATAGTCAAATTCATCCCTTGCAAGGTGCCATGTCGGCTTGCAGGTTGTTTTCACATTTCAAAACCCTAGGACCAATGAGAAGGGATAAATAAGACCTTTTTGTATGATGGCCCCACTTGAACTTTAAGTAGGGTTCAAGGGTAAAATTCGACATTTGATAAAGATTTGCAGGCGATGATTTCCTACAGATTGTCTTTACATTTTCAAGCTCTAGGACCAATAATAAGAGGGATGTAAGGCCTTTTTGATATAATGACCCGACTGGAACCTTTTATTTTCTAAATAACTCTTTCAGACAAGCTTTTCTAGCCACACACATTCTGTACAAATCTGATGACGCTACCTGCAAAAAGTTTTACATTTTTGAACAAATGACTATGGAGACCATTTGTTTTTTTTTTTCAAAATGAGGCCAAACGTTTTTACCAGGATTTTTATAGCCATAAACATTCTCTGCAAATTTGGTGAAGATATCTTCATAAATGAAGGAGATAAGGTTTATTTTAAAAAAAATCATAGACAATTCAGTCTTTTACCAAATTGACTCCCATCAAATCGGCCTTCCAGAAAAAAGTATCCTGATCAAATCAGCCCCCTTGAAAATAACACTGTATTACAAATCGGCCCCTAGATGTTAATTGCATGTAAATCTGTGTAAAAATTCAGGAATAACAATGTTATTCCTTAATTTATTGTTTACATTACCCCAGTCTTAGTGTTAAACTATCAAAATAATGAATAAATATTCATTATTATTTTAAGTTTAAATTCATCAATGAAATTCATCATTATAAAATAAAATATGAACATTTAAGAACATTCAGCTCAGTCTGAAAAACGTATACAAATATTACACATATATTAATGAACTGAAGCCACTTGTTCTCAAATGATCACAGGAGTTACAAAACAGTTTAAAGGATCCTTTATTTTTCAGTTTTAATGATATTGAAAAAGATCTTTATCAACCCAGTCGAATGCTTTGTGTAGGTCTATAAATTCTATAAATAATTGTACTTATAAAAGTTTTCAACTGGGCCAATGGCCGAATTTTTAGGTGGCCAATTTGCTGAGGGCTGATTTGGCAAAGGGCCGATTCGTCCAGCTCACCTTTAAACAGTGACAAATGGATGTACACACATAATGGTGTGTTATTATGGAGGTTACGAAAACATTTTCATTGAAATTGTAACAAAAACACAACATAAATATAAAAAAATGGGGGAAGCTTATGTGAAGGGACATCTAGGTGGGAAAGGGTTAGTTGCTTGTATTTGACTGCACCATAAGTGGCTGCTTGTGTGCGACTGTGCCTTAAAGTTTAAATTTGTTTGCTGTGGTACACATGTTCTGATTTACTTACACAGTAAACCATTTTTGTAAGGCTTCGTGTGGTAGTTTTGTGGCAGATGTGTTGGCCTGACCAATACCATTTTGTGGGGGGCTGCTTGGTTGTTGTTTAATTACAACCAGGTTCAACAAGACCACTAATTAGTCAAACTGACCCCAAAGTGGCCCTCCGGCTCGAGCCCCCAGTCAACAGCAGTTGACACAAAACTTCCCATGTCAGATCATTTCTGCAACATGCCCAGGTCCAGTGGTCATCCTAAGTTAATAGGGAGGCTGTGCCTCATATTCATAAGGTAGGGTATTCAGAGACAACCATCAACAGAAATACCATAGTTTAACTATAATTACATTTATTCACCAAAATTACCCCTTCCAAACCATACAGTCATTACAGTTGAACAAGATTCAGCCATAGAACCAAATAAATTCATAAAATATTGCAGATACAAAGTTACTTTAAACTGAATGGATACACGATCCCATGTAAGAGTTCAAAATAATGCTTATTAAATTTACAAGAAACTGTTGAACAAGAATGTAATCCCAAAAATCCACAATTGGTACTAAATTGGTCCACTAGTGAAACTAAGTGAAAGTCAGAATTCACAATATAATCATCTCAAAAGCCATAGTAACATCAACAAATCCCTATAATATAAACTTAACTAAACCAAACAAGGTTAAACTTCTCATTCTCATTTGAATGACTGACTAAACTGATAAAACTAGCCTCAGACAGACTAAACATTAAGCTATAAAATTAAATTGACAAATAAATTCTGAACAAAGTGACATTTAACACACTTGTCATACCTTTTGTGCTAAATTAACATATAATACCAGATTTAATTATATAATTACCTTAAACAGCTATCTTCAGGATGAATTTGGCCTGATAAACTATAAAATTACTGATTTAAGGAACCATGATTGACTTACATGATCTCAGGACAACTGCATGTTGTCAGAGTTCCCAGTGAAGGCGACTATATGTCTTTCCCGTGGCTTTATGTTAAGTCAACCCTAGTAACCTTATATGTGAAAATACTTAACCTCAATAAACTGAAGAAGTGACCTGAAATTGATCTAAAGTATCCACTTAACTCAAAGCCTAGCCTGCATGGTCAAGACTCTAAATCAAGCAGATTAATTTTGCCTATATTTGTATACAATATATACAGCCTAGATGACAGTATATACTGTATGTACTGCCTACATGAAATAACACATTTAACAAAGTCAGTATATATTAATGAGCTGCCTGCACAGACACCCCATAATATACCCTTATCATAATAACCTACATTTTAGACAATGCCTACACCTGTATGATAGTACACATTTTTATATACTGTTTAACCTAAGCTTTCCTCACAGTTAATAAAGTCATATTGTGTATGAGCTGCCAGCACAGACACCCCATGATTTAGACTTATCTCACTATTTGAACCTATAACATACAGTGTGTACAACCTGAATGAAAGTACACATTGTACATGCTGTTTATTCTAAGTTTACAAAACATTAACAACATCATTGTTTGCATGAGCTGCCTGCACAGACACCCCATAGTTTAGTCCTATCACCTTATTTGAACCTATACTTCATGTACAATGTACACAGCCTGAATGACAGTACACATTGTACACTGAGATTATACTAATCAGACCTTAAACTTGTAAAAGATTATACCATTTAAACTTAAAACAAAAACATTATCAACTACACACAAAACTATATTTACACACATTAACATTGGTAAGCTTACACATTATCTACATATTTACAAGGAACCTTAAGTAAAATGAATATAAATTAAGTAACCATGCTTACCCCTTTTGGTGACTGTCCAATCCAAAAATAGTGAACACTTGCAAAAATGTTGAAACAAAACAGTCTCCAAGAATCTGGATCACAAAACACTCCCTCTCTTGTCAGTCCCAAAAAACCTCCCCTTTTCCCAAGAGACTGGCCCTTTTATACACAAATTTGACCACCCAAAACTGAAAAATGGATTCCCCCAGGCCAAAGGATTACATTTCAAATACTTATATCACTTCAAAAACAAAAGCAGTTACTTATGGATCTGTGTCCTGACACTGATGGACATCAGGTGTCATTTCTGTCAATTTTATAACCATGCATGCAGCTGTGTGCATCAATACAGAACATTTCACAAAGTTAAAACAATATCACAACTCATTACATGTAGTGGCACTGACATTGTTCAAAAGACAACACAAAAGAGTTTATTTTTGTTATGGTCAACCAGTAAATTTATAAAATAAATATAATGTTTAATAAAATGAACAAATTAATCTGTATATTTATAGTAGGATTCAAAGCTTGTTGTTTTTTGTTTTTTTTTTAAACTAAGTAAGTTCAATTTAGATGTACATGGGAACTGTTATAGTTTCTGCCAGGTGTGCATTTAATTGAGGGTGAAGTGGGAGATGATGAGAATGTACCCAAACAATATCAACAGCTCTATGCCTTTGTGAAAGGTATAGCCAGTGGACATTTTGTAGTCTTGTCCAAGACCTATGATTCATTAAAAACTTACTTTTGTATGTAATTAATACACAAAATTAATGAATTAATTTAATAATAATAACAAGGCATTTCCCATGCCGCCACATCACTCCCTCCTTTTTAAAATAAGAAATTACTGGCTATAAGATCAGTTTAATAATGCATAAAATAACCAACATTTGTGAGTTGACCCAAATAATCATGCTCATTAAGTCACTTAATTCATGTAAACACATAAAAGAAAAACATTTCCAAAATTACACTAAAGACATTGAAATCACTACCTATAAGAACAGCCTCATAATGAACAAAACATTTAACCCAACATTTGTAAATTGATCCAATTAATTATTCCCATTTTGCCTCTTAATTGATGCAAACACATATATACATCCAAGTCTCTATTTGCAAACAACTTTAATAATACCCAAGTAATAATCATAATAAGCTAGTAGAAAATACCACTCACTTGTGATAAACATCAAGATGCAACAGAATGACATTTAATACAACAAAAATGCCCATTGACAAATAATCATAATAAGCTAGTAGAATATACCACTCAATATGTGATACACATAAAGATCCAACAGAATGACATTTAAATCACTATCCACCATAACTTCATTGCAAAACATCTCTCAAAAATATTTAATAGAACATGAAATATAACCATTGACAATAATCATAATAAGCTAGTCGAATATACCACTCAGTATGTGATAAAACATCAAGATTCAACAGAATGACATTTAAATCGCCATCCACCATTACTTCATTGCAAACATCTCAGAGAAAATTAATAAACCATGAAATATTTGACTATAATCAAAATTTAAGCAAATCAAATGTAGATAACACAATCTTCCAACCAATTAAAATTATTAAATTATACCATCCAGAGAGAGTCAAGTTTTGATACAAAAATTTTTTTTTTTAAACAAATGTTCCAGTGTCATTGTATTAGAGATAACAACAACCTGAGTAGATGGATTTCCAGGAACTTGTCTGGTCTGGGACATCAGGTGTACTAAACAAGCTTCTACATACTTCCCTTGCCATGAGAAGTTGTTAATATCAGAGGTCACAAAGAGGCTTTGGAACGCTTTGAGACACCAGGAACAGGATGGAGCGCTTTGATACATCAGAAGTAGGACTGTATGTCTTGAGACCTGAGAAGTAGGATGGTGTGCTCTGAGACATCAGGAAAGGATCGATGGCAAAAGGATGGCTGCAATTAGGCTGTAAACACCAGAGGTTGTCAAGGCACACAAGCTTCAGGACATGGCTTCTGACAGCAGATCCTCATTATGTAACAAGAGTATTCTGAATGCTGTGCCCTACCATTTATGTGTCAAATTTGCCTACTTTTGAATTTTGGTTTTTTGTAACATTTCAGCAGCTTTTTCCAGGAGGTTTTCAAAATTTTGGCCGAGTTCACAATTTTGATCAGAAATTTGAAATTCATCCCCAAAACTGGGAGTACAAATTTTGATAGGTTCCTTGTCATGAATAGACATGTGTGTAGCCAGGATCTCTTTGTTCAAACAATTGAAGTTACAAAGTCCACAGGTCAAAAGTTGTGAGTAGCCCTGTGGAACCTCAAATTTGCAGGACACTACATTGATGTCAGACATGTGTTGTA
The DNA here is from genome assembly GCA_964017235.1 of Sabellastarte sp. h YS-2021. NCBI lineage: Eukaryota > Metazoa > Annelida > Polychaeta > Sabellida > Sabellidae > Sabellastarte > Sabellastarte sp. h YS-2021. The sequence goes on from OZ024933.1 coordinate 35,669,927, forward strand.
ATTTCAAGTGTTGGACCATGTAACTTTTGTTAAATCTTGTTTCAAAATGACAACACAAGGGGCATTTATAGCCCCATGACTGGAACTCGTGCATTCTCCTCCTGTGGCGAGACAAATCTGTCACTAATTTGCCACACTTAGGGCACAATTTCAGACTCTTTTCCAGATCAGCTAGTTCGCTTTGAGTCTTGGCAACCTTCATATCCTGAAAAAAAACATCATTTATAATCTGCACGACAGATGACATTTATTCTGTATCTGGGATTTTGTGGCCATACCAGTCAGGGGATTTCCTAGTTCTCTGGGGTCTAGTTTGGTTATCCTCATTTGGTCTTAAGTTTTCTTCTAAAATTTGTTCAGCCTCAGAAGGTAGTACCACTTTTGGGACTTGTTGCCTTAAAGTATGGGCCCAAGAAGTATCGACTTCTTTTCTTGTGTGAGCTGGTTTTAACCTATCGTGATTGGCTATAAAAGGTTGGGAGTTAATGTTTTCCTGCAGCCTATAAATCCTTTCTGATATCTTTGTTACAACTACAAATGGACCCCTCCATTTATAAAACCTTTCCTTCCCAGAATTTCCTTTGACAGGGTTGTAGTAATATACCAGTGAGCCTACCTTGTAGGGAGTTTCTTTCAGCCGGTTGTTATAATTTTTCTCTTGTCTGATAGATGCTTTTTGGTTTTGACCACGTGCCAAATTATGGGCCTGCTTGAGTTTTGTTTTAAGATTTTGGACATACTCTGAAACATTTTTGTAAGAACTTCTGTTTGTGCTTACAGTTGGACTTGCTAGATCTATTGGTAGGGTTGCTTCCCGGCCATAAACCATGAAATAAGGAGTTTGCCCAGTTGATTCTTGTATACTCGAGTTATATGCCAAGGTGCAAAGCCTAACAACCTCATCCCAAGCAAATGGATTTTCATATATGGTACAATTTAGGATGTTACAGAGGGTCTGGTTTAGCCTTTCAACAAAACCATCACTCTGTGGTCTCATTGGAGTGGTGCGTGTTTTCTCAATACCCAATAGCCTACATGTCTCAGAGAAAAGTGTTCCATCAAAATTTGACCCTTGATCAGTGTGGATTTCAAGAGGAGAACCAAAATAGCCCACCCAGTTGTCAATCAAAGCCTGAGCTACACTTTTTGCAGTCATGTCTTTCAAGGGTATAGACACAGCATATTTTGTGAAATAGTCACCCACAACCAGAAGCCAAGTATTGTCATTATCAGTGGTGGTGAACGGACCCATAATATCTGCCGCAATGCGTTCGAAAGGGGCACCTACCAAATAAGTCTGCATACTAGCTTTTGGTGTATGGGACGGACCTTTCCTTACCTGACATGCCTCACAGGTTTGTACCCACAGTTTGATGTCCTCTCTCATTTTTGGCCAGAAAAACCTTGCCTGAATTTTAACCAGAGTTTTGTAAAATCCAAGGTGGCCCCCCGTGACACTGTCATGTAACTGTTCTAGCACGGAATCCCTATATTGCATTGGTAATATTAACTGGTCCCAGCATTTTTGGCCATTTGTACTCTCCCATTTCTTGAAAAGGATCCCTTCATGGATATGGAGCCTTCCCCATTCCCAAACTAACCTTTTGGAATCTGAGCTGAGGTTAGAAACTGTTGACCAATTTGGCTTCTCAGCTCCACTTTCTATAAACCGGTAGACTGGTCCTATGTCAGGATCATTTGCCTGATCCTGGCCTAACTTCCTGCTGGTGTCCGAGTTAAAACTACCTGAGTCTGTGCATTTTATCACCTGTGTGGCCCTTACACCCACCTCTTTTTCCGTAAAACCCTCACCAACTTGAATTCCAATATCTCTCTGTAATCGTATTTCCAGATTAACTGGTACCTCATATTCAAACTCTGTGAATTTTTGACACTGACATTTGTTGCCACCGCATGTAACCTCTTTTCTGCTCAAAGCATCTGCATTGCCATGTTTTACCCCAGCCCTTGTTATTATCTCAAAATCAAATGGTTGGAGGAAATCTAGCCATCGGGCTAACTGTCCCTCAGGTTCTTTAAACCGCTTTAGATATTTCAGGGACCAATGATCAGTTCTAACTTTAAAATGTTTCCCTAAAAGATAGTCTTTAAACACTTTGACGTGATGGACAATGGCCAGTAGCTCTTTTCTAGTGACACAGTAATTTCTTTCTTGCTGGGAGAGAGCCCTACTACCATAACTTATGACAACTTCCTTGTCATTTTGTATCTGGGACAATACAGCGCCTATCCCTACATCGGAGGCGTCGGTATCTAGAATGAAAAGGCCATCATCTTTGGGATACCCTAGTATAGGTGCTGATACTAGTAGTTCCTTCAACTTATCAAAAGAGTGTTGACAATTTTCAACCCATTTGAATTCTACTTTTGTTGATGTCAATTCAGTGAGAGATTTAGCTATGGTCGAGTAGTTTGCTATAAACTTCTTGTAATAGTTACAAAGCCCCAGGAAACTTTTCAGCTCCTTTACAGTTGATGGAACTTTCCATGATCTAACAGAATCAACTTTAGATGGGTCACAAGATACCCCCTTGTCACTCACAATGTGCCCCAAAAATTGCACGCTTTTTTGGAATAAAAAACACTTGTTTGGTTTTAGTTTCAGATTAGCAGCTTTTAATTTGGCAAGAAATTTGCCTAGCCTTCCTAAGGTCTCTTTTACAGTTCTTCCCCAGATCAAAATATCATCCAAATATATCAGCAGCTCTTCAAATCTCATTTCGCATAATATTGTTTCCATAAGTCTCTGAAATGTAGCACAAGCCGATGATAGACCAAAAGGCATAACCTCCCATTCAAACAGACCTTTTCTGGTACAAAATGCGGTCTTTTCTTTGGAATTTTTACTCATTTTTACCTGCCAATAACCTGAAGCCAAATCAGTACTGCAAAACCAACGGGCCTGAGAAAGTTGTGAAATGCATTGATTTACTGTTGGTAGAGGGTAGGCATCTAATGTAGAGCACTTGTTGACCTCACGATAATCTATGCACATCCTATAAGTGTTGTCCTTCTTTTTGACCATGACTATGGGTGAAGCCCAAGGAGATTTGCTATGTTTGATCAAACCCTTGTCTAAGAGATCTTCAACAATTTTGTCAGCGGCAAACCTTTGTTCTGGCCCGATTCGCCTTGGATTTTGTTTAATGGGTGGGACATCACTTGTTATTATCTCATGCTCAATGATATCACAGAAACCTATATCAAAATCATTTTTTGAGAACTGACCTGCATACTTGATCAAGAATTGTTTGAGCTCCTCACTTTCATTGCTGTCGAGATGTTCAGTGCTTTTCCTAAACAGATCTAATAGATGTTCTGGAAGGTCATTACTTACCTCATCAGTTAGTTTGCCTTCACTTGCACTGCAAAGGCTCACCTTTTCAGGATCAAAAATCTCACTTACCTGTAAATCTGTCTCCCACACTGGTACTAGCATCCCCAGAGTTTCATTGGGTTCAATTACCACTGTGTTTTCATTGGGATTGAATATTGATATGGGAATACGACTATCACTACTTTTATGCAGAGATTTTGCTGGTAGAACACCATATTTATGGACTACAGACCTCACACTTTGCAGCATCATAGCTGACTCCTTTTGTTTCTTTCCATGTTTGTTCCTAACACTGCCCCATACCATTGAGGTCTTACCTGGTGCTAAACTAATGGTTTGCTTTGAATAGACTTTACAGGAAAGTGGTACACCACTATTATCTTCAATTGGAATAGATCTTTCACCCCTGTAAAGAGTCATGTACTCAAAATCAGCCTTTAAACCTAGCTTCTGTAAGTCAGTTATGCCAATAATGGCCTCATCTGTGAAATTCCCAATGAGAAAATCCACCGTTTGGATAAAGTCTCCTATCTGAATTGGAATTTTAGCCTGCCCAAGGGCTTTTTGCACCTCACCATTAGCGAACTTTATTTGGTAGTTGGAACTATGTAATGCTGGTCTAATATCATCTGTTAACTCATCATAGACTCGCTGGTTTAACAGTGACATAGTTGCCCCAGAGTCTACCAATAACTTCACTGGAATACTAGAAAAATCTGTCCCTAATCTCGTTCTAAAATACATACCCATACCAAGATTTGATTCTGGGTTGTATCTCATATCCTGAGAATTTGAAATTGGCTGGACAGGTAACTGTAGAGTACATTTCAAGATTGACTGTTCATTTGGGCAGTTTTGGGCACTAGATGGGACTTCACCTACTTGCCCCCCAGTGGTGACCCCGTGGAGTTTAAACATTTTTCCCCATTGGTGGTTTGACTCTGTTGTTTAGCCCTTAGTCTACTTTGATCAGATTTGGATGGACACTCGTTTGCCCAGTGGCCAAGTTCCGAGCATATATGACATGGACTGTTTTGTGGAGTTTTCTTCACAATTTTAGCTTTGTTTTCTTTACCACTGTCTCCTGACTTTGCTACTTCTTTTGACTCAGTTATCACTTGTTTACATACCTTTGAAATCAACTCTGTCAGGTCCTCCTTTGACTGATCAATCTGGTTTGTGGCGTCACCTAGATGTTCAATTGCCCGAAAATTAGCACCCTTTTTATTCTCAAAACCCCTTTCACTGGCAATTATTTGTTCAAGGCGAGCGCCATAAGGTACTGCCTCTCTCAGAGCCCTAAATCCTTTAAGCTTCATGGTTAACCTGATATCATGCCTTGAAGGCAATCCATTCAAAAAAACCCTCAAGGATTGTTCATCCTTATCTTGTGCATTGTAGTTTGGATAAGCCCTCTCTACCAGTTGTCGAACCCTTTCACCAAACATGGGAATTGATTCATCTTGTCCCTTCCTACAGTTTCCCAATTTTATTAGAGCATCTTTCCTGTCATTTGAAATGCCGTGAACTGCATCTAACCTGGCAACTAACTGCTCATACCTGAAAGGATGTTTCATACCTGCTGTGATACCTGTCAGACTACCCTGGAGTGCAGCCATCAACTTCAAACATTTAGTTTTTGCAGACCATCCTGCTTGACTGGCAACTGCTTCAAAGTGTGTTTTATATGTGAACCAATCAGTCTCCCGTTCAAAAAAGGGCCTTACCTTGACACTCAGATCTTCTCTATAGTAGTAGTCATCAGATACATCATGCTGATAGTCCCTAAACCTTCTCCCAGAGTTTGGCCTGATTGGCCCACGCCTTGGACCGGGACTTGGTCCAGTATACCCAACCCTATTCCTTTGATTATAATACCCAGATGGGAGAGGTGGAGTTTGACCCCCATATGTATCCCTTTCAAAGTATCTACCTTGTTGAAAGTCTCTGTCATAGGTTTCAAACCTATTTTCAAAAATTTCATCAGGGACATAGGTGTTTGGTATATTTCTATTGTAACCACTTTGGTTATCAGCCTGGTAACCCAAACTCTCTGGACTTGGATCCCGTTTTGTCCATTCCCTGGTGTTATGGTCCCATGTCCTAGAAGTCACATTTTTGGTATTATTGGAAGTACCCCTCAGATTGGGGTCACCATTATTTCCCACCATTTCCTTAAGTATTGATGGAATGTAACCTTGTAAAGTTTCTTTTACAACATGTTCAATGTCAACCTTACCTTGATTCATGTTTTTCACTGTTTTGGGTGGCATCCCAAAAGTATGAATAGTCTCAGTGACATCCCGTGGGTCTGGATCAGACCCGGTTTCATCCCTCACTTCATACCCACCTGAATCAGCTGAGTCATACTGATCATCATCAGCCCTGGAGTGTGTATCCACACCTACCTCATCAGCTGATCCCCTTGATTCAGCCATGCTGAAAGTTTTAAATCACCAAATAGTATAATTTATCATGGTTAAATGTCCATGAAATACTTAGAATGTGTGTTTGTCACTTTGTTAAGAAAAACATTTCTTTCCATGTCCCTAAAATCTGACAGAAATAGTTAGCCATTCTGGATACCTTAATGTAAGTTAGAACCACTCAGTGGGGTGTAGGACCTCAACAGATGCCTCGGTGCACACCCCTTACCAAACCAAAGTTGAGCACCGTTTACAGTGTCTTTAGTAACATTCGAGCTTCCTTGCAATTGCTATATTAAGATACTCTTTGTCATATACTAAACTAAGTGAGATGAAATGATAATGAGCATGAAATGATTAAGTCAAGTAAATTAAATCACAAAAGCAATTACTCCCAAATGAACCAAAGGTCACACCTTCTACTAAATGCTCCAATCCAAGATAATCAAAATAAAGCCCAGAGAACAGAATCAAGATTTGAAGTGACACCGGTAATTCTCTATCAAATAATGAAACTATCCCTTAAAGAGTGTGAGTGCTGTTTGAAATATCAGTTTATATCATCCCTCATACTGCTGAGCTCAAGGTACAATAATACAGGATGACGTACCGTTCGACTAGGCACACACACTAAGATCAAGCCTTTTAACAGCTTATAATAAAATTTTGACAGATCAACACAATGGATTCATAACTACATCAGAACTCCAATAATGAGCAAACCATTCAACAGCAAAATAGCAAAACACAAAACAGACCAGTTCTTGAATAATCCAGGATTAAATTCAAGAAAAACAACATACCAATTGGTTAAGCTTACCTTAACTCACAACAAAGCCAAAAGCTTCCAAACAAGTAGCTTTACAGCCATAATAAACAAAACCATCTCAAGCTTAGCCTTGCCCAGCCATTAAGCTCATGAGACATCTCACCCTAATCACCAGTAACCATAAACACAACATATTCCAAGAGGGTCTTACCTCTTACAAAATACATGGCACCTTACCTTAAACACAATATATTGTAAGAGAACCCTACTCTTACAAAATATATATGACACCTTACCTTAGTCATAAGTCACCATAAACACAACATATTTCAAGAGAGCCTTACTCTTGCAAAATGTATGACACCTTACCTTAATCATCAATAACCTTAAACAACATATTCTAAGAGAACCATACTCTTACAAAATACATATGACACCTTACCTTTATCATAAGTCACCATAAACAACATATTCTAAGAGAATCATACTCTTACAAAATACATGACATAACATTCTAAGAGGACCCTACTCTTACAAAATACATGACATAACATTCTAAGAGGACCCTACTCTTACAAAATACATGACATCCCGGACGAGCCCCCACAAAATGTGGCAGATGTGTTGGCCTGACCAATACCATTTTGTGGGGGGCTGCTTGGTTGTTGTTTAATTACAACCAGGTTCAACAAGACCACTAATTAGTCAAACTGACCCCAAAGTGGCCCTCCGGCTCGAGCCCCCAGTCAACAGCAGTTGACACAAAACTTCCCATGTCAGATCATTTCTGCAACATGCCCAGGTCCAGTGGTCATCCTAAGTTAATAGGGAGGCTGTGCCTCATATTCATAAGGTAGGGTATTCAGAGACAACCATCAACAGAAATACCATAGTTTAACTATAATTACATTTATTCACCAAAATTACCCCTTCCAAACCATACAGTCATTACAGTTGAACAAGATTCAGCCATAGAACCAAATAAATTCATAAAATATTGCAGATACAAAGTTACTTTAAACTGAATGGATACACGATCCCATGTAAGAGTTCAAAATAATGCTTATTAAATTTACAAGAAACTGTTGAACAAGAATGTAATCCCAAAAATCCACAATTGGTACTAAATTGGTCCACTAGTGAAACTAAGTGAAAGTCAGAATTCACAATATAATCATCTCAAAAGCCATAGTAACATCAACAAATCCCTATAATATAAACTTAACTAAACCAAACAAGGTTAAACTTCTCATTCTCATTTGAATGACTGACTAAACTGATAAAACTAGCCTCAGACAGACTAAACATTAAGCTATAAAATTAAATTGACAAATAAATTCTGAACAAAGTGACATTTAACACACTTGTCATACCTTTTGTGCTAAATTAACATATAATACCAGATTTAATTATATAATTACCTTAAACAGCTATCTTTAGGATGAATTTGGCCTGATAAACTATAAAATTACTGATTTAAGGAACCATGATTGACTTACATGATCTCAGGACAACTGCATGTTGTCAGAGTTCCCAGTGAAGGCGACTATATGTCTTTCCTGTGGCTTTATGTTAAGTCAACCCTAGTAACCTTATATGTGAAAATACTTAACCTCAATAAACTGAAGAAGTGACCTGAAATTGATCTAAAGTATCCACTTAACTCAAAGCCTAGCCTGCATGGTCAAGACTCTAAATCAAGCAGATTAATTTTGCCTATATTTGTATACAATATATACAGCCTAGATGACAGTATATACTGTATGTACTGCCTACATGAAATAACACATTTAACAAAGTCAGTATATATTAATGAGCTGCCTGCACAGACACCCCATAATATACCCTTATCATAATAACCTACATTTTAGACAATGCCTACACCTGTATGATAGTACACATTTTTATATACTGTTTAACCTAAGCTTTCCTCACAGTTAATAAAGTCATATTGTGTATGAGCTGCCAGCACAGACACCCCATGATTTAGACTTATCTCACTATTTGAACCTATAACATACAGTGTGTACAACCTGAATGAAAGTACACATTGTACATGCTGTTTATTCTAAGTTTACAAAACATTAACAACATCATTGTTTGCATGAGCTGCCTGCACAGACACCTCATAGTTTAGTCCTATCACCTTATTTGAACCTATACTTCATGTACAATGTACACAGCCTGAATGACAGTACACATTGTACACTGAGATTATACTAATCAGACCTTAAACTTGTAAAAGATTATACCATTTAAACTTAAAACAAAAACATTATCAACTACACACAAAACTATATTTACACACATTAACATTGGTAAGCTTACACATTATCTACATATTTACAAGGAACCTTAAGTAAAATGAATATAAATTAAGTAACCATGCTTACCCCTTTTGGTGACTGTCCAATCCAAAAATAGTGAACACTTGCAAAAATGTTGAAACAAAACAGTCTCCAAGAATCTGGATCACAAAACACTCCCTCTCTTGTCAGTCCCAAAAAACCTCCCCTTTTCCCAAGAAACTGCCCCTTTTATACACAAATTTGACCACCCAAAACTGAAAAATGGATTCCCCCAGGCCAAAGGATTACATTTCAAATACTTATATCACTTCAAAAACAAAAGCAGTTACTTATGGATCTGTGTCCTGACACTGATGGACATCAGGTGTCATTTCTGTCAATTTTATAACCATGCATGCAGCTGTGTGCATCAATACAGAACATTTCACAAAGTTAAAACAATATCACAACTCATTACATGTAGTGGCACTGACATTGTTCAAAAGACAACACAAAAGAGTTTATTTTTGTTATGGTCAACCAGTAAATTTATAAAATAAATATAATGTTTAATAAAATGAACAAATTAATCTGTATATTTATAGTAGGATTCAAAGCTTGTTGTTTTTTGTTTTTTTTTTAAACTAAGTAAGTTCAATTTAGATGTACATGGGAACTGTTATAGTTTCTGCCAGGTGTGCATTTAATTGAGGGTGAAATGGGAGATGATGAGAATGTACCCAAACAATATCAACAGCTCTATGCCTTTGTGAAAGGTATAGCCAGTGGACATTTTGTAGTCTTGTCCAAGACCTATGATTCATTAAAAACTTACTTTTGTATGTAATTAATACACAAAATTAATGAATTAATTTAATAATAATAACAAGGCATTTCCCATGCCGCCACAGTTTTTAAGCTGCAACTGAACTAGTCACCTGAAATTGAATTAATCTGCAGGATGTTTTCTATCAGTTTTTGTAATTTTTAGTTGACATTTTAATTCACCATTTATCATGGAGAGATACAACTGCAAATGGTCAGGAATCTTTATACCTGTTGGACGATGATGGTTTTGCAGCTCAGATGTTGAATCATCCGATATAAAAGCATGTTTCTTTTGATCTTTCCAACAATTCCGTTGAACCAGGCCTTGATCTTTTACTCTTATGTTGATGTTTGTGTTTTCATGTTAAATACCATCATAAATATGTTCGGGCAGGACATAATAAGAACGGGTCAGTTAGAACCTGCCATCTCCCATCCAATGCATGGTAACTTTTTGTAGAATGATGCAGGATAAAAATGATCTTGAAATTAGAAGTAACATGTTGGAAAATGATGCTACAGTTGCTTGATGATGCTACTGATTTTTCCTGGTCGACTGCTGTAGTCAGTCACATGGTAGCTGGATGGCAAGAAACTGAAAAGATTGACAGAATTCGTAGAGCACATACACAGAGTCATGGTAATCAAACATTGACTGGTACCTCTAAAAGAGCAAGAGTCACACATTGCTGGTACTTAAACAAACATTTCTTATTCACAAAACAGATGAACGAGACCAAGGGCGTGCTATATAAACACATTTGTCATAATTTTTGACCATATCCAAAATGTTATTTATGAGTTATTTATAACTTGGCTTACTTGGCTGGGACTTGTCCTGATCACTGCATGTCACTAGCTTCTTCATCTACCCCTGCAAAGCAAATTTTCTATTTTGCAAAAATTGAATTCCAATGGTGAGGATTTTGATTGCACATTCGTGATAATCATCCGGGTTACTAAATAGTAGACCAACAGCTAAGGTCACAAAAACACCCTTGGTGGTTGTAAAGAGGTCGGCCAATCTGAGTCCAGTAACGTTACTGCTATAGGAGATGACACCTTAGACACTACTGGAATGAACAACTTCCTGATCTCACCGAGTTCAGCTTACCCCTGGATTTTGATAGGAGTGTCGATTGGGGTTTACAGAAAATAACCATAAGTCTGTTCATGTGGCAGAATAGTTCAGAGAAGAAATTACATTTAAAGCCATAATTTGATCTTTTGATAGTAAGCCTTTCCTGATGCACAATTCTCCCTAGCAACAATTCTCCCTACCTCTACCCTTAAACAGACCATCATTGCTATTAAAGGAACTTTGGAGACTGATGGAGTACATAAGAAAATCTTTTTATGGAAACATTTTGAGATGCATAACTCGTCAGTAGATTATAGTGTTAGCAAACATATTGCTTTAGGTCCTGCTGCAACATTTTAAAGTAGAAATCAGCAAGGCCTTTATCATGTTCACATTGACTTGCTGGGACTGTGTTATGAAAACAACTATTATGTTTCTCTTTCCTTCTTTGGGGCCACGGTGGCAGAGTGGTAACACTCTCGCCTCCCACCTCTGAGGCCGGGGTTCGATCCCCGTCACAGCCTCAAGTGGGAAAGCTGGTAGTTGCTTGCCGTTGGTCGGCAGTTTACAGTACAGAACCCTAGCGAACTGTATGTACTGGTTTCCTCTGCCCTTCCAACTACCCGTCGTGATATGACCTGTACAGTGTTGAAAGCGACGTAAAACCCAAAATAAATAAATAAATCTTTCCTTCTTTGGACATCGTTTAGGTTCTTTTTTCTTTCAAAAACCATCAGATTCAATCTGATATATCATAAGAAATCATGTTACCTGGTATAATTATATCGATGATCTCATTGATTGTGGCTTCCCTTTTCAAATAACTCAGGCCTATGATTGCCTCTTATATCTTCTTCAAGAGCTAAGATTATATATAAGCCTGAAGAAACTTAAGGTTCACTAAGGTCAAATGCTTTGGTATACTGGACAATACAGTTAATAGAATTTTGTCTATTCTAAATGATAAATTACATGAAATACTTCTTGCAATCTTTGTGCTGATAAATCAACTCTTTTTTGCTGGTATCTCTTATATATTACTAAATGCCTGCAAGATACTTATGAATTGTATGCTGCAGGTTCTTCAAAATAATGTTAATTACAGTAAATTCCCCTTTCTCCCTGAACTGGTTCCATGTATTTTTTGAAGTCAAAAAAGTGCCTCTTTCTATGATATTAGATCACTAGATTGTGACGGTCATCTGGATGCCTCTTTGTAAAGTCTGGGGGTGTTCCAGAATTTTGTTTGCGGTATTTCTATTCCGTACGGTTAAAATATGGGGTCTATTATGGAGGGGCAAGAAGGTTACCATTCATTGTGATAAAAAAATTATGCTGTGGTCAGGGTCCTCAAACATGGCAGGACCCAAGATCAGGTCCCGGCAACCTGTGTAAGCAATATTTGGCTTCTTTCTGCTATTGATAATATTACTGTTGTCGCTAAGCAATGAAAATATATTGGTCGACTTGCTATCCAGGTGACAAGGTACTAGCAAAAATTATTAATGTCTCTCTAAGCTTGTTAATGATACCATACATATGAACACATATGTTGATTTGACCCCTATAAATTATGATACATGATGCTTAGTTATATGTATATATTTTTCAGAGCCTTTGCCTTCAGTGCTTATAACCTCAAACTATGGTAAAAGTCTGCGTATATCATGGTTTGTCAGGGTTATTTCTCTAATGGCTGGTACTTTTGACGTTATAAAATGACGTTCAACACAAAAGTCACTGACATGTAATGTAGCGGAAAACAGATACTGGCTTCAAAAACGTCATTCTCAACCTCTCTAAAGGGCTATTTCCATACCAGTGACATCCTGTATCTGGCATCCGATTGGTGTGTGTCTGTATGTACTAAGATTAATTGCTACTTAGCTGAACATGTACAATTTTCAACCAAATTCAAATGATATGAAGGGCATCAGCATGAGATGCTAATCGTATGCAAATATTTAAAAAAATACTTTACCCACACACAAATAACAACAAAGGAAAAATATGTTATCGAAAAGTATTTGAAAAATGTTCATGTTGCTTTTATTGCATTAAAATCTATTCAAAAATATGAGAAAAAAATTCAAAGTTTGGCCTAAAATATACAATTACTTCACTCAAATCAGGTATACACAACAATTCCTAAGATATCTTAAGCAAATATACAACCAAATTTAATCAAAGAAAAAGCACTAAAACCTACAATAAAGTCGGTTTATAATGACCCTTTTTAACTTCCATATTTATTTAGATACCAATGTTCAAAATAAATTTATATTCCTGTCATTGCCAAAAATTTTCTTAACTAATTTCTTTTGAAGCCAAAACTTTTCATAATTCTTTGGCTATTACTTCACCCAGTTGATTCTAATAAAAGGCACCATCAACTAAAATAATTTGTATATGCAAGGCTTGTGAGGGGCCTGCTATTGCAGTTGGAGGCGACCTTAAACTAGTCTCTTATTTATTTGTTTAATGCCTTGGTGACCAGATCTGGCCAATAAGAATTATAGCTACTACCCCCTCTCAACTACAATTGAACTGACCTTCTGCCATATTTGATTTGAAAGTCAATGGAACAACAAGTTTTTGTTTGTAAAGTGATCAAAGATTTTAATGTTTTAGTGAGGTTATTATTTTAGTTTATGACAACGTTTACAATGCCATCTACACAAAAAGCACCTTCTACTAGAAGAAAGAAGGTTACTGCATCCGCGAGGGCACGAATTTCAACTCAAAAAGCCAAGAGGCAGTCGACCAAGCACTTGGGTGAGTCATACATCCAACAATCAATACCCACTGATGTGAATACCATTCCACGAACTCAAGATTCGGATCTGACCTTGTCCCAGGGGAATTCGTCTGCAACTATCATATCAATGTTAAACAAACTGTCAGAATCGAACCAAGCACTTCTAGCCAGAGTAGAATCCCTCGAGGAAAGGCAAAGTAATGAAAATATTCACACAAACCAGGTGTCCGGATCCAATATTTCAAGTCAGAGGTATGCAAATCCTGTCCCTGATGTCATGCTGGGCGGCTAGAGAGTCACGTTTCCCACTCTGCCCAGACGGCAAACACATACCCAGGGGATCGCCACTGGTTTGGGTGACCATCTGGCCTCACAGCCTACGGCCAGGAGTGATATACAGTCTGATGGGATCATGCCTACACTAAGAAGAGCACCATCCATCGCCAATTTAGTCACCCAGCTACTGGAGTCATATCAGGAACAGGCAGGAGCTTCATTGCAAGGTAGGCAGATCATGAAATCTGGTAGATATAATACCACTGACATTGTTCATACTACCCTAGAATATAGGTGGCCAAACGAAGGTTATCATGCCCCTGTAGGTAAGAAGAGGGTGGCGAATGACGACCTAACATTACCTCAGTGGGTGGTAGGACAACTATCTAACATTTTTTACATGAAGGACCGGACGACAGCCAAACATGCCCTTCTCCAGGTCATACTAGGGATGAAGGATGCCACTTCACTACCCTGGTCAGCTGTCAGAGGGGCATGGGCCACATCCATGCATGACCTGGAGGAGGGGCATCTAGGATGGCAGGACGCCACTCAGTGGTCTATCAATAGGCTGAGTGCTTCTCAGATCTCGATGGCTTCCTCCCAGACTTCTCAGGTAGCCCAGCCTAGAAAGTTATGCAAGTTCTTCAACGAGGGTACCTGTTTGCATGATGCTAGTCATGGGATCTACAAACATGTGTGTGCATATTGTGAGAAACATGGGAAGGTCTGGAACCATCCAGAAAGCAAAAGTTTCACAAAATTGAAGACCAAAGACAGACAGTCAAATATTTAGGACAGACAACCATCTGGACAACTGTCACACCTTAGAGACAGTCACAGGGAAGATGAACACTGGGGGAAAGGGGGTGAGACTCCAACTTCTAACGGGAAAGCTTTAAGTACTGTTGATACAAATGACACTAAACGTTTACTTAGGGCATGTGATAATAAAGCACTTCTTGAATATGAGAGACAATTAAATAATGTTCACAATGTTTAGTGTGATTCCATGTATTATGATAATATTGCAGTTTCTAATTTTGCAGGTTGTACATATTTTCAAGCTAACAACCCTAGTTTGGGTAATTTTGAAGTTGATGTAGGGATGGTCACTCAGTATAGTATGACCACAGGCAGTTACAGTGGGAATCAAAATGTTAGTTTAAATTCTAACTGTTTTATGAACCAGAAAGTCGCAGCAGTTGCTAGCCAACATAATAATGTTATAGTCGGGGAAGTCCAACCGCACCATCAGTGCCCTTATTTTGATTATCATAGGTCACAAAGTAGAACGTACACAAATTCATGTGCATGGTGTACGTTGATGTTTACAAACAGGTACTGGCAAGATACTGCCAAGGGAAGTACTAGCCACTTAGTTTTCATTTCGGATGGAGGAAAATTAAAAAAATTTTGTTTTTGGAATACTTTTAGTGACAATGGGAGGGTAGAAATTACGGATTGCACTGATGTTGAGGTAGGATATCTAGAAATCATTTATACTTCTGTTATCCCCGTGTTGTAAACCAGTCAGTGATAATGTTGTTTCCAAACTAACATATGACAACCATATGAAAGACGTATGGTATAAAGAAGCATACGGTTATTCATATACAAAACACATGGAAAAACTGCTTAATACACTGATCCTGCAGCAGGATCGTTCAGGGACGGCCAAGGCTATTGGCAATCACCCCGTCACTGAAACTGGCGCTCCTACCGCTGTAGTCGTACTGGTATCGCCTCTGCCTCTGTTCCGCTGCACATTAATGTTGATACTGTAAACCTTGGTCATGACTTTAATAATGAATCTAAAGGTTTTCTCAATCATGAACAGGCAAACTTCACATTCATAGGACCAGATAGACAATTTCAGAAGTGCAATGATATCCAAACTTACATAAAGATGGCAAGGGCCATCCAAAGAAATGGGGTTCCTAATTACAAATTTGCCAGTTTCCCTCTTCAATCTGGATTGAATATCTCTGCATAGTCTCATTATCTTAGGGATTATCATGATGAATTTCTTATCCAATATCTTACATATGGCTTTCCTCTTTCCACCTTAGACTTAGGCTTAACTTACAACACCGAAGTAAGTAATCACCATTCAGCAGTTCAATTTCCTGCAGTTATTGACAAGTACTTAAACAAAGAGATTGGATGGGGTGCCATATTGGGTCCATATGACGCCATAGATTACGATAAACTTCACTGCTCTCCCCTCCTTACAAGGCCCAAAGACGGTGATAGCAGAAGGGTTATACTGAACTCGTCTTTCCCTGCTAGGGCGTCATTAAACGACGCAGTCACCAGGAACCTGTTTGATGGTAGGCCTTTTACATTACGTTTTCCTACTGTAGACAACATTCTGGATAGCATTAGAGGAGTGCAAGGCACTGCCATGTCAGCAAAAATAGATGTAGCTCGAGTATTTGTAACCTGTGTGTGGACCCAGTCGACGCCTTCAAATTTTGCATCAAATGGGGAAGTAAATATTACCTGGACGTTGCGTTGGCGTTTGGCTGGGTCCATGGCAGTACGTCGTTTCAGATGACGTCCGACGCCATTTTGCATATCATGAAGCGTCATAACTGCAAAATCTTTGCCTACATAGACAATTTTGTCATTGTATCCCAGGAAAAGGATGCTATGCGTCATTATCAGGCGTTATTTGACCTATTGAGAGAGTTAGGCCTCCCCATGAACCAGGAAAAACTTATCTCCCCCATGAGAACACTAACGTGTTGAGGAGTCACCATTGATCTGAATAACAATTCAATTTACACAGAAAAAAATAAGATGGAGGAGATTTATCAGGAATGCTTGTTAACCAAGTCCAAAACATCTGTTACAAGTCATCAATTCCAGTCACTTTTGGGCAAACTCATCTATTTGCACAAGTACGTCAAACCAGTGAGAATCTTTGTCAATAGGATCTTATCATTGTTCAGAGAGAGCTCGGGAGCTAAAGAAATCAAACTCACACCAGAATGTTTCATGGATCTTGAATGGTTTCTTTCTTTCCTCTCCCTTTTTTCAGGTTCTGCAAAAATTTTCAAAGCTGACATCAAAGAGATGAATTCTCTGCATGTTGACGCATGCATGACAGGAATTGGGGGGATTTGGAATAATAGGGTTTATGCAGCCCCAATATCAGCATATGTGGGCTTCCAGCCCAACATAACTCATCTTGAAATGCTCAACGTTATGATAGCTTTAAGGTTATTGGCTAAAGACTGGGGGGCTCCTCAGCTACCTTTCACTGTGACAATCTGGCGGTTGTCCAGGTGGTAAACTCTGGCAAGATCAGAGACAACTTCCTTAATGCATGTATCAGGCACATCTGGTTTATTGCTGCAAGTCACGACATTGACCTTCAGCTCACTCACATTCAAGATCACAAGAACTTCATTGCAGACTCTCTCTCTAGAATTTACTCAGAAAAGGGCATATCCAGGGAGAATTTTAATTCCCTGAGAAGTAATTATGTATGGGAAAGAATTTCACTCACATTCTTTAACTTAGACATTCCTATATAATTTCAGGCTCACACCAAGATCCACAAGGCCTCCTGACCTCAGCATGGGACAGAGTACTCAGGGCTTACAGACCTGCCACCAATCAAGCTCACAGAACTCGCTTTGCCACTTACCTCTCTGTATTGTTGTTTTACTCACTTCATCTGGATCTCTCAGCTCAGAACATCTTGATTTTTCTGGAGTTTTTAGTAAAAAATCACTTATCTCCCAGGGTGGTCAGGAACTATTTTGCATCTATCTCATCACTTTCTAAATTCTATGGCCTTGATACATCTGACCTTTCCCATCCTGAGATACTCAGGTTTCTCAGGAGCTTGTCCATCAACTCCACTTTTAGACCCACCCCCAGGGGTATTTTTGGAATCAGGGTGATGTATGACATCTCAAAGGCGTGTGACTCCCTCCATGATCCCATCTTATATAGAGCCATTTTCCTGGTAGCATTTTACGTTTTTTGAGGCTTTCTAATATAGCCCCAAACTCCATCAGGCAATTCTAACAATCCAAGCACTTTCTCAGAAAGGATTTAATTTTTGGCCCTCCAGGGGCTCACTTGTTGATCAAATGGACCAAGACCATCCAGGATGGCAACTCATTTTTACATTCATAATTTTTAAATACCTTCATTTTAATTCTATCTGTGTATATTAATACTAACTTGTAAATAAATGCCTCAAGCTTACCCTCATTTTAACCTTATACTTCAGTGACCTTTGATCTTATTCACCTTTGACCTGGTCTCACTCCAACTGGTATATGTAAGGCTTGTGAGGGGCCTGCTATTGCAGTTGGAGGTGACCTTAAACTAGTCTCTTATTTATTTGTTTAATGCCTTGGTGACCAGATCTGGCCAATAAGAATTATAGCTACCCCCTATCGACTACAATTGAACTGACCTTCTGCCATATTTGATTTGAAAGTCAATGGAACAACAAGTTTTTACCCACTGCCCTGGTACATTGCAGAATATTTAAGGCACATGCTTCTCACTGGTTCTAGTAGGGTTATCCCTACCATATGAATGATATTTAGTCATAATTTGGCTAGACATTTTGTGATCCTGATCCCTTGGTCTTGCCCTCCCATGGGAGTTCTCCCATGAGGGATCGATATAGATCACAGAATCATCGGGCTTAGGTAGGGCCAGGCTGACCCTGGTTCCCCCTCTCAACTTTTGGCTCTTTCAACCAACTGTGACCTTTCGACCTCCAATCCTGATCTGCCTGGAGGAATAGCACAGGATCCTGTGACTAGTGACGTTCCTTAAGCTGGTTCCAAGGTTTTCCTTGGATGTAATCCACTCTCCACAGTACCCTCCTGGACCTGGGCCCCTTATGTCTATCCCAACATAAGAGAGTTCTCCTTACCTGGGATTGATATAGGTCCTTCGGGATAGGCTGGACCAGGCTGACCCTGGCTCCCCTCTAGACTTTGTCACTTTTGAACCGAAGTTGACCTTTCGTTAGTTTACTCACTTCTGCTTAATGTCGACATGTTAACAAAAGTTAATGTAATAAGAGTTAGATGCTATAACATATGTGAAATTGACTGACTGTATCTTTGTATCTGCTCTTATGTTACCTGTGATATGTACCAGTATGTTGGTGGTTTTAAAAATTTCTCATTTTTACAGTCATAATTTTTAAATACCTTAAATTTAATTCTATCTGTGTATATTAATACTAACTTGTAAATAAATGCCTCAAGCTTATCCTCACTTTAACCTTATACTCCAGTGACCTTTGATCTCATTCACCTTTGACCTGGTCTCACTCCAACTGCCCTTCAAAATGGTATAAATAAGTTAAATAATAAAACCAGTGCACAGCAATTGTCAACCAAATCCCAACAAGATGAAGGGTCTAACAAGTGCCCAGTTCAGTCCAAGAGTGTGTGTAATGAAATGATATTTATTGCAATACATTATTAAATACAAATGTATTTGAACAGCACAACTGCGGAACACTTGCACAAATGCGGAAGAAATATAAATTATTTGACTATTTTTGCAATTAATAATTAAAGCTCAATTTTTGTAGTTTGTGATTAAATATTGTGGTATTACCATCTTAGATGCTTTCTATCTGTTATAAGCTCTAAAATGATAATTATTTGTCAAAATTAAGCAGGAAATGGAAATTCTACTTATTTTTGTAACATGAAATTTTTCCCGGAAGTAAAATTTTTCTTCTAAGTCCCTTCTAAACCACAGATCTCATTTATTACTGTATTTTATTGTTGCTGAATGATAGTTTAAGAAATATATTGTGAAAATATTGATAACTTTCACCATTATGTTGGATATTATAAAAAATAAAGTGTTTTCGGTTTGTAATATAACCATTTCTGTGCATACGCGATGGCGTAGAAACGGGTAAAAAGACAGGAAGAAGAAAAATTTTGCGGCAGAAAAATTTCACGGGATACCGCAAACATAAAAACACCGCTTATATTTATATTAAACTGAATATAGTCGTTTACCATATCACACATACAGGATAGCTGGGCCCATATTCACGAAAGGTCTTAGCCAGGGCTTAGGCTTAAAGTTGAGAATTTTGTCTCAAATTTCTGCCCAAAAGCTGCTGAGACTTTTGTCTCAGGCTTAGTGGTATTCACAAAGAATTTAAGACCGGTCTTAGGCTTAGCCAAGGGCTAAACTTTTAGACTGGTTGATAGTGGAGGACTTAAATATGGCCGCCATAAACTTTTCTCCACTTCAAAATTTGAAATGGCTGTAAATAAAGTTTAGTTATACAGAACATCTCACTAAAGCAGTCTTTGTAAGTTTATATGGGGTAACAAGGTTTTCCATTTCAAAACAGCACTTTTCCGTAGATAAAATTCATTAAATGAAGGATATATGTCACCAATAGTATAGTTTGAATAGAAAAGAAAGGTCACATGACACAGAAAACCACTGTGGTTATTTGATAATCTTGGACTTAGCTAAGTCACCCTTTGTGAATACAGTTTTAAGACAAAACTTAGCTGAGACAAAAGTCTTAACTTTAAGACTGGATTTAAGCCTAAGACCTGGCTAAGTCTAAGAACCTTTGTGAATACCAGCCCAGATGCCGAATGTATGTTTTATTTTTATTTTATTTGTTTGGGGATTTACGTCGCTTTCACCACTGTACAGGTCATATCATGACAGTAGTTAGAAGGGCAGAGGAAACCAGTACATACAGTTTGTCAGGGTTTTGTACTGTAAACTGCCGATCAACAGCAAGCAACTACCAGCTTTACCACTTGAGGTAGGGCCAGGAACCGAACCCCGGCCTCAGAGGTGGGAGGTAAGAGTGTTACCACTCTGCCACCGTGGCCCCCTGCCGAATGTATGGGAACTGCCCTATAATCTGCAAATTGACATTACAGAGAAGGAAACGTAGTGCCCAACCTCTCTGTTGTCGTTATAGAGATTTCCTTAAGATCATGTTAGAATTAAAATGTCTCGGTTGTTGTAAACTTTAGGTAAATTACATATCTTACTATACAAGACTTCAACAAGTTTGTTTTATACAAAAATGATAAATTCGTGTTTAGTTGGATGTAAATAACCGAGGTTTTACTTTGCAAACAATTAACGACAGGTCATAGTAATCTTTAAATTTGAGGGGTTTTTAAGAAAAAAATTAACCAACAGAAAACTAACCGAAGTGTTAATTTACACAAGAGAACGAAGGCTTCGGATGGCGCCTTCACCCTTAACGGTATTTATAAAACACTTTTCTTCCTACAGTAATCCAATAGATCTACTGGTAGAATTGTATGGTCCTATTAAGTATTCTGCTTGAGGAAAATGACAGTACGTTACAGTTGGACAAAATGTAGGACACACACCTATTGATCGATGTCGCTGCATATAGTTTGTTATATTCAGATACAGATATGTATATAAAACATGCTGAAACAGCCCCTCACCATATAAGGGTCAATAGATCAATACTTTAACCTGCGTGTCTGTCAGTATACATGGAAATTTTAGGACAATTTTGCACTCACAACTTAATAATGTAAAAATCTAATGGTTGACTATGTTGTTATTATAATGAATATTATAGTGGATCTATACATTAACTGAGGCCGCCACTGAAACACAAGTCTATTCATTTCAACAATCTATTGATCTAAAGTGGAATGAGTGTATAAAGTATAGATTGCAAACTATACTGTATTTGGAAATTAACTACAACTCACACAGGCGTTGGTTACAATGTATAGTTACCTGAAGATCTGTGGTTTTTACTTCATGAGAAATTTATTGTTTTCCTTGTGAAACTTTAATTATTCAAATGGCTAATTTAGACATGAGACACATTCGCCGAAGGAAAGGGATTAGCAAGGGGACATCTTCACCTCGACACTGTAAAATTTGTGGGGCAGTTGCCATTAATTACAATTTTGGAATACTTTCTTGTGAGTCGTGCAAGGCATTCTTTAGAAGAAATGCAGAAAATAAGGTCAGTGAGATACAATTTGAATTCTGAAACTCCATTGTGGGGGAAAGGGGGTATAATTGATTTAAAATAACTCCCCATTCCTCCATTTAGTGACAGAATTCTGTCAGTAAACTTTTCATACTGTAATATTCTGTGCCGAGGCCACACACATGGAAATTTTAAACTGTTGAAAACGTCTGCCTAACACAGGCTATATCAAGTTGTTTATGGTACAAACATTTCTGTACCTCTTGTCCTCTTCTGCCCCCTTTCCTCCGAATTCTGTGTTATTCATGCATTTTCTCTTTCTTCAGTTCAGTTGCCTGTTTGCTGTAACATTTCTGTATTTTACAATATCTGTAAAGCATATTTTCTGTGTCAAGCTGTGACAATTGTCCTCCCCAAATCTGATTCACTTGTAATTCGTCTACTCACTCTACTGGGAAGGCTTGGTGGGCAATGATTATGAACTTTGACAAATGATGGCTTGACTCTGAACTCTGTTGCTTTGGGTTCACAACCCAGCCAATGCCAACAAGTGAGATATGGCCTGAGCTATTTTAACAGGTGTAACAACACTAGGTTTAATTTGGCTTAACTCCTGTGGTGGTCGGTTCAAATCTATGTGGGGAGTTTTGATGGAATGTCACATTATGTCAATATGCAGTTGTCAAAAGAAAAGGAGAAAAGCCAGCTTCAACCTTTTGGCCACAGTTGATAGGAATAGGAAATAGGAAAACTTCCTCAGTGACAGTACCAAAAATATATCAGAAATGAAGATAACAATATAATATGAATATGTACATAATATATTGTTCATCATTCATTGTTAATGAGTGATATATATTTTTCTTATATGTTTCATGAGGGATGTTTTGCCTTTTTTTGCACTTTTCATTCACGTTGTTGGTTGAATGTATGAGAGAAATACACATGTATAAACAATTTTATTATTTTAGTTTCATTTCTATTTTATGTTGTTTGATTTTGTGTGCCATAATATGGCTTCAACAGAAAAGACTTTGTTATCCTGCAAGAAGTGTGGAGAGTTCCACGAAAAGCCCATTAACAGTAAATGCGACCGGGCTAAGTTAAAGGACGAGAAGAGGGATACTAGCCATGAGAACACGGGCAAGAAAACTCCGCGTGTTAAAACACACACGGAACCAGCTAATCAGGAAAAAATGCAAACAATGACGGGGTTCTCTGACAAGTTGTCAGCTATGGAGGCGAAGATCACGGGATTAACGTCAAGATAACGGATAACTCAGGTGGTACAAGACAATCTCGTTCTCGCGAGAAAGTGAAACGATCGGGACTCTTTCAGGCTGATGAGAGTGAGACGACGTTGTTCTCACCCCCACTTCCCGGAACCAACGGGAATGAGAATACAACGTATACACAAACATTTTCTGACACGGCTGTCATAGTGAAACAAACTCCCGCGAGAGCAAAAAAACAGAAGGCAGACATGGACTTGGGGGTCGCACCGTTACAGAGTGGGACACCACATCTTGGTCGTGATCAGACAACAGTCACGCGGGTTTCACTACCCAGAGTCACGTCGACAGTGAGTAAACCACCAGGCATTACTTCCATAGCATGGGCGAATGATGCGACTGTGGCTACTACCACGGTTACGGATAAACCTATAAACATGGACATGAACTATAACCTCACGGATCAGTTTGAGAATCCCATCTAGATAAAAGGAATTGGACCAGTAGTGCATAATACTCAGCCCCTTACTGTGACGCGACAGGCTGAACCACTCTTTACACAACCTCAAGAGGAAACACCGACACAGAGCATAGACTTTTTGAGGGCCAATCCATACATACAGAGGATGGTGGAAGAGAGAGTCTCAGTCCTGGAGGCACGCATGAAAAGCGAAATGGCTCAAGGTAATAATAGTTCACGCAAGAAGAGTGGCAGGTATAATATCTCAGAAACCTCATGTGCCCCAGTGCATTTACGTTGGCCCAAGGAGTCCTGTTTAACAGGGGCCACAAGGAAGAGGACGGCGTACGACGACCTTACATTGGGCCAATTCGTGGTCGGATTTCTCAACAACGTTTTAGACACTGCTAACCCACAGGTAGCCAGGGCAACGCTGACAGAGTTATCAGAAACAGTGACGCTTAGCGAAAACCTCTCATGGTAAATCGCACGGGGCGCTTTTGCCGTTGCGATGCATCGAATTGAAGATGAGACGGCATCGTGGACTGACACAAGGCTTTTAGCTGAGAACCGGCTGACATTTTCGCAAACAGCAGTGTTCAACGGATCCATTACAATGTCACTACGTACATCACAAACACAACCGGCAGTAGCACCAAAGCGCATCGTTTGTAGGTGGTATAATGAAGGAACTTGTCCCCATACTCAAGATCATGGGGATACTTCCGGAGCAACACTATTCCGACATGTGTGCATGTTTTGCTATAAAATGTTGAAAAGAAACAACGGGCATCCCGAAAGTGAATGTATGAATAAAAAGAAACAGGGCGAATAGGGAAGGGGTCACCGCCCCGTTGCAAATAGTGAACAGAGTACTTTAAGTTGTGACTTTGATTGTTTACATAAAAGACAAAACATTAATGACTGTAAAAATGGTGTTGGGTTTGCTGGGGGCTCCCCCCATTTTGTTGTTATAATAAGATTTGTTTGTTTAAACTACATACTTGCATAAATGTTGTGTTAAAGGCTCACCTTAATGGCCCTTTTATGAATCTGAGAGATAGAAAGGTATTACAATTTACTGGTGTACCTCTAATTAAGCTGAACTGTCTTTGTAATCCTACACTTAGGGGTAGGGGCCAATTGTCAGAGCTCACTAGGGAGTCAAGTGAGCCCCACCAGGAAAGCTGGTCTTCCGGTAGGAGTAAAAGTCAATGTAATAAAGATATTTTTTCATTTGACAGGAATTTAGGTTTTGTGTCTAAAAACACTGAATTACTTGACCTACCTGAAAATATTGCTACTGACATGGATAACGCAAATACTTACTTAAAAGCTGCAGAGGTAATAGCCAGGTCCGGACATCACAATTATGAAGGTCTCAGGATTCCACTGACATCAGGTTTTAATTGGACGTTCCTGAAACATAACATAGAGCATTATCACGACAAACAGCTAATGGATTATATTAGGTTTGGGTTCCCCCTAAATATTGATCCTACCAATTACATATCTACGAATGCCATGGCAAATCACGCCTCAGCCAATAAATTCCCTGAAGCAGTTTCTGAATACATTGAGACAGAACTGAAACACGGGGCATTAATTGGCCCGTTTGATCACCCCCCACATGAGAACTTCACTTGGTCCCCCCTCATGATCCGTCCTAAGGAAAAGGGGCGTAGGGTCATACTTGATCTGTCGTATGGAGATAACTCGGTTAATAAGGCCACTAGTCGAGATCACTTTGATAACGTCCAATTTCAACTTAAACTCCCGAACTTAGATGTGTTGATACCACACCTGGAGAGACTGGGGTCACACGCGCGATTTTTTAAGGTAGACATATCCAGAGCCAGGATCGACCCAGCTGACTCTTTACACTTGGGCATATGCTGGCAGGATAGGTATTACTTAGACCAAAATCTCCCCTTTGGGGCAGTCCATGGCATGGCCATATTCCAGCGTATCACAGATTTCATTCGGTTCCTTATGGCTCAGAATGGCTTCACCGTGTACAACTATATAGATGACATGTACGCGTGTATACATGAGGATAAGGCACAACAGGCTTTTGAACTATTGCAAGAGATCATTGTAAATCTAGGTCTCACCTTAAACGAGAAAAAGGTTCTGGCTCCTGCCAAGAGCATGTCAATAATGGGCATCTTGGTGGATATTGATAAACGCACCTTTAGTATACCTCGCGAGAAGTTGAACGAGATTTATGAGGAATGTGCTAGGACGATGTTGAAAAGCCAGTTGGCTAAGAAAGAACTCCAGTAATTACTGGGGAAGCTATTGTATATATCCCGTTGCATCCAGGGCTCTAGAATATTCATGAACAGGATGCTTCAAGCGCTGCGAGATATGAAGGACGCTGATTACATCAGTCTCAGTGAAAGTTTCTTCAGAGACCTTGCCTGGTTCGTTTCCTTTTTGTACACGTTTAATGGGGTGGTGACGTTTCGATGTGACCCAGTCTCTGTTCACGCTCATGTAGATGCCACCTTGGTGCACCTGGGGGGGCCTCCGGCAAGGCAGTATATTCAGCACCCATACCACGAGAGTTGATTGGTTATTATTCGATAACGCATTATGAGATGTATAATATCACAGTAGCCCTAAAGGTGTGGGCCCGCAGGTGGCAGAATAAGGTAGTTTGTATATTTTGCGATAACTTAGGGGCGGTGACAGTTGCCCAAACAGGGAAAACTAGGGACACCTTTGTTAATGCATGTTTACATGCATTGTGGCTTACAGCAGCACGATTCAATATCCAGTTGAGAGTAATGCACATACCGGGGAAGGATAAGGTTTTAGCAGATGCACTCGCGAGAAAAAACAATAGGCCCGGGGGAATACATTTGGGAGCATGTGACTGATAGTGACCTTGATTTGTTTTGTAGGGGCCCCACTGGGAATGAGAGGCCAGGTGATACAAGCTTTGAACAGAGCAGAGTCAGCCCTGCGCCCGCACACTAGGGCCCAATATACTAGACAATTCAAACTCTTCCTGGCGTTCGCTATCTCCCGAGGACTGATGATTCTGGATACACAGGCCTCTGTCCTGTTATTTCTTGAGTTCCTATCTGTTCAATGTATTTCATGTAGAGTGATCTGTAACTACATGTCAGCACTAAAATACTTCTTTTCACGTTATACATGGCGGGCGGAGGTGTTGTCCAACCCATTGATACAATGCATGCTGAGAGGCATCCGTATGACCACCTATGTTTCCCCTTCACCCAAGCATGTGTTTTCAATTCACCAGGTGCGTGAGATCTCACAGTTATGTGATCTGTTTCCTCACCCCCTGGCTTACAGGGCAGTCTTCCTAGTCGCCTTTTATGCCTTCTTCAGAATGTCCAACATTGCACCAACTGCACTGGTGGCCTTTGACCCCATGAGGCACCTGACTCGCCAGGATGTGAGATTTCAATACCGGGGTCTACACATTAAGCTTAAATGGGCCAAGAACTTGCAGACACCCGAAAGGGTCCACTGAGTGAAACTTCCAAAGGTCAGTGACAGATACTTGTGCCCAGTCAACACTCTTAAGGAACTCCTTCAAGCTAACGGGTCCTCCCCTTCCTCATTCCTCTTTTCTGTCTCTCCAACCTCTATCCTAACCCAGTCATTGATTCGCAAACGCCTGTCCAGTATTTTACGTATCATGCAGTTGCCCCCATTGACCTATGGGTTTCATACTTTCCGACGCTCTGCGGCCTCAATAGCCTTTGATGCCAACATCCCTTTGACCACCTTACAACATCACGGCCATTGGAGGAGTGATGCCATCTGGGCATACATCTCCGACAATACGGCCCAATCCCTCCAAGTCCCACTCGCTTTCCAGAACCTGATCCACAACTCTCTACCATAAATGTGGGTTGGGCTTTGGGCATTAATAATTATGGTTGTTACCGTTATTTTAACTGTACTCACTATTTTAGTATTTTATATATTAACGTGTTAGAATTAATAAACTAGATTCCCCAATTCTCGTCTTACTTATATTAGTCATATAGCATCACGAGATTTCCACTGTCTGAGAGTTGGGTGCCACGACACTGGCAGACGAGATCTCTATACTAGAGAGACCTGTCAAATTCCTTCCATATCTCACGTGGTTCCAAGAACGACTGTTAAAGCAACCCCCCCTTGGTGGGGTATGCGTGTCAGTTGTTTTGGACTAATCCACGCAATTGGACTCACCTTTGCTTCTTCTCCAATGATATGCGCCCTTACATCATCAGCCAATCGTGTCCCTCCGTTCACTTCCAAACCCATATATAACCAGCAGCACGCCTGCGTTCCACGTTGTTGGTTGAATGTACTAGAGAAATACACATGTATAAACAATTTCCCTCCCACCCAAAACCCCAGAGTAAATATTGTGTATTGTTTTATGTATTTTATGGGCATTAATAATTATGGTTGTTACCATTATTTTAACTGTACTCACTATTTTAGTATTTTATATATGAACGTGTTAGAATTAATAAACTAGATTTCCCAATTCTCGTCTTACTTATATTAGTCATATAGCATCACAAGATTTCCACTGTCTGAGAGTTTGGTGCCACGACACTGGCAGACGAGATCTCTATACTAGAGAGACCTGTCAAATTCCTTCCATATCTCACGTGGTTCCAAGAACGACTGTGTCCTAGTCGGCTAAAATCCCTTTCGGCCTTGTTTAAAATACTTCATAGTTCATACACCAGTCCATGTGGGGGAAAAATGACTGCATGTCCCAGTGTGAGTGTAGTTGTCAAATTGGATGTTACAACCAAAATATAAATTTAGATATAGTTAATTTGCAGGCTTGCAACAACATTATAAATCTCTTTTGGGAAAAAGGGTTTAGTAAAGTTTTTTAATACTAAACATTAATGTACCAAAAATTGCCAAAAGGTGTATTTTATTAAAATCTGTCATACCTGCCAATTGTTTCTATTACCTGAGTGACATGAGTTAGATGCTTTAATGTCTTATTTTTACTCTTACAGCCTACTAACACCTAGGACACTGGCAATGTTTAAAGGCGAAACATGCAATCATTAAATACTTTGAAGTTTACAGTGACCTCTTGGTTTATCTTGACTGTTATCTACTCCTCTTGATCTGCTACCCCTCTGCAATTGTATTTGTTATTCATTTGTTCCTTTTTATATTTTTCATTGCAGATGCTACTGGATGACAGGTGTTTGAAAAACTGCACTGTCACAAAAGAAACACGATCTGATTGTAAAAGATGCCGATTGCAAAAATGTTTTAGTGAAGGAATGGATAGGAGCCTTATTCTGTGTAAGTCTTGGCAGTGTTTAAATTTGCTTTAACTGTCTAATTCTATGTAGTGGGATGGTAACACACAGTAAAGTTCCAGACTCAGTGATCTTCTTTTATTCTCTCACAGTAAGAAAACCCTTAACAAAAGATGCAACACTGTCATTAATGTAGTGTATTAGTATAGTATTACTATTATTGATATTGTATCGCATAAAATATTATGACAATAATAAAAACAATCCATATTTACATTATATAACTGCATACTCCATATGATTATTTACATGTTTATATCATACTTTCTTATTAATGATATAATCTAACCATTCAATAATCAATTTAATTACATACATTCTAAATTTACTAACCAATAATATCTGACTCAAACACTTGAAGTTATAATATTATAGACAATCAGTATTCAAATTACCCCATTCAAAACACCGACCAGGAATCCTTCAAATACATGTGTAGTGCTAGTGTATGTGTATCAGTGGATGGCAAACTGCACTGAACCAAACAATCATTACCACAGAACAACCAACTATGCATTGCTCAACGAATTACTTGCACACCTGGAAACAACTTACTGCAATTAAGCACATAAGATATACCAGATCTAAATACATTTGATACTGAAGATAGTATTAAAACTCAACTCCAGACAAATACCTTGTATTACAAAGTAGAGCAAATATATACCTTCCAAATAACACCTACATGTACACAGTGTCTATTAATATTCATAAAATACTTGCCTTTATCATAAGAATTAACTTTACTCTGCTTACAGCATCAACAATTATAAAAATAGAATACATATATTTACATTAAAATTCAGTTGAATATAACACACACAATAGTTGAAATTCACTCACCAAACACAGTCTCCAAATCCAAGTAAACAGCTTAATTCCACATCCAAATACTTCTAACACTAAACACCCACTGACCAAATTCAAACTTCAAAATTCCCTCCAAATCCACAGAAATAACCAAAGTTTTCAATGCAAAATATTCCAGTACTAAACAAACATCACCTAAAGTGACACATTTGACCATTACCTATTTAGTACAAAATTAGCCTTTCTATTGACTCTTTACAAATATACACAACATTTAATACAACCTAGCCTTCCAACCTGCACACAACTTCATCGCTAAAAATCAACAAAATACAATGTTACATCTAATTGTACTTTTGTAGCGATTAATCTCTATCTCAAAGACAGACTCTCGGGCACATCATATAGAAATGCCCAGAGTTCGTGTGAATGCCGTATTTCTGCATTATTTCAATTAAAATCCACCAACAGACACAAGAGTTTTACTGAATGCATAGATATACAGGCAATATGTGTAACACTGACGATAAACTGATATTTTAAAGTTAAATGGTTTTGAGTGATTTCCTAGCAAGTTGTTTTTGTCCACCAGTTTAGGCGAGATTTCATGTGAGCCGATAGCTAGACATGATGAGGTCCCTTTGATTTAGATTTATTTGTTGTTTTACGTCGCGTTCAACAGCCAGGGTCATGTTGCGACGGGTAGTTTACAGGTGGAGGAAACCAGTGGATACTGCACTGTAAACCACCGGGCATCGGCAAGTAACTACCAACTTTCCAACATGAAGCGCCTGGCCCGAGATTCGAACCGGCGGCCTCAGAGGTTAGAGGCAAGAACTCTAACCGCTACACCACCGAGCCCCCTGAGATCCCTTTGAAACCCCAGTGCTGGTGTTGTATCCTAACAAATCTACTCAAAATGTTACGCATCAAAAGAAAGCTTGATCTCTGCATGGAAACAATCAAAACAACAGGCCAGAATGGTGATTTTTGCATAGAAAAAATATCCCTGATGTCAGGCCCCGCTCTTGAAGTAAGTCAGAGAGCCTTATGCTGAATCTTGGAAATTCTGGATTTTTAACCCTGGGAAGCTGCCCAGAAAATATAAGCTGTGACATTCGAAAATATTTACAGGGGATGTAACAAAAAACTTTATCTCTGGAAATACTCACTGAATCTTTGTGACACATATTGTTTACCTATAACATGGTAAATGTCGCAACCATGTGAGTCATACCTATTTTCAGTTGTCCCTTAGACCCTCCTCTATGATTCTTGAAACTATAATGCCCATAGCTCCTTTATGATTATTGCAAGATGTAGAAAATCTTAACTTTTGCATATATTTACTTGTTTTTTGCATATAGCAGCAGTCAGTTTATAATAATAGAATTCCAATCAGAATTTACACAAAACACCAATACATATGTTGAATTTAAAGCATTTTTGTGAAATATATTGTTCAGTCATGACATAACAAATTATCATAACTGAAGCTGCATGCCTGTATGAGTAATAGCTATTTTTAGTTACTCCTTGGACCCTCCTCTAAGGTTCTTGATACTTAGAATGCCATATTTCTCCTTTATTATTGTTGTAACTTGTACAAAATGTCAACTTGTTCACACATATACATTTTTGATAGAGCAGCAGTCCGTTTATAACAACAGAATCCCAAGTAAAAAGTTTTATAAACAAAAAACCAATAAATTGTTAGGAACATGTGTACACATAAATCAAGTAAAGTGCTAGAGGAAATATAGATTCAGCTTTATAGCTGAGTAGTGCAGAGAAACTTGCTCAACTATGATGTAATGTTCTGTGGTAAGTGCCACACATTGAATTGTATCTTTATTTAGAAGGACACTTATATTCTAACTTTTATTTCTTTTTAAAGCTGTTGAACAGTTGTCTGAAAGGAGAAGGAAACTACAGGAAAAGAAACATCAACAGAAAGGTTCTCACAAGATTGTTTTGAGTGAAAAAGAAACTAACTTTTTAACTTTCCAGGATGCATTCATTCAGAGTTGCACTGAGAATCTTAATGATGATGGACTGCATCTGAAAGTACGAAATCGGCTGAAAGTGCGATGTTCAAACCGGCTCCATGCCCGGGAGAATAAAAGCATAGGAACCAAAGACATGCCTGAATCTTCAATCTCAGGAATACAGCACCATGAGTCTGACTTGCCTGTAACAGTGAGCGTTGATGAAAGAGTCTGTGATGAAATGATAACTTCAAAAATAGGCCATACTAGAAATACACATTCAAATGAGGTACCAAAACAAGATGTTGACTTTGAACAAGATGCAGATGATACAGATGTATCCGAAGACATACAAAATGTAGAATATGCTAAGCACAATACAGGAAAATTATCAACTCAGGTCAGTATCTCATGTTCTACAACAAATCTCGATAGCAGTGATACATATGATGTGGAGTGTTGGTCTCAAGAAGCCTCAAAAGCAAGAACACTTTTCAATGGTGAAAACATGGAAATGACACACTATGCAGAATCCAGCACACATCTTCCAACCCTTGCAAATGTAAGTTTGTCTCAAAATGGAAGTCATTGCAACACCTTGCAAGACAGAGAATTTTGTGATGTAGATGAGGATCCAAATTTCTGTGAAGCTAGTTTTGGTGTACCTTATCCCAACCCCTTGCCAGACTGTTTGAACACTAATATGATGACCTTTACATCTAAAAATAAGTGTACTGTGAATGCAAATATTCACGACTGCAAAGTGACTAAAATGAAAGGTAGAATGAAAAAATGTTTATCCTCTGGGCAAATATTTGACAAGGGTGAAGACTTGGAAGAAGACAAAAGGTCATGCCAAAATGTGATATTAGATTACTGTAGCTGTGATAACTCTACAAAGGCATTACAAAAGCAGGAAATAGATGAAAGTCTGGGATATAAGTTTACTGAGAAAAATGGAATGGATCACGCTATTTGTGAAGAGGAAACTTCTGCAATGTCCATCAATCCTTATGTATACAAGATGTGGTCAAGGTCAGCCATGCCATGGTCAGTGTTACATGGTACAGCTACTGCAGACTTTCAGCTGCCATTTGCATCTTGTTTCACAGACGAAACCAAATGCATATTACACCCTGAATATACTCAGCTTCTCAGAAAACTGGAGATTGCTTGCATCAACTATTTGGATAAACCCTTGCTCGGCAAATTTTTGGAGAATCCCAATCTCGAAGAATTTTTTGATCAGGGTGAAGGATTAGTACCGGTGTATGTTTCTTTTGCCAAAAACTTGGAAGGTTTTCAGAGAGTGCCTCTAGATGTCCAAATTGAGCTTGTAAAGTCTTCTTTCCTGATGTTTTTGGGCCTCTATTTACTACCAAGATACAATGTAAACACAAATGTTTTCAATTTAGCATTGTACACTGATGACTTCCAAGGTGCCATCCCCGCTCAGACAAGTTCCAGATATGTAACAGATACCATAAAGTACAATCAAGTGTATAATTTTGCAGTTAGCTGCCTACAGTCTGACAGCTTGATCATCCTTTTAGTGATGTGTTTCTTCTTGTTTAGCTCGAACAGTGATTTGCTGGAGAAGTATGATGAACTGGTGTACTGGGGCCAACTTTACTTACAGGTACTTGTTCAGTACATCTCTGGAAAGTATCCGAATGGGGAGATTAACAAGGATGATGTTGAAGATTTTATCATCAAAGCCAAACAATGTGAAAATCGCTGTTTAACAATTCTTGAATCCATCAATTTGTCATCTTTGAAACCTATGCTGCAAGAAATGTACACAAAATAATATGGTAAATAAGACAATCCATTCTCAGTTTTCTATTGTATGTGCTTATGTATGGAGCCTGTCATCTTCCAGAATGTTTTCTGAGTCATAATTATGATTCATTAGCTTGTATATTGTATATATGAGCTTGTAAGATTTAGTGACTTTTATATGTTAAACTAAATATATATATTCCCAAAAAGTTTCAGGAAATACATGTACACCCCACAGGTTTATGGAATACGCATCTTTTTTCATGAACAGGGAATATGCATAGCGCCTGATTGGCAAATGCTGAGATGAAACAGCTTGACAAAATAATTATGTCGCAAATGAGGATAAAATATGTTTTTAACATTTTAGTCCAACAATTAAAAGTTTATTATATTTAGTTTTAAGATAAAACTTGTCATAGTTAATCTGTGTCACTGACTTTATTCTTTCATACATAAAACACCATGCACATATACAATTGGTACACAGCATATCAAAGCAACTATTTATAAGAAGCATAGTGTCCATGTCTTGTTTTTAAATTGTTCTATTTGCTGACAGACTTGACCTGAAAGTATCTGGTAATACTAATTTTTTTGGAATAAAATTCTTGTTGGTTTTCAGCATTTATCAGTTCTCCTTCAATTCTTTCCTCAGCTGGAGTATTCATTATGCTCCTCAACTCTTATGATTCTCGAAAACCTCTCTGAAAATTACGAAAAATTTATTTTCATGCTTGTAACAGCAAGAATAGATTTTTAAACATAAGCTTGTGGAAGATTTCCAGTTATGGGATATTATTTTTAACGTGACTTGAGGCTTTTTGAAAGAGAAATAATAAACTTTGATAAAATTATGAAAATCCCCATTGAAATTAACTACAAAGGTAATTTATTGCAATATCACTTGCCCTTGGGCTTCATAAGTCACAATATGGCCCAGGTTGAAGTGTTTTAATCTGTAGTCATATTATCTGTGAAATGCACTTTTCACCTTCTAAAATTATAAAAACTATAGCTTGTCTTAGTATAATTCAACAGCATATGTTTTAGTAAACATAGAAAAGTACCATTTATAGAGAAGTGGAATTAAATTGTCAGTTGTACAGTATTATTTGCCCATGGCTTCTGACTGGGCAGGCAGGCAGGCTGCAGGAAAGCTTGTCCAGATTATATGCCTGAAGAGATGAGGCATAAGTAGTTCTTACTTGGTCAAGAGATTAGATGTAGGTGTAGTTATGCAAATGCCTCTCTTTGACCTTGCTGCCATAACCCTAAACTTGAAAATCTTGCCTGGATTTTAGAAAAGAAAGCTGACACTTGGTATGGACTTCGATTCAATGTGTAGGTAAGCAATGTCATGGTTTGACCATAATAGTTTGACCTTTCACTTTGCTGTAGTGATCCTGGCCATACACCTTGGAAACAATAAGGTGTAGGAAGTGGAAATTGTTAGAAATATTGGTTTAATGGTGTAGTTGTTACCATGATTTGACCTTGCCATAGCAACTCCAACCTTTAAAATCTTGTCTGGGCTAAACCTTGGAAACATTCAGGTTATAGGAAGTTGATATTTGGTAAGGAACAATGGTGGTGTAAGTGTGACCTAGACTTGACCTTACAATGGCAACCCCAACCTTATAAATCTTATCTGGGCTACCTCTTGGAAACCATAAGGTGTAGGAAGTAGATAGGGACAGTGGTTTTGTGGTATAGATCTGACCTTGATTTAACCTTAGACTTTGTTTAGTAACCATGGCCTAAAAAAGTTAACCAGGCTATATATATCAAACACTAATGACTTAGAGGTATAAGAACTTCATACTTGGTTGGGACAGTGGCTGGAGGTGCAGGTGTGCAACGTAATGGTGTAAGCTTGTTTTGACCTTTGACTTTGCTGTAGTACTCTGACTTAAAGATTCTGTCTTGGCTATATCTCTGACAATGTAAGATATAGGAAGTTGATGCTTGGCATGGATATTAACTGGGGTGTGTAGGTGTGCAATGTTATAGTGTAACCTTGATTTGTCTTTTGGCCTTGCTATGGTGAACCTAATCTTTAAAATCTTTTTTGGGCTGTATTGTAAAAATTGTAAGATGCAGTACACAAAATTAACCAAATAACTTTCCAGATCTAGAATTGAAAGCACATACAAAGTAAAATTTTGTCTATTTTTTACCTGAAAATATAAACAGTTTTCTTTAGTTGCAGAACATCTAGCGCCTTTACGCCTGTACCAAGATACAGGTTTAATGATAGAGTCATAAGGATAAGATAGTGAAGACATAGACCCATGAGAAAAGTTAAGGCCTTTTCACACAGTTACTATGTGGTAATAACAACTTGTATTTTATTTTTGCTTCACTATCTTATCCTTATGACTCTAAAATTAAACCTGTATCTTGGTAGTATACTGTTAAAAACAAAATACACCACACAGTCATTCCTTTCCTCTGCTTTACCTCTCAATCATAAACATATAAGTCTAGTATGTGACGGCTTATGCTCAAAACGTTGTCCATGTTATGACAGATCCATCCTACCCAGATATGAACCCCAACTTATGTAAACATGCTTACACAGAACAGAAATGATACTTCGAAAACATAAATGTTAATATTTTGCACTTGTTTGTAGCTCATGAAGTCAGCACAAAACTGTGTGAACATAGGTATAATCCAGTCTCGGACAGATGGGTTGGTGTTAAATTTATACACTGGTAAGGTGTAGAAAATTGATACTTTTAATTGATAGTTTAAAAATTAATACTGTCACCTTGTTATTCTAAATTGTCTTTTCAAATTTTGTCTTTACATACATTTTCCCTTTCATAATTGCTATTTCTCATACACTTTTAAAGAACTTACAGCTGTCTGCTGTGAATGATTCCTTATCATGATACTTTTTATCTCTTCTATATCTCATGGTGTCCCACATTTCCCCCCAAAACTTTGGAGATCTCCGATGCTAGTTTTAGATGAGGTTTTTATACTACTATACAATACTTTAATCATGGTATATTACCGATTATATTTTGGTGAATCCACGAAACAACTGCTTAATGAAACCAGGGAATACATGTTTCCCTTGAATATTTTAGGGAATAAAACTGAGATCTGAAATTTGAACTTGATGTAAAGCATTTGACCTTCAATGGTAATGGGCTGGTTCAGCCTTGTTGCATCCACTGGCTCTGGATTTATAGCAGGAGTAAGCTAAGAGACAGAATTTCACCTGTAGTTCACAATATATGACATTTGACCTTCTGGGTTTGAATCCATTGAATTAGTGAAATTTTCACTGAGCAAACTGCTTAATGAAACCAGGGAATACATGTTTCCCTTGAACATTTTAGGGAATATGTATATTCTGGGGCGAGACATTTTCCAACACAAAATATACAGCTTAGACCAAGAGTCGCATTTGACCCGTATGTGGGTATGTACAGAGAGATTTTTTTTTCGTATACAACGCCGCCTCCATATCATGGATAAATAGTGTCAATAACTTCTGCCGTTTCAGTAATATCTTGTAAACTATGTAACTTGCAGATATGTAGTATATATAATTGGAAAGGTCTTTATACAGCGCTTCTGGTCGTATTTGTTGCATATCATTCCATGCAGAATTGGCTGAGAAATTGCACGTTAATAATTAAAAGTTTTATAATCATTTGTGCCCGTATATGACGTCTATTCGAATTAATATAGGAGAAATTTGGCCAGCTAAGACCTTCTGTACATACAAAAATGTTTATTGTGAATTTTATAATGAGCAATTAATTTAACTGAAATATAAAAGGCGACATTGGTTTGTGGTTCAGGTGTAACTTTTGAATTTGAAGCTTTTATGAAAGGTACTTTGCCTGTGAGATTTCACAAGCGAATACTAAAATTTTTATTGATTGTAAGTAAGTTGTAGGTGATAACTTTTGGTTTACAATTTTCACGGTACCAAGAATCATTCTATATCATGCATGACAAATAGTTAATTTTGCATATGGCTGTAAGGACATATCAGCTAAATGTATTATTGTTAGACAGAAAGATTATACCAAATTTGAATTGTGGCCACCTTAATACATGTATCTGTAAACTATATTGCTAGCATCTAGTGCATGTACTTAAATATGTAAAATGCATAATGACCTATATAGTGGGTCTTGCAGTTTTATATCTTCTAAAGATGAGTACGTTATGCCAATAATCAGGTTTTCATAGCCATTTTATATTCATTCTGTCTAACACATATTTTTGCCAAGTAGTTGAAAGGGGCACTTTTTGGCTTTGGCTCAAGCTTCCATGCTGCTGCTACCAGTGGATTGTGGACTCCCTTTAATGTCTCCCTTATTAGATGGTCCTTTCTGATCATTTAGGCAGTTACATACAGTAGGGCTGGGAGAAGTTTCTGCATTCTTACGAGGAGCCAGCTACTTGTCATCACTGCCCAGCAAACCTACTTACTGCAGTAAAGCGAGATTTTACAGACTAAGTAAAAATATCAATAGCTCATGCTGGATCAAGTTTTTAAGTTATTGGACCAAAATTGGCTGATTTATGAGCGTTCTTTTACCAATTAGCAATCAGAAAGTTCAAAATCACCAGAAACCCCCCATTATCTCCTTACCTGTTGCATTTAGAACCTTAAAATGGAGAAAAGATTATGAAGAGAGTCTAAAACATTGTCAGATTCAGTCCCTTCTCCTCAGTCCATTCTGGGACAAACTGGGATCATATAATCGCAGAATTTGTGTTTTTATGTCCCCTTCCTTTTTTGGTCACAAGGCTTTCGAATGTTTTAGGTGGTAATTGAAAACCATATGCAGAGAGCCTAAGTAGCTGATCAGATTTCCCTCCTTCCATTTCCTTTAAGGGTTAACAAGGGGTAGACGGGAACCAGCCACCTTTAACAATAACGGGACTGGTATCGGCCAGGATGGCCTTGAATACATCATTGCCAGCTGTCATTATCGGGATATCTCAATCATTATTTTAATTACTTATATGCATTTTGTATGTATTTAAAACATTCAAAACATTTATTATTGAAATTATAACATCAAATATTGTGAATTAAACTTAAAAATATTTTGGAATGACAATAATCTTTAGAAGCAAAACATGTTTTGGGTGATAATAGAAGATCAACAGTACTTAAACTAACTACGGAAGCGTTGTACTCAAGATGGTGGTCGATACCTGACCCTACATTGCAGAGTAGGGTCGGTGGAAACCAGACTAAACAAGGGGTCGCAAAATTGCAAGGTTTGTGTTTTTGGCTCTAATTTCAATTATTATTGCCTTTACCTGTTTTGGTTGTTTATAAGAGGTAATGGGACACCATATACAAAGAGCCTAGCAAACTGGTCAGATTTTATGCCTGGCTCCCATTATGGGTCAGACTGGTCACAAAAATTTTGTGTTTTTGGCCTATTCCAGATTCTCTTTATCTGTTGCTTTTACAGCTTTACAATATATTGGGGGTAATATAATAGAATAGAAACATTTAGATGGCGCAAAATTGATACAACATCTTCTAATTCACTCAAGGTCAAAAAGGGAAAGGCCAGGGACATGTCAGGTCAAGATCCAAATTAGCGCCCACCAGGGGAGATATGGTGGAGGATAGTTAAAACAAATAAGTTATTAGCTGGCTTGAGAAACCTGGTATTGTGTCCTGTGATTGCACCGATTGTGGGAGTGTGTTCCCTTCAATGGGGGAAGTCATTGCAAAACTTCGCCTACCAATGGCCTTTCTAGGACAAACTATGAAAGAGATAACAGATTTTCACAAGTGAGGCTACTGGTTTTAATCAAGGTTGATAGTATGTTGGTTGGGAGAATCTAAAGGCCTTGAAAGTTATTAGATTATATTAAAACAAGATGTGATATGACATGGGGAGCCAATGTAGTTTTTGAAGAAAGGGAGTAACATGGCTTGTTCTATCAAGTCTAAAACAATTATACAAAGGGCATTTTGAATCTTAATAGCAAACCATATGTGCAGAGTTTGGAAATCTGGTGAAACATTACCCCTTCTCCCACTTAAATGTGATTGTTTAATTTTTGTGAGACACTATTTAAGATATCTCTCTCCAATTTCACATGTTTATTAGTCACATTAAAATGTGTACACAATTCATTACAGGTCATTGGATACATAATCAAGTGACAGGTGTATTTGACTATCCCTGTATATTATAAGTGTAATACCTCTCCAAACTAAAGGATCTTTCCGCCCTTCACTTTTTTTTTCATTTTCTAAACACAGAAATACAAAGCTTCATTGCAAAATTATGCAATATTTATCTCTGAAACATTTGCTCTGTGTCTCTGTGCAAACTGTACATGTACTGTATTATGTTTACCCATGGCGTCCAGATGGGTGAGCAGGTGGCTGGCCAGTGGGCAAAAGTGTGCCTGGACTGTATCTCAGACACCTTGAAGTGTAAGATATTGATTCCTGGTTGGGCATTGGTTGGCTGTGTAGGTGTGTAACGTCATTGGGTGACCTTAATTTGACATTTTACCTTGCTGTAGTGACCTTGAGTTTGAAAATCTTGTCCAGGCTGTATCTGAGAAACCGTAAGGTGCATGAAGTTGATATGTGGTACGGACATTGGTTGGGAGATGTAGGTGTGCAGCTTCATGGTGTTAGTTTGATTTGACCTTAGTGTAGGGACCTTGAACTTTAAAATCGTGTCTGGGACATATATCTTAGAAAACATGTAGCGTAAGAAGTTGATACTTGTTTATGACATTGGTTTGGCCATGTACGTGTGCATCATCATGGTGTGACCTTGATTTTACCTTTGACCTTGCTTTAGTGACCTTGATCCTTAAAATCTTGTCAGGGCTTCATCTCTGAAACTACAAGGTATTAGGAAGTTGGTTGAGATGTCGTGATGTGTAACGTCATGGTGTGACCTTGATTTGATCTTTTGCTGTAGTCACCTTGGTTTTGAAATTTGACTGGGCTATATCTCAGAAACTGTAAGGTGTTGGAAGTTTATCCTTGGCAGGGACTGGGTGGAAGGTGTCCGAGTACATCATGATGTGACCTTGATTAGACCTTTAACTTTGCCAGTGACTTTGGCCTTTAAGTTTTTCTCCCGGCAATATCTCGGAAACTATAAGGGTTTAGGAAGTTGATCAATACTTGGTAGGGATTGCTTGAGAAGTATAGGTACCTCATGTCACGGTGTGAACTTGATTTGACCTTGCTGTAGTGACTTTAACAGTTAAAATCTTGTTGGCTAGATCTCAGAAAGCGTATGGTGTAGAAATTGATACTTAGTAGGGATATTGATTAGAGGGTGTAGGTGTGCAATATCATGGTCTGACCTTGATTTAACCTTGCCATGGTGACCTTTACCTTTAAATTTTTGTCAGATTCTTAAATCGTAACCTGTAGGAGGTTGATTCTTTGATTTGTCATTGGATAGGGAGTGTTGGTATGTTAAATCATGGCTAAACCTTGGCTCTGCCAAGTGTGTTCATCTGCCATATTTGAGGCATATTTCTCTCATCACAGAGATATATGGATTACTGTAACTGATTATCCCATGTACTTAATTGAGCAATTCCCATAGAGAGCTATACTTCGGTTAATAAATTTTACAGCTTAATGATTTTTAGTTTAATGATTAATACTGTCATCTGAATTGTCTTGGTACTTTCTCTTAAACATTATTTCTTTTCTCCAAAATCAATTGGAACTTCACTTAACTAACACTGTTTTTGCCCTGAACGACTCATGATCTTGGTACTGTTTTACTTCGATGTCTGATGGTGTTGAAAACTAATTCCCTGGGGTGTGGGGTACGGGCATCTCCGATGATATTTGAAATTTTAGGGATGCTTTGTTTTTATCCGCGACACGCTTTTTCTAGTTATCTATGCTCACCTCGAGGTTAATGTCTTCATTTTATCCAGTGAATAAGTTACAAGCATTAGTTAAATGAAACTAAGTAAAAATAACATTTTATATGTGCACCTAGATACAGTAATCACAAAAAAACAGCAAAATCACCCGATAAAATAACATAGTTAAAGTTTTAGAGAATTTTATTCTATTTACTTTGCCATATGTGAAGAATCAGAACTTATGTTGTAAGTTGAAGGCGTGGTGGTTGAATGTTTTTGGGAGCGTTGGAATAGCGATTGGTGGGATAAAGTTGGGATATATGACAACAGTAGTTTGAAGTTGAAATACTGGAAAGGTTAGGAAAACCAAAATTAGGAACCACACCAACTTTACTCATGAGAAGCATTCAAAATATTTTAACATTAAAACATAAGTCACACAGAACTCTCATAATTATTAAAGGGAGCCACACGACCTTTTTCATTTGTTTCACTCAAAACATTGAAAATCTAAGTAATACTTATTGAGGCTAATATGACTGTTGTCACTGAATATAAAATATCCCTTGGGATATATTACCTTAAGCTCATTAAGATCCAATGCATAACATGCAACTTTTACTTTTGTTTGGGTGCAGAATTTTTAATTTAAGTACTGTCAAGGCAAGTGATATTTACTTTTTTGTATATACCTTAATTTGGTGATAGATTTAACTTTTGAAACAATATTACCTGTATTTAAACAGATCATGATACTTGGGTAATTCTATTTATTTGTTTACTGGGTAGTTTTACTGCCCACTTTAACATAGCTAATACTTCTGGAAGTTACATATTATCAATAAATTAGCATGTGTGCAAGTTTACACACTTTCCTGTGTTTCCCTTGTACAAATATATTTCAACCCCATTTGGTTACTTCACATGCCTTTATCTTTACTGTTTTTACGATTGTATACATTATTTACTGTGAGACATGTTTTTGTCTTAAAAACTTTTGTCTGGGTCAAGATTAGAGTGCATACAAAGTTCAGTACCGGCATTTATGTGGATATACTTTCCTTTTACATATAAACTATATTTAGAAGTATGTTTGGTAACTGTTTCCCCATTCAAGTGAAATAAACCATTGATCCTACTTGTGTTTTATCATACACAAGAACGTTTGTACACAAACACATTAAAGTCTTGGTTTATATTCCTTTGAATTGACTTTAAGCCCACCGAAGCATAACAGCATAGATATAATAAAGTGAGTAGTCTGGTATAAAGGGTCAAAGGTTAGGGCTTTGACCTTATTTAGCAAGCAATATTCTGATACAAAGTGACTTAATAAACTAAAATGTATGGCTTGGCGTCGTAATTTGACACAAGCTTCAACTTGGCATCTGAAGACAGAATACCTGTCAACAGTTGGGTGTCTTCGGCAGCAATCACATATCCACATGTCCACATATATCCACATGTCCTATCCCTAACTTGAGCCATAAAAAGTCCGCAATGGGTTTATATATATATACATATTTATTTAAACTACTATTTCTTTGTATGAGCACGTAAGGTCCTCAGTGGCCTAGTGGTTAGCAAGTTTGGCATCTAATCATAGGCTGTCACCTCTGTGGGTTCGAGTCCCACAAGTGGCAATTCTGAGGACCTGTCCCAATATGACCCTGGCTGTTGAACGGGACGTAAAACCCCAACTTTGACCTTTGACCTTTGTATGAGCACATTATGACAAGACACAGGAAAATACTTTAGGAATAAAGAAGAGTATTCATATGTAGTGAACTATGCTTACCCATTTATGAAATTATTAAGACCAATTATAATTGGTGCAAACACATAAGCTAAAGTCAAAATTTAAAAGGGGGTATAAGCTCGTTACTAAAATTTGCAATAAATTTTAACTGACATTTTGGAGTTAAAACCCAAGTAAAATTACAAGTAAAGTAAACGTGGATCAATCAAAGTACATTTTTGGAAGG
The DNA here is from genome assembly GCA_964017235.1 of Sabellastarte sp. h YS-2021. NCBI lineage: Eukaryota > Metazoa > Annelida > Polychaeta > Sabellida > Sabellidae > Sabellastarte > Sabellastarte sp. h YS-2021. The sequence continues at coordinate 35,713,139 of OZ024933.1, forward strand.
TTTGAGGAGTGTATGAATAAAAAAAATCACCAAACTGCCAAATTAGGTAGAATGTAAGTAGTATTCCAATGAAGCCTAAACAGGGGAAGAGGCACAAGGTACAGACTTAACATATCTCCACACGGCTTGTGATGACCCAGTGCCACGTTGCACTATATTTTCAAGTGAGACCCCATGGTTGAATGCCCAAGTGGTACCCCCTCATATGGAATGTTAGAGATGGTTGAATTTTCAACAAGGAAGATACTTTTTTAAGTGTCATATTCTTTACTGAGGTAACTGGACAAATTTCAGAATCCCCCAGCAATCACTTGTGGTATATATGTGTGGATGAAAATGTCTATTTATTTTTAGAGATTTGAGAAATAATTGGATTCTATTATCCGAAAACATGGCAAGATCCAAGCCATAGATTATGAACATGGACTTGATCTCTGCTAAGTAATTGGCAATATTGGCAGGGAAAAATTTGTTAAAGTACAAAAACTCTATGAAAGCTAATACTTGAAGTGACGAAACTTGGGAATGGTAGAGCCCAGCCACCAACAGGAAGGCAAGAAAATCAGAAAACAGAAACATCTGCATGCAGTATGGGTTGCTGGCCTGAAAGCTGTATGAAGCCTGGCACATGCACTGATGGACAGCCGGGTTGCCATGGAGGTATCATCTGAAAAGAAATGTGAAAAGTGAATTAAATATCATTAAATCAATGTGCGCAGGGATCCAGTGATGTACTGGAAGTAGTGCAGCCAATTTTTGGTCATTACATGTATTTGGGGTTTGATGCCAATTGGCACACATTTGTACAATTTCTTGTAATTTGACAGGGGGTATTGATAGAGTTTGAGTTTGACTATCAATCAGTATACCAAGACACCACAGAAGAAGATAGTTCCACTAATTTTTGTCCATATTTATGTCTAGACCTAATTATTGTAACTAATCAAATAAAAAAGGTTTAAATTTCTAGGCCGAGAAAAATCTCCCAGCCAATGAAATTAAAGACCTTTTACCCGAAGTTCTTTGACCGGCCTGTATATTTACTTTAGATTTCTACAATTTCCTGGAATTAAAAGAGTCCGTAACTAAAAGCATCAATGATAAATGGTTTCCATAAAAATTTACATTTGACTTAATCTGATGGGCTTGTAGCAGTGTCCACCAAATATTTATTGATGTGTATTACAACTTTGGTTGTAGTACCTTATGACCATTGATAATGAAACCCTTCGAATGGTGATTTCTTATATGGGGCATTTATTGAAAACACAACCCTATAGTTTTGCTATTAAAACATGCTTTTATTGAGTATTTGATGTTCGGACATTGTGGTGAAGGTGTACTGTGGCCATCACTTTGCAGGGATATATATTATTTTCCAAATCATGTGTCCGTATTAGCTTCTGTGATTGCATCCAATTCAACAGACTCCTACCAGTAAGTATGGGATGTAAAACGATACTTTTATATTCCAATAAGATGATTTTAACCCAGTATGAATTCTATCTATTTTATGTGACTTGTGACAATATAAAGTACACCCTGAGGTTGTTCTGTTAGAGGTATCACCTGTGAGGATAATCAATACAACATGATTTGAGGAATACAGATTTTTAATTAAGGCATGAAATGTAAATTTATAGCAAAGATATTTATTGAAACCTCAAAGCACCAAGCTAACGCTTTAGAATTACACATGGATAATTTGTGACTGGAGTTGGAAAAAATTTCTCTCCCGTCGACAATAATATAGATCCCCTGGAATTCGCCTTGCACTTCTTTAGAACATTTTTAAATAATCCTATTTCTGGACATGGATGTTGCCCCTTTAAAATCTGAATCTTTGCAATTACGTTTAGGATTATGCTAGACCCGAGGGGATAGACTGCCTGAGAAACACTTTATTCCTTGACAAAGGTAAATTTTTCCATATCCTGGATGTGCAGTATTTACATATTCCTTATTTACTCTTCTTTATACTTTCCATTAAATGAATGAATGCATTTACATTATAAGCTACCAAGGGGGCCATGATGGCGCAGTGATAAGATACTCGCCTCCCTGCTCTGAGATCAGAGCTTCAATCCTGGCTTGACCCAATGTGGGAAAACTGTTAGTTGTTTGCTGTCTGTAGGAAGTATACAGTACAGAACCTTGGGTAACTGTATTGTACTGGTTTCCTCTGCCCTTGCAACTATCGGTTACAATGTACTAGGCATAAAACACTAAATAAATAAATAAAATTGTATCAGGTTGTATGAAAAGCTGTGCCATTTATAAGGTCATAATAATAAAGAGGCCTTTGCGTGCACAAGTAAAAGCTCAGGGCTAAATGGCGATTAATCATTCAGAATAACCTTCAAAATTTAACCCCTTACCCACAGTACTTTCCAACATGTCTACAAGGTGATCTACAAAAGTGTCTATTAGATTACATGACCACAAGATAGAAACACAGAAACTTCAAAAGCTGTTATCTGCACTTTTCTTATCTCCAAATCAAACAGATGCTGAATTTGCACTTGGTGTTCTCTCCTATTAAAGTTTTATCTTAAATGATAAAGCACGGTTTCTGTTCACACAGTCTGTCACTAGTATCAGTAAATATTATTAAAGCTTAACTGTATGGTCATAAATGCACCAGCAAAATTAGAATGCCATAGGTCTGTAAACATAATGCACAATGCCTCATATTAGATCACTGGGGACCTTGTTTACATCTGCATTGATTCTTTATAGTGCAATAGTACTGACTTTTCTTTACTACTGGAATCGGATATATGTTGCCAAAATTCAAATAGTCTATGATAATTATGAAAACACAGTAAATTTGGTACAGCAGAACAATTTCATGAACAGGCAGAATAATCAGATGAATCTCACCTTTAATGAAGAAAATATTAAAGGACAGCAGTCTACAAAAAAGAAGGGTCAGGATAGATTGTTTGGGTGGAGAGATGATCTAGCAGACACGAGTACAATGGATAAAGTGGCTTTCCAATTGATGGATTACAAGCCTCCCATATACACTGACACCAGAGCACCATGTTTTTATGTACCAAAACAGGATCGGTACAAGTAAGTTTCCTGGTATAAAGGGCAGTCGTCAGTGGCCTACTATTTACCAAGTTCTGCCAAAAATGAAACCTTCCTTCACTGCAAGTATTTCAAAAAGATTTAAGCGGTGTCTGTGTGATCACAAACCCTTGCGCAGGATCTGGCAGCACTCCAAAAGTATGCTAGAATCCCAATATGAGTCTAGATTACCTTTGAGGTGGTCTGAGCGACAAACAGACTCAATTTGTATTTAAATATGCCCCTGATCCAATTTAGAGCTAGGGGTGACATGAGATTGTGTCATAAACTAATATACTGTGAGAAAGCAAATTAAAGTTTGTAACTGCAGACATTCTCCTTTTAGCATGGGTTCTTAAATTATTCCTTTGTTGCATTAGTTGTGTTGTCCTACTGTTTCCTATGTCATGCTGAATAAATACATCTCTTACATTATAATCTAGAGGCTTTCTTTTTATAGAAAAATGGTCCATCCAACTAGTAATATAACCATTCTCCGATGCCTTCCCTCAGTCTTTCTGATTGGTGCTGTCAAGAGTGGAACCACTGACCTCTATACCTACCTAACAATGCACAGACATGTGATCCGATCAAGGTACAAAGAACCGAAATTCTGGAATATAAACAGGTGAGTGATGTAGTGCACACACACAAAAAACAACAACAACAGAATTCTGAATTATTTATATGTGATTAATACAAGGAACAAAGAACCAAAAATTCTGGAATATAAATTGGTGAATAATACAGGGAATACAGTATGGGTCATTCACACTGTTCCGCTTGGTCATGTTCAACTCTTATTTGACTTTTGCTTCATGACATTGATCTTGTGACTCCCAACAAAGACCTCTATCTTGGTAGTGCAGATATGAAACTAGCCAACCTTTTAGGCTATCTAAGCCCCTTTCGCCCCCCCCCCCCCACCTGTATGTTATAATACAGCTCATTACACGATGGAACAACTGTTTCAAGCATTTCAAAAAGCCATCCCGTAGCCAAAACCCTATGTGTTCTGTGTCAAACGTACCACACTAAAATATGGATCCCAACCAATTAAACCTAATGGATACTACTAAAACACAAGATGAATAAAGCCAGAAATGTGCAACAAAAGTTAGATACTTTGCACTTTTATGTAATTTATGGACCAACACAGGACAGTAGGGTTTGCCAGTTTATACATACAGATAGAACATAAATTTCTGTATTTAAATAGGTGCAATGCAGATATTTCAGTGTTACATTTAAATGAAGTAAAGTATTCATGAACACAGTTTATTTTTGGCAAAATGGCAATTTAAATCCCATAAAAATAATAATAATATCCGTCGAAGATAGTAAATACACAAGACAATATATACGTGGACATACTGTCCATATTATTTACAACGCATGTGTGTAATTAGGTATCACTTGGTAAGTGCTGGTTCAATGACATCAGCCAGAACATTATTTTTTCATGTTATAGTATGGAAATGTTTGATCAAGATTTAAACTGATTAATTATATTTACAATCAGTTTGTCTAGCAGAGCAAGTACCTGTACCAGACAAGGTTGCACTTTGTCATTAAACATAAGCATTGTACATACTCCACATTGTTACAAAGCTTGAAAAATTGACTGAAATTTCCCCTTTAACGTTTGACAGTCCTTCATGTACTAGTGGTTAACATGTTTGGTAGCTAATCACAGGTTGTCACTTGTAGTGGGTTAAACTCCTTCAAGAGATAATGCTGAAGGCTTGGCCAAATATGACATTGTTGGTTGAACAGGACGTTAAAGGTATAGCCTAGAGAGGGATATAGGTCTTAAGTTGAGAGAGTCAAGACATCATCAGCACAAAAAAAGTCTTTTGACATTCAATGTGTCTATTTCACTCAACTATGTCAAGTTATATATCTGGCAAACGGAGTGTGGAGATGTAGTATCAGTAGATATTTCAGCACATAAATAAGTCATTGGGCATGAGTGATTGATTTACCTGTCTTTGTTTTAGCTTCAAGCCATCTTCTTTAATGACATTTGGACAGTATCTGAAAAACTATGACAGGTTGGCAATGCTCAACAGCAGATGCTTTCTCAGACCAGCTGAAAACCTATGCAAATCTTACATTATGTGGCGTTCGTCAAGAGTATATGATTCAAATGAACTAAAACAAATAGCCAGAAATGGTGGCCGCTCTCCCTTGGTGGGTGTTGATGCTTCTGTTACATACTTTGACAGCACTATTTATTGGCAAGATGACCCACTAAATAAAGGTTCGGATGAGATCTTAGTTTATACACCACACAGAATCAAACATTTCATACCCCATGCAAAGATAATACTCATTCTAAGGAACCCAGTCGAGAGACTGATATCTGACTTTTACTTTTTTGTGGATGGTTCAGGTAAACTAAATCCAGACTTGTTCCACACTCTTGTTGTAAATGGGATAGACTGGTGGAACAATTGCCTGAAAGTTCTTCCAGAATCAAAGTGTGCTTTTGGTGTTAACTTTACAGATGCTGGATTGCCTGATCTCAACCCTGGAATATTTAGTTGGGGAGAGTTACCCGGTGATGGCAACAATGGTGCAGCCAGGGTCAGGATAGGACTTTATTGTATTTACCTTGAAAAATGGCTGGATGTATTTGATGAAGAGGACATTTTGGTAATTCAGATGGAAAGATACAATAAGAATATCAGCCATGTTTTGGAACAAGAGGTGTTGCCTTTCTTGGACTTAGATCCATATTCACAAACTGAATGGGATATGATACATAAAGAACAGACCCTTGCGCCTCATAACACCAACAAGAAGAAACAGAGAACTGACGGAGTTCATCAAAAGACCAGAAAGTTACTGGATGAGTTTTATAGACCGTATAATATCAGGTTGTCTAAACTTCTGAGAAATGAGTTTTTCATATGATCATAAATTTAATTATGTAGTTTTTAAATAATTGCAAGTCATAATAGACTTCTTTATTTTTTATGTTGATTTCAGTGAAAAATCAGTTTAAGCACATTATGTTGGTGCAATAAAGATGGGTAATTGCAAGGATGGAGAAAATTAGTGCAAACCATACTTGATCATGATTCTTCAGTGTAAATCATTGGGCATAGACAAGTAACCCAATGTTCCCACTTAATGTCAGGATTGCATTCGAACCCATCACACATTGCCTATCACACCACCATGCCCTCCTAATGTTTTTATAGACCATGTAGAAATCATTTACTTTTGTTGTTGTTTAGCATAAGACATAAGAGTTTAATAAGACATAAGAGTTTATTTATTATAGTGACATGTAACAATTTATATAACAGCAACAACAAGAAAAAATATGATGAGTTACCCAGCCCACATGGGCTTATATGTCACTTTGAAAATAAAACTGTAAATTAGTACTGTGTGGTGAATTTGTAAAACCAGATAAATATTTAATAAAATAACTTACTTTTCCTTAAATTCCATGCTAAAGTTACATATTTAATTAGGTTACGTATAGGTTGTTTCAACATATAAACAAATTTTTGGTCATCGGATAAATCAATAAAATCATTGGATATATTATAATATGATGAATACAGATTTTCTCTAAGATTTTGGTATATAGGACAAATACATAGAAAATGAAACTCGTCTTCAATTGCATTATCACACATTTGGCAAATTCTTTGACCAAGCTCAAGGTTGCAAAATCTACCACTTTCCACCCTCAACTGTAAAATTCCACACCGAAATTGGGCAAAAAGAGACCTTTCTGACTTTTGTAAATTCAAAGTGAGATAATTTGCAGGATCAAGAGATGTTTTGAATTTTTTCTATGTTCTTAGTTTGGGTTTATTGTTTACCACATCTATCCAATTATCTCCATGGTACTGTTTTAACTTTATAATTGCTTGGTTAATATCACATTTACTAAGGTTTGTAAAAAGATCCCCCATGTTAATACATTCAAATAATAATTTAATATCTTTACTCCATCCCACTGAACTCTGACAATCTAACAATAGTAATTTTCTTGTGAGATGTTCTGGGCTCATGGCTAGAATTCTATTCCAAAGTCTTAGAGCATTAACTTGTCTATGGAAAATAGCAAGTAAGAAACGCATTTCACCATAATTGCAGAAATAGGTGTGAATTTATGAGTCCCAAAATAATATCTACAAGCTCTGCTACAAATTTTGTCTATATCCTTGTATGACTTCATACCCCACACTGAAGATCCATAGGTTAAGATTGGTTGTACCCCTGAGTTAAAAAGTGTCATGAATGTTTTAAAGCGGAGATCTCTGAATTCTTTGAATTAGCATCAGAGCTCTTACTTTTTACATTATACTTTTAGTATGCATTCATACAGCTAGCTTGTTTTCTTTGCTCACAACGTTGTACATAAAGCATATCAATAGTTGTGTTAGATACTTAACAAGGTTACCTCTTGTGCATATTTGTAAATGTTACAATGCTCAACTTGATACAATACGATATATAACCATATAAAATTATGGTTAAAAACTACAGGATGGTTTGATGTAAAGCCAATAATGCACATATGGTTTAATAATACCAGTATAATTACACGTTTACAGTTCCAGTACTGTACACAGTTCACCGTGCCTATTTGGAAACAGTCATTTTCACTCTGCTTGCCTGTGTCTTGTCTTTGACATAGACATATATTGACAATATTTTTTTTTGCAAAAAAGAACTTTTTTTGTGGGTTGACATTAAAGTGTCAACGCCATTCCTTCACTCAACGTGATTACTTCACTCAATTTATTCCCTTTAAGAATGTGCTGGTCACTGGAGGTGTGTAAACCTTTCAGCTCAAATCTCACTGCTGTCCCATCAGGAAGATGACTTGCACAAGAATTTGCAGTTCATGTTTTGCTCAAAATGGAAAGGTCAATTCTCATAGTGCTGTAGATTGTAAACCCTGAGCATGGATGATAGATGATAGGGCTACATTAAGCCTGATGTATATCCAAAATCTTGTCAGCATAAAGGTTACACATTTAGATGGGCATGCATCAGCCATATCATAAAAGAATGGGCTTTGCAACAGTATATCACCCCCAAGGCCATATAGAAAGAGTGACTTAAAGCCAGTAATATATGTAGATCTGTAGTGCATAAAAATCATATGCTGATATTTTGAAAGCTGACAGTCCCCATTCAAATTCTGTACAAAAACTACTACAGTTCCTCGAGCCCCAGAAGTTGGACAACTCAAGTGACCACCAAGGGTAAAGGTCAAAGAAACAATGCGGGTTATGATATTTATTCACTAATAATGCATACTACGTTTATTTACAGTTCTGTTGTTAAATTAAGACTGGCATAAGGTCACCTTAAAGAAAGGCAAATTTTAGGTGATCTTAAAGAAAGTTGTTGAAACCCTGGATAATTTGAAGACAATATATATGTATATCTGAAGGAAGGTGACCCTATGCCAGTATGAATTCAAACTAATATAATGCATAACATTTTGATGACATGGTATTTCTAGAATTTACTGCAGTGGCCCCTTAGTTTTTTGTCACATTTTTCTGGTTACAATTCTTTGTAGTGTGTGTACCATCACAGTTTTCACAGGCATGTCTATAAAATTGCCCAGCTGTCTTATGATGTGTGGGATATTTGCAGGTACCTTCTTGGAAGTACCTGCAAATAACGCCATTCTTTGAATAGGAGGTTTTATTCTTTTTAACTGTAGAACGTGAGGCACAGGTTTGTGCTCCTGAAGTATGTCTCTGAGCATGAGAGCGCCGAATACGGTTAATCTTATCAGTATCAGCCCAGTTAAGTCTATCAACCTCCATGTTAGTTAATACCACAGCATGACATGCTTTAGCCGAATCCCTTGAAAAGTCGGAGGTATCCTCCATAATATTGCCTAAGTAGTCAGGCATGCATGTTTTGTTATGTTCTGACTTTTCCTCTTACATGCACCGTACAAATCCGGACACCCACTGGGTAATAGAGTTTTGTGTGTGCCTGTTAATATGAAATGCTGTGGCCAGTCAACTGATTTTTTAACAAAAATTTCACCAGGACCACCTCTCTGTGATTTGACCCTACCTTTGTTGGCTGATTCATTAAGATTTCTTAGCTCTGTCAAACGCTTCTCAACCTCATGCTGTATCATACTGAGACTGACTCTCGGAAGTTGTAGGAAGCAGACTTAAGTGTGAGCTGCTGTGTTCCAGTGCAGCTTCCGTGCGCTGCACCCTCCTGTCTATAGCTTCCACTTTTCCCCCAATCTGCCGCAATTGTAACAAAACCTGGTCAGAAGCAGTAATTTTGTTATTTGGGGGGGGGGGGGGGGGGGGGGGGGGGGGTTGCAGGCACTTGGGCAACACTAGAAAAGGACTCACCTGCTGACTTCATGCTGACTTCCCCACCACACGGCTGTGTTCCTCCTGACATTTGAGCAATGAAACACTTTAGGCATTTTTTGATGAACTGAGCAAGGTTAAAAACTAAAATACATGTAGAATATAAGAAAAGTAACTAAAACTTAAAAACAGTTGCAAATAAACGATGCTCAGTTCAAAACAAGTGGCTTCCATGAAATTTCAATGAGTGTGGTGCCAAATCCACACAAAGGCTGGCTTTTTTACTGAAATCAACTGACCACAACAACCCACAATGCATCAAAATGGTCTGGTGCCAGAACTGAGAGTTATGACCCCGGTTGGTCATATCCCCAAAAAATCTCAGGTGGCCAGTTGGGGTGCCGGCATGACGGGCATTTTCCTGAATTGGTCCAGGAGGTTCCCCTTCAGAGGGAATGTTTTCGTCTTGAAAAATCAGCTGAAAAGCAATCTAACTGTCAGTAAAAAATGTCTCCTCTTAATATAAACTTCCACTTCTCTTCCTCTTTCGAGAATAGGTTCACTCCACTTTATCAACTTGATGATTATTGTGAATTCTCTAGATGTATCTGATCTTGATCAAACAGTGGGATGACCTCTGCAATAAAGTACAAACACAGAACATGAATACAAATGTGCACTCTATTTCTCCAGTTTGACAGTGTTTTAATGAAAAAGCATGTGAATGATCGATTGATAAAGCTACATCATGAAATGATTATCTGGCTTGTAAAGAACAAATGGGTGATTCATTTGGTGTAGTTCCAGCCTCACCTCTAAAAATATACCATGGCCTTTACACAAATCATTCAAAAATTTCTGATGTTTTGAGGTTGCACGAGTTGAGGAGTCGACCTGTCCTAATAATTACATGGGAACCAGCATTACAGTAGTCTCTAAGAGGAGACAAATAACAAAGATCACTATTAACCACAAGAGAAAAATCAGGCTGTTCCATCCGTTTAACTTTACAGGGGTTAAAGTCACGACAGCCATAGTAAGCAAATGCATGTTCGGCAGCTGCCTGGACTACTGCAACTCCCTGCTTTGTCACATAAAGAGGCAAATATGAGTAGACTTTAAACATTCACAATGCCATTTGTCTCATTGTGTACTTATTGAACAAATTCAGTTGTGTGACACCTTTCTTACAAAAACTACACTGTCTCCCCATTCAGTACCTGTTGCTGTTTGAATACAACCTTACGTACTTCTTACTTACAAGGCAATAAATTTTAGCCCAGTCAAAAACATTAATTAAGTGTAGTGACCGTAGAAAGGAGCAATTGCCTCTCAGTTTCCTCAAGAAGACCAAATGCATTGGGCGGCCACAGTTAGACAACAGTTGAAGAATTGCCTATTTAGGTTAGTCAACCCTCTACCACAGTAGTTTTAATACTTTTCATAATTTTATTCATGCAACACGCAAAATGATTCTTCAAAGTCTATCAGTAGGATGATGTAACTGAGCAAAAAAACAATATCTGACATAGGTTTTATGTTATGAACGCGAGATCTACCTTTCATATAACCAATTTCATCAAGATTAATCAGCTCTTCTAATCTAATCTAATCTAATCTAATCTACTGCTTTGCAGATGCAATATCTTCTCCACAAAGAGGAAGTCAGTACGCTAATTAAACAAAATCAAGCTCTTCAAGAGCATTTCTCAACTTTTTTTGTTAATATTGTGGCTAGAATTCTATAATTCATGTCTAAATTAGAAATGAGCCACAATGATAATAGTAATATATTACATCGTTGTTTTTTACTAGTTATTGGTGTTCCAACATCTTTGCTTTGACTGGCAATAAGTTCGCCATCTCTGATTGCATATGGAACAGAACCAAAGAACTTTTCAGAAATTTTTGTAGAAACAAACCGGGATAACATCCAGACACCTGTTCCACCAATAACAAGTGTATAGATGGCTTTAAGTAGTGTTTCCAATGCAACCTGTTCTTTCTTTGGTATATTTATTGAAGTATTTATCACAGTCTGTAACATGCACAGTAGGCATATGCTCGCTGTACAGCTGGGAATAATGTGACTTTTTGAACTTCAGATATTTCATTTTAATCCAAAATTATTGTATTTACTTTCAATAAAAGATACTTTTAATTTTATTAGATTTCTCTAAATTTCGATATTATCTGGTAGTTTTTCATTTTCCTGCAATAAACTGGATTACAGAAGCTTTGCTATATTGACCATAGTTTTTCCCAATTGGTCTTTAACAACATTTTTCATGTTTTTTTCATGTCTTTAACAAGGTTTTTCATGTTTCTGCAATAAACTGGATTTTTGGGCTGGCATTTGGGTGCCAGCGAGATCATTGCTGGGGGAAGGGCCCCAGGTCCCAAATCACCATATAGCTTTAGTACCACACCTATGTGTTGTGTGGCAATCTCTGATTGGTCCATTCCTTTCTATGATAAAATTGAACAATTCATCTGCAGACACTCAAGGGGACACATGTCAGAAAATTCAGCTGCACTTTGCACTTTGCAACCACGTGCTTTTAGTTTTTTAGTTTAGAACTTAGGTTTTTAGTTTATTTACCTACTGCTGTTTTTTATTGAGGCATATGGCTTATGTTAGCTATGTCACAGAAGTATAACCTTAGATCTGGCAAGAGGGAGGCAGTGTTACCTGTCCAACTTCAGTTATGTGATGACCAGGACTTTGTGTCCCAGATGCTGGGCAGTAGCTACCCTACCCCAGTCCAACTGATTCTGAGTCCGGCAGTGATCTTGAATGTTCGGATCTGATTCATACATCCGATAATGATCATGATGATGCAACTGAGCATAGATCTTATGATAGATTTTCGGTTGAGAATGTTAAACCAGACAGTACAGATACTGACACTGCTCAGCAATTAGTTAATCAGACAATCTTGCAACAATTGGAAAAAAAATTAGTGCTAGGCTTGATACGTTAGAGAAAACTAATTGCAAGAAAACGGTTGACCAGTCGAAAATAAAAAACAAAAAGCTTCATAAGGGTTCAAGCGTGGCTAGTACTCTGGGTACTGCCAGTCCCAGGTCATTAAATAACACATTTCAGATGACCAGTGGTCATATACGGCAGGCTAAAGTCCCAGTCAGACACACCCAGACACAGTCGGTGCCCCAAGTCGTATCTGACAGCAGAGTCCCTAGTTTTTAGGCAATAAAATGTGATTCAAACATTCAAATACAAGTAGACCAGCGCTTACGTTAACTGGCAGAAATTTCCCAAACAGGTACTTCAAATAAAGTTAAATCTCAGCGTGGTGGCCAGGTGGAAGTCCTGGTTTGAAACCGTGTCAAGTGGGCCCATGAATTTGTGTTGGCGGGTTCTATGAAGGAACGTATTTCATATGACCAGCTCACCATGACTCAATGGATGGCTGGCTTTTGCGCACCATGAGAGAAGAAAATGATCAAAATTTGAGAAGTCACATGTTGAATTATTTAATTGATCTTTTAGATGATGCACAGGATTTCTCATGGACTGCGGCAAAGGCAAGGTGAGGTTTCAGGCTATGATCAAGTTGACCGTATTGACCGCATTAGAAGGGCAAATGCCCAAAAAACATGTGGTAGGTAACACACAGCTGTTGGCTGGGTCGAACAATGCCAAAAAGAACACAGTTAGGTCCAGTAGAACAATGCCTTGTCAATTTTTTAATCAAGGGACGTGTTCTCATAGTGCCACACATGAAACGAAAGGCGTGTTATACAAACATGTATGTTCATTTTGTTTCACTTCTGGTAACAAAATGTTTCCACACACTGAATCAGAGTGTAGAAACAAAAAGAAAAATGTTTCAAAAAACGAGGAAGTCAGGGCATGAGTCAGTTTGGTACCCATGCCCATGGATCTAGGCAAATTTTCACCTCTAATAAGAAAGAATGTGATTTAAGGCTCGAACTGGCGGCTTCCAAAGCCACCTGGTCTCACTGGTTTAGAAAAAACAAGGCTATCTGTACAAAAACTGATAACAGGACATATGCACAGGTAGTTGATCATAAAACCCCCTGTATTTCTGTAATTAGGGCTAGCCCCAAACTGCTTCCTGTTAAACCATCCGTTGACAAAGTACCACTCGATTCACATAAATGTGATACTCCAGCGGTGCGCATTCATGTGAAATGACCTTTACACAAAAAATGCCGTCACGTGACCGCACCCGTTCTTGTCAACAATAGATTCCAAGTATTGGCCACACACACAGATACTTCTAACGCGATACTTGATGATACGCATATTGATAAACCAACCCACACACAGTACAGGGTTTGTAAACAACGAGTTGAGGATACAAAACCGTCGGATGTAGACATTTGTAGCCCGAATCCGGATTGTTTGGTTCCTCCAATCAGATCCCAAGTAAGTAAAAGCACCAGTGTTCCCACTCGGGTAAACAATGATGTAGATTCATCCACTGTGTCCATTGAGAATAGCCATTGCCCTGACATGTTACAATCATGGCAAAATGGTGACATAAGTCTTTTCTCTGAACCAAACGCAGCTAGGACTACCCACTCGCTTGACTTTAAGGCCAATGTAGATGTAAGTGAATCAACGTATTCCAACACTGCTATACCTCTTCCTGTATGGGTAAATCGTTTTTAGTGTGTTGATTTTCAATGCTGTACCCAACAAAATGGTTTTAATTTGGGGCTGTCCCACTTACCCCAATTAAGTTATATGAAGGTAAACACACAGGTAACCAACCAGTCCTTGACATAATTCGGTTACACCACCTTGTACGTCAGTCAAATTGTCCCAATTTTGTGGGCTGTAGGATTCCTGTTCAGACTCAACTCAAACCCGGGGCCTGGAGGTACTATCTCCAAGATAACTGGGATCAGCAGCTATCGGATTTAATTGAGTATGGTTTCCCTATTGACTTTGATAGATCTCGTCCCCTAGTGTCCACTGAGGTCAATCATGCATCAGGTCATGAACATGGTAATGACATTGGTTATTATCTGAAAGAGGAAGTTGCATTTAATGCTATGTATGGCCCCTTTCACAACAAACCCATCAACATGCACATCTCTCCCATGATGACCCGTGAAAAACAGGGTTCGGATAATAGAAGGACAATAGTAGACCTAAGTTGGCCTCATGGTTATTCAATTAATGATGGTGTTCATAAAAATAGATACTTAGTTTGTTTGTTTGGGGTTTTACGTCGCTTTCAACACTGTACAGGTCATATCACGACGGGTAGTTGAAAGGGCAGAGGAAACCAGTACATATAGTTCGCTAGGGTTCTGTACTGTAAACTGCCGACCAACGGCAAGCAACTACCAGCTTTCCCACTTACGGCCATGACGGGGATCGAACCCCGGCCGTAGAGGTGGGAGGCGAGAGTGTTACCACTCTGCCACCGTGGCCCCAAAATAGATACTTAGATTCATACTATTATCTTTCTTATCCTTCTATTGATAATATTGTTGATGGATTGAAAAAACTTGGCCCAGGTGCCCTCTTATATAAAGTGGATATAAGTAGGGCTTTTCGTCATCTTAAGATCGACCCTGGGGACTTGGATCTCCTGGGCATGAGTCCTATTACCTTGATGGCTCTTTGTGTTTTGGATTTAGACATGGGTCTTTTTTCTTTTAGAAATGTTCTGATGCCATTAGGTATATCATGAAAAAGTTCGGTTATCCGAACCTCCTAAATTATATAGACGATCTAATATATATTGTTCTGCCATCTGATCTTCAGGCTTCTTACCAGTGTTTATTACATCTCCTTCAACAGCTAGGTCTGGAAATTAGCTGTAAGAAATTGGTTGCCCCTTCCATGTCTGCCATATGCCTATGCATACTAGTTGATTCGGTTAATCGAACTATTTCAATACCTGCTGAAAAATTGAATGAAATTGTCGGCTTATGTGAACAATGGGGTACAAAAAGTACTTGTACTAAAAACCAGCTCCAATCTCTGCTGGGCTCCTTGTTATACATAACTGAATGTGTACGTCTAGCTCATTTATTCTTGAATCGGATGTTACAAGTACTTAGGGATGGCCATGCAGCTAAGTATATATGCCTCACCAACAAATTTCACAGAGACCTCAATTGGTTTAACACCTTCTTGAGTTCATATAATGGTGTTACTTTTTATGATAATAATCAACTTCATGCAACTATTGCCCTTGACGCATGGCTCTCTGGTCTAGGGGTAGTATATCATAATATGGTGTATGCCTTGGCCATACCTTTAGGTTTTTGCAATTACACCATTGTACATCTTGAAATGTTAAATATTATGGTTGCATTGAAAGTTTGGGGTCAACATTGGAGTAACAAATGTATTGAAATAAAATGTGATAATTTGGCTGTAGTCTCGGTCTTGCAGGATGGTAAAGCAAGGGAACCCTTTATTGGTAACCTTTGCCAGAAACATATGGCTTCTTACATCAATATACATTATTCACCTCAAAGTGTCTCATATTTTTGGCAAAGACAATAACATTGCAGACCTTTTGTCACATTGGTGAGACACCCAGAATAGGGAACATAAACTGACTAGCCTTCTGCCCAACTACAAATGGGTTCCTACTCACATTGATCTTACAAAGTATAATCGGGAAATCTAGCACTTGTCATTTGTTTTTTAGATTTTAACTCTACTACAGCCCAGCTGTCCACCAGGGCTTCTGCCAGGTTATTTGATGTATTCAGGCCAGCTACACAGAAGGCATATGCACGAATGTTTCGCGACTTCCTTGGCTTCCTGGTGGCAGCTGGGCTCTCTGTTTATCAGGTGACAGTTGTTACTTTACTAGCTTTCATGGAATCCTTGGTTCAGCAAGAATTCTCAGTTTCTAACATAGTTAACTACATGGCAGGCATTAGATCTTATTTCATAATATATGGTTTGAATACCTCCCCCTTTAGGGATGAAAGACTGCATTTGTTTCAGAAATCCTTGAAGTATACACGAAAATTTGTACCAAAGACTACCACGATTATTAACACTGATCTCCTCCTGTCTATCCTATCTGCTTATGCAACACTGCCATTCCCCTCTATTTACAGAGCTCTATACCTTCTTTCCCTTTTCTCCTTCCTACGCCTTTCTAACATTTTTCCCCATACCATTAAAATTTTTGATGTTACTACACAGCTTTGTAGGGGTGATTTAATTTTTTCCCAAGACTCCATTGTTGTCATTATCAAATGGTCTAAAACTATTCAAAACAGAAGAGATACCGTTACCATTTCTGTCCCATCTCTAGGGGATTCCCCCCTCTGCCCTTATCAGGCCCTGAAACTTATGTTATTGAAAATTCCAGGCTCCCCCAATGAACCTTTATTCCAAATTCCAAGAAAGGGTGTTCTTGTTCCACTCACTGACTCTGCAGCCAGAAAGCACTTGGAGTTCCGACTGTGTCTGGCATTATGTATCTACCTTACCCCAGCATCTTTCACCAGTTGCTTCTACCTTCAAACAGCACCTACATATTTAGGGTTTTTTGGCTGTTTGGGGCTTTTTCTTTATAAAAAATCAGAGATTTTTCTCACAGCTTATCCCAGGCGCCATGTGGTAAACACTTGCCTGTTGGAATTAAAAATTCTATCCTAAATTACTCTTAAAATGTGAAAATTGTGTAGTTATGGGTGTAGATACATTTTACATTTTCAGGCCCATAATTTGACCTTGAGTTTCACCTTTGGCTTCTGGGTCTTTGACCCCTACGATATTTCTAAATTGTCTTCCCTCTGCTCCATGGACTTTGTTACAAGGCTTCCTCTGGTTCCCAGCGGACACCTTGTGCACAAATATTATATTAGTACATTACGGTCAACCATGTATTTATCTTACTTGAGTGCATTTTACATACAAATATTTTTATATATATATATATATATACTGCACCATATAATTGGTCTTTAACATCATTTTGCTTTGTGATGGAAGCCACTACACTCAATATATCTTCAGGTTTAGATTATCAATTATCTCCTTTTGGAATGTCATTACTTTTAAGTTCCGCAATCAAATATGCAGTTGTTCAGGTTTAGCTATTGATGTTGTTGTATATGTATTCCTTGTCATTTGCAATTGTATTTCCAATTTATTTTACAAAGCCAGTGTCTTTAAGTGAGCTCATATCAAAAGACATCCAACTCTTCCTTGTTAATTTAAACAGAAGGTAGTTATATTTAGGTCCATTTTCATACATATTGTTAGTGTGGCTTTCTCGAATGTATCTTACTCTATATTTTAAACTATGTAAAGATAGTGGTTGTTTTAGATTTAATCACCATTCCTCAGAGTTAACACTATAAAACCTATATATTACAACTAGTGTGTCATTTTAGTATAGGTAGCTGTATTGTTAGCTTTACCTGACATTGGCAATAACCTCTACTTCCCAATAGTTGCAACACAGATGATTGTGATCAGTCAGAACAAAAGTAATAATCTAACTTTCAGGGGCGTAGGAAGTAATTTTTGGTTGAGGGGCAAGAAATAGATTGCACCGACTCGACTCGACACCAACAATTTTGGTTAATTTTACAGAATGTATTGCATGTTGGTAATATACCAAGTTTAACCGACCTTGTCAGGGTATAGAAATACATATAGTCACCTCCGCATTTTAAAGGTATTTCTAATATCTTGACTACATGTTTCCAGAACTGATATTTCCTTCAAGTACCGAGCTGATACAAGATCTATTTTAGCAAGGTTAATCCCTAAATTGAGGGGGATGTATAATGATATGACCCGGTAAGTCCAATAAACACACAGTAAAAAAGAAGAGTTTTCTGGGAAAAATCTTATCAGCTGACAAATTGCTGAGCTAAACCATTCCTCTGTGTGAATTTGAAACTACATATCTAAGTTCTAAATAATTAGCAACGTGGTAAATTAAATGTAGAAGGTTACTATATGTATGATTTTGATCTACATAAGTGAAACATTTCACAGAATTTTACAAATCCCATGACAGGTTAACTGAAAATGTTCCTTTTACAAATCATAAAATAAATATTTCATAGTTCAAATGGTAGCTTACACAATGGTACATGTGAACAGTGAACAAGGTAAAAGTGTAATTTGACCACATATTGTTGAGTTACCTGTAAAAATTTACATAAACTTCAAAATTGGAGTTTAATTGTATTGCAAAAAGTTGGGGGGGCGAAAAAATATCCCCCCCAACTTTATGGTTGGGGGGGGGGGGGGGGGGCGTCTGCCTCCACTGCCCCCCAGTTCCTACGCCTATGGACTTTGTTTTCAATAACTGACCTTAGCAATAAGATTAACTTTGCGGTAGCAGTACATGGGATAATGGTCAGCCAGTACATAGTAACAATCTAATTTCCTATAACCCTGTAACAAGTTAATATGATTGCCCGTTGTCAGAACAGTCATATAATGCTACATTTATTGTTATACACGACTCTTTTGTTAAGAACATGTTTTCTGTTAATACCTGTATTCTCACACATCATTCTGATAATTGACATATATTGTCAGATAATATATAAAAATGACCAGGGTGACATATGTTTTTTCAAATTGAAATATATTTTTCACTGAAACGGACAAACAATTTAAATATATAGTCACCTGTTTTATTAAGTAATAAACAAAAAAGGCAAATAATTACCAGAAGAATGGTATATTGATAGAAAACAATGTGTGGTGAATGATACAATTTTGAAATGTACACTTCATTTTAATAGTAGAATTTTTATGTGAAGATCACATACTGGAGAGGGTACTACGATCATCTTGGAGAATAAAGGGGGATATAGGTATTTTTAATTCACCATCATTCACACAAAAGAGGTGGGAAAGTCACATGATCAAAAGACTTTGCTATGTTATTTTTCTGTCCTGAGATTGTGCCTCAACAAAGTAAGATTATACTGAGAATATCCTATGAACTGATGAAGGAAGATAGCGGGCAATTTTCCTTTAATTACCTCACGAATTACTGCAGATAGCTGAGCATTAGTATAATCTATGAAGACTCTTCCACCACAAAGATGAATTTACTGAGAACATCAGAATAACGACATGAAAGAAAAAGGCACCTATTGCAGTGAATTGTAGTGAAGCCACCAATTGTAGTGAATTCTCATGGAGAACTTACAAAGTGGCGAATACCTTTGATAAATTTTAACACCAAGTTGTTGTTAACACGAGGCAACAAAAGGTGAAGAGAGTTAAAGGCCATGGAAGAAAATTGAAGAATCCACAAAGAACATAGAAGAATGTACCATTTGCAGATATTCACCAATAAAATTCTGGGCAATTCTGATGTGGGCCCATTATTTACACTATATTGGACCAGCATTGTAAAATATTGCTTCTTTCACTTTATGAAATAATGGCACACAAGTTGTAAAATTAAAAGGTAGAAAAACATAAAAGGTTGATCAAGACCACTTTTGCCAGGTGTAAGCACTGTATCTTGATGGTTTCGCATTGTTTACTGCAGGTGTGGGCCCATTGTATAGCCCCATTACACCTTGTTTCTGCTTAACTTTTGCAGGTAAGCCAGTACTTGGCACTGGCCCGTGTCTAGAGTAAATACCTAAAGTATTTTTATTTACTATTCTTGGTAGCCGGATAACTTCTTTGTCTCCACCAGTTTCATTTGTTAGCATATTGGTGTCAGTTTTATTTGTAGAAAACTTGGAATGCCTAGCATAGGAATCATAGTTTCCTTCTATTGTAACAGTTTTCTCTGACGATTGTGATGTCATTTCCATGCTATTTACAAGAGGCTGAACTGGTGCATCCCCATGAGATTTATCATTGGTACCATTTGTCAATTGAGAATCCTTCCCTTCAAAGAAGTCTTTCATTGCTGTGAAATTAGAACTTCTTGTCACTTCTGTATTATCATGGTTATCTGCCACGCTGTAGGATTGCATTGTGGGTGTGACATTTTTTCTATACGTATGTACTGGGTTCAATGGTCTGAGGAAAACTGTTTGTTCAGAGGTATTTCTCATATCATGTCTACCAGGTGACATCCTCACATCTCCTGTTTCGTCTGCACCATTCACATTTACTTTCGATAGTTTTGGGCTCTTTGGAGTCGACTCATTTGGCCTCTGACCATCTCCACCATGTTGTTTATCCCATAGGGCCGCCAAAGAGGCATTTATATCCCCAGTGTAAGTCACTTCTTGCACCTCAACCCTCCTCACATTTTGTTGCTGTTTTTCCGCCATGGCTGCTGCATCATCCAGTTCTTCCAGACTGTCATCAGTGTCACTTTTGTTGACTTGCAGCTGCAGCAAATCTTCTGTCTCCTCTTTGGCAATAATATCAATGATTGATTTCTTTGTTTCAGCTTTAACTTGTTTCTTTTCTGTGCCTAAAGTTTTGTTGTTTTCACTTTTTGCTTGAAGAAAAATGGGCAACTCCTTTTTCTTTTCATTTGCACAATATAAGGTTGACCTGCCCTTCGCATTTGTTCCATGTGTGGCATCTTTAGTTGTTATTTTTGTTGTGACATTTGGTTGTGTCAAAAATATGGGTGCCTTACCTTTTTTATTGTGTGCTACAACTGGTGTCTTTGTTGAAAAGGTAGGGGTTGTAAATTGTTTTGTTTGTGGTTTACTTGTAATCTTGGGTTTGTCCTTCCCAACTTTTGCCTCAGTGGCCCTCTTACTATCCACCAATCTGATATTTTTTCCTGGTTTTACAGAACTACTTTGCAACACCACATTTTCTTTGTTTTCTTTATCCTGTACTTGGAACAAGTGGACTGGATTTTTCATGTTGATAAAACTTGGTTGATATGGCTCCTCTGTGTTTCTTTGAGGGGCTCGTTTGACAGAACTACCTATGGTAGCAGATGTCTGGCTTGCCTTTTGTGGTTGTGTATCACTTATCACACCAAACAATCTTCTCATTTTGTCAACATGACCTGCACTGGGGTATTCCTCAGTAATGGTGCTCCAATCAGTATCAGTGTCTGTCTCTTCCTCCACTCCAGGATGATTTCTGAAGTATATTTCTTGCATTTTCAACAAATCCTTCCTCAATATCTCTGGTGACTTCTTATGTTTGAACCTCAATGGTTTATCAATGTCTGTTTCTCCGTCACCCTCGTATTCATTGACCAAGGTACTAGTTTCACTGTTTACAATGGTCACCTCAGAGACTATAGATGGCTCATAATCCACCTCTCTGGGGTTTCGATCCAGTTCGCCAACGACAGTGGCATTGGCTGTGCTAAGAGTAGTATTTGTGAGGAAAGAATCTGAGTAAGTATTGAGTGAATCACATTCTGTTTTCCATTCATTATCCTCCTCCAATTGTTCTTTGCTGGGCTCAATGTCAGTGATATAATCTTTGTTTTCCTGCTTGTCATTGTAAATAGAATCAATACGATTCTGGTAGTGTGAACGATGGAGGACATTGAACCACTTCAATCTCACCTTAGGTTCCTTCGAGCCTTTTGGATCAGATTTGTTTCCCTTAACTATTTTAATTTTACCTTTGGTTGATTGTTTTTGACCCATGGGACCAACTGCAGATCTTTTGGGCTTTTTCTTAGCACTGTTAATCATAGCAGTTTTTGAGTTTATGGTTTCCTTTCCCTTATATCCAGGAAATATTGTACCTCCTGTTGCATAAGGACTAACATGATATGGGCTACTTTGAGGTCGCTCAGACCTGGCTTTGGATGGTGATACAGTTTGTCTGATTTCAGACACTGTTCTTGGTCGGTCTATCTTTGGCTTTTCTGGGCTTTGTGAACGAGTTCTTTTTGTAAACAAAGGCTCTGGCTCAGGAGTATTGGGCTTGCTGCTTAACTCTCTCACAAATAACTGAGCTTTTGTTCCTACAACATCCAGTTCTAGGTGTGATGGTTTCTCGGGGGATCTACTTCTGTGAGCTGGTCGTGTCACATTTTCCTTGACAGGTGATCTGCTACGACGAGACACTGTCTTGGCACTCCCTATGCTAGAATCAACACAAGATTCTCTGGACACTGTCCTGGCATTCTGAACACTGTTGGGATTTCTGGTGACATTTGGTCGAACCTGTGACTTTTTAATTCTTATGGTAGTCTGTCTCTTAAAAGGACTTTCAAGATAAACTGGTGTGGGCTCTACTCTAGTTTTCTTTTTTATTATGAACAATGCTTTTTGCTTATTAGACTTTTTCTCCTTTTTCCCTTCCGATTTTGCCCCTTTCTTTTTCTTTTTTGGTTTTTCGATCACCAGGTCTTGGGGTTTGATATAGATTTTAGATAGCTGAATCTCTTTATCACTGCGTGGTACAAACTTTGACTTTTTCTCTTTGGATGAGGTTTTCCCTTTCTTTTTAGCTTCCTTCACAGATAAAAGCGATGTGTTTGTTGATTGTCCTGATTTTTTGGAACTCTGCACAGAGGTGTTCAGTGAAGTGGTTCCCACAGAAGATGTTGAAAGTACAGAAGCGTTATGCACACCATTAGACTTTGTTGCTGACTTTGTAACTTGGTGACTTGCTGTATGTTTGCCTCTTGATGGAACAGCTAAATTTGGTGTAAACTTCCCTGGATTTCCAGGCCTCCCATTTCCACCTACAGGAGCACTACTTATACCTCTGCCCTTAGCTTGTCGTGTTGGGGAGTGAGATTGTAAGGAGCGTTTATAAGATGAACTGTTTCGTTCATCAAGTGGAATATACTTTGAGTAAGGTATTTTACTGAAGGAAGCTATTTCCACTTTGCTCAAGGGATATTTGTTTTTCTTTCCACGCTTCTTACGGAGGTATCCCACAGCCTCCGGATACGACACAGAACTGATATTTTGACCAGAATATTCCTGACCCATGATTTGTAGTTGGTGATTGAAGTACTACATGAATTTGGCGTCTACGTCCTCACACACGTTAACCTGCAAATACATCACAATTACGACAATTATTTTTCAAGCTATATATCCCAAGGTTCATAATAGATTTTACCTTCAGTCAAGGAAGTTTTGTGAAACTTGTTGACAAGATCACAAGAAGATACACCCAGAGAGAGCAGAACGATCGACACAATGCTACCTGACACATAAAGTAGTAACTTATAAAAACTTATAAGGTAGTACCTTATAAAAATTTAAGATAAATTTTAAATTAAAAAAAAAATAAAACTTTGGTGGTCGGGGGAAATTTGTGGGGTTGGAACCTAGGGTGGCAGATTACTGGAATTGACGTCCCCTCCACTATGTGTCTTGCTATCTCATTTTGGTTTAACTTTCAGTAGAATAATATAAAATGCTGTTCTTTAGGTTCTATCCATTTCTTTGTAAGATATACTTTAAAAAGAAAAAAGATTGTTAAAAATAAAATGTAAAAAAATTAAAACTAAATGTCTCTTGGTAATCAAACCCAGTCTAAAAATATTTATCTTCTTTCATCTTCAAGCAATATTTTCAATTTAAAGTGATATTATCTCCAAAAACCAACAAAAGCAAATTTATTATGAAAACTTTCCGACTGTGCTTTATATTGGGGTATCGGTGAATATAAAATCTTCAGTTTTAAACTTTCAATTTCTCTGCCAATTCTGCATGGATTTTTTTCCAATAAAGACGAACAGAACTACTGTAATAAATACCTATCCAATGATACAAATAAAATAACATATTTGTGGTCTAAAAAGTTTCCAAAATATTAAGCAAAATCGGCACTCATTTATGCTAATCATGTGATGTAATTGAAACTAAGCATTGGTTGTAATGACGTTATCAGAACTTTAGATTGTATACGTTACATGAGCTTTCTGATTGGACAAAAAATTGTAAAGAAGAAATCTAGAAGTGATATTGATTTCTGCAGAAGGCAAGCAGATTTCTCTCTATGTGTCCAATTGAATAAAAAACTGTATCCTCTGACTTAAAGTTCAACGAAATCTGTGTGTACCCTAAAAATATCTGCCCATTAAATTTCAACTCAATTCATAGTGTAGTTTTTGAGTTATAAGGGTATGAAGAATTACAGAATGACAGAAAAACAGAAAGACAGAAAGGCATAATGAAACTGATTACAATAACCCTCTCCTATTGTCGTGCCTTAAAAACAACTACATGGTTTTACAACACATTTTAACAGTAGGTGGGTCCTTGCCGAATGTAGAATTGATTTAGAATTGAATTTTTTGGAAAAATCTGCAACCAGTTCTGGATCGACAAGTTTTTTTTACCTAAGAGAAGGTTTGCACTCTCTGAGTACTCTTGTTTTAAATTCATCAATTTCTTAATAACTACTTTATTATTAATTTAGAATTCATCAGATTGAATAAGCAATAGTTTGTCAGATTTTATGTTATATTAATTGTTCTTTCCCAACTGGACACCAATGGACAGACTTTTATAAAACTGATAAGCATTTATTGAAGTTATACACGTTCATTTATTATAAAACTTTTCAGTATTTACTAAAATCTTGAAACTAGAGATCTGCAACGATATTATTCTTGGTATTAGTTTGTGTATATTGATATAACCAGATTATATACTCCTCTTTGAGTGCTTTTAAAGTTTACATTTCGACTACTTATAGGCTTAGCACATTTATATTGGCTATAACTGAATGGCTGTAAAGATCCCTATTGTTGACTTGGCAATGATCCCATAATTCCTTCAACGATACTATTATCACTGACTAATTGGCTTCTATGCCTTTTGTTAGTGATATTAATTTTGATCTTCCTTTAGAATTTATAATTTATTGTTCAATACCAGAAAATTGTTTTCCAAGGTATCATAATGTTATGGCGTTCTTGCATGCCAAGTACAGTTTCATTTCATTATTTCTGAATTTACTGAAAACGGACAAATGAGAAAATAATTTATTTTTAAGTACCATTTACAATATTTTAGTGTTTTAGACGACCTTTTTATTGCTCATAAATGTAATTACCAAATCTAGCCAGCATTTATATCTACAACAACTAAATCTTTAACAAAACTTCTCAAATACACATGTAGCCATATACGTTTTGTTAAAATTGATATTATTATCAGAGAAGAGACAGTATTATTATTCACATTTCTAAAACCCACTTAAGAACCTTATATCCAATGATTTCCATTTAACGTATGACATTGGTTTCGGCCTTGGTCCTAGTGGTTGCACCCGGTGGGTCTTTCCCTGGGGGTAGGGGCCTTGTCCCCTCCCCTCTCTTGTGTGAACAGTTACAACTGTCGTGTAATTTAACTAAAGTTACTTGATTGAGGTTCTTGTAAGTTGTATCTTAGTTATAATGTGCTCATATATGTTTTAAAGAAACAGTTAGTAGTCACGTGTATTCTGTTGAAGTTTATTTTATAATAAATGTTTTAAATCCCATTTCTTGGGTTATCATTGACTTGGGGGGTCGGGGAATGAAGTCAGCCGTTATTATCATTCTAACACACAATCTTCTGTATAAAGGCTTTATCAGTCAAATTTGTCCTAACATGGACATAATATTGGCAATTTACAGTTATTTAGCTTGAAGTTACATTTATGTTGCTTTTATTCATGAGCACCTTTTGAAATATTAGCACTTAGCATTTGAAGAAAATACATATATTGTTAATGTCATATTCCATGATAGATATATTTAAGGTATCACTATCTAAAGTTATAATTGAAAAGTATATCTAAACTGTGAACATACCAGATGTGAATGATAATGTATCCAACAAAAAGAACTTTCTTATGACAGGCACAAGTCTTCATGTAAAATACTCTATGAATACTTTCTGTAAAAATCATACAGTTTTGCACATTTTAATTGAATATAATCCAATTGTGACATTTAGAGTTCAAACACTTCTTCATTATTACTTTTGTTTTTGAAAACTCCATGTTATCTATCAAGGCAAACGTATTTACAAACACATATCTATTCATATATACATGTATGTATACATATAAATTATAGTGAACACCTGATAATAGACTTAACACCATGATTTGGTTCAATAGGCTAGATTACTACTTCATACTGGGATTACCGGCTTAGTAAGTTGATAGGATATGTATGAGTGGATCTTAGGATTTCTGAGGAAGCCGTTTCTAATCCATCTACACATTTCATTTGACTTTGTTTTCATTTTACACTATTCCTTGCTGTTTGGAAATGTTCTTAAATGCACCTTTTAAAATCTTTCTTCACTCCAGAGAGATTGAGTAAACATATCATGTACATAGTCAGTCAGTATTGTAACCGTGTTGAGAAAACAAGAATTGAAATAAAAAGGACGAGAGTTGGGCATGCTACTTTTATTAACTTCTATCACGTTAGTTGGTACATGAAGGATTACAGAAAAACAATTCTCGTGAACGAGATTTGAACAAGCCATAAAACGTGCCCAATAAAATGACACTAAAATAATAACATGAGTTAAAATGTAAACACACATAAAATTCTACAACACAAATACTGGGGAGGGTGGGAGGGAGATTAAAACAGTGTTTGCTCTTCAACATCAAAGTATACAATGAGGGAAGAAGCGAGGTGGATGACAAGGCGAAATAAATCAGAGGTTGTGATTGGTTAATATTGTAAGGGGAGTTATGATTGGGTATGAAGACAGAACGGAAGAGTTTATTTCACGGGCTGGTCCAAACTGACTGATACCCAAGCATTTAGGGCTGATTGGTACAACAGTCAGTATTGTAACCGTGTTGAGAAAACGAGAATTGAAATAAAAAGGATGACAGTTGGGCATACTACTTTTATTAACTTCTATCACGTTAGTTGGTACATGAAGGATTACAGAAAAACAATTCTTGTGAACGAGATTTGAACAAGCCATAAAACGTGCCCAACCCCAAAGCAGCATTTATTGTAGTGAATTTGCTAACGTTTGGAATGCTAGAGGGACTTGAAGCGATTGTGATGTGTTATCCGAAATGTACGACCATACTGCATCGCTGTTCCAGACCCCGTGCATTATGATGGCTGTAAGAGAGACATTAGAGTCGTATGCTATGGTAGCCCCAGATCTCCTAAAACTGTGAAAGCCAAAACCCAATATAGGTAACCCCAGACTTCGCACGAGAGTGGCCAATCACCTTCTAAGGTGGGACTGTGATAACAGTGTATAATCATCTAGTACTAGTAAGGGGTCAGATGACTTCAAAACCCGTTTCTTCAACAAAGCTTGGAGAGTTTGTGTAGGGCATAGGAGGGGGTCATGGACCACACGTAACTTAACAGTATGGGTTCTCTTGGGAGCTTGTAAGTTCTTAGCCCACTTCAATGAAATGTGTGTACCTGGATACATGAATGTGACATCACGCCTGAGTAAATGTTTTGCAGGGTCGAATGCTTTAGAAAAAGGTGGTGCTATGTTGGAGATGCGTAGTAACCCATAGAACCCCAATAAAAAGGCAGCCCTGTAGGTCAGGGACGATTCATAGATGTCACACAGACGGGAGATCTCCTTTATTTGTTGCAGGGAAAACAGGCCTTTGGGAGAAGGAGTTGTGTGGACTGTGTAGTTGACCCCTTTTAAAATTCTTTTTACTAATGGAGACTCAAAGGCTTGAGTAGACCATCCATATTTACCAAACATACATTTCAGGGCTGACACATAATTCACAATCACTCTATATGTTGATGCATTAGCTGCCAGAAATTCAATGAATACCAGAATGGTAGGTACAGAGTCCAACTGAGTAATATGGTGAGACAACACAAACGCTAAAAATAACTTAAATTGTCTTTGATACTGGTTGGCTGTATGTTTCCTGATACCATGGTGTTTCCTCACTAACGCAGCCTGTAACAAGGGGTGAGAATTGCTGGGTAAATCTACAAAGACATATATAGTAGGCTGTCAGTCATTTGTTCCCAAGTTACAGGGCCAACTTTCTGTAGGTTATTGCGGGATAATGCATCCGCAAGCACATTGTCTTTACCTTTTATATGAGAAACACGTAAATCAATGTTATATTTACAAATAAGCAACCACAACTCATATAAACTCAAATTCAGAAAAGTATCTCGTGTCTTCCCAGAATTACACACCGACACCACACTCTCATTGTCACACTTAAGGGAAATGACACTATCCTGCCATTCATAGGCCCACAAACGAATGCTATGACAATATTGTACATCTCGAGATGGGTGATAGATGCATTCAATGAAATATCGGGACTACACCTAAATACCACAACCCCGTTGAAGGAATTTAATAATTTCAGGAACCACAACAGGTCCATTTGGAAATCTCACGGGAGTGTAACCCTGTTTGACTGGTGATGATAACGCAGTAATTGTAGCATGCGGTTTAGACACGCACGAGACCCACGTACGCATCTTGAGATGTACAATAATTTACCCACAAGAGACTGGAGTTCACGTTTTGACAGTAATGCCTAAGATTGCCAATGCCGTTGTAGGTGGAAACAATTTTGAATTATTAATTGGGAGGCCAATCTGTTCAACTACTTGGATCAGTTTTTCAAAGGCCATTTGTGCAGTATTCTTGTGGCAAACTGCATAAATATCATCTATGTAGTTCCACACTCTAATACCCTGTTTAGCCAAGATAAAGCGGATGAGGTCTGAGATTCTCTCAAAGATGGCAGTGCCATGGACTGCCCCAAAAGCCAAATTCTTGTCAATGTAATACTTGTTTTCCCACTTTATGGCCAAATGTATGGCATCTCGTGGGTCAACTCTCACATTCCTAAAGGCTCGTGAGATGTCAAGCTTAAACAATCTTGCATCGGATCCCCATTTCTCGAGAAATGTGACAATATGTGATCTAAAGAGGGAAGTTTCAAACTGAAAGGTTCGTCATCAAACTTGAGCCTATTTGTTGCTTTATTAAGGGAAAAGTCACCATAAGAGAGATCCAAGATAACAAGTCGACCCGAACCCTTTGGTCGTGTCATCAAAGGGGCCCAAGTAAACTCTGAATGTGGGATCTGGTCGAATGGGCCCAACAGTGCCTTGTGTTCGAGCTCTTCAGATATAAACTGGGACACTTCTCCCGAGTATGCCTTAGCTGATGAATGGTTGTCTTTAGCTCCAGATTCTATGACCTGATCTGCCATAATACTAAGGGGAAAGCCATACTTAATGTAATCTAGGATAATTTTATCATGATAGTCTTGTATGTGATGTTCTATGTACTCCCAATTAAAGCCAGATGTCAAAGGTATGCGAGCACATTTGTAGTTAGGCACACCAGAGGCCACTACTAGGTCTACGGCTCGTAAGTATGCTGACGGGTCATTCATATCAACTGGAAGGCTACAAGGTAAGTTAGACAATATAGTTTTATTAGTAACAAAACCAATATGTTTATCAAACTGAACAGCATTTTTATTCTCAGTACACATGGGAGACCAGCTCTCCTGGTGGTCTAACATAGGATCAGTGACGAGACTATCTGTATTAAAAGACTCACCCTTATGTTTGTGATTGAGTTTCACAAAAGGAACACCAATAAATTGAGAAATCTTTCTATCATATACATTGTTATAAGGGCCAAATAAATGCATGTTATATATACAAGAGTAGCCATTACAAACAGCAATAGTGCACACCTTACAAAAAGTGAAATTGGGGAGAACCCCACAGAAACACCCATTACCCATTTTAAAGTCATTGTCAAATATATGAGAGATACGGTCGGTACGACCCTATTCATTATTTAAAGTTTTCTTCTTGTTGAGGCATTCTGCTTCCGTGTGTGCGTTATTATGTTTTAACACTTTGAAGCAGTACATACACACGTGCTTAAACAACGTCGTTCCTGTGGTATCTAGGTGATCTTGTGTGTGAGGACAAGAATTCTCGTTAAACCATTTACTTACAATTTTCTTCGTGCCTCCAGCAACTTGTGGAGATCCAGAGGGTTTAGGAGACATTGTTACACTTCAACTGAAGATGGCTGATTGCGAGTAAGTAAGCCTATTGTCAGCTAATATTCGCTTATCTGCCCATGTGATGGCTTCTTCCTCGATTTTGTGCATCGAGACTGCGAAGGCCCCCTTTGCAATGGGCCATGAGAGGTTTTCTGCTAGTTTTACTGTTTCACAAAGTTCTGTCAGCATATGTTTAACCGTATCAAAGTGTTGAGTTTCTAATATATTGTTTATATAGCCGACTACGAACTGGCCCAGGGAGAGGTCGTCAAAAGGTGTACGCTTCCTCTGTGTACCAGTCAAACACGATTCGTTCGGCCATCTGAGATGGGGTGCACTATGAGGTGTCTCAGCTGTGTTGTAACGGCCACTCTTGCGTCTGTGTGTCGTACCTTGCTGAAGCTCAGCTCACATCCTACTCTCAAGGACTGCTACCCCTTCTTCTACCAGTCGTTGTATCATAGGGTTCGCACGCAGTGTATCCATAGACTTTATGCTACTGGTCATCTCGACAGGTTTCTCAAAGAATGTAGCTTCAGGCTGTGTAACTAAACCCGACGGGTCAACTACCGCTTGCACTTGCACAGGATTTCCATATTGGTCCATGTGTGTTAAAATGTTTTGGTTAAAATCACATTGAGGTTGTTTATCCAACAATTTAAAGTCTGTTTTATGTTGCAGGTTACCTGGAGTTTGCTCCCACTGGTGATGAACAGTGGTGGCAGGGACGGGTCTCGTGATGGTAGATGTTACCCTTGGCAGTGATGAAGATCCAACACGTGAGATAGGTGTAGGTGGAATGAGTTCTCGCGAGAGTGGTGCGACTCCAAGGTCTAAATCGTTTTTCAGTTTCTTGTTTCTCGCGGGTGTGGCTACATGTTTCAGAACTACTGCCGTGTCCGGGAATACTTTTGAGTATGTAACAGTGTCCTGTCTGTCCTCAGATGGTTCACGCGTCTTTGATTTCTCTCGTGAACGAGATTTACGCGAGTGAGATTCCTGTACACTCTCCTGTGGTTTCTCAGCTAAGCTGGAGATGCGTTCTTCCATGGCTGCCAACTTTTCAGAGAAGGACGACATCGACGAGAGCATTAGTTCCATCATTTTGTCTTGTGATGGTCCCGCAGAAGCGGCTTTACTTTTTGGCGTTTTCTTCACAGTCTGTTCTTTGGTGTTATCTTTCTTCTCGTCTTTGTCCCCCTTCAAACGCTCACATCTATTCTCGACGGGCTTTTCATGCTCCGTACCACACTTTTTACAGGCTAGTATATCCATGTCCAGTCTCGTCACAAACGTGACCACACAACCAACAAGAAATGACAAACGGACTATCCACATAAACGAAAATTATAAAGTGTCCTAAAAGATTAAAACAGTGTTTGCTCTTCAACATCAAAGTATACAATGAGGGAAGAAGCGAGGTGGATGACAAGGCGAAATAAATCAGAGGTTGTGATTGGTTAATATTGTAAGGGGAGCTATGATTGGGTATGAAGACAGATCGGAAGAGTTTATTTCACGGGCTGGTCCAAACTGACTGATACCCAATCATTTAGGGGTGATTGGTACAAATATGCATCTTTGCTTATTAAGACCAGCGTCCCATTTTCATAAGACCCAGTGGACTAAATTTTATTAATCTTTTCTATGTAGGTTTTTCTACTTTAATCAAAATAACAACCTTTTACATAAGCCACTTAGTGTGGCCATTACTGAATAGTATTAACATCCCATCTAGGTTAAGGTTACTACATAGAGGTCACTTTATGGTGACCTTATTTACACACATCATTTATACCTAAGCAGCACGTAGGCACGTGCCTTATATATCAAAAATGTAAAATTAACAGGTTAGGCATCACTTAAGGTGACCAAAAACTTTCAGAAGTACTTACATGAACCCCACCACCAAGATTAGGAAGGTAACAGTTAGACATAGTAATTTATGATTTTAAGGTTAAAAAATTAAAGGTCAGTTAAGGGGAACTTAATATATCAAATAACATTTGCATTTATACATATCCTTAAGGTTGGAAACTTAAGGGTCACTTAAAGTGACCCAAACATTTTGACTAGACCTTCAGTAATAACTGTCGATGCAGTGAAAGCAACATGTACCGTGAAGAACTTAATGATTTGACTTGTTAAATGAAAACTTAAAGTATCGTAATAGGCGAGTAAAGTTGAGTTAACAAGAGAATTTTGATATGGTGGGAAGTTAGTTATCAAGACACCACCAGTGTGATAATACTGAGAATTTACAAGAGAGGAGCAGTCAATTTAAAGTTACCTTAAGAGACATATCGTGTACATAGTATATGAATCTTTGCTTATTAAGACATTTCCGTACAGATTAAAACTTTATTTAGTTTATGGATGTCAGATATTGGTACACTCACCAAGACCCCCCACACAGTAAGACACATATGTAGGATTATTATCACACTCTGTACATAAATGTGACAACTAATAATTATTTACTAGTTGTATTAGAGTATAGATTACATACATGTGTAGACGTTTTTAAAGCAGCAGTATTTACATACATTAGACAGCTTATCTTAGGACCAGCAAGGCCAAACCCGTCTCTAGCCCACTCCAAGATGCCTGAACCGAAAGCTCAAGGTCAACTGGCTAAAGGTTAGCACAAGGTCATCCCAGTCCAGACCAAGATAGCAACCCAAGTCCAGGAAGGTGGAGGTAAAGGTCATGCAAGCACGAGGGTTCACTATGCAAGTGCTAACCCTAATCAAGGTCAAAGTTCACAGGTTGAGGTCATATATCACAGAGAGAAGCAATAAACCCCTCCCTTACCAGGTCAACCCTTGAGAGGTGAAAGTCTCAAGTGAAACCCTTCCCAGTTTGACCCCTACAACCCAGTGGCATTCTCTCGAGAGACTTTTTCCTCTCCGAAAAATCTCTCTCAGAAACCGTCGTGTCTACAGCCTGTTGTGTACTTACATGCCTTTTTGCATGTATTAATATACCAACAAGAATATTTTTAAAAAGATTTTTTTCCTACTGAAATAGGTTGAAAATTTATAAAAATGTCACTTTTTGCTCGATTTTGACAAATAATACACCATTTTAAAGCTTACAACACGTAGCATCTATATATGGTGGTTACACATCCCATTTAAATGGAGAAAAACGTGAATTTTTGGTCACAATTAACATGTAATTTAAAGTTTTCTGTTAATTCACTTCATCAAAAGTGCTATAAATCTGGCATTTTATTTTCAATATATAGCATTGGCAACAAATATCTTCAAATATTTGCATACAATAATGTAACCTTTAAGTAATTTGATTACTTTTGTTGTAAGATAATCAACTGCATGTGGAAATTATTATTGGAAACTGGTGTTCTGCTAAAAATGTCTTTGACAAATGATTTTTAGAGAGGACTGCTTGACACATTGAATTTAATGTTATAAATGGTTACCTTAAGTAAGTCTGAAAATTTTATTTCTGTTCTAAAGGTGGAAGTTTAAGGTGACGTTAATGTAGGCTATTTAGCTATACACAGTTGTCTGTGGTACATTCATGCCATTGTATTTTTCTTAATATTGTGATTACTTCAATTTGATTTGGGGTTAAAGTCTTAAGTTCATTGTTAAATAATTTTTTAAATTAATTATTTCTTTGTGTAAATTACAAATAAGATTACTTTTATATAGTAATTATTAATTACAGCCCTCTTAACTACCCGTCACAATATAACCAATAAGATACTATACATAACATAAAACACTGAAAAAATAAATAAAATAGATATGTATATATTGCAAATGTAACCATATTGCATTCCATCCACAATTAAAGGAACTAAATATTTCAACTTTCTTTTGCAAGTAATTACTTGCTAAATCTGTTGATAATATTGTTATGGTTGAATCCAGATCTTTAGAATTATTTATGTTATGTATGTTTGATAAATAAACATTTTCTAAATTTACATACATTGCAAATGAAAAAAAAAGATTTTTAAGAGTTTTTACAGAACAAACATTTTTAACAGCATGAAAACCTATTACATTATTTCTAAACATGCAGTCAAGAAATCAATATAAGTTTTGCTTTATAAAGAGTTTAAGGTCATCTTACTGTTTGTATGATATGAATATTAGCTACACCCTAATAACAATTCAATATATTGTCCCATAAGGCCAAATTAAAGTACATAAAATTCTGTAATAACGGGAAGTATCAGTTAATGTAGGCCAGTTATATAAAGTATAATTTCGGCATTGAGAATGTGAAAGTTATTATTGATTATTTAAAAGAATGTGGCCTATTTAATAATTTTCAGAAACCAAAATTATTGTGATTTGTATTAAATTGTGATATTTTTATGAGTCACGTTGTTGCTATTAATGTATAACTTTTTATTGTAAGTTTCAGCTGTTTTTGTGTATTTTATTTATTTTTTCTGACATTTTTGTATAATGCTTGGTTGTTATATATTATAATTCCAATGCAAAAAAATAAATAAATAAATAAAATTTAAAAAGTAAACTAAACAAATAATAAAATAATATTAATAATTTTAAAATCATACAAAACATTTGTTAAATGTACACATGTATAGGTATGTAGAATTGAAATTAATCATTATTATTGTTAAAACGTCTTTAATGTTATTTTATGTTTTCATTAATTTTCATTACTCACATGCATTATCAATACTTTTTTGCAGCTTTGTAGCAAATTGTAATGAATTTTGGGGACAAATATATGTCAATTTACATTCATAAAGTTTATTTTACTTTGAAAAAATATTTGGGACAATCTTAAAAGCAATTATACAGGTTTAATAGTTTGAAATATCAACAGATCACATTATTTAAAAATCATAAAATAACTGCTGGTTTTAAAACTCCATTTTCGCCCACCTAAGAAGACTAGAAACAACACTTTAAATAATATTTTCCTGGTACAAAATCACTATTTAGTAGGAATCCATATGTCTCTTTGTTATAAAAATTAGGAAGGGCGTGTGTTATTACTGAAAACATTTATATTTGAGCATTTTTCATGCTACGGAAATCACTTCCTAGTTGAAAAGTAGTTCTTTGTTTACTCCCAGCATTCCTCGCGGTTTCTCGAGGGTTTGTTTTCGAGGAAAAGCAATCCCGCGTGAGTATGACCCAGTGGAAAAATGATAGATACTTTGTTTAGACAGGTATGAAATTATAATAAAACATGTGGAAACTATACATAAAGGTCCCATGATAAAGATAAGCAATTATTCGTAAGGCAAGATAATATTTCATAGATGTGTACATAATAATATTGAAATAAGCAATAACGTTCATGTCCAGTAGTGTGTAAAGAATCATATAAAAATTTGTAAAACTTTAAGAAAACTTAAATTAAAAAGTCCACCACATCACAGATGATAACAAAGTAAAGTAGAAACTCTACAATAACTCTATGATGCCTATGAAAGAATAAGGGAAGACGAAGCAATGCATAAAATTGAAACACATTGAAAACACAATGGATGGGCAAAGGTTCAGGAAGGCATGGAAGGCAGTGAACAAGCTCTCTGGAAGAAAGAATGCAAAAGATGGTCAAGTAGCAGGTGAGAGTCCAGAGGAGACACAATCTAGTAAGTTTCTGGACAATACACCAGAAGCAGAAGAACCAGACGAGACAATACCAGCAGTGTATGAGGGTTTAGATATAGATGATAGTCCATTACTCTTGATGAATTCAAGAAGGTAAAAACATCACTCAAACTAAGTAAAAGTACAGGACCAGATGGAAGAATCCCACCAGAAGTCTTTAAGTGCTGTGACTTTGAGGACATCTGTCTTAACTTTTGTAACAAGGTACTTATGCAATGTGACAAAACCCCACAATGGTCTTTCATGAACATAATTCCAGTTCCTAAGTTAGGTGATCTATCTGTGACTGACAACTGAGGCATCAAGCCTAACCTGTAAAATGCAAAACTATTTAATAGACTAATATTAAACCATATTAAAGAGGTACTAGACCTAAAACTTAAGAAAAATCAAAACGAATTCAGAACAAAAAGAATTACAGTATCTCAAATACTTGCCAAAGAATTATTGAAGGAGTGAAAAACAATAACAAACCAGTAGCAATAACTTTCATCAACTTCAAAAAAGGCTTTTGACTCAACACACAGAGGCCAAATGATAAAGATATTACAAGCATACAGTATACCAGAAAGACTTGTACATGCCATAGAAACTATGTATCATAACACCAAAGCCCGAGTACTAACCAAAATCTGAGAAGAAGAGGAAGTCCTAAAATAGACTTTGTAGAGAGGTTAAGGCAAGATGTGGGAAATCTGACAACAACAGAGCTGCGTACAGTGATGGAAGACCGAACTGTCTGGAGAAACCATGTGACTGCTCGCCTGCAGGCGACCAAATAATAATATACATCAAAGAGACAAGTGTTTGTGGGGTACGTCCTGTTGAGCTGGGACGCAAATGAAGTGATCTATAAAAAATGCACCAAATCATAAAACAAGTGATTGTGGGGTAGATCCTGTATCCAGACAACTTCAAGGTCGATGAAATCACAACACAGGCTTATATTGATGACAACATAGTACATCCACCATGGTCCTTCTTAGTCAGTAAGCTAAATCCAAATTGACACGACCACTGTACCACTGAAGAGCAGAATACTACAAGCACAGTCCACCTTGAAAAAATTGTTGATAAGCATTCTGTGAGTAAAGTCCACACTGAAGATATCACTTTCCAGGCAGTACCAGCATCAGCAGCAAGTCTGTAGGAAGCCATTATGCAACACAAGTGACCAGAAGTCCTGCAGATAAACACCATGTAGTTTCTGTATTTCTATAGAGACTAATCCATGTGGTAATGATCAGTCATATATCCTGTACAGATGGTATCAATCATGCATAATGTGGGCACAGGACCAAATCTACCTGGCTTCCTGCATATGTGATATAATGTACGGAAGATCACACTAAACAACTGTGACTGCTTGTAAATACACCACACGTCCTGCAGACTATTGTGAAACTACTTCTCCAAAGGTGAGGATCCAGCACCAGTACACACTAGCAAGAACCAATGCTAGCCACCTGTCCCAGCCAAGATGACGAAGATATAACAATTTCATAGTGCCGATACGTAGCAGAAACACGAGAGATCACACTGGGCAAAGTCCTCAGCATAGCCACTTATGCAAATCGAACCCCTATGTGGTGACAGCCAAGGATTAGATTCCATCCTCAGGCAGTTTTGCATTTTTACCACAACAAACCCTCACGGAAACTGCAAGTAATTTAGGGAATTTACCAAGAATTATTTTAAAGATTGTTATATGAAGATGTATACACTGGTCATAATTTTATGTTAATAAATGTAAAGTATAGACTGTACATATTATTCATATATACTTTAGTATATTTGTTACAAAGTATATGCAAATAAAAGTATTAAGTAAAGTAGTGTGTAGGTACACAACGGGCCATAGACACTACGGTTTCTGAGAGTGAGAAAATTTGATTGAAAGATATCATGCAATAGAATCATTAGTTATTTATTTGGGTTTTAACAGTGCTTTCAACACTGTACAGGTCATATCATGATGATAGTTTTATATGGGAAGAGGAAACATACATACTGTTGGTCAAGGTTCTGTATTGTAAACTGTCTTCCATTGGTAAGCTACCAATTTTCCCCACATAGGGTCCGGGGTTTTAACTGCACACCTCAGAGGTGGAAGGAGAGTGTGTTACCACTTCACCACTGTGGCTCCTAGAGAATCGTTAGATGCCAAACTTGTTAGCAACTGGCCCTCCGTTAATCTCTCAATCCTTTATCAAGTAAACAGTACCCAGCAATTTTTCAATGCATTCAACACACTTTCTATAAAATCACAGTAGTTAGGCTTTATCCCAAGTGGCAGCATTGTGAACCTCAGGGGTATCAGTAAATGACACTCCCAAAATGTCATGATTTTAGACGGTCTGGGGCCACCTGGGCCTTTCACCAAGGTGTTCCACTGCACCATATAATGCATCATGGCACTTCATGGTAACCAGACAGTGTATGGAAATACATCCAGTCCACTCCCCAGGCTATTTCCCCTGTTGCTTCAGCATTCAACGTGTTCTACACACCTAGGTTTGGCTGTTTGGTGAACAACTTTTACATTAAAACCTCTTTCTAACAGCTTTTACATGCATATTTTACTTCAATTGCTAACATTTCTTCAATATACGCACATACATACACATATCAATGTTATATTTGCATCTGATGTTGATATTTAAGTTCATGATGTCTAAAGTTATCATTTGGTCTGTTTCAATCTTTCTTGTTCTATTTGGTCATCTTGGACCACTTTGCAATTGCGATATATGTACTTGTATGATTTAGGGATAGATTTTCTTTGTCTCACTGCCACAGTACAATTGCAATCTAGTTGGTTGGTTCACCAAATACTTTGTTATACGAGTTGGCAATTGCAATTTGGCTCCTCTCACTTTAATGCAGATCCATGTATATCATAGTATAGGGTAATTACTGATTTGAATGTAATTGCTACTTTATTAGCCTTGAAGTAAAGTGACAGTAATTTTTTGAATAATGTAGCTGTTAAATGTTATGTAATAATTAAAAGTATTAGTAGTAAATAAATATATATTAATCCCAATTGCTGTTTTTTTTCATTGCAATTGGTGTTCTCCCTGGGGAATGACATTCCCCTTTCTGACTCTGAATTTGGGCTGTGCTGATGCAACATCAAATGTAACTATAAACACTCAGAGAGGAGATTGCCAGTCACTAGATGGTGGACTGTGCTTGTGCAACATCAGTTGTGAACCTAAACACTCAGTTAGGAGACTGCCAGTCACCTAAGCTTGACTTGTGTTTGTGTTACGTCAGATGTGTTTTGGTTTTTGCTTGTTGAACATCAGATGTAAACCATAAACTCAGATAGGGGATTGTCAGACACTATTGCTTGGCTTGGGTGACATCAGATGTTGGAGTCATAAATATTTCATCACAGTGCTAGTCGCTGATATAGATTTATTTTACTGTTGTGCATAGCCTAAATCATTTTATGATTGGAGCTTTGATCTCCTATTCATTGTTTTTACTTTCGACTAGGTGAGATTATTTTTCAAATTTTTATAATCATGTCTTTTTCACATATTTTTATTGACTTGATAACTAGGAAAATTCAGGGGAGTATTTTTCCCATTAATTTTTTTTGGTGGGATTTAGTTTCTAGAAGAATTCTTTAATAATTTTTGTGCTATATCTCTGACAATTCACTTTCTAATTTGAGTTTAACCTATTTTCTCTTTTATAAGTACTGTCCTTAAATTGGGGAATTTAAAAATTGTATCCATAAAGGCGGGGTGAAAATTCTCTCTTGTCTTAACATCTTCTTAATAAGCCCTGGTTGTTAAAGTTCTTTCTTAGTATTGTATTAGGGCTTAATTTGTTATAATGCACTCTCTCATGTAAAAGTCCATTGTGTATGGCTTTTATACTTGCCATGCCCAGTTAAAGTGTAAAGTACAAATGCTGCTTTGTAAAAATCTTTTAATTGGTAGAAGTGTGTGTGTAAAATAATAAAATAAAATTTTAAAACCCAGTTGGGTGCTTTTCTGCCTTGGCGAGATTTTAAATGCATAGGACCTTCTTGGAGTTGGCAATTTGACCTTTGTCTATATCACCTCTGACCACTTTATTGAACTCTAGCTTGAGAGATTATAATGTGCTGCCACGGGCTTTCTGTTGAATTTTATGGCTTGTTGGGTGATCAAGACAGTTTATGAGGGCTATTAAGGGATTGAGAAAAAATTCAAAAATAATCAATTTTAGCTTTAAAAGGTGAGGGAGAGTCTTCAAAATCTCCAGATTATCATATGTGTACCTGAGTTATATCTGGTTGAACAAAACACACAAATTATATATGAAATTTGTTAATTTTTACTATGTTAAATTGTGACGCAACAATTCCATAAAATTCTAAGTAGTTTTGATGCAATCCTGATGTGACAGAAAGTGTCACTGCTTAGTTAAGTGGCATAATCAAACATTCAGATAGTATTTGAAGAATGTGAAGGTATGGGAGATGTCCGAAGTTCAGATTGCACCAGGGTGCCAGAACAAACAAAGCCAAAAAGGGTTTCGGTCTACTAGTACGAGGTGCACAGCCATCAGAGACAGCAGTAGTGGGCTGAAGCGGTCACCCATCCTAGTACTAATGTAACCCTCTTAGCTTCAGTGGAGAGACAGATACTCATCACACTACACCATAATCCATGAAAGTTCAGAGACAAAAAAGTAATTGCTAGTTGCCTCGTTAGAACTCACGCTTAAAAAGTGATGCATGGATTTATTGCACTACTGTATCTGGAATTCCACCTTTAGAACAGAATTGCCGAGTAT
Source organism: Sabellastarte sp. h YS-2021 (assembly GCA_964017235.1). Taxonomy (NCBI): domain Eukaryota; kingdom Metazoa; phylum Annelida; class Polychaeta; order Sabellida; family Sabellidae; genus Sabellastarte; species Sabellastarte sp. h YS-2021. Next base: position 35,753,866 of record OZ024933.1, read on the forward strand.
CAGCCTCTCCCACTTTCATCAAAGACAACCTATCTGCAAAAGCCTATCTGCTGTAGCCTTCCTGTCACCCCTACGTCTTCTCTGGTATGATCTGGCTATGTTATTGAACTTATTCACTTCTTTTTTATTTTAAGCTGCACCTTAGAGTCTGTCAATAGTTGGAGATCAAGCATTATTAAGCCAACAATAGATTAATAGATCATCATCATCATCCTCATTATCATTTCAAAATTTTGTACAAGAGTACAGGAAAATAAAAGTAAATTAAGCTTAGTACAATGTAATTCAAACAGAAAAAAAAATTAAAATCAATACCATCAAAGTTATGATCAAGAGGAGATTTGAAAATAATTTCTAACATAAACGGTGGTCACACTGTACTTCCATTAAAAAGCTAAATATAAGTAAATAAGTATTGGCAATTACTCCATCTTTTGTCGATTATCACATATTATTTGTTGTCTATTTGTGAAGGATAAAATGTGTATTTTTTTAAACAAAATATGTTAGGATATACTTTGCGAGTGTCCAGCATTCAAAGTATATGTCATGATAATACATGTACAACGTCTTATTTGAGTTTTTTTTGGTTTGAATGATGCATTCAAAAATACAATAAACAAATACAAGTCATGTCTGTATCGATAATTATGTCTCATTTTCCGAGTTTGTTCAACAATTGTACTTGTATCCGAAACCTGTGCTCATATATCTGTGACTTCTTGAAAGGAAGATGAAAAAAGTCCTTTTCCGTCATTTTCACAGTAAACTTTATTTCAAGCGAAGAATTTTTATGCAGCCAGAAAATATATGTATGATGAAAAATGATTTGAAAATAACAAAATGCCACTGTATCAACTTATTCATACAAGCTTCTTACTTATTAATAAAATATTTTTTAAACTTCATGCAGTTAATTCTACTTATAATGTTTTTAACCTGTACATATACAAGTTGCTGAGTGTTACAGCATGTATATACGTTATTTTCTTCTTAACACAGTTCTTCTTTCCACTGAAAGCATAACATTGATTTCGTTCCATTGACAAAATATCTCAACATTATACAATCTGCTTTGCATTGAAAGGATGTTTCCTTCTCTTGTGGTTCAGTGAAATAACCCTTCAGTGCATAGGATTTTGTTTGGGTATTTCCTACTAGCATATGATGACACTTAAAATTCACCCCTCTATTGTAATCACCAATTTTCTAATTGTCTGTAGGGATGGGAGGGGGGGGGGGAGTTCAAACAAATAACCTTTCTCAGTTCTAAAATTCTCCCTGGAGGGAAGAAACTGTAAGGGCCTTGGAGGAAGGCAGTAATGAGACCATGTATGGGGAATATCTTTAATTTTGATTTAAAAGCTAAAACATATAATCTTTTGCACATTAGTAGTCATAAGTAGCATAAACCTATTTTGCTGCTTACTACATTTACTGCACATTTAAATTAAGTTGGCAACTTAATGCTACTAATTTTGAAAGAAGCTAAGAATGTAAATATTAGTATGAGGGATTGTGTGCACGAGTCTGCTGGAGTGGTACGGCATTAGTGACTAATCAGGGATTTGCCAGTTGTTGGTTTAACAACATGGAGGCCAGTGATACTGGTCACTACGAACCAGTAAGAAATCTGGGATAGTGTGGAGGGGATAAGTAACAACATTTTTTTTTTTTTTTTTTTTTTTTTTTTTACATTTCTTTTTTTATTCTGCTTTATTTTTGTTCTGCCTTCCCCATTTTATATATTAAGAAAGAAGATAAAACTATTTACAAATTTATAAGATGCACCAACTTGGGCTTGTAAGTATGTCTATTTCAATAAACCTGTGCCGTGCTCTGTATTGCCCATGCACAAGCGCTTTCCAACAATCTTACGTTATCGCCCATTAACATATGTCGTTCCAAGGTAAATTATCTCCACTTAAACCTAGTAATAGGTTGATTTGATTACTTATTATTCAATAAAATTTTCCTTATTTCAGCAGTTATTTCACATTTTAATGTGGAGAGATTTGTTCAGATCAACTGTATTTTACTTTCAGTTGGTGTGTGCTAAAACATGAGTACCCAGAATCAGGTTATAATTTTTTTTTGGAACACTCGGCTGGTTTTCATTGTTGTAAATGTTCAGCCCCACCTTTTGGACATAATTACTCACATGGGCCATGGGCAGGGACAAGAAATTTGAGTGAATTTGACAATTTTTAAGAACCTAATGACAGGCGAGTAGAACTACTTCTGCTAAAGTAGGATTAATTGATAAAAAATATTTTTCGACTCAATATTGCCACTTACAGGGGAATTCTCCTTATTGTAGAGGTCCTTCCAAACAGACTCAACTGATGACACAAATGCTAAGAGAAAAAATTCAGATGGATTATTATATTTTGAACATTGACTAGTCCCTAACAGCATCAAGTTTATGTTTCCTTCTCAGACTTTTGGATTAATAGCTGTAATAGTACAAAACAAGATCAATTTTCAAGAGGAATTATAGCAGTACCCACTTTGTATTGTACTTCAAGCACTTGATGCTAATTAATACTCTTTATTGTGACATTATCTGATCAATTTGTCCAGTGATTCAGAGAAACTACTTGACTCTAGTGCACAAGGTTTTAGCATAATATAACTCTGTATTGATTTCTCAACAACTTACAACAACCACTTTTCCAAAGAAAGAAAAAAATAATTGGAAGTCGATCTTTATCAGATTTTCAGAAATTCTCTGCAATTTGACTTGCATAGCTTGTCAAGACCTCCACTACTGTTTAATCAACTGCATTTCTAACTCAAAAACAAACTAGACCCAGAGTATTGGAGAACTGCAAACACAACTGACCGAAGCCAGTGAACATTTCAACCATCATTTGACCTCGAAGGAGGAGCCCCGAGGCAGAATCTGTCTACATCAGAAGATTCTCAGCCCATGATTTCCAATAGGTTGGTTTCACATTCCAAAACTGTAGGAGCAATAATAAGTTAGTTCTTGGTAATTTTAAGTTTGGCTACCCTTGTTGGACCTTAAAGGAGGGGCCCAAGGTCAAATCTGACCACATCAAAAGATTAACAGCCCATGATTTCCAAACAGTTGGTTTAACATCCCAAACCTCTAGAACCAATAATAAGGGAGTTATAAGCACTTGTAAGTTTGGCTATCCTTGTGTGACCTTGAAAGAGGGGCCCTAGGTCAAATCTGAACATATCAGATGATTCCTAGCCAGATTTCATCCAGTGGTTATAATAAGCAGAACTCTATTTCATAAAATTATCCCTTGAAAAGAATGAACAATTTATTCCATAGAATGACACTACCATTTATTTACCACATTCACAGGAAATTATGGCCTCTCCTGATTTGACAGCATTAAATACAACTTAGTAAATAGGGAACACCATAAAATAAAATACAATATTAAGAATATAAATGAACCATTATGACCTGTTCCATGGGAAATGTTCCACAACAAACCAGTTTAGACTACTTGAGATTAGATTCCAACAAATGTCTCCTCATGACCAGAGATGGGACAATTCTCAATCTTTTGTCTTGTTGTAGATTTAAATTTAAAACTAAATGGCTAATATAGGGTATGATTCAGATCAATAAAGGTTTTAACATGATTTCCTGGACACCGCTAAATATAGGGTAATTGACAACAAATGCATTCACAAATGATTCTGAAAGTACATTTAAAGGCATCTGTTTATGACAAGCCCAAATATGTACACACTGTGTGTGATTACATCATCAGAGGAAACTATACTGTGATTTAATGGAGTCGACTATATACTGATTGCAAGCTTAAATGGCAGATCTAATAGCATATAGTCATGCTGAACACTTGAGAACATTCAAGATTAGTTCTGGGAAAATATGAAACCTGTATCAGTATCAATGTCTATATGTTGTATTGAATGTAGACAACTGTTGAATGCATACAGTAAGTAACAACATGGGTAACTGATTGCTAGACCCTCACCTTTGTGGCCATGTGTTCAACTGCAGATATTGGAACTTGCCTTCAGTTTTGCCAAATTTGATTATCAATAAGCCAATGAGGCCCTGCTAAATATATTTTCAATGACCATAAATAAAAGTAAAGCTTAAGTGGCTTTTCACTTACTTATCATGTCAGGGAGAAATGCAAGACAAGGCATATCCAAATTACAGGCCAGTCCTATCAATCAATAGATCAGGAATATTTTGAACTCGGCTGCTGTTGAGACCAATCGTGGGACAAATAAGAGTTTCCCATTGGACTTGCTTTACATTCTATCATATATGATAAGACATGCAACTGAAAAGATAGACATTACAACCTGCCCCCAACCACCTCAATACATCAATTGCTTACAACACCAAGCCCCGATTAATGATCAGTGGAATATTGATATTACTTTTGAATAGAATGTGAATCTAAAACCCCTGAGCAAGTGGATTTTTTGGAAATAGAGCCCAGACATATTTCAAAAATATTATTGATGATAATGTGATTGGTTAAAATATCATGACGAGTTACTAGTTCAGGATCGTTAGGTGAAAGAGACTTTGGACTGTATTGCGGGTAGGTAGCATCAAGGATTTCAAACACTTTGGTGTCTTTGAGAATTAAGTTGACATATAATCGTCCTAAGTTTGAGTACTGCATGGTATGTTCATCCAAGATCATTGAATTGTGCTTCCTCAGTCACGTGCTTAGAGGTATGTTGATATCCGAGTAAATATGTGTACTTTAATTATTAAAACTGTGGCTTGTACGGATATTATGTGATTTTAGTTTATTTTAACTCACATCTAATTGTGATTGTGATATTCCAACTGGATCCTTTCATTGAGGCAGAAGATTTTATTAACTTTTAATCCGTTTCTTTAATTGTCATGATAAATATGCATGTGTAATTGGTGACAGTGCATGACAATATTTGTAATGCCTCTCTAAACTTTATGTGGCAATATCTTAACTTCCTTTAGTGTTCGTGTATATTGTTGTAACATTGTTATCTGTATTTCACTATTAGATCTAGTTTATGAATGGTGATGACAAAGTGTGAAATAGTTTCTGTGTAGACGGGTGCATTGTTACAATAATAGTAGTAGCATAAAGTAACTGAATTTATGTTATATCTGTAACATATGAATGCGCATTACTCCCACTTGTAAATATTTATAAGTAACTCTATTAAGAACAGTAACACTTGGCCATGCCTATTTGACAGTTGTGCTTACTGTAATTTTGTTTGTATTATCTTATCATATCTCGTAACAACTTATCTTAGCCGTGCATACAGTGTTTGTAGATCATTTGCGAGAGCTTCTACAGCATTAGCTTTATTAATCATACATTAATTGTTACTGGTTCTAAGGTTTATTGTGATTAACATATCTAGTCTTTAAAGCTTGTGCATATACCTGTGTTTTATTCATTCCAGTGACTGGCTGGTGTATTTTCTTTGTAAAGCTGTACACCACCATGTCCCCAATTCAAATATTTAGTTAAAATTAGTTCTTTTCTGACACAAGGGCACTTACATTATGCACTCATACAGATTTTCTTCCAACTTGATCTTAGGTTGCTTTTACCTACTTTTAGTAAGGCCACCTCAAACTGTGCTTGGTTTAAGGTGGCCCTATGCTTGCTATTGATAAAAGTTATAATGGATTGTACATATTCACGTAGTAAGCTTTTTAAAGAATAAAACTTATTATCCGCAATGTGCATTTCAACTTTGACCTCTTGGGGTCAGTCTGGTTGTCCAACTCTAAGCTTTGACCTTTGACCTCTGGGGTCTTATAGTTGTCCAACTTCTGGTAATCGAGGAACTGTCCCTCATAACTGGCTTTTGGGATGGCTTTTGAATGACTAAAAATCAGAACTGGAACACAAACAACAGACCCTGAATACCTGCAAAAGTGTATCCCAATGTTTTGACATCTAGGGTGATAATATGTTCACTATATATTGTCGAAGAACCAACAAAGAGTACCTTCCAGACACAAGGAAACACTGAAACATCCCTGTCCCTGGATGTGCAGAATAACTCACAAACTGCGAACATTAGTTGCTTTGAAATCTTTAAGGGAATCTGAATCAAATTTCAAATGAAAAGAAGGCGAAAGACTGGCATGACGGGAGATGAAAGGACATTAAGATGGGAAAGAAGGACCCACTGGACACGGGGGCCGAGGAGAAGCACATCAATGTGGCCCTGCCCCTCTCCAGGCCTGGTTAACTGCAGCTACTACTATGCCTGTAAGGACACTAGCAAGAAGGATAAGGCAGGAATGTGGCTGATAGCACATGGTGAGACAGTTTGTAAGGCATGGCCCATAGAGGGGTATGCCATAGCAGTTCCTTTCGACTTTAACTTTGGTTCTACCTCTAGGGGGAAAGCCTCACTTCCAACATTGACCTTGGATCATCCAGGTCAGGACTTCTCGCCATATGTCCCCACTTTGAAACTTGGGTGATATTCAAACTGAAAGTCATTGTGAATACATGACAAGTTTGAAATTGTCTTCAAATAGATTCAAGATTTTATAACTTTTAGTGTTTTATTTCTTATTGGAATATACCTTCGAATAAGAAAATGATACCAAATACTAGTAAACGCATTACAGTAAATGCCTGTAGTCACATATGTCACAATTCAAGCCTCTGTTTGCTACCTTTGGGGTCTGACAAGAAGATCATAAAAGTGATTTCATGTCAGCTCCCTGAAGACAAAAGTTCCAGAGACACATTGTTACACACTTTACCGGCCTGTAAAGAAGTTGCATGTTCATAGTTTCATAGTTTTAATTTATTATTTTATTTTATATTCCCCAAATATAATCCATCACTTTTTGTAGGGATTCTCTCAATTTAATTTATTTCTTACTTTATCACATATTTTCGGGTTTTAAACAAAGACAGTGTTTATATTTGATCTGTTTAATTTTTATTCATTTATTTTTATCTTTGTCAGATATAATTTTGCTAAACTGATATTACAATTTGCATTCAACTGACTGTTTCGAGTTTATGCCAAAACATATCTTGGATCATCACATTTTCAGACTTATGCTATGTTGAGGGGAAGACTTACATGTTCATACACCCCAGCCATCAGGATACAGGAACTGGGAAGTGGGACATCAGTTTAAGTTTTGAGATCATGAAGAATCGAAACAAAGGTAGGGTAAATGTAGTCAATAAGTCAGAATGTAAGAATGCATTCTTTTATTAAGATTATCTTGACTTGAGCTCATTTTTTAATTTGTTAAACATACATCAGATGGTGATTTAACTATGAGCTAAGCTGTATCCGGGTCACGTAGAGCAGATTGACATTACTGGGGAAAAACTCTTCAACTTTGGGGTCCTTCAAGTACACACTGTTTTTATAGTTCAACATGCAATGAAGCTAATTGGAACACTTAATATAACAAACACCTTTACACAGCCACAGTTTTTTTAAATACAAGACTGGCTTATGACATCATTAAATCGCAGAAGGCATTTTGTGTGAGATGACCCAAAACATGCATGGGTCGAGGGAAATGTTTGCAGAAAAGCTCAGTAACCAGTTATATGTTTATTCCAATAGTTTTTAACATTAAATTATGTTTATGTGTCAAAATACAATACATGCGTTAAATGAAATGCTAGCATATTTACAGACGTTTGCTGAAGTTGGGGGCACGGCCAAGTAAGGGGCCTGCCCTGGCAGTTTGTTAGAGGTACCTTAATTATTTAGGCATTTGCAGTGGCCACACTTGACTTACGACCTCTAGCTAACCAATCACAGACCTGGTCATGGACCACTGCCCCCCCTTCAAATGTTAGGTCACTTTGAATTTGGGCGCCATTGGATTCAGACAAGAAAAATTATTTTCTGGCATATGTAACAGAAGTGATTTTATGAAGTGTAATATATTTTAACTTTGATAGTGATTAACCGCTAACATGCCAAGTGCTAAGAAACTACCAGCTGTTAAAAGAAAGAAGGTTACAGCATCTGCAAGGGCTCGAACCTCTCCTAGAAATTCGAGGAAGGCCAAGACAATAGACTTGGAAGGTTCATATCTGCAACCACTTGCAAACGTGAGTACACAGCCGTCAACATCACGAATGCCTGGCCCTTCCTCGGATGCGTCAACAAACGACGCTATATTTGACATGCTCCAGAAATTACATGAATCCAATAAGACACTGGCCCAACGCCTTGAAAGGGTGGAGCAGAGGTCATTTACATCAACCCCAGTTAACCAGAGGTCCAATTCTCACGAACTGATGGTAGAACAACAGTTATCTCCCAGGCGAGCAAACCATGTCGGCAGCCAGGTTACACAGGCCCCGTCTCTTCTGGCAAGCGTAGATGCTCAGGGGCTACAGCACCAGCAAACTGACTCGGCACCCGTCAGTCGCATTCGTTTTGCACACTCACAGAACGAGAGGCGAGATGCTGTCCTACCAACGGTTGACACATTGCGTCGGATCCCGAGTGTGGCTGACGCAGTGAACGACGTGCTCGCCTCTTATGAGTCACAAGCCAGATTGGACTCATTCCAAGGTAAGAACATTAAAAGATCTGGTAGATATAACTCTGTGGAAACCATTAACACCCCACCACACCTTAGATGGCCAAATGAAGGGTACAATGGCAACTCGGGTAAGAAACGCATCTTGTATGATGAACTGACCATGGCACAGTGGGTGACAGGACAGCTCACTAACGTATATCACATCTCAGATCCAAATCTGGCCAAACAAGCATTGTTGCAAGTTATCCAGTCGATGAAGGACGCCACCTCCCTGCCATGGGGGGCTGTCAGAAGTGCCTGGGCCTCGTCCATGCACAGTGTCGAAGAGGGCCACTTGGGGTGGGGCGATACCACTCAGTGGGCCATTAACAGGCTCAGTTCATCCCAAATCGCGATGGCCAGTTCCCAAGCATCCCAACCACAGCAGTCGATGAGGGTATGTAAATACTTCAATGACGGTAAATGCACACATGAGAGCCACCATGGGCAATATCTACACTTTTGTGGCTTCTGTCACAGGCAAGGGAAGTCAGCAGGCCACCCAGAGGTGAGATGCAATAGTAAAACCAAAGGATCCAACAGACATAATAGTAACAACAACAGTTAGGGATTTGGTCGACCACTGTATGACAAGGGCCAACCAGAGGATGGGGGCAGTACAGGAGTGTATTCCCCATTAGTTAACGTTTACAGTTCTGATAACTTTGAGGCTATGGACGAGTACCATCCAAAATTTCAAAATTATTCACTGTGTGTAAATAAAAGTGACACAAAACCACAGGTTAAGAGTGATAAGTGTTTAAATGTCGAACATTCTGTGAATGGCAATGGGGAAACGTGTCTTAAGGCTACCTCTAGTCATGATTCATCATGGAACTGGAGTGAACCCATAAACAAGCGGTTTTGCAAGGTTGACTTTATGAACTGGCAATATAATGACATAATGAACAATCTTGTTGTCACGTTGGTATTTATTCATGGGGTTAATAAAGGTAACACGGGGGGTTTTTATTTTATGTACCATAATATGACTGATTATAGTGTGTGCTTTTGTAAATGTATTGAAAACCCAAGTGGGTACTTGCAAGTAGTTTATACTACCTTTATTGAAGTGGATGTTGTAAACATTCCTATGGTGTGTGACCACATGTTATTGGATAGTCAAGACCAAAAGTACAGTAAACAAGTATATAATAATTATCTAAAAGACTGTCAAATGCAAGCTTATTATAAGTTGTCATATGTACAATATATGGAACAAGTAATTGACATGTTGATTACAGTACAAAATGATGAAACAGTAATTAACAAACATGAGTCACAGAGCTTGCAGGAAGTTAACTTAAATGTATCTGGTCACAGCTTGGCCAGTGGGCTTGTTGTTACAGGTTGCGTCGATACCGTCGTTCCATCACAAAGCGTCGTCTCACGTCACAGGCGTCGTGACCCTAATGTAAAAGATTATAACTTTGCAAGCAAAAATAGAGGCCATTTGGTCCTCCAATCAACTCAATTCGAGTTCATAGGCCCTGACAGGGAAGTCAGAACCATTGCTAGCGTCGACCAGTATCTTGATATTGCTAGGATTGTTTTGGAGTCGGGTCAACCCAACTATAAACAAGCTCGAATACCAATCAAATCTGGCCTGAACCTTGAGGCTTGGGAAAGCAGGCTTGCTTCCTATCCAGATAGGCGTCTTTTTCAATATCTCAAGTTTGGCTTCCCCTTATCCATCAATAAGGGGGCTAGGTTAGGTAACAGCAGTATCACTAATCACTTCTCGGCCAGACAGTTCCCTAATGCGATTGACCAATACTTGGGCAAAGAAATTGAACTTGGGGCCATTTGGGGCCCCTTTACTCCCCCCATGGACCTAAAAATCCACTGTTCCCCCTTAATGACCCGCCCTAAAGACCTCAATAAACGTAGGGTCATTTTAGACTTGTCCTACCCCCAAGGGGCCTCAGTCAATGACTATGTATCCAAAGATAGGTTTGATGGCTATGCATTCATGCTTAGATTTCCTTCTATGGACGATATAGTCGAAGAGATCAAGAAACGCGGGCGAGACGTGTCCCTAGCCAAGATTGACGTGGCCCGAGCCTTCCGCAATCTTAGGGTTGACCCTGCAGACGCATTGAACTTCGGAATAGAGTGGCAAGGCAGCACATATCTAGATTCTGCGGCCGCGTTCGGGTGGACGCACGGTTCTGCGGCCTATCAGCTTTTATCCGACGCAATTGCGTTCTTTATGGCCCAGCAAGGCCATAAGATGTTTCCCTATATTGATGACTACATTATAGTCACATCAGAGGCTCAAGCTGACAAAGCTTTTACTTACTTGTCCCAATTATTGGAAGAACTTGGCTTACCCATGAACTCTGATAAGAAAAACCCACCTACCAAAAGAATGAGCTGTTTGGGCATTGTAATCGACACTTCAGCCAATACCTTAAGCATTGACCCTCAGAAACTCGAGACAATTCACAGAGAATGTATTCAGGTTAGACACAAGCAATTCCTTTCGAAAAGGGCTTTCCAATCACTCTTGGGGAAACTCCTGTACATTCACAAATGTGTTGAACCCTCCAGAATGTTCATAAATCGCATGCTGGCCCTCTTCAGGGAAAATTATCAGGTGGCCCGAATTCCCCTCACTGAAGAATTTCACAAAGATCTGACCTGGTTCATTACCTTCCTCCCCCGCTTCAATGGCATAACTTACATAAAGAAAACTAACATTATGAATCATAGATCCCTCCATGTAGATGCTTCACTTACAGGCCTAGGTGGCATATGGGGCACAGAGGTCTATGCAACCCCTGTTTCCCCCATTGTGGGCCAAAAATTAAAAATAGTACACTTGGAGATGCTAAACATAGTCGTTGCATTGAGGCTTTGGGCACCAGAAGGGGCCCATTCCACTGTAAAATTCTTCTGCGACAACTGGGCTGTCGTGCAAGTGGTTAAGACCGGTAAGACTAGAGATGCATTCTTAGGAGCCTGCAGCCGTAATATATGGTTGCTTGCAGCCACCTATGACATTGCTCTACAGATTGAACACATCATGGGCAAAAAGAATATCTATGCTGATGCATTATCTCGTATTTACTCTGATAAGCCTATAAATCCTCAACTAGTACAGTACCTAAGAAATAATTTCTGTTGGAGGCAAATTCCAGAGCAATTCCTTAATCTGGATCTTCATGTATAATTTCAGGACTGAACTCAGCATCAGCTCCACTTCTTCAAGCAGCTTGGAAACACATTGAGAGAGCACATAGACCTTCCACAGCCATGACCCACTCAACCCATTTTAAGACATTCCTTGCTTTCCTCATTTTTATGTCCCTCCCCTTAGAAGTATCATTAGGCAACCTTCTTGCCTTTTTACAGTTCTTGCAGGAAAATGGCCTTTCTCCCAAGGTCATCAAAAATTATCTCTCCTCCATTCATTCAAAGGCCAAACTTTACAAAATTCCCTGTGAAGCCGTCTCTCATGTAGCTATTCACAGATATCTCCGGTCAATCACCATTAATTCCAGTTTCAGGCCCACCCCTAGGCCCATTTTTGATGTCCCAACCTTATATAGGATCTCCTTAGCATGTGACATACTTCATGACCCTTGCTTATACCGGGCCATTTTCCTCACTGCCTTCTATGGGTTCTTGCGCATGTCAAATATAGCTCCCCATAGTTTAAGAAAATTTGACCCAAACATCCACCCCCTTAGGCAGGATATCATATTCGCCCCCCCTGGGGTCCATCTCATTATCAAATGGACCAAGACCCTCCAAGATCATCGGGCCCATCACATCATTCAACTCCCAAAAAATGACAATCACTTTCTGTGCCCAGTCAAGGCCCTTAGGGCCCTTTTGGCCTCCAGAAAACTGTCCCCAAGGGACCCACTTTTTGCCAACAACTTCCCCCCCTTTACACAGGTTATCGACACCCACATCAGGGATGCTCTCAAGCGAGCTCTAGTTCATAAGAATATTCCAACCCAGGGCAGGGGCTTTCACACTTTTAGGAGATCAGGTGCCACCTTGGCGTTTGACAATAATGTGGATCTTCAGAACATCATGGCCCATGGGCTCTGGAGAAGCTCTGCAGTCTGGAGATATCTTCAGAATGCTTCCCAGGCCCCCTCAATCATCCCATCCACCTTTGCCCGCATTCTCTCACACTCCTTTTAGTTGGGCTTGGGGCTTTTAAAACTTCTTATGAAATTTTAAATGCTTTAAGTCTAACTAATGTATATTACTAACATGTAAATAAAATTTTCCCAACGTCTCTCATTGAGTGTTAAACAGCACCTGATAACACACACACCGAGATCTGAAATTTGACCTTGGTATGACCTTCAACTTGACAAATGGGGTTCTGAGCAGTGACCTTGATAGGAAGCATTTGACCTCCAATGCCACGGCCTCAGGTCTGGTATTTGGTACTGTTAATCTCATCAAACCTTATGCGATATTACCTTACCTTGGGCTCACAATACATGACCTTTGACCTTGAGGTTGAACTGACATCAAATCCTCACTGGTGAAACTGTTGGGGGCACGGCCAAGTAAGGGGCCTGCCCTGGCAGTTTGTTAGAGGTACCTTAATTATTTAGGCATTTGCAGTGGCCACACTTGACTTACGACCTCTAGCTAACCAATCACAGACCTGGTCATGGACCACTGCCCCCCCTTCAAATGTTAGGTCACTTTGAATTTGGGCGCCATTGGATTCAGACAAGAAAAATTATTTTCTCCCTCCTTCCCCCCACTAACGCAGTAGAGTTGACTTGGTTCTACCATGACGTTGACAGGTTGGACCCGGCTGACCCGGGCTTCCCCCTCTCAAATTGACATTTTGACCTTTCGGATAGGTGAGCTTGACCTTGTGGGTCTGACCCCCCCACTTGAGTTCCCTGCGGGTTGATATGGCTCCCCTTGGTAACCGGGTTTTAGTAGCAGTGGGACCCCAGGGTAAGATCCCCTCCCTGGGAGTTCTCCCATGAAAGAGAGATATAGCTGCTATGATGTTGTGGGATCAGGCTGGATCCGGCTGACCCGGATACCCCCTATCGAACTGACACTTTCGCATCCATAGTACATTGGTTGCCAATGCAGTGCTGTAGCTTCTCCTCATAAAACACTAGTGTTAAACTATTATTTTCCCGGTTAGCTAGTGTTAAAATATTACATTTATTATTTGCTAGTCATACATGTTATTTTACCCAATGGGTCTCTTTTAACCTTCTTTTAGGTATCTCATACCCCATGTGGGGCTTTTAAAACTTCTTATGAAATTTTAAATGCTTTAAGTCTAACTAATGTATATTACTAACATGTAAATAAAATTTTCCCAACGTCTCTCATTGAGTGTTAAACAGCACCTGATAACACACACACCGAGATCTGAAATTTGACCTTGGTATGACCTTCAACTTGACAAATGGGGTTCTGAGCAGTGACCTTGATAGGAAGCATTTGACCTCCAATGCCACGGCCTCAGGTCTGGTATTTGGTACTGTTAATCTCATCAAACCTTATGCGATATTACCTTACCTTGGGCTCACAATACATGACCTTTGACCTTGAGGTTGAACTGACATCAAATCCTCACTGGTGAAACTGTTTTTAAACTGAATTTTTACAATGGTTTTACAATCATGTTAAGGACTGGGTTTATATTGAGACGGGAGTGAGAAGCTTGGGAGTGAGACAGAACAGAAGCATATCTGGTAACACACTTGTCTGCCACCTGTCAGGTCCTTGGTTTTATTCCCGATATGACCCAGGCTTCCTCCAAAGATGATGATTCCTCACAGATATGCTGTCGACAGCTCATAAGATTTGATGTATTGACCTTAAAGATTCCAAATCAGTGTGTTACGTGTAGGAGAAATCACAAGAAAGTGTGGATTCATGAATCAGAAAATGCGAAGCCGAAGGCCGATTAATTTTCTGATTCACAAATTCAAGCTTTCGAGTGGTTTGTCTGGCTTAAACCAATAAAAGGCCATGTAAAATCAAAGTTTCCATATATTCGGCCTAAATGTCTAATTACATTAAATGCAGTGTCCTGAACATTCAATAAAAAGTGTTGATTCTGAAAATGTTCAATTGATTTAATTAAATCTTTTGTATTCTGCTGGTACATTTGTTTTTAGCATTTGTGGTGTCAAATTTACATCTTTGCAACCATGTCCAGTGAAAGTACATAACAAAGCCTATTTATTATATAACATATATATGAAAATATCAGTGATAATAGGTTGAAAGAATTTGAGAAAAGTACATTAAGGAAATAAGACCATGCACAGTGATATCAAAAGGTAAGGTATTTCACATTTTGCTAGATTTTATTACATTTTATTGTGTTCTTTATAAATTTTATTAAATCTTAAATTAAATGTCAAAAATGTCATTAATGACTGCCTTAACAAAACAAAATTCTGCACTAGTTTGTCAGAAAAACACCATCATCACATTTCCAGCCCCCCCCCCCCCCCCCCCCCCCGACAATAAAAAATGACATGGGTTATATAATTTATTATTATTAAAACACATCATTACTATATTGTACATTTCATTGTAATACAAGGCATTATATAATACTGATAATGATATGATGAAGTGGGTTAACAACAGACAGACAAACAGCAGTCAACATGATATTCCCCCCAAAAATAAACCCCTAAGTACCGAAAATTGCTGGGCTCGATCGGGTGAACAAGAGCATGCTAACCCGGGAGCCAACAATTTAGACCTAACAAATTTTGCCTAATAAAATTATGAGCAATAGGCCATGACCTAACAATAATCACAACATGTCCTATATATACGAGGACATTATGAAATTCAGCATATAGATATGCGAATTGAAAAACCCTGTCACTCAGATACCAAAAAGACACAATACAGAGTTACCCTGACCCAAATTCAACTAATTTACAACCCCAAGTTTCTTGATAGACCCAATGGGGTTACGGGTGCACAAAATAAATTTGCAAGCCTGAAACCAATAAGCAATAAAGTTAACAGCATTTTTGAAACTTTGCCCAGATTAAAAGGTGACAGAGCAGCCATGTTAAGTGATAATAATTCATTTCAAAGCATTCATACATGGCTTAATATGCAAAGTGTAATGATATTATATATGGTTTAACCATGAAAAAAGTAAAATATGCCAAAAGAAGGCGTCAAATGCCAAACTACAGGAAGAGATGATGGAAAGTGCGAGACACTTGAGAAGAAGAGGAAGGGACAGATTTGATATATCTCCAAACAGACTGTGATGACCAGGTGCCATGCTTCATAATTTCTTGCAAAGTCACACCATTATGGAAAGCCCAAGTGGTAGCCGACCTCCTAAAAGCATGAAATGTTAAATGAGGGGATACATTGAGCATAGAAATGAACTTCAGATGCTTCCTAGCAGCAGAATCAGCCAATGGAACCAGTTTGCCTTGGCTATGAACTAAAAATAATGGGGAATTTTTGGAAGCAGGGATGACCTGGTACATGGATTTTAAAGCTGCCACAGGACAAAGGGGTGACGAACCCAATAGTGGCAATAAAATGGTAGTAGTTTCTTTGGATTTAAGAAAAATCTCTCAACTGAAATGTGTATTTTTCTTCTGAAGGAGGTGGTTAATTCCTACAGGGAAAGTAATACAAGTGTTTTTCTATGTTTTATGGATGCAACCAAAGCATTCGATAGAGTAAATCACAGTAAATTATTTACTATACTCATTGACAGGAAGGTTCCTACATATCTGGCCAGGTTGTTGTATTTTTGGTGTTCAGAACAACTTGTGTGTGTTAAATGGGGTGAAGAGACATCAGAATATTTTAAATGTACCAATGGTGTGCATCAGGGAGGTATTCTCTCACCACTTCTTTTTAATGTGTATTTTGACCATGTCAGTTCTAAACTAAATGACATACATGTTGGCTGTCTGCTTGGTAGTAGAATCTTAAACCATCTTCTGTATGCAGATGATCTTGTTTTAGTTTCTCCCAGTGCCACTGGTCTTCAGAAACTGATAAATTGTTGTGTGCACTATGGACATTTATTAGACATACGGTTTAATGAAGCCAAAACAAAAACAATGCATGTATATAGTTCATCTGACAAAAAGTGTAAAGTTCCTTTCCCTGATATGTTAATGAATGCATCCTATATTGAGCAAGTTTCATGCTATAAATATTTAGGTGGTATATCACATCTGAACTTAATGATGATAGAGACATTCTACGTCAGATTAGTAGCAATTATGCTAAAGGCAACATGTTACTGCGTAACTTTAGGTTGTGTTCTACTGAGGTTAAGAAGACACTATTTAAGTCATACCTGTGTAACATGTACTGTAGTACTTTGTGGAGTTCATACACTAAGAGCTGTTACTCAAAACTGACGTCGTCATACAATAATGCTTTTAGGTTTTTATTGGATTATCCCATGTATTGCAGTGCTTCACAAATGTTTGTAGAAAATAGCGTGAAATCTTTCAAAGAAATAAACAGGGTCTTGATTTTAGGAATTAGTAATCGAATATATACTAGTGAAAATGCGTTGTTGAATGCCTATATCAATTGTACAGTATCAAAGCGTTCCAAGCTTTTAAAATTGTGGAATAAGAGTATTTATGTCTAGGTGACAATGTGACTTGGGTTTTTACAAAAGTTAGTGCTTTTTGGCATAGTTTTTATGAATATATTTGACTATTTGCTGTGTTTTTAAATCCTCTACATTCTTCAACTAACTATGTTTATGTATTGCCTATGTAATTTTTTTAACTTTACTGCTATGGACCATTTTTATACATGTGTCTGAAATAAAGATTTATTATTATTATTATTTATGATCTTGAATGGTTTTAGACCATTTAACTATGACTGTGCATACCTGTTGCCCAAAAATAACGTCACCTCTAGTCAAATGCCTAGTTAAGTCAAACTGAGCAGCAGAATGTGGCAAAATATTAGAAAGTCTCATAAAAAAGAAGAAACAGAGGAGATACAATGCTTTAAAAACTGGTGGAAACTGCTTTTGATCACACAATGCAACAATGTTTTGCAACATATCAATAGAAATAATTTTTGACATGGTAGGATTGAAAACTGCATTGATTTTGAGAGATTTAATATCTAAAGGCAGGCGTTCATCCTTAAATGAATCTGTATCTAGCCCATGAATGATAAACATGGCTCTAACTGCAGATAAATGGTTAGAAATGTTAGCCTGCGAGAGACCACTCTGATAACAGAACTCCATAAAAGAAAGCAAAATAATAGTGTTCACCTGCAAAATGTGAATTTTCTGGAATTCTAGAAATGCTAGGAACTGTGCAAACATTTGATTGTATTGTAGCCATGTAGCTGGTTGAAAGCCTGACTTGAGCCTTTCCAAGGCTGAAGCTGCCAACTGTGAAGAATGTGGCAATACATCTACAATACAAAGAACATGCTATATATATTCATTTAAATTTGTGTGGTCCAGATGTACTGGCATCCATTCATGGGTCAGAATAAAAGAAGATAATGTGTTAACTTGATAGTCTGTACCCTGCCACCTAGATAGCAACACCTAGATATGAGTGACTGTTAATTGGATGTTGAATATTGCAGTAAGCAACCAAATATTTCTAGCACAAGTAGCTAAAATGGGGTCGCGAGCTTTACCAGACTTAAGAACTTCAACAACCGCCATGTTGTCACATTTAATATTAATAACTTGATTTTTCCAACTATCTCTCCAAATCTTTAATGCCACAACTATATTCGAAATCTCCAGATGAGCTATTGTATAATTTTTGAAAGCAAGAGGGATGTGCAACGCGTATATCTTACTCGCGAAAACCCCCCAAAGCCAGTAAGGCATGCATCTAGATACACTATATGATCTGGTTCTTTATAGTCAAAGAAGGTAACACCATTGAACTGAAGCAGGAAAGTATTGAACCAGTTAAGGTCCCTATGAAAGCCAGAACGTAAATGGATGGTAGCCTTATTTGTGTGTTCTCTCAGTAACTGAAGCATTCTGTTGAGGAAAAACCTTGCAGGTTTAACGCACTTGGTAATATAAAGCAAAGATCCCAATATAGATTGTAACTGATTTTAGTAACTTTAGTTTTACAGGCAAATTTGTTACATATATTCTAAATTTCTGATAATTTTTCATCAGGTATCTTTAACATACGGTTGACAGTATCGATTTCAATGCCCAAGCATATAGCAGTAGTTGTAGGGGAAACCAATTTGGATTGGCTAATTTCTAGGCCTAATTCTTGTAAAAGAGCAATAAGGGTATTGTAAGAAGTATGTATTTCATTTGGAAGACCTGTATATATAAGATCATCAATATAATTGCAAAGATAAGGAAAATTAAATTTCTTACTCATGATATACCGTACTGCATCCGTACATCTCTGAAAGACGGAACCATGACGAACGGCAGCGTACAATCGAGAAATAGTTGATCATGCTTAAGGCCTAAAAGATCTAAGTCTCCAGGATCAATCCTGATATGTCTAAAAGCACGACTAATGTCGACTTTGTACAGAAGTGCTTCAGAACCTAACATTTTGAGACGGTTTTCAACAGTATCGACGGAAGGATAGTTCAATTCAAAGAATGTATTCAAATATATATCTTTACTAACCCCATCATTAACTGATTTGCCTTGGGGAAAACTTAAGTCAAGTATAACCCTTTTATTATCAGAGTTAGGCTTATCTCTAGTTAAGAAGGGAGAGATATGACATGGAAAAGGAAATTCTTGGAAAGGACCCAATATAGCCCCATATTTCTTTTCAGTTTCAATGTAATTTTGTACATGATCTGGAAACTTTAAAGCAGAAGAGTGGTTATCATAAGTACTCTGTAATATTTTTGACCTATCAAAATCCAAAGGAAAGCCGAATTGCAAGAGATCTACAATTCGTTTATCCCAATATTGGTCAAGATAAAATTTCCAAGCATGAATATTAAACTGACCAGCTACAGGGATCCTGGCCCCCATGAAATTAGGTTTGCCCGAATTTTTAACAATGTTATGGGCTGCAACAATAGGAGGGACCTCTGACCATATGATGTCATCCCCTGTGTAAACCATAAGGTTGTTCAAAGGTAAGAAACCAAAATCCTTACCGTTCTGGTGGACACAATTAACATAATCTGAAGATAAGAATTTAGCCTGATAAATATGATCAGGAATATTCCGTTTACGTTTTACAGGGGAATTAGAGACATCATAAAGGTAAACGTAAGCCTCATCATCCTTTTCCTCCACGCATGCTAAATTATGACTTGTAGAGGTGATGACACCTTGTGTGTCTTGGGCTTGTGTACAATCAGTATGTGAGAAAGCCCTTTTGGAGTTAGCGTCAGTATCAAAGGGAACAGAAGTAGCACTATGAGGTAGCACCTGACCCAATTTGGCCCTAGGTCCGTTTTTATTGCCCCTGAAATGTGGAACATGGTGCTTTGGCTGATCTACAAGACCTGATTGTTGTACTTCCCGAGGTACCTGACCCAATTTATTCCCAGTTTTGTTTTTATTGCCCCTGGAAGTGATAGAATTTGTACCATCAGGAGTACCAGTACAGCATAGATTTGTACCCAATTTTGTCCCAGTTTTGTTTTTATTGCCCTGCAAAGGTTCATGGAAAGATGTACCATGCTGACCAGCCAAGTGCTGTGGTTGTACAATCGATAAGACTTCATATCTATTCTGCAATGGCAAAGAAAGCTCTTGCACATAGGGCTGACCTTTAGAAACTGAGTTGCATCTGTAAGGAAACGCCTTGCATTTTGTGCTTGATTTGTGAAGAGTGCATTCGGGAATGCAATTGTGGGGAACGCAATGGACCTTAGCATGTGCAGTTTGTGTAAAAGTAGATGCATCAAGCTTGTTTGGTATATGCCTGTTAACGGTAGTTGAAGTATTTGCTGTAACATTTTTGGAAGAACTTTGTAAGACTTCAGCATATGATCTATGGTTAACAGAGGTGTTAACAGATCTGTTAACCATGAACCATTTAAACCACGTTTTTAACGAGTGGCGAACAACTGAGTGTTGATCTGAGTGACATCAGTATTCTTATTTACAAAAATTCTGTCATCATGGGTGAGCACCTGTTTGTGATCACCCAATGTTAATCATTTTTTGACTGACCTTTATGTTTGTTTTTGCAATCAATTTCAGCATGTGGAAATGTCTTCCCTGCTGAAGCGAAACAGGAAGCACAAATATGCTTATAAAGGACCCCCCTGGTCTCATGAGATTTCTTCTGCAGACATGTACCTTGATTAAAATATGTGCAAGGGATGGACTTTGTGATTTTGCCAAACTTCTTAGGAAAATTGGAATTTGAGGGGAACTGGTCACTGAAGTAGGCACGTGTTTTTGTGCATTTGCCCTCCTAATCCGATCAATGGCCATAACATCCGAATATGATCTAATTTCGCCCTGTTCCATGCGACATAACAACACTGCGTGGCTGGCTTTGGCCGAAACCCACGAGAAATCATTAGCGTCATCCATGAGAGAGATCATATAATCAAGCATATGCTGTTTAATTTCCGGATCCGACTCCTTCCTGATGGTACGGCCAAAACCAGCCACCCACTGAGTAACCGAAAGTTGGTCATATGAAACTCTTTCTTTGTTAAGACTGGATAAAATATATTCATGGGGCCATTTGACCCTATTTTTGTCCATGACCTCAACTTGGCCACCTCTTTGTGACTTTAATTTTTGAATCGTACCTGTTTTGGCCAGTTCTGAAAGCTCTTGCAATCTTTGTTTGACTTTAGACTGGATCATAGCATCTTCCTTAAGAGAATCAAATGTAGGAAGTTTGGAAGCCTGTGTTTCAGACTTTGCCTCTAACTTCGGATCCGACTTTGCTGAAACCAACTTCTTTGATTTTGAAACGCCTTTGATGCCTTTCTATTTTATCAAGTCTTTTCCCAATTTTTTGCAGTTGTTCCAGAATTTGTGAGTTTATCACCGACTGAACCTTGAACTGTGAACTAATGTCCATACTATCCAAACCTAAAGTATCCGAATCCTTCTTGTCAATTTTCACTGAAGTCGATTGTATTTCATTATCCGAATCCTAAATCAGGGCATCATAATCCACCTCACTATCCGAACTGTCATGAACAGAATCCGACATATTCACACTAGTATAAAGGAAAGATGAGTTTTGATTCAATAAATCAGTTAAAAATTGCTCATCATCCACTATCTGAATTTGCACAGGAAATTGTATTGTATCTTTCTTATTAGACCTCAAGTTGTACATAACGAATCATACAAGTAAATACAATTTAAATCAATATAAAATAGTTGCCACGATTAAAATGTATAAAATCTTTGTTATAAAACAGTATCATTCGTCATTGGAAAAGAAGGTAACAGTATCGCAACGAGTACAAGCTAACAGTTGTAAATACATATGATATACAATACTAAAATAAAATAACATAAAAAGAAAACCATACAGTTGATGAATCACCACGTGTAGTATTGCACAGCATATAACTCGCCAGTGTAGGAGATATGTAGAAAATATGTGTGTCCTTGTTGCTTTCCAATGACAGAATGGAGGATTGTGGCCTGTAAAACAGAGAGGTCCCACGCTGGTCAGTCTTGACCAATAGCAATTATGTATGCAAATGAAGCACCCTACTAAATGCAAGGACAGGTGGAGCCGATATGAGCCAAATGCCACCCAAATGGCATTTAACAAATACTGTTCCCAAAATTGATTTAGCATCAAATAGATTTCATTGTATTTTTATCTAAACTTGTTTTCAGACTTGCTGGATTTCATTCACTGATTCACTTTGGATGGAGGATTTTCCTGCTGAGGATTTGCATAATATCATCTCAATTCAGATACGCCTACAACAATATGAAAATGATTTTAAATGGACGTGGGTCACACATGGTGTTTTTTACAAAATGTTTTGTATTGTTGGATAAAGAAAAATTTTGCTTCAGTCATATATGATGCCCTAAGAAGCTTGTTCACCAATAAAGCTTTATAATCTTCCATCTTATGTTTGGATATTTTTCCGACAAGAGACTTGTACAACTTCCACTTGCAGCACATCACAAAATACACCAGAGATTGTAAATTGCTCATAAATGTTGAAAGCGATTTTTGTTTCAAATATTAAGATTGCTTGTTTCAAAGTCAGTGTCAAGTTTCAAACATTTTTTTTTTGTGAATTGCTTTTTATTTTGATACAAAGTGAAGTGCTTCATTTGTATGTATTTTTTACTACTGCGGTTTATGTGAATTGTTAAAATGATAAAGCTCATGGAACAAAATTCTTAAAAAATCAACATTCAAATTGTCAGACTATGTTTCCCTGATTACATTGTCATCAGGGCCAATAAATTAAACAATTTAAAAAGTGTGAATTTCTAATCTAAAAAATGTGGATTCTTTACCTAAAAAGTGTGAATTCTGAAGCTGAAAAGTGTGGATTCGTGGAAAAGAATTTACACTTTTTCTATTGTGGTTTAACTGCAATAAACACCCCTGTTATCTGCATGTGTTTTACGAATTTTTAAAATTAAACAAAGAAATTGTTACAATAATAATAATAATAATTAGTAACTCTGTTTTAAAGATAACTACACAAAAAAATGTTCAAAGCGGACTCTGTCTTTTGGTGTGAAGTATGTGACATACTAATACTTAATAAGATTGCCATCATTCAGACCTCTAAAATGATATAATTTTTTTTGAAAGCAGGAACAGTAATGACATATCTTTATCAGAATGTATTGACATTAATTGACATACTTTGACTTTTTTTTGTCCGCACTCTGGTTAATACTGCTTTTATAAGGGCCATATTATCAGATTTTGGTCATTCAAATTTACAAACTGGCACTGAGTGTAATTCACAAACATTGAGGCAGCATATTGTAGCAATGGTATGTTAAAGAACTTGAGAGTCTTTCATTGAAAGGAAAGAGAAAATGTGTGCTGGTCTTTTTGAAGAAAATGTACCGAGGGGCCATTTACAAGTATGACAGTTTTTTTTTCTTGGTAATGTAAAAAATTTTTCCAACATTTTAATGTTTATCCAAACACAAATAGATAGCAACAGAATTTATATACATGTAGCTATGCATACGAAGGTAACTTAATTATTTTTAAAAATTTTCCATTAAATGAATGTAGAATAAAGATCAATTTAAGCAAAATGAATGTTGCTTTTAATTTTTAATTGTTTATTGTCATTTCATGTGCAAGTTAAACTACACAGTAATTGTCAGTAATACTTCAGTAAACAATTTCATCAAATTTGATTTGAGCCTTAATTTAATGTTTATTAAACAACGAACAGACAAAAACTATGTTGGACAACTGCAAAGTAGGCCCAAGGAACTTTAGCCTTCATTTTTTGTCAATTACCTGTTTTATGTGATAGGTAAAGTATGAACAAGTGTGCCTTATTGGGAAAATAATGCACACTTTACGAGACCCCGAGGCACTTTCTAACTTGATACCACAAACGGCAATGACCCTAACTAAATACCTCACTCAACAGGATATAAATACCTTTTGTTGTACGTAGATACTAAAAAGAAAATAGACTAAACAACAGCTGAATAGAGATTAGAAATGCGGCAATAATTAACACATTGAAAGGGATATCTAAATTCCTTTGAATCAAATTACTTGCAAGCCAATCCTCAATGAATGGGACTGTGTAAATAATGTTAAAGGATGGTGCTTGAGATCTTGTGGAATCTCTGTTTATTCCAGCTTTACATTACTAACCCTCCTGCATTGGAAATTCATCTTCAGTATGTGAATCTATCCCTAAAAGCAGAAAAAGTCTGTAAAGGCCCAATAACACTGCTCTGGTTCACCAGGGACATTTTGATTCTTCATCTCACCAAATCGGGCTAGAATGCTGAGGAAACACCTGGAGACTAGATACTGACTACACAGGACACATCTAATCTAATCTTACATGGACTTTTATAGCGCTAAATCTCCATCAATTGACAGACTCTAAGGTGCAACTGAACACAGAGCAAGGTAATTAACGTTAATCCGATAACATAGGCAGGTCATACCAAGGAGACACAGGGGTGACAGGGGAGGCTATGGGGGATATGCTTTTGCGAACAGATAAGTTTTGAACTTTTTCCTGAAGGAGTCAATTGATGTTACGCTATGTACACTCTCGGGAAGTTCATTACAGATCTTAGAAATATAAAAAGGAAAAACTATGTCCAAAATGTTGGGCTAACTTATAGACTGAAGAGTGGAAGGGAGGAACTGTAAGGTATGGACGATCAGGGTAACTACGCCTGGTACTGTAGGAACATCTGGTGAGAGACAAGAATGGTCCAAAATTGGGTGGAGAAAAACTGTTTAAAAATTTGTAAATCAGTGTTGCAGTTTTGAACTTACAGAGGTACTTAACAGGCAGCCAGCGTAGTCACTTTAGAATGGGTGTGTGTGTGTACTTTCTATGATTTGCTATGTAATGTTTTGCACTGGATAATTCCAATCCCTATCTGTACTGTGAAATGAGTGTAGGCAGTTGTATTTTTCCTGAATGGTCGGTCCACAATCTAATGTTTTACCTACTTGCCTATGTATCTCTAAAATGGATAGGCTATTGGGCGTGACTCTGTCAGCTCAAGAGCAGAGTTGGACGTAATATATTATGATTTGAGTCCAGATTCAACTCTTCCCTTCCACAGCATCTACATGATCCAACACCTCTCTGATTGTGTCTGCATCACCCCCAGAAACTCCACAAACTGGATACTAGCACAACCTAAGACAAAATCCTTATTTCCACAGTAGATTTTTTTATGTACAACAAACAGTGCCTGGGAATGCACAAAGCATTAGGGTAGCACTAAAGCAACCCCCCAAAATAATCTAGGCCAGTTTTTTGGCCACTGCTAGACTAAACCTTGTGTGCTAACATGGCCTAGATCTGATGCTTTTTTTTCAAGTGATGAACACACACCGACAAACATAACCTTCTGGGGGAGGCTATACCTGTATTGATACCTGTGCAAGATAAAATATACTGGAAATATAACATTTTGTTTGTCAAGTCACAGCTTTCAAATTATAATTTTTGTATTAGTTTTCCCAATTGGCCAGGGTTGAAATTCATAGGTTATAATATTTGAAGGTTATTTTAGGCTACCAAATCCTCATGCCAGGCTTTACATTGTTACATTACAATTTTACCTGCCTTGTTCAAATGAAGACATTGTAACACCAGGTGTATTTGCGAGTAAATTAATTCTCACATAAAAAGCTGAGAACCTGGGAAATGTTTATTTTGTAGTATTAATTGTAAATATTGCTTTGTTATCCCATATGTAAAATATAAAGTTGTTATTATTTGAAATATATTGTATTTATTATTCCATATATGCAGAAACATTAATTGTTGCCTTTAGTCAAGTAAGAATATTGAGCAGAATAGTACATATGTATACAATCGCCCTAAATAGTTTCAAGTTTTTGAGAGACTACATTCTCATATTAAACTATGCATTGCAGGATAATGAGAATTTTGTTGTTATCCAGATAAAAACACTCTTTTATTCCAAAACAAACTAATGCAAAAATGCCAAAATTGGACTGGAGATAAAGATGGTCTTAATTGAGGTCTATGGTATATGCTGACGATACCGCCTGATCTCCACTGTGTACATTTCAGTTGTGCTCATGTGAGGTCACAAGAGGTTTTTCAAACCTTTTGCAAGAGCTGTTTCATACACTATCGCATTCTGTGTTGTGTTTTACTCCAAGGTGAATTCCATCAATCCCATGAAAGACATGCAAAAAGGACATGAAGTGGTCAAGTGTCGAGTATTTGGGTGAAAAAAACCCCAATATGACTATAGAATCCAAAAATATTTGATATATGTTAACCGCCCTTTTGCTTATAAGGGTGTATCACTGGGGTCAACTTGTCGGTAACTAAAGATTTTTGGAGGGTCGGGAGCATTGTTTACATAGTTGGTTACAATCGGTTGTTGATCTCTCGGCAGTAGATCAGCAAAATATCAAACATAATAAAATTGCAATTGAACTAGACAATATACATCACACCATTGTCTAAACTGCCTTATATATGCATTTCTTGAATGCCTATATTTCGATTAGATAAATGTATCATCATTTCATCAGAGGCTAGGATAAAGCTATTTTCACTCCCCTGAGTTTGGATTTTTGCATCCGCCTGAATCCTCCTTTGTTGACATAGTAACCAGTTCAAATTTGAACTTTGGAGGGAGTGTAGAAAGTGGTGTATTCTACAGTAACTTTCTCAACAAATTACTTATGGTAATTCATTTAAGTCACGCTTGATTACAATTAAAATGCTCTCATGGTCATGCACTGAACTTATAAAATGAATAAGTTTGTAATCATAATATATAAACAAAAAACAATACATGGATGAATGCATGTTTTTATGACACGTATGTTCTACAGTCTTGTTATAAAAGACGTCTTACCTAACTATTCATATGACAGATATTTTTAATATACTGACGGTGTGGACAGTATATACAACACAATAGCATAGCTACACAATGTAAAACCCAGCCTGAAAAGACTTACAAGTCAGTATTAACTATATCTGCATCCTGTGATGTGCCAATGTACCTCCAGACATAATCCGATGTTGAGGTGAGTCTGAATCTCTTGAATGAGGATGTTAAAGCCAGAGAGGCATCTGAACATATGAAAGAATGAAAGGTATATGTTTGAGGCAAAGCCATTAAATGTGTTAAGTCTTTCCATGTTTTCTCTCCCGAATTGCGTCAAAACTTGCCAACCTTTACCTATGCTACACTTAAATAGTGGTCTGATGAAACAAACCTTTAATGCCGTAAAGGGACATACACTCTGTGCTTTGAGTTTGGACAAAGTAATTCACTTAATTTGGCCCCTGGTGTGTAATGTCTTTGAAGATTCTAGCAGTAAAGAAACATAATCTGGCTTAAAGAAAATATCACCACCTGTAAAGTACCTTCAGGCATCAAAGCCAACTATGGAATGTGGTGCTAAAGTTCAGAGGTGAAAGAAGCCTAAGAAAGCAGTGAGGTATACTGCTTTGCAAACTCTAGAATTACTGCCACTAGCAGACCAAGTAATTCAAGGGACTTCCATTGGCCTGAAAATTTAAAGTGCTTTAACAAGTGCTTGCCATGGTCCTTTTTTCTTCACTCATTATCTGCAACAAGATTCGGAGTATCCAACACTTCATCATCTAGACTGTATAGTTCAAATTTGAGCTAAACCAAACTGGTGCACTGACCAGTATTTGTAATTCTACCCAACCTTAATTCGAACCTTACCATCTTGACAACAGGTCAGCTGTTCTGTTATTCGCCAAGAACACGTGTGTGAACTGGAGGTCAATATCATCATTTGCTGCCCTGTACTATATATTATGGGAAAATGATCCCCCCCCCAAAAAAAAGGGTCACATTGCCTTCCAGAACTCAATGCGTCAAACATTGTCTTATTGACACATTTTCCAAGGACATGAGACTTGGCCTGAAAATGGATGGAGTTTTACTACCAGGAATATATTAAAGATTTCCAAATGAACTATTGTTATGTTTTGGTTGCCTAATAGTATTCTAAGGTTGTAGACCAGGTTGTTCCATCTGCCTCTCAAGCCTGTTAAAGAGGCATCTAATTCAAGTTTGTGTTTGCTGGATTTTTGAGCATGCACGGAGATATCATTTTATCCTGGTAAAAACCGATCAAACCACCCTATGTCCCTTTTAAACTTTTCTGAAAGCTTGATTATACCAGGATTTGAATGAGTTATCAATTACTCAAGGATTCTGTTTAGGAAACACCTCAACAGTTTAACGATTTATATATGTAACGCAGCAGTCCCAAAAGGGACTGAGGCTGGCGTTTTGTACATTATACTTTTGATAGCCATTTCTTAACCATTATCTTGAGTTGTGCTAATTTCTATTCTGGCATGGACACTCTACCCTCAAGTGTGTCTAAAAGTACACAAAAGCAAACAGCTTGTGTTCTTGGAGTAACCAATTGTCATTTTGTCACTTATGGCCAAACCAGGAGCACTTCATTATACAATTTGTCAAACGAACGTTTTGCCTAAAAGACCGAAACCTAAAAAAATAATCAACATGATTGATCACATCACAGTACTGCTGCTTTTTTATAAATCAAATTTCATCACTGACCGTTTGGAAAAACTGACTTCTGTTTCTACTCCCAAATGGTAAAGATGTATCAATGCATGAGCCGTTCCAGTTGAGTCCCAACAAATCATAATCAGGGTCTATTTTGAGGTGCCTAACAGCTGTACTAACAGCAGTTTTAAAGATGTGAGCCACCTTTTCCCATTTTGGCTAGTTCCCTTGTCAAGTTATCAATTATGGGGATAGTTAAGTTAAAATTTACTTGTTCATACAAATGATCTACCCTGTAATTGAAAGAATAACCCATGGGCCAACTGAGATCACTGATTGTCAATTCATTGAGATCAATATTTATTTTCGGGCCCCAACAGTAAGATTTGTTTCAAAGGGACCTACAATAGTCCCATTCTCTATCTGTTCCTTCAAATACACCTCAATGTCTTTTGTATTTTCTACAGCTGATTTAAGAGTTTGTCATGCTTTAGTTCACATGCACGATTGAATCCTAATAGAAAACTGAACTGCAATAGCACAGTGAGCTGTTAATCCAAGTAATTATTCAGCATTTCTTTCGAGTTTTATATGTTAAAGGCGGCCTGAATTTGGT
Source organism: Sabellastarte sp. h YS-2021 (assembly GCA_964017235.1). Lineage (NCBI taxonomy): Eukaryota > Metazoa > Annelida > Polychaeta > Sabellida > Sabellidae > Sabellastarte > Sabellastarte sp. h YS-2021. The sequence continues at coordinate 35,783,221 of OZ024933.1, forward strand.
TGTGTGCACCTAGGGAAATTTCTATTCTTGCATGTTTCACCTTTTTTGTATTTTCAGTGTCAAACCTTATTAGGCCTCTCATTTGTCCCCATGTCAAAATTAAGAATTATGATCATTTGGTCTTTGTTTGACAAGGTCGCCCCCAGGATTGAATTACTACTTGCAAGTTTTACATTTTATATTTCATGGGTGCTGTATGCTGATGATATTGCTCTCATAGCTCCTTCAGTTATGTCTTTAAAAAAATGTTACACATATGTGATAGATTTGGTAGTTCTTATGATGTCACATTTAATGTCTCCAAGTATCAGCTTATTCATTATAGTAACTATAGGGATGAATTTAATGGCATTAATCATAATGACTTTTTTATAAAGAAATCAGATTTTGCTTGTCATTTGGGTAATGTAATAGGACCTAATCCTGATAAATTATATGATTTGGTCATAAATAAATTTATCACCAGTTTCAATGGGTTAAATGTAATGTTCAGAAAAGCCTCTGTGAATGTGAAATATCATTTATTTAAGACATTTGTATGAACCTGTATGGCAGTCTTTTCTGGGATCTCAGTAGTGAAAAAGTAACATCTTTTTATACTTTGTGGCGTAAATGTCTCAGGAAATTACTGGATCTTTCTTACACCACACATTCTAGATATATACCATTAATTGTGAATGATGTGCCTGTTGAGACCCAATTATTTAGAAGAGTCAATAACTTTATGTGTAACATGTCAGCTAGCACTAATTTGTGTGTAAAAATGTGTACTAAATTGGTTATAAATGGTAGTTGTTCTAATATATCCAAAACTTTGAATCATATTATTTACCATACTAATGTATCAATGAAAGTAATGTGTAATACTAAATGTCAACTTTTAAAAGCAGTGAGAGATCACAATACAATTAATGAAGAAGACTTAAAACATGTAGGAAATATTAAAGATTTGTTATCTATGAGGGTCTTTAAACATGGATTTACTGCTGGAGAAATAAATGCCAAGCTAAATTTTGTATGTACCACCTGAGACACTAATTCACTTGTCTATGTATGCAACTCTCCTGTATAATTCTGTTTCTTTTTTTCACCTGTATTACTATGTGTTTTTTTCATTTGTTCTTCTTTTTTGTAATTAACCAACATCTATCAACTTTGTGCTTTGTATGCACGAGAAATAAATGAATAAATAAATACATGTTTATTCTGAGTTGTGTGTTAATAATATTGTTGCAACTCCAAAACTTGAACAAGAAATTTACAATACAATAGTTGTCTCTAACATATTATAAAATGGAGACCCGCGCAGTTGACGAATATGCGTTTGAGTACTTAATAGAGAAACTAATGCATGCTGTTGCAATCTACAAACATAGTTGTAGGGTATAATCTCGAAAATAAATATTTGAATGGCTAAAGTAACCAACAAACACAGAAATTTGTGGAAAAAAATAATCAATGTTTTATAATACAAATATACTACTTTTGCTTGGACTTTATCGGCAATTTAATCACATAAATATCTTCTAAATAAAACACTTTATTTGTACGTCCCGGCATCTGGGTGCCAGGTAGTTCGGCCCTGGAGGGACCCTAAGTTCGGTCTGATCGAAAACTAGTACACAACTCTGTCCTAGTTTCTCATTGGCCAGTGTTTGGCCACCTTGGGGTTTGACCATCCACTCAGCCATTTCGAATTCAGAGGTGACAGGGGTGACATTGAAATTCAACCCCCTGTCTTAAATCCCCCCTTTTTATTCTGAGTTTAAAGTTGATTCTGTATAATATTTGTCAATTATGTGAACCAGTTACTGCCTGTAGTCTATTTTCAGGTCACCATGAGTAACAATGGTGGATGAATTGCATATTCAGTTATCATAGGTCTTGGCAGACCTTCCTCATGGACATAATATTGTGTGTCATAATCTTCTTCATCACCATTTTTCTAATGAGGATGTGTCTTTTGGCTATTGTCCACTTGGATTATCAGAATTCATAGCATCTGGAGCTTTCATGGTTCCAGCTTTAGTGTCACCAGCCCTCGATGCTCAGCCATTAGTTCTCCATAACTGTTTTCATGTAGCTTTTAGTATTTATACTCATATTATATGCTTGAATTGCTTTATCGTGTCACTCACATTACAAAAAATTATTATTAGAAAAATGCTGTGTTTTAATGTTTACTATGACCTATATAACCTGTCACCTTGGCTATACATGCTCTTACTTCGTTTATGTTTTATACATCTTTTAGTGAATTGTTGAACCTATATGTCATTGTGATCTATGAGTTTTTATTGTTATTAAGGGGCCGTAATGCTCGGTCAGTTAGGTGTACATATTATTTTAACTAGACAGATTGCAAAGGCCAACAATTCCCTGGCCACATTACTGGTCTTATCTGACTTCACTTTGCACCTTTTCCTTTACATCTTGGATCTCCTGGCTGTAAGATCTGTATCAGGTGATACTTTCAAAATTTCTATCCAGGGGTGCCTTCCTCACAGCAAATTGTATAATTATAGATACTCAATACCTTTGATTTCAATTCAAATCAATTAGTCGGTTATGATTTACATTATTGTACTTTAAATTCCTCCACTTTCTTGGGTTGACTATATCACAATTGGAAATTCCTACCTGTACTGAAGTCAATAATTCTGGTCCTATTTAGGGCTTAAACTATCTCACTCTCGTGCTCCTGCACTTTCTAGGCCTCGTGGCCTATTTAATGTTCTATTGTAGGCCTAGGCAAAAGTATTTCTGTTGAGGATATGTTATATAAATATCCTTAGGTTAAGTAACGTAGATGTCCAGGATATTCCTTAAACACAGATGACTCAGCGTGTTTTGTTAAACACTCAATACTTAACTAATATATTTCAATCAATCAATCAGTTGTCCAGGTGCTTAATCTCCGTATCAACGGATTCTAAGGCACACCATCCAATCCGTAAGGCATAAATCATGAGACATTAGACATGTTCCGAGTCGTTGCCAGGGAGGCGGTCCGGTGTTCGGTAGTAAGAAGCTATGGTGGGAATGATTTCTGAAATAGGTAGGTTTTGAGTCGACTTTTGAAACTGGAGATTTGGAGCACTGCGTATATCATATGGAAGATCATTCCATAACTTAGGGGCATCATATGAGAAACTATTGTTAAAATGGACCTTTGATTTATGGATGGAAGGACAGTAAGAGGGGACCAGAAGGAACAAATTTTTGGGATTGGAACGTCTTGTATTCACGGCAGATTTGTACAAGGGGAGATATGGTGCAAAATACTTAGGCTGGCCAGTGGTGAGGTACTTATAGACCAAAACTAGGGTTTTGAAAATAATACGTTGTCTAATGGGTAGCCAATGGAGTGTCCTAAGGGTGGATGTAATGTGAGTGTACTTTGAAGCACCAGTGACAAACCGTGCAAGCGCATTTTGAACATATTGGAGCCTTGTAGCATTTCGGGATGACAAACTGTGAAAAAGAGAGTTGCAATAATCCAGACGACTACTGACCAGAGCATTTGCAATCACCACTGATGTATCCACAGAAAGAAACCTCCTGATACGATGAAGGTCCCTGAGGCTGATAAAGCAGGATTTGATAACAGAATTTACGTGATTGGTGAAACAAAACTTTGCATCAAACAGAACACCCAGATTGCGTACAACATCTGCGGGAGAGAGGCAATTACCCAGGATATTGACAGGTAGTGAGTCACTGAGCCATTTGTGTCTGTCTTTGGCACCGAAGACTATGAATTCTGTTTTATCAGGATTTAGCTTGAGTTTGTTTTCAGACATCCAAACCTGAATATCATTCAAACATGATTTAAGACGGTCAAAAGACTTGAGACTATCATCAGGGGATAAGTGAATGAACAACTGAGTGTCGTCCGCATAGAAGTGGTAACGGACTCCGGTATATTTTCTGATGACTTGACCAAGAGGTGTTGTGTAGAGGGAAAACAGAAGGGGACCTAAGACAGAACCTTGGGGGACTCCAAACTTCAATTTGAACAAATTCGAAAGACTAGAACCAATCTTGACTGACTGAAAACGATCCTGGAGATAGGATCTAAACCATTTAATGCCGATCCAGCAAAACCAAATCTAGACGACAGACAGGATAGGAGTGTGTCATGATCGATAGTATCAAATGCCGCAGACAGGTCGAGTAGCACTAGTGCTGTCGGCATGCCCTTGGACAGAGATAAGTGAATCTCATTTTTGATGCACAACAAGGCAGTTTCTGTCGAGTGCCCCACCTTGTAGGCTGACTGGAAAGTATTACCAAGATCATGAGAATCCATGTGAGATCTAATTTGGGCAGCCACAATTCGCTCGACCAATTTTGACAAGAAGCTGTCACTGGTCGATAGCTCTTCAAATCCTCTTTAGAAAGGGTGGACTTTTTGAGGAGGGGAGTGACAATAGCCTGTTTGAAAGGATTAGGGAAAATGCCGTTTTTGAGGGACAAGTTAACTAGTTTAGTCAATGAAGGGAGAAGAATGTCAATACATTGTTTCACAATGTGAGTGGGGCATGGATCAAGGGAGCAAGTTTTAGAAGGGGATTCCTTGATAAACTTAAGGACTTCAGTCTCAGTGACAGCTTGAAAGGAACAGAAAGTCGGCGGCTCCTTGTCAGGATGAAGAACCTGAGATCGGGTGTATTTAAAGGTGTCTCGAATCCTTTTAATTTTATCAATGAAAAACGAACCAAATCTGTTTGCTAAAGATTTTTCATCATCAAAGGATGGGAGGACAGTAGAATTTGACCGACTCAATGTTCTGTTTAGTGCATGCCATAACCTCTTGCTATCGCCGCAATTTTCGCTAACTAGATCACGATAGAAACACCCCTTGTTTCTATTTAGGATGTGGTTACATCTGTTTATCTGCCGTCGAAGACGGGAACGATTTTCAGGGGATTTGTCTCTTCTCCAGGCACGCTCAAACTGCCTTCTCATGCACTTGGCAGTTCTATACTCATCAGTTATCCAGCTTGGGGCTGGTTTGATGAGCTATTTAGTCTTCACTGGTGCATGAATATCTAGAAGGCCAGACAAACCAGACATGTACTGTTCATGCAATAAATCTATGTCATCAGATGGTGAGCTAACAAACGGAATAGTCAGGAGGTCACTTCTGAATTTATCTATATTCAATTTATGGTACTGACGAAAGGTAACAACTTTCTGAATTGGTGTATCCAAAGATGGAAAGTCAACCACACAAGAGATAATTTTGTGATCACTAATGAAGCCTGAACATTTCACATCAGAAATTGCAGAGAACTCAGATGGAGCCATCAACAAATCCAAGGTATGACCATGAAGGTGAGTTGGAAAATCAATGTATTGGGACAGACAGCAAGAATCCATGACTGATTTAAATTCAGAGACTGTTGGAGACATAATGTCGACATGAAGATTAAAATCACCACAAATGACAAAGGAGGGGGATAAGGAAGACAAAAAACCCACATATGACAGAAAATCTTCAAAAAATTTTACTACAGATGAGGCAGGAGGCCGGTAAATGACCCCGAGAAACAAGCGACGCCCATCAAGAGTGAGACAGACAGTGTGATTTTCAAAGGAGGAGAACTCAGGGGAATGAATGGTTTTAAAATCAAGAGCAGATTTAATAAAAAAGCCAACACCGCCACCACGTTTGTTTTCTCTATTGGTGTGAACAAGGGAAAAATCTTCAGGCATTAACTCATTTAAAAATGAGGGTGTGTCTAGAGCTTTAATATGGGTCTCGGTGAGACCAAAAACATCAAAATTTCCAGTTTGGATTTCATCACAGAGAATTGGACCTATTATATTTAGTAAACTATTAGCTCATCTGCTTGTATAATCGTACAATTTATTTATTTATTTATTTATTTGGGGTTTAACGTCGCTTTCAACACTGTACAGGTCATATCACGACGGGTAGTTGGAAGGGCAGAGGAAACCAGTACATAGAGTTCGCTAGGGTTGTGTACTGTAAACTGCCGACCAACAGCAAGCAACTACCAGCTTTCCCACTTACGACCATGACGGGGATCGATCCCCAGCCGCAGAGGTGGGAGGCGAGAGTGTTACCACTCTGCCACCGTGGCCCCTATATATAATCATACAAAGTCTGTATTCTAAACATCTTCTCATATTTGATTTGTACTTACTTGGTTTTAGTGTTGCTTTCACGAAGAAAGTCAAATCACGAAGGGCAGTTAAAGGGATGTAGAAAAGCAGTGTATACTAGTCAGTCAAGATTCTCCACTGAAAACCACCAGCAAGCAACTGCCAACTTTCCTTGTAAGGCAATGGATTTGAACCCACAACATGCCGAGATGTAAGCGAGTGCTGAATCCACCACTCCACTAAGCACCTTTTAACTTTTTTAATAAGTGATACTGAGTGTTATGAATGATTGTACAGATATTTGTTTAAACATATATTGATCAATTTTTCAAAATATATAAATTTTTAAATTGCATAAAAACTTAAAGGGAAACTATATGAAGATAACACATTTGCAATTAAACTCTAATTTCTAAGGTAGACTAGACAAGACAGTTCACATAATTCATGATATAAGTAAGTTTCTTGTAACATTAGCGGGGATTTTTAAATACTTCTAGGGAATCACAAAATAGACATCAAATGCATGAAAATACTTTTACAGACCCCGGTAACTCATTTACAAATTCCATCCCCCAATTCACAACATCCTCTATCATGCCTCGAGAGGGGCTGGATAATGCATTCCCCAGCTTAATCTTATCTTATCAGTTGAAAAGGTGGGGAACTATTTCTGGGCGATCATACACACTAGCCATTTTTCTCCCTTTTGACTACTTTTGTGCAATCTTTACAGTCGTAACTACTTGGCAAACTGTCTGATTGGTCTGAAGACTTCTATTGCCCCCCAAAAGGATTAGTTTTACAAGTCCACTGAGCATCTTCAGGGCTTTGTGTGACGAGTTTTCTTTATGAATTCTGTTGGTTGGGAGCAGGATGTAATATGTATCTTTTCAGTGGTAAAGCACAAGTTAACTCTATCGGAAACTAGCATATTTTCTACACTGCCACCAATCTCAACGCACTACGAGTTCAAAAGGTGCAAAGTGTTATGATTTTATAACGAAAGAGAAAAGTAATATGATTGAAAAAATATAAGTTATGTAACTTCTATATGATAAAAAAAATTGATAAAGATAAAGAAACAAAAAGAAGAAAAAGAACTGAAACAAAGGTCCCTTATGTGAACCTTATATTTTGGCTAAAGTCGGGAGAGGCCTTGTTGATTTTTCCTTGTGACTATTTCATACAGGCATAACTGATCTCATACACTAGTAGTATTTTACAGACATTTTTTCTAGCCATATAAAATTTTAGCAGAGGTTTAGTAAGTGGTGCTTAAATAAGACAGAGAAAAAGCACATTCAGGTTTTAGTTACTGTGGTTGTGTTGAAGTAGATAAATTGCAAATTGTTTCCTTTTTGTACAGATGTGGCAACAGTCATGCCAAGTTTATGTGAGGTTGAATGAAGGTTAAGCTGCGTTCTTTGTGATGAGGTAAGTGGTGATTGCAAACAGTGAACACAGTAGGTTGGGGAAAAGAGCCTTTATTTACAACACATGTTACATCACTACATATACATAAATTAGTAAAATAAGTCTACCAGTTAAAATTACAAGGGACAAAAAGGCCCCACACAGATAAGTGAAACGTCATGGCAGTAACACTTTACATAAAACACTAAAAGAAATTTAAAATGGTATGGTATACAATGATAAACAATTGTGACATGACCTGTGAGAAGGTGTAGTGTGAACAGTGGTTTACTGGGGAGGTGGGAGGGTGCTTTTAAACCCCACGACTTGTAAATTTAAAGTGCAGAAGTACACAGACTAGAAGCTTGGGTGGAGGCAAGGCGGGAAACCTTTGAACACAATTCATTAAGACACTGACACTTTGTTTGACACATAATGCAAATTAAACATGCTAACAATTAGGTAGGTAGTGACACTTGCTTGTACATAAATTTGGCCTCGACTGACAAGTTGTGGCCATGCATCAACACCCACAGTCATGCCAAGTTTATGTGAGGTTGAGGTTGAATGAAGGTTAAGCTGCGTTCTTTGTGATGAGGTAAGTAGTGATTGCAAACAGTGAACACAGTAGGTTGGGGAAAAGAGTCTTTATTTACAACACATGTTACATAACTACATATACATAAATTAGTAAAATTAGTCTACCAGTTAAAAGTACAAGGGACAAAAAGGCCCCAAACCCATTATGTAGAAAGTAGGTATTGGACGGTATTAGCAACTGTGGCAGATGCTTTTGGGGTGTGTTTTAGATAAGAATGGATGGCATTTGAGGACCACCCTCCATGTGTTTTAAATTCTGGAGAGGTACATCATGGTCAGCAGCCCAGGAGACTGCGGATCTACGAAAGGCATGAAAGCCGAAATGAGATGGATTGAGTTTCAGTGATGAGAGGAGGTGGGATAAAGTGGAACTAATCATGGGGGAAGAGATGGGGAACATGCCCGAGGGGGGGGGGGGGGGGGACAAGAAAGAGAGGGGAGGAAGGTGGGGCCTTGATGTTGGCAAAGAGGAATTTGAGGGCAGAGACAGGGCAGAGGGGGGAGGAAGGGAGGGCTGGAATTTGTACGACCTGATGTTTGGATGATGCTTGCATTGCTTTAGCTCATTTCACAATGATGTGAGCACCTGGGGGGCCGAAGATTACATCAGATCTAAGGAAATGACGAGTGGCATCAAACATTTTAGAGGAGGAGGGAGCCATGTTAGAGAGCCTCAAAAAGGCAAAGTATGCTAAAAGGAAAATGGCTTTGTAAATGAAGCCATGGTGAATAGAGTTACAAGCATGAACTAATTTTGTAAGGAGGGGAATGGTGAAGGTGGCTTTGTACTTTGGGCAATAGGAAGAGTTGATGGAGACAGATTTAATGAAGAGGTGAATTTTCCTATGACTGAGGGCATGAGTTTCAATTTCATAAATTTGGAAGAAGTGACGAAGTACAGACACATATGTAGAAAGTGAATGGGCCCGTGTGCCATGTTGAGTTAAAAATTCTAAAAACGCTAGAATAGTGTCCACCATATGAAGGGGAAATTGAAACCATGTAGTAAAAGCCAGGAACAGCTTGAACTTGGCAAGGTATGCTGATGATGTACGGGGCCGGAGTGCAGTGTGAACTCTGCTGTATGCTTGGTGGATGAGGAGGGAGGCAGCACCTGCAATTAAACAAGATTATTAGGAAAGAACGCATTGCCATGTACTGGCCACAATGTGAGATCATTAACCTTGTGAAACTCATTCAACTTGTTTTTACCTTCAAATAATCTAGATAGAATGTCTGCTTTAACATTGTCACTACCTGCAATATGGCTGCACTTGATGTTAATGTCTTTTGATGCACCTATTAGCCATATGGTTTTAGCAACACCTTGCATAAATTCATCTTTAATTTTCCCATGATTCAATGCATGAACCACGGCCAGGTTGTCAATATGTACATGTATGGCTTGATTGACCCACATTTCACCAAAGGTACACAGTAATACTAACACATTCAGCATTTCAAGCTGTGTGATGCTGAGGCCCCATGTAGCCGACAGATGACGTGAGACAGCATAGGCGTTGTTACCCCACCATGCTCCCATACCAGAGAGGGAAGCATCCACATATACTTGTACCTCTGGTCGCCCTTGGTGAAACATGACTTTACCATTAAATTGGCTAACAAACTTCACAAACCAGGCAATGTCTTTCCTCATGTCTGCATTAATTTTTACAGTTCTTGTAGCCTGTCTCAGAGTATTAAGCAACCTGTTTACAAAAATTCTTGCTGGGGGAATGCACCTATGCAAGTAAAGCAGCTTGCCCAGCAAGTTTTGGAGCTGTTTTTTGGTTATCATCTTTCTGCTACTATATAAGCAACACAGGTCCAGGATTTCCAGCAATTTATCTTGTGGGATGGTAAGTTGCTTAGTATCGAGATTTACATTAATACCCATGCACGTAAGGGACCTAGCGGGTCTGACAACTTTACTAGGATTTATTGGTATACCCAGGAACTCAAACAAATTAAATAGGGTTTGAAATTCTGTGTCAGCTTTATGACACTGGTGGACGCAAATGACGTCATCAATATAATTGAAGATTCAGACGTTGCATGACGCCATGACGTGACGCAATATGTCAGTTGTTCTCTGACAGATGGCACTGCCTGTTTTTAGGCCCATGGGCACACTAATGTCCAGATAACTATTATCATTCCATTTAAGACTTAAGACGTCAAAGTCTCCAGGATCCACTCTGAGGTTCCTGAATTCCCTGCTGACATCAATTTTTGACAGCAAGACATCAGGACCCATATCCTCAATAGCATCTACAATTCTGTCCAAGGATGGATATTTTAATAAGTATAGTGTACCATCATACCAATCATTTTGAATACATTCTGTAATATCCTCACATATGTCAGTTCTATTAATACCTGGGCTTCCGGGGATTCCCCTTTAGCTCAGCTGGTTAAAGAGCTAGACTTGTGTTTATATCTGTGTGTAATCAGAAGGCTGCAAGTTCGAGACGCAGCAGAACCAATCAATAAAATCTCCCTTCCCACTACATGGTGAGATGCCTAAAAGATCCTTCCCTCTCAAAGCCAAGCGAGTAAAGTGTAATAATGTAGTCATGTAAGACCTGAGGACAGGTCTTTCCTTGGAGGGGTGGTATGTAATATCCTCACATATGTCAGTTCTATTAATACCTGGGCTTCCGGGGATTCCCCTTTAGCTCAGCTGGTTAAAGAGCTAGACTTGTGTTTATATCTGTGTGTAATCAGAAGGCTGCAAGTTCGAGACGCAGCAGAACCAATCAATAATCTCCCTTCCCACTACAATTCGTTAACAGAATCGCCATACGGGAAACTGAGGTTAACAATTACTCGACGTGTGTCATTGGCTTTGGGTCTAGATAAAAGGGGGGAATAATGAACTGGGAATGGGATATTATCACATGGACCCACAATGGCTTTATGTTTTATTTCCTTGTCAAAGTAGGCGCCAATGTCCCTAGGGAATTGAATAGCTGATGGGTAATTGACCACATTGATATTATATGTAAGGGCTTGCTTGTTTATGCAGAGTGGAAAGCCATACTCTAAGTATTCCAATAATAATTGGTCTTCAAAATTCGCACAAAGAGCTCTCCAGTTATTATTTTTTAATTCTGTGGGGACTTTTACACGGGCACCTTGATAATTGGGACAATGGGTACCTGCTACAATAGTGTGGGCTTGGAACGCCCATTGTTTTTAGTCAGTACACTCTAACTCCAACCCAGGCCTAAACAATGGCAAGGGAGGATACACATCACATACAAAACCAAAGTCTTTACTTCTGTTGACACAATAGATTTTCTTTCCATTGACACTATTATGGACGAAACACCATAATGCCTCAGAGTCATTACATGAACACAAGTGAGATAGAAACACTGATTCAGAACAGCCATTATTAACCATTGACCAATCACCAATATTATTGATACCTTTATAGACGTCAGAATAACCAGAGGCGTCAACATGTGATTTTAAGTCTTGTTATGTGACACATGCTGAATACTTGTGTTCGATATACTTAATGTTTCTATACAACCTGCAGTATAAAATTCTTGGTGAATAGCAGAAATGATTGCCAAATTACTATTTACAAACATGTCATGGCCTAGATTTCTACTGAAATTATTTAGACCATACTCACTACAATCAATTAACTCAGTACTATTTGAAAGCTGACCAACATCACACCCATTATACGCTTTTATACTATTTAGAATTCTGTTCGAGTTAGTGTGACGGGGACATAACCTGAAGCCTCAGCTGATTTTTGCACTGTCTTTGGACACCTCCGAGCCTTGTCGCCACATACAATCTTGTAACTTGTGATAGTAATACTTTCCGACCTCTTTGTGACAGTGGGAGCAAGCGTGCTTTACAATTTGTCCATCGATAACGTGATCCGACGCGAATTTACACCCATTGGTATTGTAGGCGACACAAATCTTGTCCTTGGCTGTATACTTTCCAGTTTTAGGCGCGTTCCCACTGATCTTTTGCGAGATAACCCTGGCTGTGTTTCTTATGCGAATTTTTTTCAACAGCGTCAGGTCTGCGCCAAGTAACTTTTCCTCTCTCTATGTCTTGTAGCAAGACTAGATGGGCATGGCGAGCTGTGGCCCAATTCGTTTCCACAGCATCTTGCAACAGATGTCTGCCATACTCTAACATCTTCGTTCTGACAGTGTTACTACTCTCCTCTAAGACACATCCCATGAAGCCTATCATAAATTGGAGCGGTGAGAGTTCTTTATACTCTGGTAACTTCCCTCCTGCACTGGGAAAACAGTGATGGTGGGGCCAAGGTATTTCTGTTTTAACTGCATTGTCCCCAGAACATAACAACCCGGATTTGATAGCTTTACCTGTAGTTATGGCCCCTCTGTGTTGTCCCTGCAGTCTTTTGAGTTGGCGTTGGACCTTTCTTTGTGTCCTTTCATCCTCCTTCAGTAGCTGCAGTGAGGGTTGTGATGAGAAACTGCAACTGTGGTGTGAGATGTGTGTGCTGGAGCCTTGTGGCGAGGCCAGATCCGTGAATTCCTCATCTGATGTTTCCTCCATCCTCATTTGGTGAGATGACGATGACACCAGCTTGTGCTTATGATGTCCTCTCCTTCAACTAGAGGACTGGCGTTTGGGTGAGCTATGCGCGAATTTGCGCACTTTCTCTGAAGAGGGCTGATGATCTTGCAGTTTTTGTTCCAATTTTAAGTTCTTGTTTTCTAAATTCTGGACTTTCTTTAGAATTAGGTCCAGTTTTGATTCCACTAACGATACTTTAGAGGTGTTGCCTTCCACTGATGCGTCTGCTGCAACTTCTCCAGCTGCTTTGCTACTAGACTGCTGGGCCAGCCCTAAGCTGTGCTGTTCTGGCCCTTCTACTTCCTCTTAAGAGTCTGTGGTTGCTGGAGCACTCAGGTTCAAAATCCTTCTGCACTGTATGCCCACCGGACGCTGATGCTTGACACTGCACTTGCTGCAGTGTGCCACTGTGCCACCTTGTTTCGACATGCTGTTAGTACAGTTTATAACATAAAACCTTTAAAATTTTCAAGTTAAAATTCTAAACAGTTTGTAATATATCCGTATATAATCCAAGAAGTTGCTTTTAAACCCCACGACTTGTAAATTTAAAGTGCAGAAGTACACAGACTAGAAGCTTGGGTGGAGGCAAGGCGGGAAACCTTTGAACACAATTCATTAAGACACTGACACTTTGTTTGACACATAATGCAAATTAAACATGCTAACAATTAGGTAGGTAGTGACACTTGCTTGTACATAAATTTGGCCTCGACTGACAAGTTGTGGCCATGCATCAACACCCAGAAACATTAAATACTAGTGTAAAGATAACTCGTTTCAAGACTCAAATTTGTGCTCAAGACCATTTTAAACACTAAAACAAAGGTTTGGTATTCATAATGTACTCGTACCTGTTATGAGACATTGGCTCACAAGACTGAGACTGAATATGCTCTCTAGAGTGGTGTAACAGCCACTGTAAGTAAGAGAACGTAACTGAAACTACATTTGTCTGAAATTGTAAAGAAACGGGAGTCTTACGCAAGACTACTTTACACGAAAATAATTTTAACGAATATTATCTTGCTATAAGCATGCCACTCATAATCAGTACATTATCCTTTTAAATAAGACAATTTCCAAGTCCTATAAACAAATGTCTATCTGTCCAAGTAGAATAGGTGATGACAATTATTTTATATAAAGTTATATTAAACTTGTGAGTCCAATGCATGTGGTCCTCAAGCTTTGGATTAGAAAATGTACAAACAAACGTGTAATATTCACATAACATTGCTTCAGTTCTGTCACTTTTATAGAAAGACTTATTTCACACATACATGATTTCAAATTGAGTCCTATTTTAGGCACTGATAATTACTTTTTATGGGAAATTCGAAATAATTTTGGATTAACATATTTTAACAAAGTGAAAATAAATACCATTTCGTGTCAAAGTTCATTGTTGAGAATGAAACATCTTTTTTTACCCCCAAAAGAACAATTTATCATAGTCTAGAACAATATATCAAGTCCTGGGAGCCCTTGTGACCTTTGACCTGGTCACTGTTCATGTTTGGTGCTGTTTAAACAAATTTTTATCATAGAATATTAAGTTCTTCCATGTACTTTTTCTGAATCAATTATTAAGATAAAACTAAAAGTTTAAAGAAGAAAAAAGTTAACCTCCAATATCACATCAGAATACAGCACTTTCACGTTCAGTAGAAACTAACATTTAAGGAAACCATAGTTCAACTGACTTTCTTAAAGTTGGAAAAAAAGTAAAATATTCTCCCAGTTTATTTTCACACTAGTATTATTGCCTTCTCTACATTTGACAGACTCCAATCAATCAATCACTCAATACATAAAATAGACTAAAACATTTAAATCACAATCTTCTAAACAAAGCATGCAAAAAGTCAGACATGCTACCATGTATTGCCTATTTGACTACTATTCAATGAATCCACCACCCCACTCGTCAAATGTAAATATCCCTCATTCAGGTCTAACACAGACACTTTATTCTACCTCTGTTGTCGTAATACTTTGTGACAATAGGAACATATGAATATTATCTCCCTATCGAAAGTGCAACTGACGATTGTAGTAACACATTCTTTAGTTGATATCCCTATAATGCTCCCCCACACAGCCCCCTCCCTAGTTTCTCCTAACTATATCCTCCTTTTCCGCTTTTTAGCGCTCTATATATTTGCCTGGATATGGCAAACTGTCATTCAGTTTAACGGAAGACGCCAAACAGTGAAGACTGGAGTTCCTCAGGTATTCATCATTTTTACCTCACAATGTTTGGGATAAATTTGTTTGACACAGTGCAAATGTCAAGGTTTGACATATACCCTTTATTAACACCAGGACAGGGCCTCAGTGGACCCTATTTCATTATCAGTCAATTTACAGGTCTGTAGTATAATAAATATAAAAAAAGCTTTAAAACTGATATTGAATGGAATATTTCTCTGTGTTTTTTAATGAGACATTTCATCTCAACAAATTGTCTATTACATCTATTAACAAACTAGGAAGGTGTTTGATTCCATTTTTTACTATAGCATTAAATATTGTATCCCATTTTAATCATATTTACACAATAGTTACGAGACTATGGAATATTTATATTTGTTTTGATATGATTTCTAATGAGACAAATTATTGCAAAAATAAGACATTTTCCCTAATCTACAATTCTATTTGAATCACACTTGTACAATGCTTATTCTTACAACAGAAGTTTGCAAGGTGTATAAAACAGAAGAACATTGGAGTGAAAATAGGTAACAGTTGAAGTAGGGAACTTGGATATCAGTGTTTTGTACATATTTATAAAAGAAAAATCAGTCAAAGTATTCATAAATATCCTGTCAATGTATGACAGCTAAATTTCAAAACAGTAAATCTTATGGAAAGATTACCGGGTATATCCATTTGTCACAGTGAATCAATTTTAAATATTGTTTTGCTTCTCCAATTACTGTTTTTAAAAGAAAACATTTATGAAACACTTGTTAAATAACCCGAGAAATTGGGTTTGACTGGAAAGGTAATTTGAACATTTTTAAATTGATAAAGAAATAAAGGTTAAGCTGGAATTTTTTTTCAATTCATTCATCATGAAATGTGTGATAAACAGTACACATAAAATGTCTAAACAACATTTTGTTGACAATATTTTGTAAATGTTTGCTCTGAAAATGTTTTACAAAAATTTAATAGCATTTTGGAAATGTTTTCTATCAAAAGTTTTAAAAAGATTTTATCAAGAATGTTTTTCAAACCAATATTTTAAGAATGCTTTTCAAACGTTTACCTTAAAACATTTAGAAACAAGGATGGTGGTGAGCAATAATAGGGGATTTTAGAGGACTTAGTAAACAATTGCCCCACATGCAGTCCATAAAAGTAAGAACTGATTAGGGGTAGAAGTTTTAAGCCACTATCTTACAATTTTGAAGAAAAAACATATATTTTTGTTTATGAGCAACCCCAAAAAGATATTGAATTTGATCTCTGACCCTATTATGATTGAGACATAGTT
This sequence comes from Sabellastarte sp. h YS-2021, assembly GCA_964017235.1. NCBI lineage: Eukaryota > Metazoa > Annelida > Polychaeta > Sabellida > Sabellidae > Sabellastarte > Sabellastarte sp. h YS-2021. The sequence continues at coordinate 35,799,464 of OZ024933.1, forward strand.
ATGTTCATTTGTACCGATTTTCTAACATTTATCATTAAAGGTCATATGAAGCATTTTTCACATAAATTGTGAAGTTAACTTAATTCAATAGACAAACAACCTATAAGAATGAAAATGTGGTTTATTTCAAGAAATATATGGTACAAGAGCCATAAATAGCATTGGAGAAACATATATAAAGAAGTGGAGTAAAAAGCTGACATATTGTTTTTCTAGTAGTAGATGATTGATGACGTCACAGGTTCATAACGAAGTTCTGTTTAGTTGGAGATATAATGTATATATTTACAAACTGAAGGAACATAACATGTTTCTTTGAAGTTTTGCCAGAAAAAGCTCACTAGCCTTTAATCTTTTTCATATGTTGTTTTTTCTCAAGTTTTATCTCATTTTAAGCTGCAACAGTTCTAACAAACACAGGAGAAATACTGTAAGTACACTTGTCTTGGAATGCAGAAAGCGTAAACATCTGTATGAGATATTGCCTCCTCCCATTTTTTTTCAAAGATTTTTAGCTGTGATGGGATAGTAGCTTTTCACAAGTTAGATATTTACATGAAACTAAAAACCTGTTGAAAACTTGTCATTAAAATGTACTGGATACTGTTTTTTGCCTTTAATCACCGGCACTTCTATCAAGATAAGGTTTGATGTAAAGTGAAATCAAAACATGAAATGTGTTTTCATTTGCATAAATCATTTATAAAAGTCATGGTAATGTAGTCAAATTTATGGAATTTATTCTGAAAGAATCCTTAAAGTTCTAACTTTTATATTATTAGTTCATGAAATAATTCAGTATGTAATGCGCTTTCCTTAAGATATTAGTTTGGTACTTTTTAACCTTAAGTTTGGATAATTTTAAGTTTTAGAAATCAGTTGGTAACATTTTCTTCACAATTTAAGCCTTTGTCGAGACCAAAAAAAGGGAAATGTTTTTGGGGGAACTGTCATTAACAACACACACTGCACTGCTGTAGATGGCTAGATGCATTATGTATACTATGAACACATTGTTTACAGTTTTGGTTGGGACTATTTTTAAGTGCTGAGCTAATTTGGGGAACAGATATGATTATCCTTGCTTGAGGCCCAGTTCTAAAGACATTTATGTTGTATTTATTTAATCTCCTAGCAATAATTAGTTTTCAAAATTGAAAAAATAACTATCAAAATTCATCTAAGAGTTGAACCTGGTTGACGGCATGATTTGTGATTTTTATCCAACTTGCTGAACACCTCTCTAAATAATTTTTTATCTGAAAGAAATATAAAAGATGTTCTCAAGGCTATTTCAGAAATTTACTGTTGCAGACTGGTGTTTTATAAACAAATAAGCTTCATAAAACAGAAAATGCAATCTTTTAAATATATATGTATGCATTAAAAGCTTACGAAAGTGATAGTTTGTTTACATTGTCATGAACCTGTGATGTCAAGGCTGTTGTGAAAATTTTGAAAAAACTGACAGAAGGTGACTGAATATTCCATGTAACCTTGTCTACCTGCATCGTATTTTTACAGAAATTGAACTTTCACATGTATATTTAATTATTAATGAATGATTTCAAAATGCTTCCTATGACCTTTAAACTTTTAATAAACGATATAAGTAAAATGTTTTGAAACATTTTATTTTAAAATGGGTTTCGAACTCATCATTTTTAACCTTTGGCAAATGATTCCTTTCAAATGTTAGCAAAACCTAAAAATGTTTACTGGGCGACATACAGTTGATTTATATTTTTTCCGTCTTTTAAGAGAATAAGCATGCCAGAAAGTAATCCATTTACACAAGAGGAAAATAGCACCCTGACTAAAGGTATTTGCAGAAAAATATTGAATGAAGTGACTCTTTGTTACTCAAGCGACTAATTTGGTACACTTTTGGTTTTCTTATGCCTTGTCATATTAGGATTGTCTGAGTAAACATTGGAGTAAAATGAAAATGCAACTACAAAGCACGTGTACAGTACAGGAGTGTTTCCTGAAAATTTCAGGGTTTTTTTATATTGTTTTTATACTCAGCACTATATATCCATATACTACAGGACTCAAAACACTATATGACCAATCTGACTGCCCAAATAAAGTGCTGTTTTCATAAATATAAACACTTTTTTCTTTGGCAAGGACCTATTTACATATAACTCACTTCAAGAAAATCCGCTCATTACTTTTAAAGCTTTGTAAACCAGAGATTTGTCAACAAAAAAATTTGTATCCAGAGTATTATCCGTATCCCTCCCAAAAATGTAATCACTTATTGGTTCAGTAATGGTTAGATGATGACCTGAAAGATCAGAGGAGATAAAGAGGAACACCAAACAAAGAAAGAAAATAAAGCCAAGGGAGTAAACATAGTCTGAAGGTAGTGGGCATTGGGGATAGTTCAGAGGGATCAGTGGAGATATATTTCCACACTGAATCGGGGGGCGCCATGGTGTGGCATGGTGACACACTCGCCTTCCACCTCTGAGGTTGGTGGTTCATTCAACCGGACCTTTTGTGGGAAAGTTGGTAGTTGCTTACCAATGGTTGGCAGTTTACAGTACAGAACCTTCACCAACTGTATATCCTGGTTTCCTCTGCCCACAAAACTACTCATCATGATATGACCTGCACAGTGTTGAAAGCAACGTAAAACCCCTAATAAATAAATAAATAAATCCACTTGGCATCTGACTACCTTATTCCATGTTGCATCAGGTCCTGCCAGGGAAACCCCATACTGGAAGCCCCAAGTTGTCCCTGCTCTTCTTAAACTATGAAGTGTAGAGGGGGTATTTAATAAGCTTGACATTTTCTTCAGATGTTTTCTGCCTGCTGAATCTGCCGGTGGGATTTTTCGGTCAACTGAGATTATCTTAAACAAAGAATCATCATATCTCCAGGAAATATTTGCAACATTTTCTTTAGAACCCATACCGGGCACAGAGCCAAATCTACTACCACAGGTATTACAATAGTAGTTGATTTCTTTTTATCCTGGATTGTCTTTGACCTGTGGCATGTTGTTCAGCAAATATGATGTTTCCCTTTTATAATTGTTTGTGGGGTCAAGATATGTAATGTGTAGATAGATATTTGGCAGACGCAGGACAGGAAAGAAAGCCAATAGGTGTAAGGCCTGAAACACAGCTTTGAAAGGATATTTTAGACAACATGTATGAATTTTAGCCAAGATGTCAATGTTAAGTGTACTTATGATGGCCGGAGAGAACTTAGCATTACTTCGCAGTGACTTAAGAAATAGGGGAATTTACTCACTACTAAAATGGAATGTAGATAGGAAGTACAATATGAAAGAGGATTGTATGGCTGTGATGTAGTTGGCGACATTAACTGGGACAGGTCTTTTTGACCAGACTCTCCACAAAACACGATAAAGTGAGGGATGTTACCTGAAACTTGGCAAGGCCAGTAACCACCAGAAAGTCTTTAACCGTTCTCATGTAATTATTTTATGTAGCAGGTCTTAAACCTGAAGTTTCCACTGATGGCGATCTGGCTAAAAACAGAAATGCTATTGTAAAATTCAAACAAAGTTTAAAAAAGCTAAATTTAAAAGTGAGGGTACGCAGGTATGGTAAGGGTTTAGGTTACACTAATTAACATAATTATCTTCAGTCACACTCCACTTTGACAACAAATCGGCCAATACATTATCTTTCCCTGGAAAGTGTACTTCAGACACATATACATTAAAAATCTAAGATAAAAGCCAGATATTTCTGGCAAATATTGCCATTCTATCATACATATCTTTACCAGGCTGTAAACCACAAAAGTTGTCCCAAAAATTGATGTAATGATTTTTGCTCATAGAAAGATGAGTACTTTCAGAAGTAAATTTCTGATAACTATGGCTATCAGATTGGTATGAGTCCAGATTGTTATTGGAAAGTGCAAAAAGGGCTCTACAATCTAGATAACTATCGGACCCACTGATATCAAATTTTAAATTAAACTCAGCTAGACGTAGATGCAATTATATTAATTGAAGTTTCACTGGTGTTGGTTTCAAAAGATGTTACCCCTCTGCTGCCAGTCGTACAGATGGCAGAGAGAAGGGGACTTCTGTAGGTCAACCACATGTAAACCAACCAGAAGACGTTTAGGATAACGGCACGGTCATATGTGTTTAAAATCCCCCAAAGAGTGATCTGAATAATTAGAATAGGAATGAACTGAGTGGCATCCAAATGCCACCGTTTCCAAGACACCATAGTCCTCAACTTCAATGGGCCTGTCTACCCTGTTTCGCAAATTGTGACTGTTTTCTACCTCCCTTCATTCATATATCGATTTCAGGCTACATCACACTTGTCATATATAGATTTGTCTTTTTTTGCCCTTGTGTTATGAATCCTGTTAGGACCCTCTTAAATTTGAAGTGCTAGATAACCACATGAAGAATTACAGCTCATTGGAAGATCATAAAAGGACTTTGGCCAATGGCCTACTAATAAGGTATAGATTTTGTGTTTGTTTTGAACTAACAAAGATTTTAGATTTTGTTATTATAACCCCTTTTGTAGACCTTTAGGTCCAAAGAGCACTGTCAGTAAGCCCAGATGTAGCCACGATGTCAAGACCAAATCCATTAATGCATCCATTTAGGCACAACTATGATGGGAGGCCAAGTTATCCCTTAAACTTGTGGAGAGAACAGGTATGTGCAAGTCAGGGTACACAATCAAGCCAACTCATCACCAACTAAGTCGTAATCATCATCAAACCCCCATCATAACTGCCAACTCATCACTTCAAATTGGTGCCTTTCTTGAATGATTCCTTCATATCTAGATTTGATTTTATAATTCTACAATTTCTTTCATTTGATCCATTCTCACCAAACAATTATTGCCAACCAGTGACACTAGTTTGTATCATAATAATGTTTTAATACTGTGAGTAAGAAGAAAATGGTCTTTGCTTTCTACACATTTCCTTGAGTTTATAGTCAAAAAAATACCTGTACACCAACTGGATCCTGTATCATCTGATTTTTAGGTGACAAACTTGATTTTTAGGTGATAAACTTGTCATGAAAAAACTTCATCTATATTCAATATTGCAACAAAAGAAAAACTTTTAACATTTGCTATTTTGGACTATACATTATAATATTAGTCACCTAAGCCTAACTTTTTATACTTAATACTGTAGGTTATCAGAAAAGTACCCTTGAAGTTTCATTGTGAAATAGGAAACCTGCAAATAAGAGGCTATGTAATTGTTGCACCATGCATTAACTTGGTAATATTTTCAGACAAATGTTGATAATCGGTGAGCTGGGTTCATAATCAACATTTCCTGAGCTCAATTCAGGGAGAGCAGTTTCTCAGGTCGGCTCATCTTTCAAAAATTCCTGTTCAGTAGACCCATTTGTATTAAAGCTATTTAGCCCATTATCGCTCTACTGACACTGTGAACACCCCTGCTTAATTTAGGGTCATGTAATAACATTCCAGGCAATCAGATTCACAGAATTAATAGTGGGGTATCATATTTATATTTTACAGCGACCTTATCAGAGAAAGATTGGTAAAACTTTAAGCAATATGACGTCACAATCTAAGAAAAGGAAAGAGCCTAAGGTAAATGTTTGAACCATTATTTTTGGTAACCTCTATAGTTTTTGTTGATATAAATTCATAATATTGTTTCATTCAATGGTATCTAATCCAGCCGATATGCTTCCGAAATTTGGCATAGCTACAACACAAATTGTGTAAGCTAGACTTTCTTTTGATGAAAAGTGTGTATTCATATTTTAAAAGTGCTCTAATTTTGCTTTTCTAGCATTGGCAATTGTATACAATACCCACATAAGTAAAAAGTAAAAATGTACATGATATCTGTGGTCTTGTCTGTTTTTTTGTCAAAACAACAAACAAAAAGTAATTATTTTCCTTTTGATTGACATGTTTAATTCATTGGCAAGCTTTATATGTGATCATCTTTCATGGTGTATTTTTCTTATAAATGTGTGAAAGTGGGAGGGTGCCAATGTCATGTGTAAGGAGGATAGTAGAACAATTAAAATAACATATATGTGCCTTGTTATTTACTTATAAGTCTTTATTTGAACATATGATAAGGTTCTGGGAGGTAAAGATTAATCTGAATGTGTGGTACATGCATTCTACTATCATTCTGAGTAAACTTTTGGTATTTGACTGAAAATTCTTAATCTGTACCTTTAAAATTGTGATCTCACTCCGACAGATTATAAATGCATCTGAGGTTTAATGTGGCCTGTATACTATCATGCATATATTTAAAGAACTAGCTTTTTCATGTTGAAACTTGAGAATTGTAATGGCTGTTTAGGATTAGTTCTGTTCTATGTATGCCCCCAACAGCCACACTTATGGCATGTGTTACTGGTGGTGCAGTTATATTTTTTGTTGTGTTGATACATCATGCTTAATTTTGTAGCTTCTGGGGATTCTGATCTAATTCTCTTCTAATCATATATCATTAAAGAACAGTAAAGCCTGAATGTCTTAAAGTCAAAATCACATTACATTTTAGATATTATTTAAATTAATAAAACACAATGTGTCAAATAATGACTTCCCTCTGTACCTTCCTGTTCTTGGCCCTGTACTTATTATTGCATTTTACGCTTTTCTAATTTCTAATCTCTCTTAGACACTCAGGTTATGGTTTTATGGCTTCCACTGTCGGAGATGATGAGTTGTAGTAAATTTCACACACAAAGCTGTCATCTCATATTTTGTGTATAACAGAGCCAGGGTTATGTAATCTGATTTCAGCAAATCAAATTTACAGATTTGTTCCTGAGGTATGATAACAATACTGTAGCGACCCGAGCTAAATTATGTGTCAAGGCACAATAACACAGTTAATAAAAACCTATTCTCAACAAATGATTTTTATTATGCCAAACAAATAAACAAACTGGAACAGAAATTATGTCAACATTTTAATTCAACAAGAAGAAAATCATTTAGCCCAATTCCCCAAACCTGACTCCCCAAGAATATTCCTAACCAACTAAGCTAATCCCCACCCAATACATCTTTAATATTCACCCAAAGTACAAAAATGCCATCTAAAATGCTAACCCCAAGGACTAAAATTACTAAAAATGTGGTAACTTAACTAAACCTAAAACAGAACATAGTTGTTCAGTTACCTCTCCATGACTGACAAAGCTTTAAGGCTTAGTGGCAAGAACAGTGTGTTCAATGAAAGGTCAGCCCAGAATGTGGGAAATGCACCCCCTTTTATAGTCAAAAAGTGAACTACTCAAGTCTTTGGTGTCAGCACCCTTGACCCACATCCTTGAACCAAATACCAGTTCCCTGATTTGTTTATAAAAATAGACCCAAAATACCAGGATAGTAAACAAGGTCAAACATGGCTACCAAAACATGTGAGTTCCCCAAATATAGATAAAGACCAAATTCCCACAATACCCACAGGTTAGTAAAACAAATATTTAATACCATTACACAACCAAACCCCAAGAAACCATTTAATTATATCCAAAAACCCCTGAATATCGCCCGTAACTCCCGTAAACTCCCGATATTCATCATAACTCAAAATACCACAATAACGGTCGTCGTTACATTTCCCCCCATCTCCCAAAAATATTGGTTCGTCCCTGAACCAAGATTCACTATATTTACCAATCTATAATTATACAACAAAAATCATTACACAACATCTGAAAAAGAAAACAAGCAGAAATAATCATACATTTGAAATACAATACCTGGAAAAAAACACATCATATACTATGCAATCCATGATAATTACAAAAGTTATCTACAGTCTCTTTAACAAAATGTCCACTGTCACGTCCAACAGCCTCCAGACACATCAGGAACTCCTTGACCGGATCCTCCATCCTCAGGAATCCTGTGCCTGACTCATCCCTCCCCAGGAATCCCCTCCTGGCTAACCACATCTTCATACAGGTAATGAATTTATATTACACTATATACATCAGCAAAAAGTGATCTTCCCTGGCAAATCATCCTGTCCCACATTCCATGCCGGACAGTCACTTTGTACATAACTTTTAAAGTTTCCTACAATTCATGATCTGCCACAACTCTGGAACTAGAACAAGAGTTCATACCTGAAGCTGAAAATCATTCAAAACATAATGTTTATCAACAGCATGGATCCATTTCGTAACACAGCAACACTCAGCAAATTTCTGCAATGAGCTTTTACTGAAAACCCCCACCCCAAAAATAAATCAAAATATTTTAGAACATCAGTTCATCAGCTACTTGTAGAACATTAGTTCATACGCCACCTGTAGAACATTAGTTCATACCATTTGTCCATTTATATGTTTATATAATATGACAGTTCATGATACTAAGCTCAGGGACTTCAGAACTAAAGTTCATGACAAACAGAACAAAAAAAACAACCAAAAACAAAAAAATATCTCCTATATCATTTTATTTTCTCCTTTTAACGTTTTACATTTTTTTAATACGAGGGTCTCTCAATTTTCTATCCTTCGTAGGAATGTCAATTGGAATCAACTTCCAAGGGACCCTCTTGTCTACTATTCCATTTATAACTGGAGCTTCCTGGTCGCATGTCGCCGATCTTAATGGGCTAAGTGGGATATTGGTGACACCAACTTCCTCCATGAGTTCTATAAAACCACCCTCTGGTTCTTCTTCCCATGAGGAGTCCAAATGTAATGGATCAGTGGAGCCAAAACACTCAGGGATGTTAACTGGGCTATCAGCCTTCCTTACTGGCACCTTCTCCGTCATAGATCTAGGAGCCCTTTTCCCCTTGCCAACCACTACACCCTCTCTATACGGCTGACCAGCATGACGCTTTTGAATGTGCTTATTATACCTGCTGGTATCCACTTCAGGGAACACAAACTGACATCCCCAGCCACACCTTCGCTTAATGCCGTGCACTCTCCCCCAATGTCTGTCCAGAGTTTCTTGGTGCTTGGTAGTAAAATACACCTACTGCATGTGTAACTTCTGAAACAAAATATACAAAAACAAGCCTTAAGCATAATCACTCAAATAACGGGGTGTCTTCACCTTACGCCCACTCCTAGTAACAACCCCTGAACCTTGTTTTTGACCCTCACCTCCTACCTCATTTCCAAGATTAGAGGGACCAATGTCAGCTATTTCACTCTCCAATCCCATTCCCTGATCAACCTCTTGAACTGTTTCAGGACAAACTAAGGGCTGTTGGGCTTCCCTAATTTCTGTGGCCTGTGTCTCAGTTGGGGTATAGCAAGGTTTTAACCTATCATGATGTACATATCTTGGATGGGATCCAGCTGTCTTACGAATCTTGTAGATCAAATCAGAAACTTTCTCAAGTATGACCCAAGGTCCAGTCCACAGACTTTCAAACTTTGGACATATACCTTTTTTCCTAATTGGCTCAAATAAGAAAACACTGTCACCAGCCTTATAGCTCTTATAGTTAGTCCTATGATCATAACCTCTCTTCTGCTTTTCACTAGCCTCAACCATATATTCCCTAGCATATTCATGGACATTCCTAAGTACATCTCTCAATCCTTCTACATATGAAGCTACACCACCCTCAAAAACAACTGAATCTGGAGGACAACCCAGTAACAAATCTACGGGTAACTGAATTTCTCTTCCTAAAAGCATCTTTGCAGGTGACTGATTAGTCGATTCATGGACTGATGATCTATATGCCATCATTGCATAAGGTAAAGCATCATCCCAACTCCTCTGTTCATTGTCAATCAACTTGCTCAATATATTCTCAAGAGTCCTATTATACCTCTCAATGAAGCCATTGCTCTGGGGATGGTAAGCGGTAGTACGTGTTTTGTCAATTCCCAGCAATTTGCATAGTGATTGAAAAAGCTTGGACTCAAATTGGCTACCCTGGTCAGAATGGATTTGTTTTGGCAAGCCAAACCTGGCAATGAACCCCTCCATCAAAACTCTGGCAACTGTTTCTGCTTCCATATCAGGAACCCCAAAAGCTTCTATCCACTTTGTAAAGTAATCGCCAATCACCACTATATATTTGTTACCTCTTTTAGACTCAGGAAGTGGGCCTAATATATCTATTCCCACTCTTTCAAAAGGTACCCCAACTGGATATTGCTTCAGTGGTGCCCTAGGACGTTTCGAGGGAAAATTTCTTTTCTGACACTTTTCACATTTCATGCACCAATCTCTGACATCCTGCTTGTATCCTACCCAATAAAACCGTCTTCGAAGTCTACCAATAGTTCACTTGATTCCAAAATGGCCAGAACACTTTTGTTCATGCAAGAGTGATAGAACCTCTTTTCTAAGACACATTGGCAACACCAGCTGTAAAATTGCTTGAGTTTGAGATGAACCAAACCATTGTCTATACAGGAGATTATCCTTCACACGCAACCTATCCCACTGAGACCAATAATGCTTTAGATCCCGATCTAAAGAAGACAATTCCTCCCACTTTGGTCTATCTTCTCCTGCCACTTTCTTCTTGACAAGGACACTTAGACTTGGATCTTCCTCTTGGAGCTTATGCAAGGCACTACTCGTCTTACCCTCAAGCCAACTGTCTATCCTATCAAAGGCATTATCTCGCAAAACAATATTTCTCAAGACATTCCTCTCCTCACCATGATGACACTCTTCTATAGTCTCACAATGCTTTGACACTACCCTCTCACAATACTGGCAACTTACACATGGGGGACGGGATAGAAAGTCTGCATTGGTGTGCTGTCTGCCGGCCCTATAAGTAAGAGTGAAATTATACGTTCCAAGGAGCTCACTCCACCTGCCTAACTGACCTTCCAAATTTTTGAAATTAAGAAGCCATCGAAGTGAACCATGATCAGATCTTATCTCAAAGGGAACACCATACAGATAATGATGGAAATGTTTCACAGCTTCTACCACAGCTAAAAGCTCACGTCTTGTAACACAGTACCTTCGCTCTGTTTTTGAAAGCAATTTACTAAAATAACCAATCACTCTCTCATTCCCATCATACACCTGTGACAAAACTGCCCCTACTCCCACACCACTGGCATCAGTGTCTAGGATAAACTTTTTTGTCATATCTGGATATGCCAAGACAGGTGCTTCAGTCATGACACCTTTCAGTCTATTAAAAGAGCCCTCACACTCATCTGTCCAACCAAATTTCACATTCTTCTCAGTAAGTTTCACTAAGGGCTTGGCTATAGTTGCAAAATTTCTTATGAACTTCCGGTAATAGGAACACAATCCTAGGAAGCTTCTCACCTCTTTGACACAACCGGGTCTTGGCCAATTTTTAACTGCCACAACCTTTGCTGAATCTGTGGAAATGCCAAATTCTGAAACTACATGACCAAGGAAAGTAACACTTTTCTGAAAGATTGTACACTTTTTGGGGGAAAGCTTTAAGCCAGCAGCTCTGAATCTATCAAAAACTTGACTAAGATTTTTCAAATGCTCCTCAAATGTTCGTCCTTTGACAATGATATCATCAAGGTAAACCAGACATGTTTCATACTGTAAACCCTTCAAAACCTTCTCCATCAGTCTCTCAAATGTCCCTGGGGCATTAGTCAACCCAAAGGGCATCACATTAAATTGATACAGCCCACTCCTACTGACAAATGCTGTCTTTGGCCTATCCTCTGGGTGAACCCCAATTTGACAATACCCACTTTGCAAATCAAGTGTAGAAAACCACACAGAACCCAAAAGTTCATCTAAGCAATCCTGGGTACGAGGCAGTGGATATGAGTCCTTAATGGTAAGATCATTCAATTGCCTATAATCAATACAGTATCGTATTGAGCCATCCTTCTTCCTTACAAGGACAATTGGAGACGCCCAAGGGCTTTCTGAAGGCTCTATAACCCCAGAAGACAACATTTTCTCAATCTCCTCCCTTTCCACTTCCCTCTGAGAAATAGGCAAATGTCTAGGTCTTTGCTTAAAGGGTGGGTGATTACCAGTATTAATTCGGTGCTGTACCAAATCAGTTCTTCCCCTATCAGTCTTGTTTACTGCAAAAATATCACTATATTTCCTCACTAAACTTTCTACAGCAGCTTGCTGATATGTATCTAAGTTTTTTCCGCAGTCTTCCAAAATAACCTTCAAATGATCTGGCAGGTTAGAGCTACTGTTATCAAAATGCTCAACTTTCCCTACCCTTGCTGCAGAAGTTTCATGGTCTGGAAAAACACTATCAAAAACTTCCAGTACAGGGTCACATGTTCCTACCACAGTACTCTTATACAGCTTCTTAGCTTTCTCATCCAAGTTCAACATACGTAGGGGTATCATCTGTGAACTGGGTGCAACAACTGACCTTGCCAAGAGCAAACCCTTATCACCAACCCCTTCTGTAGATTCCACAATGGCTAACCTAGGGAGAACCTCATCATCCCCTCTACATATATAGCCCGGTACGATCATCTCACTGTTTGCGGGTATAACAACACTCTCAGAGACCCTAACTCTAAACAATGAAGACAGTTTGTTTTGCAATGAGCATTCAACAGGTTTCCCATCAAACAATATCTTTCTCTCAGCTATGTTGATTACACACTTATTTTGCATGAGAAAATCATGCCCTAAGATCAATGATTCCTCAGTATCTGCCACTATTACTGGATGACTTATGGCACCTATACCTGGAAAATCTAAAGTCAATTGAGTCTGTCCTAATGCAGGTATCTTGTCACCATTAGCAATTCTAATATGACTTCCTGAGGGCACCAATGGAGGTCTAACCCCTGCTGATATGGCAAAGTACTTCTTTGGATGAAGGATTGACTTATTTGCCCCTGTATCTACCAAACAACTTATCTGCATGCCACACAAACTTGACTCTAGATACAAGCCATCCACACAATTACTCACTGCAACAATGGGCCCATCACATTCAGATTCCTTAGCTGATGTACGACCCACAACATCAGCTACTTGGTGTTTAAACCCTCCTGATCAGAACTTTTGTTCATTCGTTTGAAAACCTCACAATCAACCATGAAGTGGCTAGTACTTCCACAAAGCAGACACAAAGTCATGCTTATCCTACTTGCATCTTTCTGCATCTTACACTGGGACATAACATGGCCAAATTTCCCACACAGGTAACATTGTTTCGAGGATTGCCTAGCATTGGGACAATTAGCTTTAAAATGTCCTTCTTCCCCACATGAGAAACATTTTTTACCAGCCTTGGGAGTCTTTTCTGAAATTTTTGTTTCATCTATAGTTATTTTCAGTATCTTGTCAATGTTTTCCTCCAACTGACCAAGTCTCAAAGCTAGGTTATCATGATTTGCTGACAATTCTGTTTCAGTGACACATTCCCTGATATAATTAGGAACCCTACGTTGCCTACTCAGTTGGAATGCCTCATACTCCACTGCTACACCTAAAGCCTGCTGCAAAGATCCAATTTGACTCTGAAAGACAACTAACTCCATTTCCTTATTATTAAGTGCCTCCAGAAAAACATCTTTTGCAATAACATCTCTCATCTCATTTGGTAATTCAGGGTATGCCTTACGGACCAAACGTTTGATGTCATGTGCTAAATCTGGCAGAGATTCATTATTCTTTCTAACCCGACCCCTTAGTTGAGCCTTGTAGAGTTGTGTTTGATTCTCAGGTTCAAACCTACCTAAGAGTGCAGAGACAAGGGTGCTGTAATTACTTCTCTCCCTGGGCTCTAAATCCCCCAGCACTTCAAGAGCTGAACCCCTTAAGCATGCCGCCAATTCTAAAGCCATCATAGCCTGATCCCACTGACATATCTGAGATATCATTTCAAACTGAATTAAAAAGTCTCTCACACTCCCTGTACCATCAAAAGGTGGTGGCTTCTTATGCTTAGAACCAGTCACTGTTTGCTTGGGTGAAAATGTCCTATTCAAGGGCAACCTATTCATAGACACATGTGAAGGATGTTGTGGGGCACTATGACTGTCTATATTTGAAGTAGTATAACCCTGCCTTCCATGCATAATGTGACCACAATCCCCACCCAAGATCATTCCTCCCTCTTGGACATTATGTCTAGGGTATTGCCTCCTTTGAGCCTCTGTTGGATTCAAATAACTCTGCCTTTCATGTGTGATATGATCACCAACCCCGTCCAAGGCCACTCTCTCCTCTTGAAAATTATACCTGGGGACTTGTCTAGGGTATGGCCCAGTATGAACCTCAGTGTTTGGATTCAAATATCCCTGTCTTTCATGTGAGATATAACCACCATCCCTGTCAAAGACCACTCCCTCCTCTTGGAAATTACGCCTTGGAGTTTGTACCCTTCCTTGGACAGTGTTACCAGCCCTCACAAAGTGACCAACAGTTGGACAAAATGCTTGTCTGAACCCTCCATAATCCTTTGGATAAGACTCATGTCTAACCCCCACATAGTCTTGAGGCCCTACCATACATGGTTTACCAGTCTGTGGGTTAGAACCATTTTCAACATAGGCAACATCATTGTTTTCAATAGGAAATCCTTCACCTTGCCTAGGAGTGGATTGTAAGGGAGTGTCAACTCTAACAGGCATATCACTAACAGGACACCCTCCTCCCCTTGGATTCCTGAAGTTCTGTTCAACATACTGCCCCTCCATAATGTCAACCTTATCAAGGAACTCCATAAAAATCTGAAGTGAATTATCACCTGGATCACTACTTTCCATTTAAAACAGAAAGGAACTAACACTGCATACAATGAAACTAAACTACACAAAATCAAGTATGCATTTAAACCAAACTATTCAAATTCATTTATCTACATAACTACAATTAAACAAAACTACACAAATTAAACTATGTATAATACTACACTTTCAAAGTAAGTCTTTATCATACACAATATTAAATACATCTACCAAATACCCAAATTACTTTCATATACCCCACAAAATGTACACTACCACACAAAATTAAATGTATCAATTAATCTCTCTAACTTTCAATTAAATTCCCCTATCCAATATTATTTACTACCACCTACAATTTTATAAAATTACACCAGTCTACATTTTTTTTTTTGTTTCATATTTTATTTCCCTGGCTGTTTTCTGTATTTTATCCTCCTATTTAATTTCTGCTTTATTAATCCCAACTGATTTTTATTAATCAATCCCACCACTGCCACCAAATTTGTAGCGACCCGAGCTAAATTATGTGTCAAGGCACAATAACACAGTTAATAAAAACCTATTCTCAACAAATGATTTTTATTATGCCAAACAAATAAACAAACTGGAACAGAAATTATGTCAACATTTTAATTCAACAAGAAGAAAATCATTTAGCCCAATTCCCCAAACCTGACTCCCCAAGAATATTCCTAACCAACTAAGCTAATCCCCACCCAATACATCTTTAATATTCACCCAAAGTACAAAAATGCCATCTAAAATGCTAACCCCAAGGACTAAAATTACTAAAAATGTGGTAACTTAACTAAACCTAAAACAGAACATAGTTGTTCAGTTACCTCTCCATGACTGACAAAGCTTTAAGGCTTAGTGGCAAGAACAGTGTGTTCAATGAAAGGTCAGCCCAGAATGTGGGAAATGCACCCCCTTTTATAGTCAAAAAGTGAACTACTCAAGTCTTTGGTGTCAGCCCCCTTGACCCACATCCTTGAACCAAATACCAGTTCCCTGATTTGTTTATAAAAATAGACCCAAAATACCAGGATAGTAAACAAGGTCAAACATGGCTACCAAAACATGTGAGTTCCCCAAATATAGATAAAGACCAAATTCAAACAATACCCACAGGTTAGTAAAACAAATATTTAATACCATTACACAACCAAACCCCAAGAAACCATTTAATTATATCCAAAAACCCCTGAATATCGCCCGTAACTCCCGTAAACTCCCGATATTCATCATAACTCAAAATACCACAATAACGGTCGTCGTTACAATACGTTGAAATTCACATGAAATTCATTAGTTATAGGGTGAAGGGCACACAATTAAACCGTTACTTTAAGTGAATGCCATAAACACAGCCATAACCTGTGGGTATTGGAGGCAACAGCATATGCTGATGATATAACAATAATCAAATAGTTTCATAACTTAAGCACATTTTTCACTTGGATTCTTTAAGTCCACAAGGCAAGGTTTCAAAATACCTCGACCGAACTACCATGTTGCCAGACCACCGAAATCAGATGATGAACCTCGTGGCTCCAGCAAGTAAGGCAAACACATGTATATGTGTATGTATGTATATGCTACAGTAAATATGTAAAATTTGGTTAGTAAATACGCATATTCCCTAAAATTTTCAGTAAATACGTGTATTTACTGATTTATGACCTGTATCATTTCACAAGTTTACTGGTTTAACTTTCAGTAAATATGTGAAATGAAACTTTGATGTTTACTGGTTGTCACTTTATAATATTAAATGGTAAACCAAACCGTACATTATATTGGAACATTTTACTCTATATAATATTAAATGGTAAACCAAACTGTGAATTATAGTGGAACATTTTACTCTATTATGATGACTATTTCATTTTACAGTACATTACATGCAAATATGTCCAAAAATATTACTGGACTTTTAAATATTTATCTCTAAAAACTTTATATATGTGCTTTCTGTAGATATTTCATTTAAGCTTATATTATTTTCAATCCTGCAGCTACTAAGGACCCATGTCATCCCTACAAATGATTAAAGATTATTGAACTTTTCACTATTTTCATGTGACTGATACATATTAAGTGTTTTTATTGAAAATAAATAAAACTTTAAGAAATTAATTTAAATTTCTAATTTTTCACATATTTTAACTGTACTTTTATTCAGCAGAAATTTTACCTTATCATTTACGACAACATGATTTATACTCAAACAAGTTTGCATGTATTATCAATCTACTGTTAAACAGATATTATTAGTAAGTGGTTTCTTTATTGTATTTCAATCCAGGCTTAATATTGTAGCGGGCTGGGTATACTTAGTCTGCAAATGAGAATATGTTTAACTTTCAGTAAATACTCCTACATACATGGCTAGTTATTGATTATGACAAGCAGAAGCAAAAAAAATATGTGTCAGGAGAAACGTTTAGGGGTTCGTAAGCTGAAATCTGTTGTCATAAGTTTAATGATTTTGTAAATATACTTGGTCTTGGACCATGTCCACATGATGTGATCTGAATATGATTATGGGGATTGGGCCATTTATAATTCTCCTTCACATCATACAGACGAATCCTGTGTCAAGTGCTCCATCTGCTGTTGTAGCAGAAATCCAGTTCCAGTTTCCAGTAATAAACTCCATCTCCATCTGAGGCTCCATGTCCTGTTTTCCATACTGAGGCTTCTCATCTTATCCTAGGTGCCAAAGTCCATTTTCCAGATAAAAATGTTCCAAAACTCTCCATTTAAGCCTAACCTTAAGCAACAGACTATGCAATCGTAAGAACCTTTCCAAATGAAGATCCGACTAATGTTGGCTTGTCAAAAGTAACATGGACAGGTAGTGAATAAAAAAAAATAGAATCTGAGAAAGGCTAGTTATTATTATCAAATATTGATTCTTACAAATCATACAACACAACACCGTGGAAACAAATGAAACATAGCACCACAGCAAATAGTCAGCACAACACAAAAGAAGGATTAATAAAATACATATGGTAGTTAAATCAACTGATACCTAATAATCTCTAGTAAAGCAAAGATAACCCCATCGTATTAAAGTAATAAAGTTATTGTAATTGTAAGAAGGATATACACAAGAAGTAACCTAGTTACACATTTCTGTAAAAGGACTCCAAATTACTGCATGTCATCTAGTCATAAAGAAATGCCTGAATACAAGTATGTACATCACCAAAATACACAAAAAACACCTAATCTAGTACCATTATTTGTATTGTATTTGTATTTTTGTATTTGGTTTTTTATACTCAGCGCAATATCTCCATATACTACAGGACTCAAAGCGCTATTTGACCCATTCGACTGAACTAAGTACAGTCCAAGCTCATAGTGACTTGCATTCCCCTAACTGAAAGACAGAGGCTCAAGGATGACCATTTATCAACGTCCTTGAAGTTCTTTAGCCTGCCACTGGGGATAGGACCCAATGACAGAGGACCGCCATTTTAAGTGGTCATCCGAGCCACTATGTATCTGCCTGTACCTGGGTTTGAACCCACGTCGTCTGCGCTCCTAAGCAAGTGTGTTACCCGCTAGGCCACAGTGGCAGATGTATTGTTGACATTTGACATTTATCCAGAAATCTAAAATACCTGCCCAGTAATTGAAGTTAAAGAATTAAAACAATAAGAAACTCTTGTCCCAAAATTCCCTGTTCCATTTTGTGGGAGCCACCCCCTTTTACCCAATTATATAAAAACAACTACTACATAATTATATACAACATTGCATCCACCTGTGCCCCATTGGTGCTATTTCCCCTTACCCACAAGGGTATCTCAGGAACTTCCCTATACCAAAGGCAGAAGATTCCCAGAACTTCATCAGTACCTTTTTATTGTGGTCCCTAAAGAGGCTCCTAGTGTCAGTAATATAGTATGGGCTCCTAGTGTGGTAATTAGTTTGATTGTTTTCCAGTTCCTCCTCCAATATTTGAAGTTGTCAGTCTGCATCCAGATTTCGGACTGGATTGACTGGTCCTAGTCACCCCCCTCATATACTTTTTTAGTCTGTTGGATTACATCATGGAATCCCCCCTTAACCAATCAGAAATGGCTCCTAGGAGCTTAACTATAAAACATTAAAATTTGTCACTTACATAAAATGTATAATTATACATGTATGGTGACATTACAATCTATAATTACTCATCTTGCTATAACAACATTTAACATGATAATAATTACAACATTAATACCCTGACACAATTTAATGGAAAACCATGACATCAACATCCACATTTCATCATTTTTATAAAATAGATTTCACAGTTTAAAAACAACACACACAAAGCATCTCCCTTGGAATAACCCAGGATCTCCATACAAAGTACACACTAACACAAAATCTCTGCATACCTAGGGTTCACAGACTGTCACACTTTGCCAATGCTATGCTTGATTAATATCATATGTAGAACACCTTTACTTATTTTAAAACCTTCAAAAAATGCAGTAATTAATTAATTAACTATTGATTGATAGCAATTTGTTACAATATTTGGCCATTTTCTGGTAGATTTAT